>JARLTB010000203.1:3152500-4352500 GCA_030141615.1 Unio pictorum | reverse complement strand
TGATAACGTGTGTATTGTTTAATATTTATGATAATATATAACTGCATATTTCTTCAGAAACAGCACTCCCTCATTATAATACTGTGTATACCACCTTAAAGTGAGACTACCTTATTATGAAGTACATGATTCACTGAATTTTACAACCATTTAATAAAATGTCATCCATCTTGTCATATAACATGATTTGTATTATAATGAATGTCCTTATATTAAGGGAATGAGGTACTAGTTGAATTCTCAAATATTTTTTGAATTATGAGAGTGAAGTCTAACTAATTCCAAAGTAACATATTTTGTACTTTAAAAATCAATTAGATGGTAATGATAAAAAATTAATTTGTTTTCTTCTGTGCATATATGTACTGTAGGTGAGTTTCTTATACTTTATGAAGCAAAATATTATCTTTTTAAAAAAAAGTATATATCTGAACATAAAATGTGTTTATCTTTTCCCATGAATTTACCCTGTTTGAAATTCGGCTTTCTGTACTTTTCTTCTTTGTGTATGTGAATTTCCCATGATACATGCCATTAGAGGTGTCCTTGTTTTAATTGCTATTCCCCTTTACTCCTGGTACAGTCCCTCTAGTTATAGTTCTGTAATGGAACCTCTGTGGAGAGGAAATTTGTAAATCAGACAGAAGATGAGAAAAACTTAGACCAGAAGTCCCTGAAACTCCAATAAATCACTTGTCTTGTCAAAACAGTTTGCATTCCCAACTTATTTGTTTGCAGTTTTGTAATTGCAATTCATGCTTTTTGTGGCCTGCTAATCATTTTTGTTAATATGAGTTGGGACCAGCAATGTAATGTATGTCTGCAGCTACTGTATACTTGTTGAACACAAGCTGAGTGAGGGATTTATTGCTCTGGTAAGTTTATTTTAAATAAAAGTTTCCAAATTCTCAGGGTAGTAAAATTCTAAGGCATGTTTATCCAATTATAAATGTCAGCAGTGTAATCTAAGACATCAGTTCTACAGAGACTAGACATGTATGGAGGATGACAAGATGCTTCTTATCTCCTCTCCTTTCTGATTAATACAATTGTTCTTTCAAATTAGCACATGGTTTTATTATCTAGTTTCATAGGGAGGTGATTCATAAAAGGAAACAACTATTTACCACAGCAAGTTTTTTGCCTTTAGCATCAGATGTAAGAGGAAAGCACTCAAAGTGGTCTTAATTCTGGGAAATAGGAAAAGCACTAAGGGTGGTCTTAAATCTGGGAAAAAGGGAAAGCATTAAGGGTAAATGTGGTCTTAAATCCAGGAAATAATGAAATTACTAAGGGTGGTCTTAAATCTGATAAACAGGGAAAGCACTCAGGGCAATGTTCCTTCTAAGCTGCACGCGCAGTCACGTGTAGCTGCTCAGACATCTCCGTGCAGCTGAATTGTAAGTCCATCATTAAAGTTTGCTCATCTCCATAATGCATGCACATCTACCATTCACTTAGAGGGAAGGTTGACAAAGGGTGGTCTTAAATCCAGGAAAAAGGGAAAGCACTATGGGTGGTCTTAAATCTGGGAAATTGGGAAAGCATTAAGGTAAGGGTGGTCTTAAATCCAGGAAACAGGGAAAGCACTAAGGGTGGTCTTAAATCCAGGAAATAGGGAAAGCACTAATGGTAGTCTTAAATTTAAGTAATAGGAAAAGCATTCACTGGTTCTCTCCTTTAGATTTTTTATTTGAATACAGTAGCCCTCATCTTGAGAGGCCTCTCTCAAATGATGCCTCCCTTGTTATAAGACCACCTTGAACAATATCATAAAATGATATAGTTTTAGCTTTTCTCCTAATCATGAGAGGCCACCTGTTTTATAAATTCACCTTTTCATAGTGGAAGGGGTGTCATTGTGAGATGACTAGCTGCTTTGGGTAATGGGTGACTGATTTTTTGTATTTTGTTAAACTGGTCTCCTATTAACAAATTTTATTTTGCAGTTTTCTGTGGCAATTTATTACGGTAGTATCACTACAGTGATAGTTGCTTAAATATAGTAAAACTTGAAAGACTCTGTCATATATAAGACTCATTTTAACATGTGGTTTTTACACCAACACAGATTGCAATTGGTCCTAAATGAAAAACTTGCTATCACTATTCTTACTGAGTCAATGGTCATATTGAAATGGGATTTTCACAAATATGTTTCTTAAACTATATGGCTCATTCTTATGGCAACTAGTTTAGTGCCAAAAATGGTTTCATGGAGGCCTTCTTCAAAATTATATCTCCATGAAAAATAGTTGTACTAACATGGAATTGTCTCTAAAACACTTATTGCAATAACTAGAATGGTTTTAATAAGTTAAGTGTTGACACAAACATTACAATTGGTATCTGTGGATTGATGGATCATTTAAAAAATATTTGTATTATCTACTTTTAAATTGTCCGATAGACTTAAGATGTTACCAAACAGTATTGTACCTTATATTCTGTTTCTTGATGCTGCCTATAAGGACAAATCATCCAACCTTTTACATTATGATATTATTCCTCCTTCCCAATACAATCATATTCATTATCAATGAAGATGAGTAATGGAGAAAAAAAAGTATATTTATTTAAATATTTGCAGTTATTCTTGTACATTAAAATTTCAAGAGATCAAGTAACTAATTTTGATTGTAAATTAGAGTATCTACATGTGGATGTCAAATAAATGCCAATAAGTAGGTCGAATATGGTACAGAATATGGATTGAACAGCTGTGTCAGATGTAAGAATACATAAATATCTGATATTAGCCAAAATATCGGACATTATGCATACAATAATCTATAATTATTGCTACTGCTCTTGAACATACATTTGTGATGACTTCTAGCACTTAACAAAATGACATATTACATGTACATAGTTGGTCTTGAATAAAGTTGCTGATATCAGATCACTAACATGGCCACAGTGTTGGCCATCTTCATGGTCTTGGTTTTACTTGTATAGACATTCTGGAAAGCATGTCATAAAATCCTAACATTTACGGTATAGTCATATATAAAAAAGATGAAGGTTTGAATTGTTATTTTTCAGCAAACAAGTTAATAGTCCACACCTTCTCCTTGATTTAAAGGTCAAAGGACATAATTGTTTACATAAATGATAATGCCGACAACTGTTAATGGATTTAAAAAATATAAAACTTGGACTGTGGATTTATCAGAAGACATTGTTAAAAATAAAATAAAAGGAGGGATAAAATGAACTAATTTTTAATTCCTATAAAATGTTTTTCAACTAGCTGAGTGTCAGTCCCTTCTAGAGACTCATCTTTGTCGAAGACACAATTAGCTTAATTGTATACACATTAACTGTCTTGTAAAACCTGAAATATTCAGTAAAGATATGTTGTAATCCAAATCCTTCGTATCTGTATTATTTATACAAAATAATCATGAATTTCAAGTTTCATTGACATGATCAAGGTCATGTAAGGTCATTAACCTATTATCATTTTTTTTCATTTATTACTTATTGCCAATCACTCTCATACATGACAGTTAAAATACACAATGCTGACCCTTGTAACAACTAGCAGAGTCATTTACAATACTGTATTGAACATGATTTTGTTCTTTTGATCATTTTATAAAACAACAGCAGTTTCATCAAATTAGCTAATTTAGGATGTTGATAGGCTTGCAAAGGATACTGATTGCTTCAGAAATCATTACAACAGAACCAATACAAGAAATCAAAGGTCCAATCATTTCAAGCAGACAATCAATGTATAATTATGAATTGGGGTGTTGGTTTGACATGCAAGGTTAGATATTTTACCTGATAAGATAATAAGTTAATGTAGCATTGATGTATTGTGATCAAACCTTAGCCAGCTCTGATGACTGGATTA
Organism: Unio pictorum; assembly: GCA_030141615.1. Lineage (NCBI taxonomy): Eukaryota > Metazoa > Mollusca > Bivalvia > Unionida > Unionidae > Unio > Unio pictorum. The sequence goes on along the minus strand of JARLTB010000203.1, from coordinate 4,348,635 downwards.
GTAAACTGGAAATTGGAACTTATAGCAGTGTTATCAAATTTGAATTAACAAAAGTATACATTTTCTATACTGATGTTCGTCTTTTGGAGATCAGATTGAATCTGCAGTATGATTAATGTACTTGTCAAATCAAAGTTAAATTTGGAGTCAGTCATCCAAAAGTTAATTTATATCCCTGTTTTATTCACGCCACAAAAGACAAGTGATCAAATTTACTGAGGTGTTCACCTTTCTTTGTGTTTCAATGGATGGAATATCGGTGAGATGTTGCCATTATTTTCTACTTTGTATAACAACTTCTACCAATATATTTTTCTGGCTTGTGATTAGACTTTCTGTTTGACACCAGGTAGGTAGATTGAGATGTCTGTTACCCATTGACATGACAACAATAATAATACCAATATTATTGGCATAGACTGACCATTACAGGACCAGACATCAAGGGTATCTCTGTTCATTCATCTACAAACATAACTTTTGACTTCTTTGTGAAAGATTAATTTTATTAAGTTTATCCTAGTGTGCTAAACATTTGATCTCATGCTTTAATAAGGGGGTTTTAAGTAATTGAGGAGATAATTTGGAGTAAAATGATATATATTTTCAGTTTTCTATTCACATGACTCTATTGGGTAGCTTACCTTGAAAAAATAATTTATTAAATGAATCTAGTCAGTCATGCATATATAGATTCATATTAATTTTGTATATCATATGAAAAAAAGAAATTTGAGTTTATTTGAAAGTTGTATTTATCATTTTAATATTTACTGTTTATCCTTGTAGATAACACAGGTAAGCTGTAAACACCTGTAAAATATTTAAATCCAGTCTAATTAGTTATGACAATGCCAGCAAATGATTACAATCAAAATAAATGACTTTCATAACCAGTTACATATCTATCTGATTTGTAAGTAAAGACTAACGGGATATACCTGTATGTATTATTTGCAAGTACAGCATACTGGGGTATACCTACATGTATTAGTTGCAAATACCGAGTATTGGGGTATACCTGTAGGTATTGTTTCCAAGTACAGAGTGCTGGGGTATACCTTATATACCTTATTTATGTGTGTGTGTGTGTGTGTGTGTATGTGTGTTTTGGAGTTTAAACATACATGTAGCTTGTAACAATGCTTCAGTGATATAACTATAAGGTCTGTAATGTGGCAGTTTATAATGTTGTTTAGCACTGGGGCATCATGCTGCACATGTGTTGCATTCAGTCCCATCAAATCATATTATCCTGACATCAAACTGACCAGTCCTAACACTAAACTCTTAATGCTGAGCACCAAGCAAGGCAACTGTTGGCACCATTTTGTAAATCTTCAGTATGACCCGACCAGGGTTTGATCCCACAACCTCCCTCATCTAAGAAGGACACTCTAACCACTTAAGCCACTGGAGCATTCTATATGTGTATATATTATTTGCAAGCACAGAGTATTGGGGTATACCTGTATATATTATTTGCAAGCACAGAGTATTGGGGTATACCTGTATATATTATTTGCAACTACAGAGTACTGGGGCATACCTGTATATATTATTTGTAAGTACAGACTATTGGGGTATACCTGTATGTATTATTTGTAGGTACAGAGTATTGGGGTATACCTGCATATATTATTTGCAAGTACAGAGTATTGGGGTATATCTGTATGCATTATTTCACTATCTGATGTCAGACATTAGTGACTTTATTTTAGTCTATATTGTGAAGGTTCATAAGTAGAGTAACTCTCCTTTATTGCACTCCATATAAGAACACCTGTCTATACGAAAACCTGACTTGACCATCCAAGGCATGATTGTTTTCAATATACTTGATAACAGTTCTTTGACGACCCTGATAAATTTGAAAATGAATACCATTTCCTCTTACCTGGTCTTCAAAAAACTTAAAACCTCCAAAAATGAGCGAAATAAGAAAAAAGTGAACTAGCTTACTTATTGTTATTTTAACTTAGTGTGTAGAAGTGTTCTTGTACTTCTGACATTAAAACTGTGACACATACATTGTAATCAAGTTAAGTTTCAAAGACATTTTCATTACCAGTAATGAAACACATGGGAGATACAATATATGTTTTATTTGTCTGGATTTAATTTTCCATAGAGGCTAACAGCTACAGAGGATATTTATAACAGGGCAAACCCATACCCCTGATGGGCCTAGCATGCCCCGTGGTACTGATTATGACCACTTCAGTTTGCAGTAAGATAGGGGCATCGCCACTCAACTACTTGAGAAAACTCTGCCACCTAGGGCTCAGAAAAAATAATGTGCTTATAATCTAACTGCTTGAAACAACCATCCATTTTTAAAGTTTTTGATCTCTTAATTTGATTTGTCAATCATAGTTCCCGCTCTGTATTAATGATAGGGGGGAGTGGCAGTCATATAGTGGTAAATTAGATGGAATGCTTGGAAGCACTATATTCAAGAAAGTTTTGCTAGGACAACAGTGTGTGTTAGTTTGCTAATGCAGCTGTAAATTGAAAATCCTTAAACTCTATACTTATATAATATAGGCTTAAGAAGTTTCATGTGGTATGTATGTGGGGAATTTGGATTTAAAAAGACAGTATATTCCAGAAAAAGAAAGGTAGACTTAGGACCAGAGGTAAGTGGCTTATTATGCTGAAGTGACACTTACATGATAAGACAGTGTATGGGACCCTGCTCTGCAAATTTGTTTTAAGTATATGTGTCATGGATGATGTAACACTGATGGTGTTATCTGAATTCCTAATTGACCAAGTGGATGTTGCTTATTATTAATAGCATCTGGTGTCAGTTCTGCTGCCTCTCTGTCCATTTCTATCCCAGCTTCAACAACTCAACCACATCTCAGGGAACAAATATTTCTTAAAGGACATCTGACCCTAAAATGATGTACACACTAAGGTACTTAAACATGTACTATTGTGATATGATTATGTGCTGCAACCGGATTGCATGATTTCTTATAATATTTAGTAAACCAAGTTTTAGTTGGAAAGCATTTACACTAAATTGTTATATGTACTTTCAGCTCATTAGAAACATTTTTAGTTCAGAAATAAAGCAAGTGAACAAGTACTTTCTAGCAAGACATTAAAAGATGAGCATAATTTTTAAGTATTTTTAATTAATTAGAGAAATGAAATGGGAAATAAATTCACCAAGCTGTCATGTGCCCAATTTTGTGAAAGAGTCAGAAATACCTGCTTTTAGTTTCATTGTTAAGCTGTAAAACACAAAATACAGGAATATCAATACCATATTCCCAGTGTATAAGTCATTATAAATTGCTTTATTTGACTTTCCGTAATAAGATGGTGTTGAGATTCACTTCATGGTAGAAAAATTATAATTGCAGTTTTAGATTTCATCTCAAAGTACAACACTGTAAGCATAGATAAGTTTAACTGTTTAGTTATCAAAAGATCAAAATATTTTTCTAATTACTTGCTACAGTGGGACATCCTATCACCTGTAGGCAAATATTTACACTCCACTCATCTTGTACCAATTCAATCTCCAATGCCATTCATCCCCACCCCTTGGCAGCCATATACACACAGTGTTGCATGGTCACCAGGGTCAGGAATTATACGAAAAGCTATTTTAGTCCTTAAGAACTATTTTCATGGACTAGATACCTATCCATTGTCCTACGATACTTGGTTGAATGTATTCAGAATTATTCTGGAGATTAGTATATTTGGAAAAAGATTTCATCGTGAAATGTAAAAAAGAAATGTTGACATAAAATGTTCACTCTGCACTTGAAATGTTAGTTTGATGATCTCAAGCTGTGCTGTGTGATTGATATGTATTCTAGCTTATCACTTGAATGTTAACCTGTTAATTCGGTTTTCTCAACACAAATAGTGAACTTTGAAAACAAGTCATCGCCTTAATGCTTCTGATGTTATTGTTTTGACAGCTGACGCATCTTATCTCTCATGTATATTTCTTGATTTGGAGCTTTTTCAGTTCTTGTAACAATGTTAAAAATGTCAAGCTTTGCTTTGTGTTTTGCATACCATATATACTCACTTATAAGTCTAGTCAAACTGCAAACAACAAAGATCCTGGTCTGCCATATCATAATATGTTTGTTCTACTAATTACTCCTAATAAACTACACAGACCTAGATCTGTCAGTTCATTATTTCGATGACAGATCTGGGTCTGTATAGTTTGCAGCATGGCTCATCTTACAAGCCAATTATTATGGTAGGTATTGATTTTTTTTATTTTCTAGTCAAAATTGAGTTAAATAAGAAACCAAGCAAACATTCTTATAACATTTTCAAAGTTTCTAAAGTTTCAACTCTTTAGTCCTCAGGGTTGAAGTAACTAAATCTACTCTTCTCTTATTCTTATTATAAATTTTCTTTGGAGATACTGGTATATTTATCTTTAAAAATAGTAATTATTTTGTCTTTTGAGTCAATATTGTTCCTACAAATATGTTCCATTTATTTTGAAGATTTTGCTTGCATTATTTGAATCCACAAAACATTTGCATTTTTAAAAAAATATTTACTCATTTGACACAAAAAATAAATTATTATAAAAATTATATCATTTAATAACAAAAGGATTTTTTAAACCATACATCCTGAAGCGGAAGTATATCAATACCATTTTGCATTACTAAACATATGTATACAGAATGTGGAAGATCGCTGATTGGTATTTGCCTGTTATACATATATTATGGTTACTTAAGACTTCATTAATTTGACACCAATAACCTGCCATGAGCAATACAAGATTGTACACAATGAATTAAAGAATCAGCTACATGGTCTTGTCTTTTATTGTAAGCTTCCTACATATTATGGATCCAGATTAAATTTTTTGCAACTAAAACTGTCTTTTGCACTTTGTATTGTCTCATTACTATCAGATTAATATCAGTTGTCTTAATAAAAGAAACTTTATCTAATTAGCCAATTAGCCATTTGAAGGGCTGAGTGTGATGAATTAGTCAACATTCATGCTTCATAAATCTACCAGTGGCAGTCTAATTGATAACCAGATAAAACAATGAATATGATGGATTCCTCCACATCGATACTTTTGAATTTTGTATTGGTAAGTTTTGCAAGATCATTCACGGAGTTGGATAAAATGGATTCTCCTGCATAACTGGGTTGGAAACAGGTATAATAAAATTGATGTGAATAGACATAATATGACATTTAAAGATTTTTTTACAAGGTGCTGGTGACTATTATTACAAGAAAAGGTTAAGTCCATAATATGACTAGAATGCCAGTTATCCACATGAATGGCAACCAAAAATCAGGATTGGCAGTAACCAAAGCGCCATTATCATCTGTTGTACTCATTGGTCATTTAAAAGTAAACATCTTATCTAAATCTTTATTTTAAAATAAAAAGCCTAAAGTGAATGACAAACAATTAAACTTTGACAGCCACATTTATGTTTTACTGTTTTAGGTAAAGTATACCTAGCATTATGTTGACAATATTTTAGGTAGGGTATACATAACTTTATGTTGACAATATTTTAGGTGGGTATACCTAACTTTATGTTGACAATATTTTAGGTGGGTATACCTAACTTTATGTTGACAATATTTTAGGTGGGTATACCTAACTTTATGTTGACAATATTTTAGGTGGGTATACCTAACTTTATGTTGACAATATTTTAGGTAGGGTATACCTAACTTTTATATTGAATATTTTAGGTAGATTATACTTAACATTATGTTGACAACAGTTTAGGTAGGGTATACCTAAAATTATGTTGAGAATATTTTAGGTATGATATACCTAACATGATGTTAGTAATGTTTTAGGTAGAGAGTACCTAATATGATAATGACAATATCTTTGGTAGAGTGTCCCTAACATGATGCTGACAATGTTTTAGGTAGGGTGTCCCTAACATGATGTTGACAATATTTTAAGTAGGGTGTCCCTAACATGATGTTGTCAGTGTTTTAGGTAGGGTGTCCAGTACATGATGATGTCAATGTTTGTAATTGATCTTAATCCTGTCAGCAAGGTCAGTACCTGTTAGAATTTATTTATTACCTTGTCATTTGAGCAAATGCAGAGCTTGGTATATATTACCTGACTTTTCTGTCTTCAGTCATTTGTGTACTCTACAGCACACAACAGGTAGTATCAATTAGGCAATTTTTACCTGATGCAGGGCAAGAAAATCTAAATAGAGAGGGATGGTTACAGTTAGCTCTGTATAGCGATATTTGACCTTTATACATTGTACCTAATTCATACAAGACTTTTCAAACTTTCATAGTATTCTATTCCCTCATTTAACTTGGTTTAATAACAGTTAAACCAATCTCAAATTTAAAGGTAAGGGAAGTATCTTTGTTCTGCCCTAATTGGAAGTTCATGTAAAGTTTTTGACCAAGTTTCACATTTACCAACATTTAATCCTTTCTTTTACAGGTGCAGCTACCATTGAAATTGAAAGGTATGGACCAGCGTGAGTAAGGAGAATTGTAGAATTGCAGAAAGGAAACTGTATAAGTGTGTTTTGGCCATCAATGAGAAACTTCGAATTGCTGTTTTAGAACAAAAAGTTTGAAATAATAAAGTGAACTCTAACCTTCCACCTGAAGTTGAGTGTATTGGGTTGTGTCAACACACACACACACACACAGAGAGAAGAGAGCTAAGTGTCATATGTGAAATAATGTCAATTTCAGTTATAATGGAAGTTATGAACATTGTGTTACTTTGTGTATTACTTGTGACAAAAGTTGTAACACAGAGTTATTCTGTTACATTCATAATAAAGGAGGAGATGCCTGTTGGCACATTTGTTGGAAATGTGTCTCACAGTGATGAATTTGCACTAGACATTCCTGCCAATGATCTGAACAGTCTACTTTACTCGTTCCTTCAAAAGGAAAAGGTTTCTTCCCTATTTAGTATTGAAGAAAATACAGGTGTAATTCGGACAATGAAGGTTCTTGACCGTGAGTTAGAAAATACATGTCAGGCTCAAGTCCAGTGCATAATTAATTTTGATGTGGCTGCACAATCTTCAAAGGCACAGAGCTCTTTCTTTGCATTAATTAGTGTAAAACTTCAAATTCTTGACATAAACGATAATTTCCCAGAATTTCCAACATCAACAGTAGTTTTAGAAGTCCCAGAATCTCCAGTTGTTGGGAGAGTGTTCCAGATCAAAAGTGCACTCGACAGAGATGTTGGACAAAATTCAATTCAAAGTTATGATATTGAGGCTAATATATATTTTGGTTTAAATGTTCTAAAGAAAATGGATGAAAGTTTCACAGTGAATCTGGTTGTAAAATCAGCACTGGACAGGGAGACAATTGACCGATATAATGTTACAGTTTTTGCCATTGATGGTGGCTCTCCTTCAAAAACTGGGTCAGTGGTCATCAGAGTTGTAGTGACAGATGTAAATGATAATTTTCCAGTGTTTGCAGATGATAATATTACAGTTAGAGTCAAAGAGAACACTACAGTTGGCACTGTTGTTTCAAAGTTATCAGCAACTGATAGGGATATTGGTGAAAATGGTAGAATTTCATACAGAATTGGACCAAATCGAATAGATCTATCTGGAATCCAGAATATGTTTGGAATCAATGAGCAAACAGGAGAGCTGTACCTGAAGGAGAGATTAATGTATGAAGATGATCAAGCACACAAGCTCATCATTGAAGCCTGGGATAATGGGATACAACCTCATGTTTCACAGGCTATTATTACAATTTACATTGAAGATGTTGGAAACCATCCACCTGTAGTTAATATAAACCTTTTGTCATCTGGAAATTCAAAGATCGTCAATGTTTCTGAAGGGACAAGTGTTGATACTTTTGTAGCCTTTGTGAATGTTGAGGACACAGACACTGGAGAAAATGGGATAGTAAGTTGCACAGTGTTAGATCCTTTATTTGGTCTCCAATCCATGGCAAGGAAAGGTTATAAGGTCATCATTCAGGGTCAACTGGATAGAGAAAATAAGGAGGTACACACAGTGACTGTCAGTTGCCATGACAATGGTGAACCATCCTTGACCTCAGCAGCAACATTTCTGGTTAGGGTCACAGATGAAAATGACAATTCACCATTATTTCATCCATCAATCTATTCCACTTCTTTGTATGAGGGTAACAAATTAGGAGATATAATTTTGCAAGTGCAAGCTGTAGACCCAGATCTCGCTGAAAATGCTGAGATAACATATTACATTGCTAACAACACTGAACATAACCTTTTAATCAATGCTATCAATGGAATTGTGACTGCCAATGAGATCTTTGATAGAGAAAAGGAGTCCTTCATATCCTTTTATGTTCTAGCTGTGGATCATGGCCTTATTCCAAAAACAGGCACAGCACTGGTCAATGTTGTCATTCGTGACATAAATGATAATTATCCAGAATTCAAACCAGCACGTCCTGCCTTCAATGTAATGGAGAATAGAGATGCAGATGTTTTCATTGGAAAAGTTGAAGCCGTTGATGCTGATGTGGATAATAATGCTTTTATTCTGTATGCTTTGCATCCAGATCTTATTGACAAGGTACCATTTACAGTATATCGTGATGGTGTTATAAAGACAACACATAAATTGGACAGAGAAAACCAGAGTAGATATGATTTCATTATTGTTGCATTTGATCATGGTAATCCTGCTTTAACATCCAGTGCAAATGTTGTTGTGACTGTTGATGATGAAAATGACAACAGTCCCATCTTTATATTCCCTAGGGGCTCAAACAACACAGTCACCATTAACAAGGCTATCATGCCTGGTATGAAAATCACAAGCATCCTGGCATACGATTATGATGAAGGACAGAATCAGATTCAGTCATATCATATCATTTCTGGGAATGAACAGCAAACATTTGTGATAGATCCTAAGAATGGAGACATTTATTTGAACAAAATAAACTTCATACCTCAGAATAAAACATTTTCTTTGCTAGTGTCTGCTGAAGATGGTGGAGCACCCCGATTATCTTGTGAAGCTGAGTTAAAAATCATCCTTCAGCAAGCAAATTTTACTGCTCTGTCAGCACAGAATACTTCTGGTATTAGTTACAATATAGTCATCGTGGTAGTTGTGGTCGCTGTCACATTTGTCCTCTCACTTCTTATTATTATTATTATCTGCATACTGAGACATTTTGACCAAAAAGATGATGAACTGGATGGGATAGAGGTCATGTCCAACTTGCCTTCTGAACTTGCAAATTATTTTCAAGAAAAAACCAACACAGATCTTGGGACCTCCCTTTCCTCCTCTGCTCCACCCAGTGTAAAGAAAAAAGAGGTCAGCTTCAATCTTGATGACTCTTTAGAGCAACCAGGACCTGAGATCAATACATCTGGATCAGCAAATTCTGTCTTTTCCGAAACAGACCATTTACAGGTAGGATAAATTATTCTAATGTTTATAATTATCCAAACTATTGCAGTTTTATTTTGATGATAAGACCAGGAAAACAGACAAATGAATTTCATCTTTAAAAAAACTGGAGCACTTATCAGACAATATTATCTTTGGTAATATTTTGTAAAATCTTGTAATTGGGGGATTATCATCATGCATTGACTTGCCATAAATAAAATTCAATATCATAAATGTACATGATTATTTAGATGTTTATTAGAAATTAAAATGTTTGCAATCCTTTCCATTCAACAATTATATCATCATTTTTAGGAGACATCGCCATAAAGTGCCACACTGCAGACATTGTAGTGATATGACTGAAAAATTATTCAAGCTGCATTAGAGATCCAAATCACACACACATTTTGTCACAAGATGATGTTCTGGTTGTGTGCTGTATTTCTCCAATTATTATCCCAATGCTTGTTGATCAGACAGTCCCCAATTTAAAAGGTTTTAGTAAATTTATATGTTAGAAGAGTCATATCTAAAAAGTCAGTGAATTTATTTAGGTGGCCCCTTGGGTTTATCATAAATGTTATACTAGTAGTGGTAAATCTATGTTAATGAGTTGAGTGCTGATCAAGGATATTTATTATGTTATGGGTGTAACAGTAAATACAGGTGATATAGGATTTAACATTAACGTCAATCATAAATGTCTGATTCACTGCATATTTAATTTGAAAGCCAAGAGCAAAGGTTTATGGATCAAATTTTGAATAGACTACCAGTCTTTAGTACATTGTTACATTCTACCTTAAATCAGAGAGGATCTTTAACATGTAATTCTGGTGTTGTTTTATCTGGGAAGTCTACATTATAAGAAAGTCAGAAATATGGACTTTAATATCAGTAATTTGAAACCAAATTTCATTTTGGTGAAGTTGGAGAGTACACATAAATTTTTTTACATTAAACTGTTTACATTAGAAGCCGTTTTCATGATTTAACACAGTCCAGAGCACATAAAAAGAAAAAAGATTTTGGTATTCTGATGTTCCAGTTTTCCTCTGATGAGACTAAATCCAATTTAATCCATTAATTATATACATGTAAGTGCAGTGACATAATGTGTCATGTCACTAAAACAGTATTCACTGATAATCTCATAATCTATTTAGACTATCAAATGACTAAATGAGATCTCCAATGTGCCAGAGTCTGATAAAATGTGCTTCATTGATATCTGTTACCCAGAGACCAATGTGAATCTATAACGGCATTTATCTTGTATTTATTTAGTCCTATGTGTACTTTCTGCAATTTTTCAAGCCAAAGTTTACGGGAATATCACTAAAATTCACTTTGTAAGCAGTCGCTGATGTAGGATGCGTGTCCCAATTACCTAATAAAACTGTCCATGTTTGCACAAAACATAATGGATTTCACCTCATCATCACAAATGTGTTACATCATCATATCTCATAAGCCAATCAAATCACCTTTCCAGCTCTTATGAAAGCTTGTTATGACATTACATGTGAAAAATTTACCAAGCCTGCATTTAGTGAAAATTGTTTGTCATCCTGTGACAGGCCTTATTGAAGGAAACTACATTTATTGCATGTTACATACACCCAATTAATTGTGACTTTTTGAATCTGTATTACATATACATGCAGGTAATTAGACTAATTGGAAAAATTCACTTTGGATCACAAACTGGTTTTATTATATACCAATTGACTGTGTTACAATTCAACACAATGTGTTGTAAAGTCAGAAATAATTATTGATGCAAGTATGGCCATTACACCTGATTCTATTTAAGCCATTACTATTTGTGTTATATTTCAACACAATGTATCACAAAATCTACTTTTTATCATTGTTGATGCAGGATGGACATTAAGCTTAATTCTAATTGATTCTATTCAGTTTTTAAAGCATTCAAATTTACAAATTCTTGTGGTAGTGGGTAAGCCTCCCCCCTCCACAAAAGTAGAATAAAAACTATTGTTGATATGCAAAACTGTGAGCTGACTCCACAAAGTTTAAATGGCCAAGAAGGGGTGGAAGCATTTAAATCAATCTTTTAAAGTTTGCTCCTAAATTATGTTTATTGTAAAAGTTTGTACTACAGTTCAGAACAAATTATAGGAACTGATTTCCTCTTTCTTCTTCTTCCAGAGGGAGGGCTTTATTTATAGCAAAGATACACTTTACCTTTAGACTTTTAGATACATTTGCATCATATACGTTCACTTATAAGTCATGTCAAACTGTAAACAAACAAAGATCATGATCTGCCATAGCATAATGTGCCTGCATATTATGGTCAGTGTTGTTTGTTCAACTGATTACTCCTAACAAACTGCACAGACTCAGATCTGACAGTGCATTATGTACTGGCAGACCTTGGTCTGTGCAGTTTGCAGATGGACTCATCTTCTAAGCATGTATTGATAGTGCCTGTGGCAAACAGTATGGATTCAGCTATTGCACCCTATAATGGTCTGGCAGATGAAAGTCTGTGCTGTACTTTACACTTAAAGTCATGAAGAGGGTGAACTGAATAGACCCGTATCTGCCTTAGCATGGTTCAAAGCCACATCTGGAACTACACTGTACACATCTGGAACTACACTGTACACAGCTGGAACTACACTGTACACATCTGGAACTACACTGTACACATCTGGAACTACACTGTACACAGCTGGGTCAATCAAAACAATGTTTCTTTTCAAGCAAGTCAAATAACTTGGACTCTTTCAAAGAGATTTGGCAATTATTGTGTTACTTTCTAAACTAGTTTTCAGTGGATTCAGTTATACTGGATATAACAAAGGTGTAGTCAAGGATAGCATTATACTGGATATAACAAAGGTGAAGTCAAGGATAGCATTATACTGAATAAATTATATTTTTTCCATACAATGTGTCATAGTCTTAAATGACCTTTTGCTATATTGCATACATTTTATGACTCAAATAGACAGGGTCAGAGGTGGGGGGGGCCTAATACCTATATTGCATTCACTTTATGACACATGAATGGCATTAGACCTCACCTATATGGCATACACTTTATGACTTTCATAGACCAAAGTTCTCTGGCAGACATTACAAATTCTTCATCAATTTACAGATGAAACTTAGAGCATGATGTGTCTGTCAGACAGGATACTTGCTACATGAAGTGTGTATCAGACAGAATGTACAAATGATACATGCTACATGAAGTGTGTATCAGACAGAATGTACAAATGATACATGCTACATGGAGTATGTATCAGACAGAATGTACAAATGATACTTGCTACATGGAGTATGTATCAGACAGAATGTACAAATGATACATGCTACATGAAGTGTGTATCAGACAGAATGTACAAATGATACATGCTACATGAAGTGTGTATCAGACAGAACGTACAAATGATACATGCTACATGAAGTGTGTATCAGACAGAACGTACAAATGATACATGCTACATGAAGTGTGTATCAGACAGAATGTACAAATGATACATGCTACATGAAGTGTGTATCAGACAGAATGTACAAATGATACATGCTACATGAAGTGTGTATCAGACAGAATGTACAAATGATACTTGCTACATGAAGTGTGTATCAGACAGAATGTACAAATGATACTTGCTACATGAAGTGTGTATCAGACAGAATTTACAGAATTAAATTGCTGCATATATTTGATTGCACCATGATTTAGCCATTACATGGATGAGTGGCAAATTTCCAATAACCTTTACATGCTTGTTTCAAAATTTAACTGGATAGGTGTTGATTTAGCAGCATAGAGGAATTTCTTGTTTTAAAAAAAATGAAGCAGTCTATTTTTAAATTAATGAGTTTTGCAGTTGTGTGGGTTTTTTAATACTTGCTAACAGACATTTTAAGGTAAATTAATTAAGAATTAAGAAACAAATTCCGACTCAGCAGATTTTTAACTGGTACATTGGAATCATCCTTGCAATCATTCTCAAAATTATGTGCAGTTATGAAAAAACAAGTATCAGTTATATTTTTCATTTCAGATTATGAAAATATAGACATATATCAAAATAATTTAAACATTTCATGCAAAATCTCTGCCTCCCTACTTACAAGTAGGATGTAAAAAGTTACTATAAAACATCTTCAGGAACGGAAGTACTATATATACTTTTTTATAAGTCGAGTCAAACTGCAAAAAAGAATTCCTGATCTGCTCTCACATAATGCACCAATACTATTAGGGTCTATGTTATCTGATTACTCTCAACCTAACTCCGTGTATTTTGCAGTTGGACTTGTATGTCTATTTAAACCATAAACATCAAAACAAAACTAGTTTAAGGCGTCCATATTTAGAGTCTAGAGTAAAACTTTACCAATAACACAATGTCCATCTGTCTGTGAAAATTTCCAGAGCAAAGCTCTTAAACTACTCAGGGTATTTCAATAAAACTTGGTAAACATCAAGCACATTGCATTGAGTGCTTTTTTACACCTACAATTGTTGTATGCAGTATTTTTTGTTACTATGGAAACAAAATGCAGCATAAGTAGTATATAAATTGAAAGTACTTGACTTGAACATAGTTTAGTAAACCACTGATTTACTTGAGCAACTTCGTGTATGTTGAATTCACACAACTTGAATCGATCCATCAATGGGGAGGTGAATCTTCATACCAGTTGAACACATGGAAATATGGCGGCTCCTGTTTGGTAACCCATGCTTTGTATTCATATAAATGTGACTGACACATGTCTTATTGTGTCTTGTTAAGCTTGGGTGATAATAATTATTCATATAAACATGAGATGTGGCTAAGTAACATAAGATGTTGCTAAGTAACATAAGATGTTGCTAAGTAACATAAGATGTGGCTAAGTAACATGAGATGTGGCTAAGTAACATGAGATGTGGCTAAGTAAAAAACATGTAAAATGAGAGTTTACTGTACTAGCATAAGTACGGTAGTATAAATTGACAGTACAAAATCATGTTACTAGCATATGTAATGAAAACAATATCACAAGACCATATTTAAATATTTATTAATTGGTACAAAATTTATCAATGGAAAATTTCATTAAATTTATTTTATTCTCATCTTTTACAAATAATGATTTTACTAAACAAAATATGTTTAAGGTAGTCAGAGATCAATATATCAGGGAGTATAAGATTTTTTTCTTCTTTTTACCTAGCGCCATCACAGTCATAAGCAGACTGGTCTTAGAGATGAGGAAGAAGACAGACTAAATCAGTTTCAGCTCCTACAACTTCAACAGGAATTGTTAGAATTCCAGACTAATGCCTGGCTTAAGGATCAGCAACAGCAACAACAGGTTAGATTAATTCCACTGTCCATATAACCTCTTACATTTTGAATATTTATTACTGTTACCTCACATGTGATAACTTGTGTAGGTCACTGGGAATTATTCTATATGCCTTTTGCAGTTTTCCAAAGGCTTCATTTCTATAAAGAAAACTAACAATTGTCTATCACTGATATTAGTTTATTACAAAATCTTTTCTGATGTTATCCATGCTGATATATTTTTTGTAATATGTATGCAAAAATTAAATATAAACTTTTGAACATCAAATGTAATATAGATGTTTTTTTTTTTACAGAATGATACTAATGAATATGTACCATGTCAACGTCCTGAGGACAGTTACAGTGATGCATCAGGGGAGCTAACTGGTGGCAGTGACAGTGGGAAAGGTGGCAGTGAAGAAGAATGCTCAAATAGTCATAGTAGAGGTAATTTCAGTCCCAAGAATTATGTACATGTAGCGTTTAAAAGCACATCAGCATAAACATGACTATATATGCCAGGTTACACATCATGAAAAGAGCCAGACAAACAAAGATAAAAGGCAGAAAATGGTACAGCCTCAAAAGACGAAGTCAGATTTTAAAATAAAAGTCTGACTCTTTTGAAAAGGCAAAACCTCAGCATGAACATCATTAACAGATGCCTTCATTAGTGGCTTCTTAGGAGGGCCTCTTTTACATCCTGAATCTAGAGGTCAATAAGTACATGCATTAGTCTCTCTTTTATGGGACCATTCCTTACATAATTAAATGATGGATTTTGTAAAGAGAAAGGTCTATGGTGAATGGGGCCAGATGGTAAAAGTATACTTTTTTAGTGTTGGACAAGCTCACTTATGATTAGTGGCTGGCCTGATTCATTAGAGATCTCTCAAAAGGGGGTCCTCTGTTTTGTAGTATGGTATAAGCAGTGTTCTTGCAAATATTTTGTAACACCATATTTATGTAAAAGGCAAAATAATGAAGGGGTTGAATCCAACTGCTAATTGCACTGACCCAGATCTGCCATCACATAATGTGCTGGCAGATCAGTATCTGTGCAGTTTTTAGGAGTAATCAACATAACTGACAACCAAAGATCTGCAAGTGCATTATGATACAGTAGATCAGGATCTCTAATAGATAACAAATGTTTGATCTTATTATGTCTAACGGTACTAACTTATAATTGTCATTTGGTTGTTGGTCAATTATAGACAAAATGTGAAAAATGTATTATTCATGATGAAATTAAAGCATAATAAATACAGTTATCCTGATTTAAAGTTTATGATTTTGCTGATAGATTTTAATCTTTTTCAGATTGTCCAGCAACCTTTTCTACATTTAGAGGTCATTTACAGCCAAACATGCAACCATTCAGTGCCAGTCCAGGATTAAAACAGTACCCTGACCACTCAGAGAATTCATTACATCCTAAAACAGCTTTCAGGCACAAGCATGCAAATGTTTCTCAGACTTTTAACACACCTAGATCATTTACTCCAAGTCTAGAAGACACAGTATCATATCAAAATGTGACTGGTAACAGTTTGTTTTCCAGGTTTAAAAACTGTAAACCCGACTATTTAAACCAAAAACAATTCTGTACCACACTATCAGCCAATCAGAGACAAGATATTGCAGACTGGGACCCTTCATTTGTGTAATCTTTGTCTACCAGTGGAATATGAGATTTGCATCAGGATCCATTACTTATTCAATATCACCTTCTTCATTATTATTATCTTGTATTTATGAGTTGTATTTGTGCATGACAGACATTCATTTGGTGCCAATATTATTGATCTCTACCATAATGATCTGGGCATTAGGGCTTTTACAAATCAACATATGCTTCAACTTGAAAAAGTCAGAGAAAAAATATTCTAAATTGCAAACAGTTTATAGATTTACGTATATAAATAAACATTTGTATTTATAACAATGTGTTATGTTTCATTTTATTAGCATATGTTAACTTAACTTACTAGAATATTATAATGCTTAGAAAAGAATTTTCAGACATTCTTTTTTATTTCATCAACAAAGAGTCAGAACAGTAAAATGTGTAGACATTCATCAAAAAGACTGTTTTGTCATATCCTCATAATCAAGAAACGTGAAATTATGAGAAACTAATGCAGAAATGTAATGATACGAATAAGTTAAGCTATTCAAATCTAAAAATGTATTTTATTTTGGTGATTTAGTTCATAATAATTACATTTTTGTTTTTAATACATGTAGAGAATCTCTTATTGTATTACTGCCCATCTTGGACTATAATGCTTTACTACAAGATCACCTTTTAATGAAATACTTTATAATGAAGTACATGATACAGAATTCCTTCATTATGATGCTGTATATTGGTGTGATAGAATACAATGCCTTACAATGAGAGTATCTTATAATGAAGTAAATGACACAGAATTCCTTCATTATGATGTTGTCATTGGTGTGATAGAATACAATGTCTTATAGTGAGACTGTCTTATAATGAATTGATTGATACATATAATTTAATTTCCATCTAATAAAATGGATTCCATGATACACCTGCCTTATTATAGAAACCATGATGTAAGGCCTTATTGTGAGGGAAGATTTATTTATTTTACATCATACTGTTCTTCATAGCTTAACATCAGGTGCATGACATGTCCTCATGCCCAATATTTGTCAGTTTTTAGACTATACTTATAAACTATACTTATAATGAGGTAATATTACAATAGATCCTCATTATAAAGCTGTCCCTGGAAATCATATAGTATATTACCCTATAAATATAGTGAGGTTATGTCATAATAAAATACATGACCCAGTAATGAATCATTATGATGATGTCCAATAGAAACATTGAGAATAATGCCTTATACATGTAGTGAGGTCATGTTACAATGAAGTACATTATAAGTTTTTCCTCATTATTATGCTTTCTATCCATGCTATGGAGTATACTTGCTTATAGTGAAAACACCATATAATGAAGTGTATGATGCATGTAAGTTTACTAAATGAAATAGCATACACGACTATAGTCCATATTATAATGAAGGGTCTTATAGTGAGGAAGTACTGTACTTCAGATCTCTTGACCACACTTTTAGCCTTCTAAGGACCATACTAGACTGACATGACTCTCAAACGTTTGACTTAAGATACTATTTACTATGTTTTAACACAAATATTACTTACAGTATTCAACTTGCGTGGTGTTTTTTTTTTCTTCTTCTTCTTCTTGACTCTTAATTAAGCAATATTAGTATTCACAATTTCTCATGGTCAATTAATAACAAACATTTCATCCATGTAGGACTTATGACTAATAATTAAGTGAAAAGAAAGCTTTATCATCACGTGAAATTTAATCAAGAATTACATCTAACTGACCTTTTCTATGGACAATAATTGAAAATATACCCTGTAATGTGACCCTTCATGTAGCAGATTATTCATGCATTGATAATGTCTCCAAT
Organism: Unio pictorum; assembly: GCA_030141615.1. Classification (NCBI taxonomy): domain Eukaryota; kingdom Metazoa; phylum Mollusca; class Bivalvia; order Unionida; family Unionidae; genus Unio; species Unio pictorum. Next base: position 4,330,401 of record JARLTB010000203.1, on the reverse strand, counting down.
CATCCATGTTGGGTAATGTCATTTTCTATTTTCTGTCTTTGAATTTTATTTACACCTTTTAAAGTGAAATGATAAGCTTTAATCAAGGTAAGCTAGATTAAATTTTATTTTCATGTCCATTTTAAGCTGGTGAATTAGATTGCCATGATAACAGTATCAGTATCTCAGTTAACTAGTAACTGAAAATTAATGGAAGGTCACCTTACATTGTTTGCATGCATCCAAACAGGTGTAAAACAGGTACTCCATTTGATGGTATAATTTTTTTTTTAAGATATGTACAAATTGTAATACAGGGAATTTTTTACAAGTTTTATAGGGTGTGTCTTAGTTTAAGGTTGCATTGCTGTTTGTTAAATATGCAGTATGTACTCACTTATGAGTCTGATCCAGTTTTATATAGGGCAAGTCTTATTTTGCTGTTTGTTAAATATGCAGTATGTACCTGCTTAAAAGTCAGATCCAGCTGTTTGTTGCTGTACTTGCACTATACGTTGTTGTCTAGTTTTAATATTCAAAATATGTGTACAATGTATAGCTTTATTGTTATGTAGTCAAGTGTTCATCAGACAAAACAATGTTCATCTTTCACAAGTATTCGTAGTGTTGATAATGTCAATGCGGAAGGCACTATCCCAACTTAAAAGTAACAATTCGTTTTTAAATTTTAAATTAAAAAAAAAACATCATCCTAATGTTATTGATTTCATATTTTCTATATCATATTAAGGTAGTTTCACAAAGTTACATTTGTAATGAATGCAGCAATTTAGAATGTATACATATCTTTAACAAAAATCATGGAAAATCCATGTTTTCTTAGCCTTTGTTTTGTTGTGGCATATTACTTCCTGTAAACCATATGTACCCACTTGTAAATGGGATCTAACTGCAAACTGCATCAATCCAGGTCTCCTGTAGCATAATGCGGAAGCAATTCTCGGTCTATGTAATATGCTAGAAGCATCCAGTAGACCCTGATCTGCAAGTGCATTATGAGATGGAAGAGCAGAGTATTTTTGCTGTTGGCTTGGTATTTTAAGTGAATACATACGGTACTTCCAGCAACTGTTGGAAGCCTAAAGAGATTTCTTTGGTAACCATGATAAAATGAAGTCATGAGATGGTTGCAGATTTACTTTTTAATATACTGATATATTATAACTCTGACTGAAATTTGTGTGTGCATAGCAAATCCAAAGCCAAAACAGACTCTAAATCCACTGAGATGAGATCAAACTTTATGAAATATGGCACATTGTTTCTGTGTATGTTGTAAAAACACATCATATATGAAACTTTTGTACGTTTGTTAAAAAACTATTTTATATATTAAAAAAATAATAAAAGCCAAAAGAAAGTAAATGGGGCTTACAAATACAAATGTTTGTCTTGTATTCCCGATATGGAAAATCTAATTTATTGCAATACACCTGAATACAGTTACAGTATATTCCCAAGTTGATCCCTATCGAAACGGAACTCACCTTCTTAGTATACATGCTCGCTGGTCTTTGCTAATCATACAAATGAATATATTAATCCTTTGGACGTTTCAACCAAATCTTTGCAGCATGTTTTTTTTTTTCGTTTTGAGCTTTGCGGCACAGCAACACAAGTAGGTTATTTAGTGCCGAGTTAATTCGAGTAAAGTGCCTCGCACATGGACGAACTACGGTTGCTAACCCAGGCTGATCTGACAATTTTAACCTGTTCCCTTTCGTTAGATATCCGGGCAATCAAACCGCTGAGACGCTACGAATCTTATGCGGACGTCCCTTACAGCGCACCTGCTCGTGATCTGGGTCGGAAGTTGTTTTTTGTTTTTTTTATTAGATTGATGTTTTTCATATTGCTAAATGAGCGTTGTTTGATTGTGTACGTGAAAGAAGACGAAAATAGCAATACATTCTGATCATTCAAATGTGCTTTACTTGTTTGTATTCGTACCATTGTCGACCGCACGGAGGCAAGCGCCCTCCCCGCCCCTAAATATGCGGGCTTCCTTGATCATTACCTGTCCTATTGATTATTTTTGTTAATTCCTTGATAGCGTCCTTTATTCACCATTTTGTCAGAGTTTGCTTATTTTGTTTTGTTTTTATTTTGAAGAAATGAAACAACTAATGTACTGGTACTTTATTTGACAAGTTTTACAATCTAAATTTGAAAAAAAAGTGATATTCATGTCATTAAACAAACTTACTTATTCGTAAAGATTGGAGCTAGAAGATGCGTCGCAAATCACAAAGTTTGTTATAGCATTAGTACGTTATGTTCACAAAGTTTCCTGATATATTAGTAAGTAATGTTCACAAATGTTTATTGATATATTATTTTGTAATGTTCACAAAGTTTCCTGATATATTATTTCGTAAAATAATTACATAATGTTCACTCATAGTATGTCCCACTCTCTTGACTACGTGCTTGTTGTAACGATATCGGGGTGTTATGGTTGTCACCCTTTAACTTTTGTAAGGTAGAAATCATTTTGATGGACAAAACACTTTAACCAAAGCACATTCCTTTACATACTGATCTAAGAGACCGGCATCACGTACCTGGTAGCGGCGATAAATTGACCATAAACCAAAATTGCCTTTTGTGGTTCGTTAATCTTTGGCGGTATAATTAACCTGTTTCCTTCATCCACCAGTTTCTTCGAGAAAGTGCACGCATTCATGAAAAGAATAAAATCGACTAGAGAAATCTATCAGGCCAAACCATGGCACACATAAGGACGTCTTTATTGTTACATTCTATTTTAATAGAAAAAAAAAGAAGTTGATTGTACAGTTTAGTTACGATACACGAATCTGTAACGTAATGTATACAAATGTTTCAGCAACTGAGACAACATTCTATTCTGAAAAGTCATCCATGATCTCTCTCTCTCTCTCTCTCTCTCTCTCTCTCTCATTGATCAGTCTCAGACACTGAACAAATTTAAAACACGGATTGACAACAAAGCTTTGCTCATCTTATGACATGACCGATTCCAGATGTCTTGGCAAACTCAGTTGAAAAATGACTGCTGTTACAGTTACATTTCGAGGCACTAATCATGCGGCCAGTTATTTTTTCGAGAACAATTTAGTTGAAAAGGTGTCGATCTTATCGCTTCGAATAACGCTTGCTACAATTATATGTACTGTGTTACTAATAATTACACGTTTTGTGTATCAAGTCGAAAATTTAGCGAGATACCATCTACTCCGATCTGCCCCATAAAACACCGATGTCCATTGATACTAATACATCCTTAATATGTGGCTGACCAATTACTGTTAATTCACACCAGCTAATGCATAACGTGTGGACAAGAGAAGATAAGCTCATAAGAGTATCAGATTACAAAGAATCCGAAGCATTAGAGTATAGTAGTTGGACGGTAAATTCAACACAATTACTGTTGCAAATACGTTAAAAGAAAAAAATATGAGTCATGATCTGGAATCGTTTCATGGTGCAGTGTTAGGACATCTTAAATTCTAACACTAATATTTTTAAAATTTTAAGTAAATCTCAGAAGCTTGACCTAGCGATTACTTTCCGTCATTACGTGCATCTGTCACGGTCTAGACTAACACAGTGGTAAACTGGATTCTTCATAGACCTGATGATAATATTAATAGGTCCTCCCTGGTATCCTACAAACTTGCACCAGATCACCTCTGCATTATACGCCATATTGACGTATCAGTCATTAACCCCTCACCTTAATTTGCTAATAAGAGAAACCTCAGTATGATAACTAGATCCAAACTAATGTATTGCATCCAAGCAAACCTAGCAATGGAAAGTGTCAGCTGCAAAAAGCTCTGAGATTTTTAAAAGCTAATATCAAGAAAAAATGTGCACCACTTCCAACTACCTTCTCTCCAATCGACCTTCCTTTCGTGACAAAGCATAAAACATTATAGAGATAAACTTGAATATACAACTTGAACAATTTTGCCCCCAACCCCAACCTGGCGACTGTTGCGTGACATGGCATGTTCATTCTCGATTTATTTCGATGGGATAAGTCAACAAACACCGTTATTTTTATCAGTTCGATGTAGGATAGTCGATAGATTAAGGCATGACAAATTTGGGGTAATGACTAAGCTTGACAATGCAATTTCAGTTGACTCGTCGTCACCATACAGTTGCGATACAGAATTTCAGCGGCAACCGTTAGTAACATTTGAACCTGTCTCTACGTTCAATTGTGATGAAGATTGCACCAAAGTCACGTGAACTTGATAAATTCCAACATCACTGCTGCTTGAGTGCTTCGATCCAATATTACCTTCACTAGCTGATGTTATTAATAGCTCTCTCTCTCATCCGGGAAATTCCCATCATTTTTCAAAACTACCATTGTAAAGCCTCTGCTAAGGAAACCAACACTCGACCATAACGATTTAAAGAATTACCTCCCAGTTCCTAATGTCAAATTCATAACAAAGGTCTTAGAATAAGTTGATATATCTCAACTTGTATCTCATCTGAATTCACACAGTCTTTTCAGCAATGTACAGTCTGCATATCGCCCATGCCACAGTACTGAAACTACTCTTCTGAAAGTAGTTAATTACATTATCTCTTCTTTGGATAACGGAAAGATTACAGTCCTCGCCCTCCTTGATTTGTCTTCAGTATTTTACACAATAGACAATGATATGTTACTTCACCTTCTCCAGCTGTATTTGTCATTCATGATAAAGCCTTACTGTGGTTCAAGTCCTACTTGGTCGACAGGAAACAAATTGTGACCACAAATGGAATACACACCAGGCCAGTTAATCTATGTTGTAGTATTCTACAGGGGTCTGTTCTTGGACCTGTTCACTTCATTATACACTCAGCCGCTCTCAAGTGTCAAATATCATCATGCAGTGTCTCACCGATTGTACGCTGGTGACACTCAAATATACAAATCTAGCCAACCAACTGAAGTTGATGCTATCATCCAAGGAATAGAGAGATGCATTTATGATGTGAACTTATGGATGCCATGTAACAAGCTTCAGCTGAACAATGATGAAACTGAGGCCATTCTGATCACAACACAAATTCATTCTCATTCACATCCTTTACCTCAGACAATAAATATCAGCAACACCAACATTAAATTCAGTCAGTACGAAACCTAGGTGTTACTTTTGACTGCACTCTCACATTGCATCAACATCTCATAAACATATGCAAGGCTGGATATCTTGAGCTGAGACACATCAGCTCCATTCGCAACTATCTTTCAGTTCATGCCACATATACACTTGTGTGTTCATTGGTACTTTCAAGACTGGACTATTGTAACTCAATTCTGTCTTGTACGTCTCAATATCTACCCCAAAAACTTCAAAGTGTTCAAAACACAACTGCTCGGATCATCTTTAGAGTAAGTATCACGATCAGAGCACGCCTCGCCACTGCTCTGTACCCTACACTGGCTATCTTTCCGATCCAGATTCAAACACAAAATTTGTTCACTGTGCTAATTTCCCTGGCGGACACCAGTCCAACTACCTATCCGACCTCACCAGCAAAACTATTACGCTCCTCTTCTGACAATCGTATTTTCATTATTCCCACTATAAAAATGAAGTAATATGGACAACGTTCTTTTGCTTACCATAGCCCAGTAACGTTGAACGAATTGCCCCTTGAACTTAGACATAAGAGCACGGCATTCTCATTCAAGAGTGCTCTTAAATCCGATTTTGACTGCAAAAACACACTTAAGGACCTAATAATGTTTCCTACCTTCAATATTTTCTGCATTTTTATGTTTTCTAATTTCATGGTATTTGTTTTTTTTTTAATCATATCAGGATAATGTGTATTTGTTTATGTTTTAGGTGTTGTCTAATGTTGTAATCACTTAGAGCTTCTAACAATTAGTCGCTAGACAAAGTCCTTATTATTATTATTATTATTATTATTATTATTATTATTATTATTATTATTATTATTATTATTTACTTTCGTTTTATTTCAATACCATTTTATAACTTTCTCATCAAATCTGTATTAATCTAGAGATTAACCTTGATGTCAAAGTTTTAAGTTCGAGTATGGTTTAATAATGTAATCAGTTTCAAATGTACAGTTGCCCACGGAGTCTTGCTACCTGATATTATATCAGCCTCATGTGTACAGTTGGCCACCGAGTCTTGCTACCTGATATGAAATCAGCCTCAAGTGTACAGTTGCCCGCCGAGTCTTGCTACTTGGTATGTGGTCAGTTTCACAGAAACAGTCGCCCATCGAATCTTGTTATTATTGGTGTATGGATACATTTGTCAGTGTGCTCAGCATCTTAAGCATTATCTCTCTTGTGAAATGTTTCGTTTACTTCAGTTTCTCATTTACTGATTTTGTTTACATATTGATTTTTGGTCAGCTTTTGATGCACTAATTACCAAAAAGTCATACAATTTATTTATTATTGTGTCTTAGTATGTGCAACACCATTCCACTACATGTAGGTTAATATGACCTATACTACAGGCTGCTTTGACTTGTATCAGTTTCAAATTCATTACTGGTCATTGTGTTTATTAATTTAGTACAACCTTGCACTAGGGGGAGTTCAGAACAATATTACAAAAGTATGTAACCCCCATCTTGGCAGAAGCTCGACATAGACATAAATCTGGCGTCCGTGTTCGTGGCCGTCCGTCAGGTTGCCTATGCTCACAAAAATGATTATAATGACAATACTGAATAACCTGCTCGGTGATACATTTTATATTCAATTGCCTTGACAACCACGTAATGCTTTATTTCTTTCTCTTCTTTTTTAACGTGAACTTATACCCTGTTTTTAGTAGATAAATATGTATTAGGGTTTAATTTGATGGTTTCAGAGGTCGTTGAAATAACTAAGTTTGAAATATTGTTCACATTTAAGACTATCGAATTGCTGAATAACCTTTTTTATGATCTTGTATTGCAATTTCCGTATATAAACGTCAGTGGATCGGTAATAATATGGAATTGAGTTCAGTACTGTCTTTCTTAAGGGTTTCGCTTTGCAAACAGATATCAGTCAGGTGTGCCGATTGTCGAACTCAGTGCCCATACACCTCTGTTTTTATCAACAAAAAAAAAATTATAACATTTTGATGTGTCTTCAAAAAAGGTGTTCATTTTTTAGTAAAAATGTGAAATTATATTTCAGTCTCAATAAAGTTTTAAGCCTGCTGTCCAATTATATATGTAAAACTGAGTTCCCCATGTTGGAATCTCTAGCTGAAAAGTTATTTTCTTTTCACATGCATACCCCCACCCACCTCAGGACGCTGACAAATACTTTATTTTACCAAATGTATTTCAGGGGTATAGTTCGTTTAGAATACAAGGTTACATTTATATATTGTGAAAGAAAACAGATAATGTTGATCTTTTCAATTAGCTTCAATGACAAGCACCATTTCGTTAAGATACGAGTTGTGGAGAAAATGGTCGAGAATTTTCTCTTCAAATTGAAATGTAACGTAGAAATATATCGTGATCTTGCAGTTATTTTTTCCATTATACTATAAGTAAAGTTGTCACTTGCCAGTTACCATTTATCAAGTTACTAGCGGTTGGAAGTCGAGATGAAATCTCTCTCTCTCTCTCTCTCTCTCTCTCTCTCTCTCTCTCTCTCTCTCTCTCTGTAAACATACAGAATACAGCTATATGCTGTTCATAAATGTTCATTTAAGAGGTTGCTTTTTGTTCCTTCTCTTTTCTTTTAATCAACAATAAATCATCAAATGTTTTACAGTTAAATGAGACAACTGGAACTCCATTTCATAGAGCTGGGGTGCACATTCCTGGGACTGCGAACGTGTTCTGTCCGGCCCTCAGTGCAAATTAAAATAACACAGAAATTTGGTCCATGAACATGAATTATATTAAAGAAATTGTTGTTTGCGGCTGTCAAGTGGTCTTAGAAAATGGAATCTGGCCCTTGGTTGTGCATCCCTGTCAGAGAGTGTCATTTCCCTCAAACAGACAACCTGATAGTTTAAGAGAGACATCTACCTCCTTTCTCTATACAGGCTCATGCTCAAGACCCCTAAATAAACGACCTCGTGAAAATAAAGAAGTCTAATAAAGGATACAAAATTCTATCTAAAATATGAAAGTTATATTATTCCAACTTGATTCTCATTAAAGTTACAGACTGCCCAAGTGTATGATTTGAACCTGAATTTCATGTACAATTTATGAAGAATAACGGGCAAGATGGCTGTGTTGGTTAATCAGTTTTACTGAGGAAAAAATATTTTGAAATCATCACTTTAGCATTGCGTACCGTTTTGAAGATAAGCTCAGTTTCTCTGAATACGTTTTGATAAATATTGAAAGTTGTGCTCGAGTCCAAGCTGAACTCATATTTAAATAGACTAATGGAAAGAAAGTAGCTAGCCGCTTTTCTTGAATTGGATAAAAATGATACATGTCAAATACTAAGCTGAGTGATTCTAGTACACATTTTGTGACATTAACGTAGGACATTCCATGCATCGAACAGGGTGCAATATTCCCGGTTTCTAAATAGTGGAAGATCCATTTGTTCCAATGTCACTTTTCCTTCAAGGTATGTGGACTTGCACCGGGGTCATTTATGTTTCAGTCGGCTAAATTGCTCCGATATGCCCCAAACTAATTTGTCTTTTTCTGTGAACTGTCTTTTGACCTAAAACCTCGTTGTTTAATTACTGTCCAGAATGACTTTTTGGAGAATTAAGTACCAATAATAAGTTGCGAGTTGTTCACGAACAACGGATCGTGTTTTTATGTTCAGTCCTCTGCTTTTGACCAGCAGCCTATAAAATGAACATGTCCTGTAGAGAGAATAAAGAAATTATTCAATCATGGTCACTTGAAAGGTTGACGGTCTTTGGAATGAATTAATCACTCAACTGCTATGGCCGTCGCTTTAGAGTTAAGCACAAGAACCTAGGGTTTTGTCCTTATTTCCTTCCTTTTGTTATTGTCTTTCTGTCTCTCTATCTTTCTCTGTTTTCGTAGAACTAAGGAATATAAGGACATCTTTCACTTTTCTTTTTTCTTTCTTTTCTTTTTCTTTCTTTCATTGATTTCAAACAATTAAAACAAAGTTTTGTAAAGAAATGATAGACTTAACTGTTTATATTGCTAACTTCCGTTGCTTGACAAGGAAACCCCAAAGATGACAGTTCCCATTTGTGTGTGATGGCATGTGAGTCTAATAACCTGTGTACATATTTCAGTATCATCAATGCGTATAAACAATAGCAGATATGTTTTATTGCCATATATATAAGATTTCGGCAAAGACTGATGCTGATCGAACTATGCTATCTCGCGAAATAAAATGTTAAACGTAGATTTGTTAGAAATATAGGAAACACATGAGTTTTGTCAAAACTGATCTTCAGATAAATCCCTCGATTAGAGCAGAAAGAAAAACTAACCCCAACACAAACAAGCAATTATTCCACCCGAGTGATTGCCAATGAAGAAATCGATACTATTACATCCGTGCTGATCACCCCAACGTATCTGAACTGTATTAGGATCACATGCGACTTTTCTGACGATGTATGGGGTTACGTACACAATTGACCATTGTTCCTCTGAGTTTGACAGTTGTCATTGAGAAAACCTTTTACCAATAGTGTCAACCAATTCTACAATCATTTGAAAATATTCTATAGATTAGTCAAGGCTGAGAAGTATTCGGAAGTGTTGCTAAACACTTTAAAAATGCGTGCATGCACTAAACCAAAGGTAGTAACACGCCAACCATTAAACAGAGTAGATAATGGCATCATAATTTATACCATAGGTTTTTCAAATGCATTCCATTTTATCTATGGGTAAGGACTTTCTGACCCACTACAAAATACATTATGAAACGCAAGCATTCAAAGAAATTATAACTACACTTTATGAGGTGTTGAGATTTTTTTTTTATAAAAGGCAAACATGCTCCTTAAAAAATATTCAGACTTCGGGCTTGAGTTCTGAATGTGTCTGACATGTGTTTTTAATGCAAGATTCTTTTTTTTATAAATATAATGTGTTTGATGAGGGGTCACATGTTTTCTTGACGTTTTGTTTTTGGTTAAAGTGTAGTGATCATAAAAAAAGAAAAGAAGACGTGAATGTTTTTCTATCTTGAACCAGTGGATTAGACGCAGACTTTGGCTCTCGACACTTCTTGTGCAGTGAAAGATTAAAGATACAATCTTGAAAAGAGAGTAATATTTATGCGTGGAAACATTATATATCTTATGATTATTATTACGGAACGAACAGCACTTGAATCACACATGCCTTGAATTTTTTAAGCATTCAATACAACTTTAGCTAAATTGGTCTCAACTACAAAGCTTCGGCAACTTAATAAAGCGTACAGTCAACGTGTAAAATGAAATACTTTGTCTTACTTTCATATATTATATGTATGTTGTGTCTTAAAATATATATATATATATATATATATATATATATATAATTTTTGGCAACACCATTTCAAGTTTCTTTGTTTTCATTCGGGTCTCAAGTACCCATTAAACATCATCATATATCGGTGTCAGATAGCAACTTTATTCTTTAGGAATCTTCGGCACATAATAATGGTTGTTGAAGAATTTTAAAGTTTGGTCATCGGGACAAGACGTGTGAAAGTTTAAAAACGATATGACTGAATAAAATAAATATTTTTGCAGTATCCTTTAAAGGCATCATCGCATTAATTATCATCATAATCATTCCAAATGATCTCGCTGTCACGTGTTAATAAATGTAAGTATAGGCAACGTATTCTTACGTTAGCTTGTCTGTTTCCTCTTTTCGTGCACGCAGACATAAAAATGTGGTGGGTTTGTCAGGACTCGTCATATATAATTTATCGAATGATTGGTATTAAACGACACATCAGCACACGGATGATTATTTAGTGTGGAGGCAATAGGAATTAACTTGTCTAGACACCCACAGCCGGCCAGAACATATCATAAAGGATTCGAACCCACAACCATCTATGATTATAGCACACAAACCATTAAATAACATTCGAGGTTTAGTAACGATAGTTTTTATGTAAACCACAAGTTTTAATTCGCAACACAAACATTTGTATAAATTTATTTATGTCCAAGATAGAAAAAAGAAATAACTTTGGAGGAAATCAGAACCACAAATAAGAAACTAATGAAACAACATACGAACGAAGACTTTTAACTTTTTCCATATGATCCAACTTTGGTTATGATAGCTAGGAGGTAGCTGAGAGCAATTAGGTACCAAATTATATGCATTTTACAGAATGGAAGCTGTTTTAACGATATTAGATTATTAATTGGGTTCTTACCCTCCCAACTAATAGAACAAACACTCCACAGGATATAGGTAAGTGACAGCTGCGCGCGCCATTACGCAAACGAACCCAGCTCTTCACGGTAGATGAAAAGCAAACGTTGATATTGAGAAAATAAATCAAAGAAAAATATTTGTGTAACTTATATCCACTTATACAATACTGATGAGAACGAGAGAGTGGAGGTGGCAGAGGGTAATTTCATAAGGTAATCGGTATGTGTTGATGATGCATTATGAAGATGGCTCCAGAAAAAGACCGATGCAGAAAAAAATCAATCGTTCTTGCAAGTGTAGACATTTGCAAAATGAAATAAAGTAAGGAGGAGAAATAGCCCCAGTAAACATTAGTTATTCTTCAAATAGGATATTTTTCTTAGGCATCAAAATCCATTACAAAATGCATCAGAAATCCAGATTAAATATAATGGATTAATGCAAAGGCTTGCTGTTATCTGATTTATGCGGGAGTGGGCATGGGTGGGAGTGGGGGGAGACAAAAGAAGAAAAAAAAACGGAAAATAAAAAAAAATTAAAAAAAAGTAAACGAAGACAACACCGGAACGACAAAATTAAATTCAGAATATTCGTAACTTACCTCAAACTCTGTTAAACCGTTAATACATCTCATCGTAAATTTAGCTAATGAGAAATCCTGAAATTATTTACCTTTTTGTACTTGGTAGTTTATTCAGATTTACGCGTTTGTCTGTATTTTCTTTTCCTACTTCTTTTGTTCTGTTTGTTACTTTTGGGGTTTTCAAAGTGGGAATTATGTCTGATTATGGGAGCTTGAAAAAATCTTTTCAGTAAACAGGGAAAAAATTCTAAATTTAACAGACCAAATAGGAGAAGTCAGCAATGGGAAATACTCATTGTTTCTCCCAAACTGAAAGCAAAATAAATACATATTAGTGTATATTGCTGTTGTAACGCAATGAATAGGAGATTTAGTTTGCAGTGAAACTATCTAATCTTAAACTTACCGATGACGTCAATTAAAAAACAATGTCTATCTTGAAGGTTTGCCTTCAGTCGTGCTAAGAAGGGAAAATATAGAATTAAGTACCAGTTAAGACGGGTATTATCGACAGTGCTCTTTGAATCTCTCATTACTAATAATTATGTTGGCTTTAAACATACTTTCCTGCTCCTTTCGTTTTACAACAAACTTCAAAAGTTAATTGTTCTGGCAATTACTTATTCATTTATTTATTATTTAATTTTACTTCGTTGCTGTCGCCGTCAATGCCAAATGAGGATTACAACTAATTGAAGTTGGAGTAGATGAAAAGCGTCGCTTATTCGTCTTTAATGGCATACACACGATAAGTGGCACAAAATAATTTCCATATGCATATATCAAGTATGAAAAATAGTTGCTTGGATGCAAAGTACAGTGGCAATATCATCACAAGAAGCGGCGTTCTCAGCTGGATTAGTTTACGATTCCCATACAAAAATACAAAATATCTCTCTCTCTCTCTCTCTCTCTCTCTCTCTCTCTCTCTCTCTCTCTCTCTCTCTCTCTCTCTCTCTCTCTCATCCTTTAGAAATCACCACGAGATTTTGTTATTGTGTTTAGACAGCATATGGCAATAATTGCATTTCTGTTCAAGTTTTATGCCAGCATAGTCAATATTTCCCGGTAAGTTGCAGTTTTAAAACAGGCTCTGCACACAGCGGGTAATTACACGCCCATCGTAGCGCGTAGCATATGCACTTTCCAGATGCTGCACTACCGCGAGGATTAAAAGGACATTCTAACCCTTGCTGCTCCTAAACGGGAAATAGTGGTTACACTAATTTCAGAAGTTGGGAAAGAGATTATGGGAATACTATTACCGTATATAATCACGTATAAATCATTCCAACTGAAACTGCACAAACCCAGATCTGATATCGCATTATGCGCCAACTGATCTGAGTCTACGCATTTTTGCTAAGAGTATAATAAACAATGCAGACCTTGACGTTATGCGATGGTAGATCAGGGTCTATGTTAATTGCAGTCCACGTTTAAACGAGTATAGGCAGTTTAATCTTTTTTTATTTCATCTTGGACAAATTGCTAGTACGTGTAATTGATACACCACATCTGGTTTCACGGTTTATTCAGGCTATACCACACTTCTTTCAATGCGATACAAATAATCTGATATGAAAGAAATCATCAGATACGAAAGTATTATCAGAGTTATCGGTATTACAAGCAATTTGTCAGTAATAGAAACCAAATATAAATTATCTGGTTTATTATGCTCAATATTGAGGATACATGAATATAAGTATATGATAAACCATTTATACGTGATTTTGACTACAAGGGTTTGCTAAACTCGTAAAAAGAAATAAGGTTTTTAAAGACAAGTTTTCTTAAGGACGAGTCCACAGATAAGCAACACTTACACAGCCTAACGGTGATATATTTTGAATTGTTCACGTTAAAATATAGTCTTAGTGACCCGTTGCTTCATACAAAACAGTAAGTTCTGACGTTTAAAGATAAAACGAAGATTGTAAGAAAAGTGGTGGGATCTCATGTGCCTATTTCAGATAATGTGAAAGAGCGGGTGTATCAGAGTTTTACAGGCGTATCGACGAATAAAATATTTCATAACCCGGCCACACTCTCCAATTGAAGTTTCTAAAAGGAAAGGGGGAAAATTCTGAGGATGGTAAATAATGTAATTTTTATAACAGGATCGAAATCAAAAGCTTTCTAAATTGTACACGGTATCGTCATGAAGATCTTGCATTTACCCTTTTATAACGGAAGTGCATTTCATCCCTATTATCACATGAAATATAAATATATTTAAAGACTAAATCTGCAAACTTCATTCATATAATGTTAAAATGTGAATTTGAGATAAGAATCCCGTAGATTTTTTTTAAATTCTCCATTCTTGTATAATATCTCATCTCAGTTCGTGTTTATATCCAAATTTCCTTTTACCTTGTTATACTTATCCAAATTCCAATCTCGACGACCAAAGTACATTATGAAAAAGCAGTTAATTTTCCATGTGCGTTTTACATTGTGCTGATAATTTGCAGTGCATTTTCAAAGAAGGTCACCAGTGAACGCTGATTCATTTTTATTGTTCAAGTTCGGTTTAATGCTCTTTTTGAATCATTTCTCCTTAATAGTCTCAAATAACAGACTTCGGTCACTTAAATCTTAAGATATAAAAGGTTTCCCTTTCAATGAGCAGACGACAAAATTTATGGCCATTTGCCGATTAAGATGAGCTACCTGGTTATAAAAATGAAATTCAAACGTTTAGATTAAATTGTGGAGAAGAATGACTACAACGATTGACATGTTTGTGCCCTTTGTTAGAAACTTGTCGTCTGCTTTTGGCGTGTCGGTGGGCGTGTGCAAGCCGATAACAAATGGGGTCACGTGTCAAATATCACGGGAACGGCCTTAATCCCTGGGGCGAGAGGACTCTTGGCGGAGATAACACATTTACAGAACGAATAAAATACACATCGTTTTCCCGGGACAAACACGGAAAACAGAGATGTAGAATAATGGCGCTTCCTGCAAATGCGAATAAATCAATTTAATGATCAAATTCATTCATTTATCGACGTGGGATATCGAACCTCAAAGGTCAAACTTAATTCTTCATCGAACATATTTACCATCCAATTTTGAAATCTCTCTCTCTCTCTCTCTCTCTCTCTCTCTCTCTCTCTCTCTATATATATATATATATATATATATATATATATATATATATATATATATATATATATATATATATATATATATATACACACACACACACACACTAATGATTCTTTGTTGAAATGAAGTGGTACAATGAAATTGTTTTTAACAATAAGAAGCCTTTTCACCAGTTAACCTTTATTACCCTTCAAGCTAAATGTTTCCAACAGTATCATCACAACAATAGGTCTTTGCACATGGCATCGCGAATGTTTCCTGTTACTCAGTATATTTTCAAGCCATCAAGCCAGCGCCATTTATTGTAGCTAAATGTACCTTATTCGTTTTAAATACTTCGTGTAAGACGAGTTGGGTACATTTAGCTAGATTTAATGACGCTGATCTGAATTTTTAATGAGTTGCAGATAGAAAAAATATGGAACCACCTATACAGGGGATTCGAATGCATCATTAAAAAAATCCGCTAAATCGCACACAAACAATCCGCTAAATCGCACACAAAGAATTTAGTCATTTTCAGTTTTTCAAAATAAAAGACAGGCAAATAAGACTACCTCGAACGGATTGAATCACTCCTGCGAGACAAACGAAATCCCAGGAATTAAAAATAAGAACATTTATTTATTTTAACTGTCTAGTGTTGAAACCATTCCTGATATATTTCAGTAATGATAAGAGTTCCAAATTAAATACAGTGGCACACATAGGATAACAACTTGGCATTATTTTCTTTAGGAAAAAGGTGGTCATCATTAGAAATCAAATAGTGAAAACCCAGTACTGATAATATATTTACGACCACCATCGTGGCAACCATATTTGATGTACGATTGGCACCATTTTCATTAAGGACTTGCTAAAAAGCAAAAAAAAAAAAAAAAAAACTTGTAACAATGATCACCACACTCAAGGAGAGTAGTGACAATAATATTTTCAGGACAGCCACTGCGGCAGTCACGTGACTGCATCGATTGGGTAACCCAAGAAGTCTTTTAGTAAAAATCCCTTTGGAGAGGAGTAAAATAACAATATTTTCATGACTTTTCATCCAGGTGGAGTAGGAATAACGAGACTTTGAAGATGACTGCTGTGGCAACCATTTTGGATATCAGATCAGCACCATTTTCATTTAAGACCAGCTGCACATTATAAGGACTATTCTGGCGAAAACCTCTCGTCAATATATCTTTCTGTTTCAGAACAATTGTGATGACAAGACTTCAATGGTGGAAATGTTGGATGTCAGATTAGCACCATTTGAATTTTGGACCAACTAGACATGAAAAAGAAATCTTTCAGTGAAAACCCAGATATGACAAGTCATTCAGGAAGAGTAGCGAGAACAATATTAATTTTCAAGATGGATATTAGGCATTAGATCGGAACAAATTTCTTTTCAATGCCAACTAGATATAACAAGAAGTATTTTTATATCAGTCCAGGAGGAGTAGATTTAACAATATTTTTATGATGACCGCTGTTGAAGTTATATTGGACATAAATCCGATTCAAGTTTGGTTTGGACCAGTTAGACATCAGAAGAAGGTTACTGGTGAAAACCCCATTATGATACAACCCTCTACTACGGAGGAGTAATCACGGCAGGGTTTTCAAGATGCCATGTCGGATGTAAGATTAACACTATTTTCATATAGGACCAACGAATCATCATAAGAAGTGATTGTTATCGTTGGTATAGGGTTTAAATTTTCGGCGCAAGATAGGCTATACATGAGGTCAGTATTAGTGGTGGAGGAAGAACCTGGGAAACCCCCGGAAAGAACCACCCACAGACTAGAAGCTACCGGCATTATAACATTATAAGTTATTTAGTGATAACTGCATGCTGATATTCATGATGGACAGCGTTAACACTCTTTTTAAATGGTCACTGTGTCATTGTGGTGGGTATAACGTTTTAAGGCAAATCCCTGTGATAAAGGGACAGACAAACAATGGACAAGAGACAATCACTGTGATAAAGGGACAGACAAACAATGGACAAGAGACAATCCCATAAAGTCTTCTGGTATATGAGCAATAGAGCTAATAAAGAAAGCAATTGTAGGAGTGGACATGCTGTTTTCCTCCGCAGGTAAAGAAAACATTCAACCTTGAATAATAATAATAATTAAATAAATCGATTAGTTACCGTTTCCTGTGCTGTTTAGTAATATTTTTTTCAGATCCAATCATCACATGCACGATACAAAAACATATAAGTGTATTTCTCGAAATACTGAAATTATACTGGGCTAAAAGAATTTCCACAAATTCAGGATAATACCATTTCTTGTTTTCTAACGGTAAGCGTTGAAACCATCTCTAATAGTTTTGAGCAATACAGATTCTGGTAAATAACATAATGATTCTTGAGGTCTTTGTATTAATATAAGAAGTTGATAGTAGTAAATGTATTCTAATGGATTTTTGTAATAATTAGTGTATTAAAATATGTTATGATTTATGAGACATATATTTTATTAATAACATTTAGACAGTATAATACACTAGCCAGTTTGGTCTATTTTTGGCTGAATATGCTGGCAGCATGACATCACAGGGTTGGCAATGTGACAGCATATATCCAATAATGTGGCAACATAACCGTTATTGGCAGAGTAGCTATTAATTGTAGTTGCACAACTGCCTACGTGACAGCATAGCTGGCAGTGTAGCAGCGTAATTTGTAGCCGTGTAAATTCATTCGACTATGTTAAAATTCATTCGACTATGGAAAAGTGTTAGATTGTGAATTCGAATCGTAAGGGCATTTGGTTATATGAACGGTATTCATCTTTATAATATCATAGGGTGATAACAAGCATACTCGTTTAGTTTTCAGAGTGTGATGGTTTCACGTAACTTGACAAATGGTTGTTTTTTGTTGTTGACATGTCCATGAGGCAAGTTACGTCAGTTGAAAATCATTATTACCCTCTGCATGTTTTTTTATATATCCTCATTTCATAGTTACATTGATATTCATTGTGATGCTTTTCAAACTCTATACTTCATTTCATACATTTGTTCATTTGCATACATTGTGTTTGGTGTTTTCACTTGATCCAAGATCCATTCAGTATCTTTACTGTTACATTTAAGACTCTAGGTCTTAAACAGAAAGTGAAGCAAACAATTTTAGTAAAATCAACAAGTGATTTATTTCTCTAGAATAACAAGTGAAAATTCAAGAAAGTGTATTATGAATTAAATCCCAAATAAATGTCCTATTGCAAGTCCAAAATATCATTTTAAATAGACTTCGTTAAATAAACATTATTATTCATCCATTAGTTAAAATCATCGTCATTGACCTCTAAACCTCAAAATCAAAGACTTCCTTATTCAAAGTTTCTTGCATTACACAGATATTGTGTAGAATTAAAGTTATTGTGTGGAGAAAAAAATTATTCTTTGAATTAGTGACCTTTACCTTTAACCTTATGGTTCCAAAATTGGCAGAGTTCTTTCATATCCCAATTTCAAGCCATACACAAAATTTGGTAACCATTGACAATGAACTAATGGTATTGTGTACAAACCTTTTTACTTCTTCCATCAGTGACTATGCATGTTCGACCCCAAATTCAATAGGGCTTTTCCTTACTCAAGTGTTAAAATGCACAAAATGTGGTTTGCATAGGTCATGGAGATTTGATTTTATTATGTAGAAGTGTTTTGTCTTTTATTAGTCACAGCATCTTCAATATTTTACCCATAAATTCCAAGGATTGCTTCCTACTCCAATTGCAAGCCATCCACAAAGTTTGGTAAATGCAGAAGGTATACAATGCATATGATGAATCTGGTAAGATGGATCGATGGACAAAGATGGACAGGGTGACAGAATATAATGTAGGTGTA
Organism: Unio pictorum; assembly: GCA_030141615.1. Classification (NCBI taxonomy): domain Eukaryota; kingdom Metazoa; phylum Mollusca; class Bivalvia; order Unionida; family Unionidae; genus Unio; species Unio pictorum. Next base: position 4,311,476 of record JARLTB010000203.1, on the reverse strand, counting down.
TATCAGGTTTTTTTATGGGATTGACTCTCTACTGTCTACAAAAAAAATTCAGGAATTTTATATTAAGACCATTTCTTGTTTATTACTACCAAATTTTCAAACTATATCTGGTTTTTAATGAGCACATGATTTTCAATGTTGAAACTATATCTGGTTTTTTAATGAGCACATAATTTTCAATTTTGAAACTATATCTGGTTTTTAATGAGCACATGATTTTCAATTTAGCCAGAGTGGCAGCCATACTTGATGTAATATCATTATCATTTTATTTAAGATAAATTATACACCATTAGAAGACTTTTGGCACAAACCCTATGCCTATCCCCATTTTCATTCTGGAGAATTTCAATGTTAATTCTGGCAGCCATACTGAATGTCTGCACAGTTTTCATGTAGGACTAAGTAGATATTATAAAATGTCTTCAGGTGAACATTTAATGTTGATAACAATGTTTCTGAGATGTCTGCCTGGAGGCCATATTGGATATAAGAAGAGAATAATTTTTATTCAGAAAACATAAGAAGTCTTCTGCTAAAAACCCCATGTTGATATGACCATCCATTCTGGAGGAGCAGTAAAAAAGAGATTTTCAAGATGGCCACTGTGGTGGCCATACTGGATATTTGGTTGGCACTATTTTCATTTAAACCAACTGGTAATAATATATTTTTTAGTGCAAAACCCATGCTGATATACATTCCATTTAAGTGGAATAACAATATGTTATTCAAGATGTCTGCCATAGCAGTCATATTGGATGTCAGACAGGCATAATTTTCACTGAGAATCAACTAGACATATGAAATATTTTGGTGTAAACCCAACACTGAAATGCATTCAGAAGCAACAATTACAAGATTTTCAAGATGGTTTCTGGGGCAGCCATGTTTGATATCTGAGCAGCATCCTATGTATTTGGTACCAGCAAGATAAAACCCGTCACAAGGAAAACAAGAGTCCCTTCAAGGGACTAACAATCTATTGGCTGAAAAGTGTTACCAGGAATTGAAGATAAGATCCTTACTTCCTTTAAACTGCTAGGTATTGAAGCCATGTTTGATATTTTTCAGTAATACCAAGATTTGCAAAGGATCTGCTGTGGAGGACATGTTGGATGTCAAATTGGCACCATTTCCAAGTGGGACTAAATAATTGTAAGGTTTCTGGTGGAAACCCAATGTTAACAGGACATTCCATTTGGAGGAAAATAATAACACGATTTTTATGATGCCCACGTTTAATATCAGACTGGTACCATTTTTATTTAGGACCAACTAGGCAGCATAAAAAGTATTTTGGTTATAGAACAATTTCAAAATAACCAGTCATCTAGGAGATGTAGTGATATCCCAATTTTCAAGATGGCCATTGTGGCATTCATATTACACAAGATTTTCAAGATGGCCATGTTTAATATCAGACTGGTACCATTTTTATTTAGTACCAACTAGACATAAGAAAGCTTTTGGTGAGAGTGACATGACCAGCCATCTAGTAGTGATAACAAGATTTTCAAGATGGCCATGTGGCAGTCATATTAAAAGTCAGGTCATCAGTATTTGGACTTATGACCTACTAAACATCATACGAAGTCTTCAGTGAAAATCAGTATTTTGACTTATGACCTACTAAACATCATACGAAGTCTTCAGTGAAAATCTATTGCTGATGTGACAATTCATTCAGGAGAAACAGAAATAAAACTAGTTTTAAAATGGCCACTGTGGCAGGTGAACTGAATATCTCAATACCACTGTTAGGATTAAAAATATAAAATGGAGTGACACCAAAAGTTTCAAGACATATGTCATGGCAGCTATATTGGATGTATGACTGGCACCAATTTAATTTAGGATGATCTAGGTATCAAAATGTCTTCAGGTGAAACCCCCAAGTTGGCATTTTCATCCATTTGTGAGGAATACAGATTTTTTTCAGAATAGCCACAATAGGTAATTTTAATTAGGAATAAGAACTATTCTGATGAAAAGCCGATGTCAAAATGACTTTCCATTTAAAAGGAATGACAAAAATAATTTTCATTAAGGTTACCAAGCAGCCATTAGATCACCACCTTTTAAATTTAAGATTCACAAAATCATTATAAGAATTCTTTTAGTGAAAACCCAATGCTTATATGAACATTTATTTTTTAGTGAAAAAAAGATTTTTAAGCGGGCAACTGTGACAGCCATGTTAGAGATCAGATTGGTACCATTTTAATTTATGACTAAAAAGTCATGACAAGATATCTATTGATGAAAAGCCCATGTCAGTAAGACTTTCCATTCAAGAGGGTTGCTATGGTGGAAATATTGGACATCAGGTTGGCAGAATTTTTATTTAGGACCAGTGAGACATCATAAGAAGACTTTTTGTGAAAAGTCATTAATGATATGACCATTCATTCAGAAGGAATAATAATAACAAGATTTTCAATGAGTACCATTTTCATTTGGGACCATCTAGGTCATGTGACAAATGTGTGTGTAAAGTTTCATGCAATCCTTAAAGCAGTTTAGGACAAACAACCATCTCACATGTGCTTCTGGACAATGGCAAGTAGAGTTGAAAGAAAATGGCGTGTAACCTCTAAACCAGATAACTGTTCCCAAAATACTTGAAGGTATTTTAGCTCATTCATTTTTTTTAGGCAAAACTTGGAAAATTTATTAATTTCTTTATAGCTCTTAGACTCAAAACTTACTTAAAAGACAATATGTGATTTCAGGTAAAAAGCTTTAAGATTTAATTCACTTTAAAATGGTTCACATTTGTATAATCATAACTTAGTGCATAACTGAGAGCACCATTAGCTGTTATACTGATGTTTAAACCATGTTGCAACTTTGCATGCCTTTTAAACAAAAGTTTTATTACTAAAACCATGCAAGATACACTATCTGGGTCTGAATAGTATTGGCTTAAGTGTTTGAAAGGAATCAGAAGTGTTGGTTGCAGAGTGTAGTTGTATATTTATGGAAAGGAAAAGTTAATTGCTTTCTTGGAATGTAATTTAGTGGATTGGTAGGTAGATATGTTGGCAGGCTGGTAGGTAGGTATGTAGATAGATAGATAGATAGATAGATAGATAGATAGATAGATAGATAGATAGATAGATAGATAGATAGATAGATAGATAGATAGATAGATAGATAGATAGATTTATAGATATATACATATAGATATATACATAGATAGATAGATACATATAATAGATAGATTTGGATTTAAATACAGAAACCCTTTCTTCTGACATAAAATATGTTATTTTATTTTTAAAACAATGCATATTTAGAGGTTTTATGTGACAAATAAAATATCACAGATGATGGTCATAGTTTGATTTTAAGGTAAAATAAAAGAAATATCTTTCTTGTGAGAACCATGAAGCTGAGGATCTGACATAAAGTCAGATGGCTTCAAACTGAAGTTGGTACTTGTGATTTCAAATCAGCTTGAAGAAATAAATATACAGGTTGAGTGGAATACAAATGTATTTTAACAAGAGTCCCCTGAAGTGATTAACACAAAATAAAATGGTGTGAAACGAATGATGATGGCTTCAATATAATACTGTTTCTTCCTTTTAGTTGAGCGTTGATGCTATTTCTGCTATTCTTCTGTCATAACAAGATTTTTAAATTAGTTGCTTCTTGTGTACATCATGCCAGGCATATTGGGTATATGTAAGTTGCCAATATGTCACAGCAGAGTCCTATATACAAACTCCCAGCTATATACAATCAGCCAATATGTCACAGCAGAGTCCTATATACAAACTCCCAGCTATATACAAACAGCCAATATGTCACAGCAGAGTCCTATATACAAACTCCCAGCTATATACAAACAGCCAATATGTCACAGCAGAGTCCTATATACAAACTCCCAGCTATATACAAACAGCCAGTATGTCACAGCAGAGTCCTATATACAAACTCCCAGCTATATACAAACAGCCAATATGTCACAGCAGAGTCCTATATACAAACTCCCAGCTATATACAAACAGCCAGTATGTCACAGCAGAGTCCTATATACAAACTCCCAGCTATATACAAACAGCCAATATGTCACAGCAGAGTCCTATATACAAACTCCCAGCTATATACAAACAGCCAGTATGTCACAGCAGAGTCCTATATACAAACTCCCAGCTATATACAAACAGCCAATATGTCACAGCAGAGTCCTATATACAAACTCCCAGCTATATATAAACAGCCAGTATGTCACAGCAGAGTCCTATATACAAACTCCCAGCTATATACAAACAGCCAATATGTCACAGCAGAGTCCTATATACAAACTCCCAGCTATATACAAACAGCCAGTATGTCACAGCAGAGTCCTATATACAAACTCCCAGCTATATATAAACAGCCAGTATGTCACAGCAGAGTCCTATATACAAACTCCCAGCTATATACAAACAGCCAATATGTCACAGCAGAGTCTTCTACTTGTTGCTTCAGGTTGAAGATAGTGTAAAGGCTGGGTCTTTCTTTTTCTACAAAAGTCATTAGCTACAAATAACACACAAAGAATAAATCACAAACTATGTCCTGCATCCTCTACTTAGGCTCCTGACTTTAGTGAGCCTAATTTCCACATTTTGTCTTTGAAGTTAGATATCAAAGGTTTGGGAATTCTGGAAGAAAAATCATTCAAATAGCTATAAGCTTCTTTGTTTACTGGTTTATTTTGTAGACAACCTTATCTTTCTGCCTCTCTCCATTTATATACAATACTATAAACACTATTCACACAAAAGATGGAGACCAACTCTCTTTCTGTGCTGCCTTATCACAGACTTTTCTGTCTGTTAGTGGCTGCCACACTGTAAATTTTGACTTTTGGTTTCCATGGTTACTGCTAATTACTATAGTGTATGATTGTCTGCAAATATTATTGTTGTTTTTGTTATCTGATTTATCAAAAGAATTGTCAAAAGTTCTGTCCTCCAAAGAAAGTGAATGGACTCTTTCTGGTAAAATTCCTCTCCTGTTGGACTTTGACTCTAAACTTGTCAATGAATCTTCTATTTTTGTAATGGGACCTTTTAAATGATCTGAAAAGATAAAATATATAGAAGTTATGAAATGTAATTACTTATTGTTCTTCCACAAGATGGTATTTGAGAGATGTTATGGGTCAGGTGTCCCAAATATTGCAATACCTGGAACAATTACTGATTTGATGTCCCAACTTTAAAGAAAATGATTATTAAGGGCATCTCAGATTGTAAAGGTTGCAAGACTTACTGGTATATTCATTATGGTATCTGGTTATGAATGTTGCGATACCTTTACTTGCATTGGGTGTCAGCTGGTATGGAATGGTTGACAGACATTACATATTATTTCAAAATGAAAATGAAGCCTACTTGTCTTGGATGCCAGATGGCATGGAGTGATTGACTGACATTATGTGGATTAAAAATGGGTTCTAACACACAAAATTTTCATTTCACATTTGATGCAGCATTTGATGTAGATATACAAGGAAGAAATTTGCAAACATTTGATAATGCCCAAGTTTCATGTTTTAAATAATTGCGAAATCTACTATCACATAGAGTGTATGATCACAAAACATGATTTTGCTATAGCTGGAATGCTAGACATGTATTAACTTTTAATTAAGACTATATTCTACTAAGCACTGGAATTAAAAGACAAAAACTTGTTTCTGTGTTGTTGTGATCATGTGAGTATGTGTGCATGTATGCATGTATGCAGTGATGATATTTGATAATGTGAGAATCCTAAGTCTAACAACTATTTTATTAAAGTGTATTAAATGATTCAGAAGTCACAATTATCTTTTGTTCAAATTTGAATTTCCCATCATTTTCTATTGGCTTACATGAAAAGATAGCTTATCCTGAATGGTACCATGTGTATTGTGCACTAAATCCCTTTTGTCTTCAAAACACACTCAAAAACCACTCCAAAGACTATCTGGGAATATGGCAGTTATGTTAATGAAGCCAATGGATTGTGATATGGCAGTTATGTTAAACAAGCTAATGGATTGTGGACAATTCATTTCCATTATGCATTCTATTACAGCGTGCTATGGTTATGAAGTGTTGTTACTTCAAACATTTGGAATGCAAACATTTAACATTTTCCTCCCTTCCATTACTTACTGAGATGACATGGAAATGAAGTGTGACATGATTGATGTCTGTGAAAGAAGCCTGATAGAACTGGTAAAGCATTTGGCAGCATGCATACTCCTGAGCCCAAACTATGTCCTACCTGCTCTCTACCAATGATACATAAGAGATGGGAAGGAAGCTATACACTGCAATAACTGCTTTACATTTATGATAATGTTAATTTAAAATTAATAATTCAACAAAGCATCATAAATGTTAGTGTCCAAATATTTTCCTGAAATGCCATGTACTACCTTTATAAATGACATTTTTATAACTTCACCTCAGAAGGTTCTTCATTCAAAAGTATTTACTCTCAAGAACAACCTATTTTCTAATGTATAACCTAAAATATCACAGAACTGTCAAAAACATTAGAGGCAAAAAAATGATACATTTAAGACAAAAAAGGAGATTGGTATATCTCACCTTTGCATGTAGATATTGGTAAGTCATCCTCACTTCCACCCCTTCCACTGTCACTAGTTACTGTTTCTCTTGATGTGTCACTATGACTGTCTTCGGAGGGAAGAGCCAGACTGGTTTTTAACTATAGACAGAAAAAAATACAGGGAATCATTTTTGTCTTCATTTCTGAAATATCTCTTAACTCCGACAGTATGAGCAAAACATTTTGTTTTAAAGCCTAGCTAATGAGTTTATAACTACATACCATACATAGCCACTTAGAAGATGAGTCAAACAACAAAGATCCAGATGTACCATAGCACAATGCACCTGCAGATCTGGGTCTATGTTGTTTTTTTTCATAATACTCCTAACAATCTGCACAGACCCAGATCTGACAGTGCAATCATTTTAAACATGCTTTTAATTTTTCTATCTTTGTTCTGATAGTGTCCCAAAGTTGATGAAAATTGTAGTTTGGCAGGCATATAGACTTTCTGAAAAATCACGAAACTTATTGTTATTCCAAATCCCATCTGAAAGAAATGTAGTTTTAAGAGTGGATATGTATGAAGTTTTGCATTAGGATAGTACAATATGTCAGAGGCTGTGAAAAAGATTTGAAAGACAGTACAATATGCAAAAGGCTGTAAAAAAGGATAAAGTATTTATTTATTATGTGCAGTGCATGACCAGCCATGTAACCGCATCATCATCAACAAGTTGTAGAGCCTGCAGTCTACCTGGAATTTTATCAGTGGACAGTTGTTCAAAATCTGTGACATAGTCTGTAGAGTTCCACAGTTACAGAAAGAGTCATTGGCCTGGCCCAATCAGACAAGATTAACTGCACAATGACCCTCTCCTGTCCAGAAATGGTTCATCAGTGTCTACAGGTGTCAAAGCAAGGATGAAGTCAGGATTGCTATGAGGGAGTAGTTTACAACATCTGTTGAAGACCACTCATCATTCCATGTGGAAATAGTTATCAAATCCTCCTACAAAGGACCTAACCAGATTGGATGTCTCAAAGTCAAGGGGTCTGCCAGATGTGAAGTGATGTCCATGCTCAGTGAAAGTTTCTCACTTAGCAAGAAGTTTTGTGATTGCTTCCTGGCAACAGAGATGTGGAGGAGAAATGTTGCCAAGTACTGGCAGCCAAGGTAAAGGAGCAGGATGTAGTGTTCCAGAGATTATTCACATTGCTGTATTGAGCTGGACATCAGTTAGCTTGGTATGGGACAAATTGAGCTCAGACATGAGTGCAATAATAGCTTTTGAATAACAGAGGGTCATTGCTGATGTCTTGAGTTTCTGAGCACTAGCACTCCAGGATGAGCCAGCCAGTTTGCAGAATATGAATATGTGATTTGAGTGCTCAGTTTTGCTGCAGTTGTGTCTTTAGGTGGTTGTAGAATGTCAGTGATCTGTCCAAAGTCACACCAAGATATATTGGTATAGGGTCATGTTTTATGTCCTGCCCATTGAGGGGGATGCAAAGGAGAAGGTTAAGGACAGGATAACATGCCAAAGGCTTTCAAAAAGGTATAACAAAAAATCCCACTATATATCATTTCAAATGGAGGCTTGCATTAAAGAGACAAAAGCCATGATCTCATGATGTAACTTGTCCAATCCAGAAAAATTCCCTCGTTATTTATAAATCATTGCTACTGACTTGCCATGATATATTTAGTATAACTAGCCAATGGTTAAAACAAATTTGGAATTTGTCAGTCAATATATTTTCACGTTATCTGTATAAAATTGAAATATCCACATGTTTCCATATGAAAATAATTTCATCGCAAAAACACAAGTTACTTCATGCCAGACTGGTACACATGGATAAAAACCAATGTTAAGTTGACTTGACTTGACTTGACTTGACTTGAATTGACTTGAATTGAATTGAATTGAATTGAATTGAATTGAATTGAATTGAATTGAATTGAATTGAATTGAATTGAATTGAATTGAATTGAATTGAATTGAATTGAATTGAATTTTATTTACCTCATGAGTCTTAGGGTTCCAGGTAGTGATAGGTGTCTGTAAGGACTGATGAGACCCAAAGGACTTTAATGGGCCAATCTGTCTATTGGGGCATACATCTCCATGGTGGTATTGGCCCTGAAAGATTACAAAAGGAATTATGAAATCAATTCTTACTAAATGAAATTGGAATGTTTTTAGCTATTAAAATTCATTTAAATATTGAACCATAAAAAATGAAGAAAAACATGTAAGCCTATAATTTAACAAATTGTTTTTGTTGGAACATTTAATAAATTTCAAGGTTAGAGTGTTGGCCTTTCAATGTAGTGGGAGTCACTCAAACCAAAATAAAATTCCCCTGCACCATTATTTTACAGTATTTAAAAACTTTCTCCTAAAAATAGAAATTTTCTTTTCATGTTATAAATATCCAGCTGAAAACTCTTGCTGATGAGTAATGTAAAATAATACAGAGTAATCTGCTCTTTGTTAATCCATTAGAACATGTCTATAGAGAACACAGTATCATCAAAATATTTGTGATTGCATTCCTTTACATAGCCATTACATTGTTGTCAATTTGTCCTTTTGAAGGAGGTGTACTTTATTTGCAGAATTGTGTCTTAGAGCAGATAAAATTGGAAAACATAAAAACATGCTGAAAACATATAAGATACAAAACACGATTAGATCGCTAAGTTTGTCCCTGCAGTCGAAACAGGTGAGTCTTAAGAGCACTCTTAAAAGGGACCACTGTGTCTTTGTGTCTAATTTCAATGGGCAATTCTTTCCACGTCACTGGGCCCTGGTGTGCAAATGAACGTTGTCCATATGACTTTGTTTTGACCTTGGGAACAATGATAATATGATTATCAGAAGAAGAGTGTAAGGATCTAGCTGGTGTATACACATGGGTGAGCATGGATAGGTATGTTGGACTGTCATTGAAACATAGCACAGAGAACAAATTTTGTGTTTGATTTTGTATCAAATTGATAGCCAGTGTAGGGTATAGAGCAGTGGTGAGGTGTGCTCTGATCGAGGTTCTCTAAAGATGATCCTTGCAGCTGTATTTTGAACTTTTTGAAGTTTCTGGAGTAAATATTGTGACGAACCAGACAGAACTGAGTTACAATAGTCCAGTCTTGAAAGTACTAATGAACACAGAAGTGTTTTAGTGGCATCAACTGAAAGATATTTACGAATGGAACTGATGCATCTCAATTCAAGATATGCAGCCTTGCATATGTTCATGACATGTTGGTGCAATATGAGAGTACTGTCTAGAGTAATGCCTAGGTTTCATACTGACTGTGAGAATTTAATGTTGATGTTGCTGATATTTATTGTCTTAGGTAAAGGATGTGAATGAGAAAGTCTTTGTCTAACTTCAAACTGCATAGAGCCAGATCTTATCATGAGATGGTCAAAGCTCCTTGTTACGACTGATCAGTAGAACAAACAATACAAAACCAGCTCTGATAATATATGGCAGTCAATGCAGTTTGTTAGAGTAGAACAAACAACACAGACCCTGATCTACTGCCACAAAATGCACCTGCAGATCAGGGTCTATGTTTTTTTTATACAATTGGACATGACTTAGCTACAAGTATACATGGTAAACATCAGACATTCTTAGTGTGTGAACACTGTTCATTTTTGTTTTTAAGTCACAGAAGAGTATTCCTTCCCAAGAGCACATGTATGGATCTCTTAGAATGGCTTGAAGGATAGCTGCATAAACTCGTCATGGCGAATTTTATTGGAACTCACCATCATGCATGTCTGGTACTGTATGACCACTTAATGTTGTGAATTAAATCAGTCTCAAAACTGATCTTAGATCTGTTTTATTAAAAAAACATTTGAGACATATTACCTTACTTAAATATCCTACAATCATTTATGTTATTACAAATGACTGTATTTATGTTGCTTATAAGAATTTCAAAATAAACTGATTAGTTTACTGAGTAGGTGCATCAGCAACAGTTCAGCACATCCATTTTTGAAAAGAGAATGCATCTCCAAAGTAAAGAACTCCAAACATGGAAGCTAACTCTCCAAGTATTAAACAGATATGACAAGGGACATTGTATATGATGTCAATGTACAGTTATGACGACAAGTTTTATCCTCAAAGAATTTATCTAATTACAAAATGTAAATCACATGTTCCTTTATCTGATATTTTTATCAAGAGTTACAAACTTTAAAATCAAATGAAGTCAATGAAGTGAAATGACAATGCATTTAAGTTACAGAGATTTTTAAATTTAGAAAACAGTAATGAAACTGTCAGCATAACTACAGATAGTTGTTTATTGGTACTGCTTTACAGAAATAAAAAACAGAATGAAGGCAGATCAAGCTTCTAGAACAACGGAATGAAAAAATTTACATAAGCAAATTGATGTGGCTTAATTTAATTCAGAAAAGCTTCAAAACAAATACAACATAGACCCTGGTCTACCTTTTCATAAAGCACATCAGAGTCTATGTTGTTTGGTTTACTAATTACTCCACACAAACTGCAGAAATCCAGATCTGACAGTTCATTATGCGATAACAGATCTGGGTTTATTGCTTGTAGGTGCAATAGACCTTTATTTAAGAATATACAGTACAGTACTTGGTATACATATGAAATTTGTGTTAATATGTTTTGTCTTATAGTTTAGAGTGGAAGTGTTGTATTGATATTGTAGCTAAGAAAGCTTGGGTGAAATTATTCACTTTTCAAATTTTTTCAGTGATCTGAATTTTTAAAAATTGTATTTTCTCTTAGTGTACAAGGATACATATATGAAAACAAGCAGATAAGTAAAAATACTTATGTCCACAAATGTTTATGCAAATTTGTTGTCAAGATATTGAGTATGTTTTTAAATAAAATGTCTAACCTTTTTTTTAAAAATGAAATTACACATTTTATACACAATGCTCTTCAATCTTTTAGGATTTGTTCATGCTTGAGGACAGAGCTGGAGTTCAGTATATAAAGATGACTAGGTAATTCCTATTGGACATGTATTCCTATTGGACATGCATTCATATTGGACATGTATTCCTATTGGACATGCATTCATATTGGACATGTATTTCTATTGGACATGCATTCATATTGGACATATATTCCTATTGGACAGTAAGCCATAAAATATAGAAATTTTCCTGTTGGAATGATCACTGATGGAGGCAGTGCATTACCTGGATAAACACACTGTGAAAGTGTTTCCAACATTACAAAACTTTGAACACATGGAATAATAGCATCCATCATGAGGTGTTTCAAACTTGTTCTTGTCTTTGATAATATGGTGAGAAAACTACCAGTATTATCATAACTAATTATCCTCCTTCGAAGAGACAGACACAGACACACACACACACACACACACACACACACACACACACACACACACACACACACACACTGATGATACAAAGAATATCAGATCATAAGATTACATATTAAAGTACTTCTGAAAATCAGGTGCATAATAATGATTAAGTAGCCTGTGGTCAATTTGTACAGGGAATGAGGATTTCAAAGGTAAATACAGGTATCAGGTTCTCAAAGGCATGCTCAGATAAAATAAAGATATGGCACATTTTCACACCTGAGTAACACAAAACTTCATTGACCAGAAATACCAAAACCTATTAAAACCTCTAAAGTTAAAGAATAAATGTATGATATACTATCAATCTGTGGTAATAAATTGTAGGCATATTTAATTAAAAAATGATAAATTAAAAGTTTTGAACTGAAATACTGTCTGTATGTAAATACTTGTTAATTTTAATCAAAACATTTAATTATAATCAACCAGGTGTGTTATGAAAGAAATGTACTTAAACATTCAAAACTGGTTTGTGCCAAACAGATGCCAAAACTTCAAAGATAATGTAACATATGCATACACATATAAGTCTTGCCTATCTTTAAAAGCATAAACCCTGATCTTTTTGATCACAATGTGCTGGCAGACATGGGTCTACTTTGTGTGTTAGGACTAAACAGTTGAACAAACAATGCATACACTGATCTACTGGCACATTATGTGATTGGACTAAACTTTATTTTTGGTTTTAAAGTTTTATGTTTACTGAGTGTATTACATATATGAAAAAATGTCTTTTTATTTATAAGCGTATCATCATCAACCGTTTGCTCTAGTTTCTAAAGACACAATTTTGGTACAGATTCCTACCCTTGGATATAACTATTCTCATTATGTGAGTTGTGATTAAATAAATGTATGTAATGATTTGTCATCTTGAAAATCAGTTGAGAGAATCTGATTTTTAGAATCCATTTTTGTTGCTTTCTAATGTCAGAGTAGTACGTGAGGAGGATGGTTTGTTATTTAAGGAATTTCATTTTTAAGATATGTTCTATTGATCATCTCTACAAACAAATCACATCAATCACAATTAGATAATTAACATAAGTTTTAACTGGGTTATCTGCACATCTTTAGAAATTGAAAATTTATAAGTTGGACTTTCTTTAAGTTACAAGGACTCTGGTGGCCTAGTGGTTAGAGCATCCACCTCAGATGCGGGAGGTTGTATGTTCGATTACTGGCTGAGTCATAACAAAGACTTACAAAAATGGTACTAACAGCTGCTTCACTTGGCACTCAGCATTAAGAGGTTAGTGTTAGGACTGGTTGGCCTAATGTCAGGATAATATGACTGGGCGGGACATCAGTTAAACATCACTATAAACTGCCACACTACAGACATCATAGTGATATAACTGAAAAATTGTTAAAGCTACATTAAAATCCAAATCACACACACACACACACACACACACTTTAAGTTACAAAGACTCTAAATTAGCCTTTTGTAGGCCATAACTCATGTCTGTAACCTTTCAAATATTAGTATTCCCAAAGGATTTTATTTCTCTCACCAATAAGCCTACTACAGTAAATAATCTGGTTGAGCATGTGCCATATGTTTTACTTAACACACAACCACAGACTAATTCTGGAACACAAATATCAATGTTTTATGGACTTTAGCAGCTAAAATACATTTCCAGGTTGTAAGTGAATTTCAGTGTTACTGGTAAGTGCCCTTTTAAAAAAAATGGAAATGAGAAATTTGGGATGGAAACTTAATTTGGTTTTCATTTTAGAGGGGTTTTAGTTTTCTAGAGGAAAATAAAAGATGATACTAAGGAAAAATGTGGGATCAAACAAACAAAATTAAATATTGGCACAAATATTGGTAAATATATATGGCATCAAAAGATGGAGCCATTAAATCTGAACAAAATGTAATTAAAAAAATACTCTTCTTCCTGCTAGATTTGAAATAATCAAATATATTTTTGTTAATAAAATAATCTCTGTATCTTAAGTTCTTGCTGTGTGTACTGATGCTGGTCATATTCAATATGTATTCATTACAATTTAACTTTTTGGTATCTCCCTATTGGTATTCCCAAGATCAACAAAGGACCCCCAGTAGCAAAGTGGTCTAAGTGCTCTTTGTTATGGATTACTGCTGTCTCACCTCTGTATGCATGGGTTTGAGTCTCAGATAGGGCCAATGTGGATGTGAGAAAGCTTGCCAGTAGCTTCTCGTGGGTCAGTGGTTCTTTCGGTGGGTGGAGGTGGTTCCAGGTTCTTCCTCCACCTTTAATACTGGCTGCCATGTATAGCCTATTGTGTGCTGAAAAATGGCGTTAAACCCTACAACAACAACAACAACAACAAGATCAACAAAAAATTCCTGAGAATGATTATGAATACCAAGTTGTCATTGGTTACAGACTCTCTTGAGGTTATTGGTAGAAATGGAATGTTATACCAATAGGTCACATTTAAATCTGACCGATTACAAATTGCACAGACCCAGATTTGCCACTACACAATGCATCAGCAGACCCAGGTCTATACAGTTTGCTAGGATTAATCTGTAGAATAAACAACATAAACCCTGATCTACTGATTCATTATGTGATGGCATATCAGGGGTCTAAGTCAGACTCAATATGTAGTCATATATACAGTATTTGCTCTGATTTTGATGGTCAGACCCCCATCAAAGGAAGGAACAGGCCCTGACTAATTGGTCATAAAAGGATATATTTCTGCTGTCAGGACTAATTGGTCATTCTCTGCTTAACATCTGTTATACAAGAAATATTCACATTGTTACACAGTTGTTATTGTTTTATTAGGCTATTTCAGGTGTTTCCTATTCAGTGAAACATAGCTTGCCAATAATTCTCATCATCTAATACAAGCGATTGGATGTTTCCTTTTTTGTGTTATTACTGCATAAATTATAATTAACTGTGCTCCCTCTTTCAAGTTAAGTTTTTATAGGAAACTAGTTTTTAAGTTGTCTAACTGCAAACTGTGCAGACCCAGATCTGTTATCACAAAATGCAATGGCAGATCTGTTATCACAAAATGCAATGGTAGATCTGTTATCACAAAATGCAATGGTAGATCTGTTATCACAAAATGCAATGATAGATCTGTTATCACAAAATGCAATGGTAGATCTGGATCTGTGGGTTTTATTAGTAGTAATCAGTAGAAAAAACAACATGGACTCTTATCTGTAGGCAGATTATAAAAGAGCAGAGTAAGATATTTGTTTTTTTTGTGTGTGTGACTTCACTTGTATGTGAGTACATACAGTATTATTTAAATGTAAATTTTCAAGCAAATGGTTTCCATTATTTTAAGTACTATTACATAAAGGTCAACAAATAAAAAAGAAAGATAATAAACTGCAGCAGATAGCAGGCTCAAATAAATACTTTCAACCATAAAAAAAGAAAGATAAGATTTTACTATTTTCATTTGCATGACATTTAGAACAAAAATGTCTGTCATTCTGTCACTTGTGACATAATTATGATCTTGATTATTAAACAAAATTATTCCATAATCTTTTCTTTTTTTGTAAGCTGTCTACAGAATGAAAATGTCATACTTGATTCCACTTACATTACATGCCTACAGTTTCTCTGCAATAAACATTTGTATCCAATTTTCTGATATCATGGATGAGGAAAATTATTTATCCTCAGGACAAAAAAAAGTTGTAAAGTTGTCTGCATATTTTAAACAAATAGCAAACAGTGTGGAAAAAAGTCCAAACAAGCTTGACTATTACAAGCACGTCTGCCAAAATGTAAACAGTATCAACAAAACAAACAAGGCAACATATAACAGAACAAAAGTACCAAAATAAAAAAGTTATTTTAATTTCCTGTCATCTAATATATCAGTTTTTCCATTGAATAATTGCTTCATTTTAGCCAAGTGCTATTTCAGATTTAAAAAGTTTAGGTTGACAAGGCTTTTGAAACTTGATATAATGAAATGGCAAGACTGAATCTTACTGTATATAGTTGATATAATGAAATGAAAAGACTGAATCTTACTGTGTATACTTATATAATGAAATGGCAAATATCTGCTGGTGCATTATGGGATGACAGATTTGAGTCTATGCTGTATGCAGTTGGAATCAACTTGTATGTGAGTACATACAGTAGACTTGGACCTGTGAAAAGTATTTGGCTTGAAAGAGAAATGAAATATTCACTGAAGCAAATCTATATAATAATAAAATGACTTGACCAATCATATTTTGAAAGAAAAACAAATTTTATGTTGTATAAACCTACAAAACAAAGTTGTGACCCTTACCCAATGGATAAAATGTAATTTAATTTAATTTACTTCCTGTTCAGAAAATGCACAAGGCCATCATTGTTAATCATGTTACAGAATACAGATGAAGAAAATAGCAATCAAGATTTTTTTAAAGAATGCATGGGCCTATATGTTGCCTGCCTGTGTAACAAACAAATTTTAATGCAATTCAAACCATATAAAATTATTTTTTTAATGCACACTATCCATGTTTCACATATAAGTATTCATTTCATGAAATAATCTATCTTGGGTTTTGCTTATTCTTAGTTCATTGTAAAATAGAAAGAGATATTCTGTGATTTCCAACAAAATTTGGATTATTAATGTTATATTAGTTAATACTGAATGTTGTGTTGTTGTGGAAATCTAGCATGTACATGTACTTAAAACAAAGTACTTAAAACAAAGGATATTAACAAAGTAATTTTCCAGATCTTGATCTGGCTGGTGCTACATTAATTGGTTGAAGGATGTAGCATATAACATATCAAAAACCTTGATTCTAACTAATCAATTGTATGTTATATAGAAATAGTAACATAAGTATAAAATAAATTAATATCTGAGAATCACTGGTGTATGACATATTGACATAACAATCATGATCACAAGGAATCTGCCAAGTTGACAAGGAATCTACCTATAAAGATATCAACAGATGTGAGATAATGAAGCTTTTATAAGGAAACACTGTTCCAGTCTACAACTTTCTTCCTTTTTTTGGATTAGTCACATATTGCATGTTGGCATGCATAAGGAAACACTGTTCCAGTCTACATATGAGTAACAAAACTAATCAAATTGAAATTGACTTTGATCTGATCTGATAATCTTAATCTAATTTGAAAAACTATCTTTATTAGATTACACAAAGAAACAAACAATCTACTACAAAAGCCATTTCTGGAATTACAAATTTTATAGAGGTGACTGAAACTGAACCATGTGAATCAGCAGACATCTTTGATTTGAGATAATTTCTCTGCCCACTAAAAATGCAGATTCTTTCAAACTGTATATTTTCCCTTGAAAATTGTTGATTAACATGGGAGTTTGAAACATAATGAAAACTGAAAGCAGAGGCAATGTGGCTTAGAATTAGCTAGTCAGATACTTTGAGGGTGTGGTTTTAAATCCTACCATCTGATCAACCTATGTAAGCTACCATGGGATGCTCTTGAACATGGCACTTTACTCCCATTAATCAAGCACTAGATAACCTACCTGTGTTGTGTGCCATAAAAGATTAAATCAACAACAATTTTAAAATTGGACAAGAGATGTAAAAACAATAAAGATTTTAAATAGTCTATGTTATCTGAGAATACCCCACCACTAATATAGTACTACACACCTATTGGACCCAATTTTACCACTGACAGACCCTTTACTAAATGTGGAGCAGCTAAGTACAGGTCTAGCTTGGTGATTAGACTGGTCAGTAGGCCAATGGTATATATTATGTACAACGTTAAGTACAAGCCTATCTTGGTGATTATACTGGCCAGTTGGCCAATTATATTTATTATCTACAATGTTAACTACACTCCTATCTTGTATCAGTAGGCCAATGGTATTTGTTATGTACAATGTTAAGAACAAGCCTATTTTGGTGTTTAGACTTGTCAGTAGGCAATTTGTTATATACTAATGTTAATTACATTCCTATCTTGGCTATTAGACTGGCCAGTAGGCCAGTTTGTGATATACTAATATACTAATGGTAAATACATTCCTATCATGGTTATTAGACTGGTCAGTAAGCGAATGATATTTGATAGACACTTATGGTACTTGATTGATAGATAATAAACTGCTTGTATTTGTATAGATCCACTCTTTTTGTAGGATTTGGAAGTCCATGGTTTCTTACCAAATCAATGTTCTCTTGCTGTATTGCAATGCACTACTGGTACATTGATAAAATAAGTATGTATGATTACCTGTAGACTGGCAAATTATGTATGTATAATTACCTGCATACTGTCAATTTATGTATTATTACTTGCATAATGTCAATTAATTTATGTATGATTACCTGCATAATGTCAATTAATTTATGTATGATTACCTGCATAATGTCAATTAATTTATGTATGATTACCTGCATAATGTCAATTAATTTATGTATGATTACCTGCAGACTGGCACATCCATATCTTGCATCTCAGCTGAAATTTTCTATAATTCATTTTCTTGTCATTGTTCTCAGCAATTTAATGTAATTGTCCATGATTTAATTTGACTACAGCATAATAACATTCTGATTAAGCTAAGAAACATTGTGTTGAATTTAACATGTCTACAATTTAGAGCTGATATAATAAAGATTACAATCTATTTTCAAGTAATATGGAGGAAAAGGTAATTTATCATACTCAACTTTCAAGGTAATTCCTGAATCAGTTTCTTCTACTTACCTCCTTTTGTTTTTGATCTTCAAAAACAGATGTTGTTGAAAAATTGAGTTCATGGTCACGTGAGTCCATTTCATCATCAAAGGAAAAGCTGACTTCCTTTTTCTTTTTTGGAAGATCAACTTTGTCATATGGCTGTGAAAGAATAGACAGTCCACTTGCTTTGTCTTCTTTGAGGTCCACCATATTGTTATGTTGGCATCCTTCCATTTCCAGTTGCTGCTGCTTTTGTTGGTGTTGATCAAACCTCCGAATGACACAGATCACAACAATAATTGCAGTAGACAGTAAAGTTGTTACAGTTATTACAGCAACAACAATTCCAACATAACTACCTTTTATATAATCTTGCAGTGGAGCTAATGCTGTAGCATTGGAGTATTTAATAATTATGTTTAATTCTGTTTTGACACGGTGCTGTTTTTCAATACCATTATCATGCACCAAAATAAAAAGAGTGAACAATTCATCTTTTTCAACTTGGTACACCACAGTCATGGACAATTCCCCAGTTGATGGATTCAGATAAAATATTCCATTTTCATTTCCAGAAGAGATGAGGTATGTCAACTCTTGGTTAACTCCATCATCATCATCATGTGCCTCTATGGTTGTAATCACTGTTCTGATTGGAATAAGATGATGTACTGAGATTGTATTGTTGCCTAGAACAGGAAATGTGATGTGTGGTTCCATGTCATTTTGATCCAAAACTTGTATACGAACTTTCGTAAGACTGCTCAGTAAAGGAGTACCTGGATCAGTGACAACAACTGTGAAAAAATATTCACTTTTTACCTCACGATCAAGGGCAATATTGCACTTAACCCTTCCATCTCGAAAAACAATAAAAGGGAAGAAAGATGATGTTTGATTTGCTAAATTTATAGCGAATTGGGCATTCTGACTTTCATCAATATCTTTGACAGTAAGCTGACCTACCAGTGTGTCTGGAAGATTATTTTCCATTATGCGGAATTCAAATAGTTCTTTTGTGAATCTTGGTGGATTGTCATTTATATCATTCAGTGTTAGCACAAATGTTGCCATACCTGTGAGTTGATTTGGTGTACCTTGGTCAATGGCAAGAACTTTAAAAGTAATGTTGGATGTCACTTCCCTATCAAATCTAGCATTGGCTGTTAAAATTCCTGTTTGTGGATTTATCTGGAACATTGATTTAAATTCCTCTGCAACATAATATTGTACAAGTCCATTCTGACCAGAGTCTTTATCTGTTGCATACACTCTTCCAATAATTTCACCAATTAGATTTTCTTCATCTATCTCCTCCAAGTAAGTTGACTGACTAAATACTGGTGGATTGTCATTTTCATCTGTAACTCGAACCAGAAAACTAGCAGAAGAGATTAAGACAGGGTTCCCATGGTCACGACAAGTTACCACTACATTATGCATTTCAACAGTTTCGCGATCAAGTGAATCATGCACGACAACTTTGTATCCTTTGCCAGAAAGACTCTGCAGTCCAAATTTGGGATTTGAAACTTCACAGGTAACCTCTCCATTTTCCCCCATGTCTGTATCTTCCACTTGTACATGAGCAACAAACTGATTGATGGTGGCCAGCTCTGATACATTCACAACATGTCCTCCAGCTGAGGATACAAGATTAATTGTAACAATTGGTGGATTGTTGCCTGTATCATTTACAATAATGTTGATAACTGCTTGGTTCAGAGACAACAAAGGCTTTTCTCCTTTGTCCAAAGCTTCAACAATAATTTTATATGTTTTCCCTTCCTCATATATTAATTCTCCAATTACACTTAAAACTCCTGTTTTCTCATTTATTGCAAATTTTTCCTTTATTGTGGTTAGTTCCATCTGATGTGGACTAAACTGATATGTAATTTCACCATTTGGACCAATATCTTTGTCTGTAGCTTTAACTTGCAAAATACTGCTACCAATCAGAACATCTTCCAAGACAGAAATGTTGTAACTGTCTTTTTCAAAGACAGGTGAGTTATCATTGATGTCAGTGATTGTTATGTTTACTTTCAATGCTCCTGTCCGAGGGGGCTTTCCACCATCTTTGGCAATCACTGTAACTTGATAGAAATCCTTTGTCTCACGATCCAGCTCAGTGTTAACAACAATTTTTACAGTAAAACTTCCATCAAACTTTTGATCTACGTCAAGTCTAAAGAAGTTATCAGGGGAAATTATCTCATAATTTTTAATGGAATTATCTGCTCCTGAATCTTTATCCACTGCACCATCAATAAGAAAAGAAGAACCATTTGCAGAAGATTCCAGTATTGTTAGTGTTACTGTGTCTCTTGCAAATGTTGGTGCATTATCATTTTTATCTATAATTGCAACTCTTATGGTTATAATTTCAAAAAATGAGCTCTGTGTACGTGAAGACTGGGCAGCAATGTCAAAAATGAATTCACAATCAGTGGAGACTTTACATGTAGGAATTGTATCACGATCAATGACCACCGATGTGAATAAGAAACCAGTCTTATCATTAAGACTAAACAGGGACTGAACATTTGACTGTGTCAAAAAGCTGTATCGCAAGTTGCCAAGATCTTCTGGGAAAGAAGCTCGAACATCATCCAGAAACTTACTCGCAGAAGACACATTTCCAACCAATGTTCCACTCGGCAATTCTTCTTCCACTTGAAAAGAGACCTGATAGTCTTGCCCTTTTGACAGATTAGTGAAAATGGAAATGATGATCATCAATAAAGTGTAGAAAGTCAAGAATTCCATTTTAAGTTTTGAAAACATGTTTAATTGCAGTGTTCAAAGTCCCATTTATCCACCTGCCAAAAAAGTGTTATTTTGAATTCTTACTATGATTGCCTCATTTTGTGTTTAACTCCTTTCAAGTCCTTTTCTCCTGTATCTGCAAAGAAATGAGTAAATGGTTACAATCTAGTGCCTTTCATTGAAACAGCTTTCAGTATTGTCAGAAAAGTAAAACACAATAACAAGTACCCAACATGTATTACTGAAGAAAGTGGCCTGGTAAACAAATGTTACTTACTATTAGGCAAAACATTACACAATAATCATGGGTTCTAAACCTTAATCAAGTGTGTTCAACAAAAAAGAAATAAATCATTCACTACTGTTGTTGATCACTTATGGAATTTATGAGATCAACTTTTCAAGTGTTTAAGAAAAAAAGTAGACTTACTGTGTTTTAATCTTGGTCTACAATATGTTATGTATATTTGATTTAAATAATTTATTTATTTTTGTCAGATTCAAATTTGACATTTTGGATTAAAAAATTCATTCATTGGGAAATTTTTCTAGAAATTTTCACTCTACAAGTAAACAACAGATGTTAACCTCATTTTCTAAACTTGCTTCAGAGTGTAAACAAGCTTCTAAAGTGATTGGTTGATTCAAAGGACATTAGAGCTTTATTTTAAAATGATTGGTTGATTCCAAGGACATCTTTCTAGAACATACTGTATATGTGACTTTGAGAGCATGGGTTCGTTCTGTGACCTTCTAGAAAATCATGTGACTCCTTCCTGTTTACGAGGGAATCAGTATATAGCTCTGTTTTAGAAGCTAACTGTTCAGTAGTTAGTCTGGGCTTTAGAATACAAAGATGTGTGTGTTATTGTTTGAGTGTAAATTATTTCAATTCATTTGGGATCAAAAGGAATTTATTGTGTTATTTATCAAGAAATTAATTGTGCTCATTTGAATTATTATAAAACTAAAACTGACTTCATCATGTGACATCATCGTCCATATTGGATTACATCGTGAAGATTCGAACCGGGAACTATTAGGACATTTTCTTTTCAGGACTCTTGCAATTCCACTAGTGAATTATACTGTGAATTCTTTTTGGATTAATTTTTGGACTTGATTCTCTAAAACCGTAAGTTTAAATATTTTCTTTTATGAAAATATTTGTACTCAATAAATTTTTTGTTAAATTTTTACAAGCTTGTTATTTTCACTTCTTTCTATGTTGCTGCTTATTCGAACCTAAGCACGTAACAAATATCATTATATTTGGGGTTGTATTTTACAAGTTTCAGACACATTTTACTTCAACAAATATAAATTATTAGGCTAATATAAATAATCTGTTTGTACATAATGCACCTATCGCAGCTAGTGTTGTTGTTTATTTCTGAACCATAAACCATAAGCTCCGCCACTTGGGGCTGCATGAATTGGTACCGTTTAACCTTGTGATGTGTTATGCTTTGTCCGCACCAGTTAGTGTGTTGTGTGTGATTGGGATTTTAACGTAGCTTTAACAATGTTTCAGTCATATTGCTACAATGTCTGCAGTGTGGCAGTTTATAGTGATGTCTATCGTGCCGCAGACATATAGCATGATGCCCCACCCAGTCACATTATCCTGACACCAGGCCGACCAGTCCTAACACTAACATCTTAAAGCTGAACGCCAAGCGAGGTAGCTGCTAGTACCATTTTTGTAAGTTTTGGGTCTGACTCGGCTTGAACCCACGACTTCCCGCTTC
The DNA here is from genome assembly GCA_030141615.1 of Unio pictorum. NCBI lineage: Eukaryota > Metazoa > Mollusca > Bivalvia > Unionida > Unionidae > Unio > Unio pictorum. The sequence continues at coordinate 4,288,275 of JARLTB010000203.1, read as the reverse complement.
CGAGGCGGACGCTCTAACCACTAGGCCACCGGAGCGGTTCCACACCAATTAGTAATGTAGAAGTTGTAAGCGAGGAAAGTGAAGATAGGAAAACTAGTTATTTTAATAGTTTTAAGAGATTTTAATATACATGTAATAAATAATTTTAATAATAGTAATAATAATGTTAATAAGTGTAGTAGGTGAATTATTAAATCATTGGCCTATTATTTTATTTAACAGTTTTACCTAACTGCTTTGTGCCCTATGATTAATAGTGTTTAATGTCAAGGAATATATTTTTATGCTTAATGAGTTTGAGGCAGCAGAAGATATTGCTCTACATGGTCTCTAGGTTCTTATTACATTGCCGATCTAGTAGTTGCGGGTATGTGGTGGAAATTGAAGTGTTGCAGATTATTCATTGGCGGTAATATTTATGACAGTTATTGAACACGTGCTTCAATGTTTCCGGTTCAGGGCAGTGTGGGCAATTGATAGTTGTAGCACCATTGTTGAGATGTTTCTTAAAGCTGTTTTGAGTAAGGCTTTGCCTGTTTGAATTATGTTGATTAGCCGTACATTGGTGACTCAGGACTTTTGGTACTCTGCTTGATCTTGTAACCTCTTTTGGTATTAAGTACAATTGCCTACCCTTTATAGTGTTGTCCCATTAGTGTTGCCATTTATTGTTGAGCTCTTTATCTAAGGCTTTGAATAATTCACAGAAGGTATGCAATTTGCTCAAATGAACATACTGTATCCAGTGAGTCAATTTGTATATTTTTTGGCCTGAAATTTTGTAATTATGGTCAAATTGTGTATATTCTCCTTTATGCCTCAGATTCTGTACTTATGATTTAAATATAGGTAAATTTTCATGCCACTTCCCACTTTGGACAAAATGCAGGATTAAACTCATATATAACTTCACATAAAACACTGTTTCACTGTAATTGGTAAGACAAGGTGCTAGTTCATAAACATAAATCTCCTTGCCAACAGAAGCACCTTGGAGCAATTGACAATATACAGACTCATATAGAAGATAATACCAGAGTCATTAAAGTTTGAATATTAGGTTACAGTGACCTAATTTGGTATGGTTGAGTCACTTTCCTATAGATGCACAGACCATAAACCACTTTTTACAAGTGTAGGTGAAACAGATCTCAAAATGTTGGTGGCTTAATAACAGCTGAAAATACAAAGTGATAACAAGTGTGAAATCAAGTCACGATGGTCTAATTTTTTATGATGGAAATACCCTATCATGAATCCACATTGCACATGTAGATGAAATAGATTATAAAATATTGAGGATGTAATGAATAATTTTTTTTAAATGGTCAAGAATGAATATATGGTCACACTGGCTCAATAGTATGGTAGAGTTTAATAGGGTCCAAGATTCTGAGGGAATAATTAATGAATTGGTAAACAATAAAGCCATTCAAGTATGCAAAATACATCATACTGACCTAGTTCTGGCATGGTCATGTTACATTACAAAAACGTACAGATATTCACATCTATTGCTGAAATAGGATCCCAAATGCTGAGGATGTAACAAACTGGGTCACAATGACCTACTTTTTGTATGGCTGAATTACCTTTGTCAATATGTATGTAGCTACCAATTTCAATGAGTGGGTGAATTCAACATATTGCAGGTATATTGAATGAATAGCTGTAAATAAAATGCCATTCTAGCATGCAAATTAGGTTACATTGACCTAGATTTTGGTATGATTCATATACATCATAGAGATGTATCACCATACTTATTTTCATGAGTACAGGTGAACATTTCAAAATTACCAGTAACATGAACCTTTTTAACCAATAGTATGTATTGAACAGTCCATGCCTATCCTACTATAAATCTAATTTAAATGTGTGATTCCATAAATCTTGAATTACATTCAGTGTGGACATAAATGATTCTGTTTATAAATAACAATTTTCTGGGAAAGATGATAACAATAATACATGGTATATGTATTGCTTCTGACTAGTTGCACCATATCAGATGCCTTGTGTTCCTTCTCTGATATCTATACCAGAGATGTGAAGTAGGAATAATGAAATGTGTATGCAACTGACCTCTGTGTGTTTATAATCAGAGTAAGGAAAAATGTCAGATAAATGTGTGTGTGTGTATCAAGCATCCCAGAACATTCTTTATATGCTTGCAAGTTGAGTTCACATAGATCCTGATTCACATAGATCCTGATTCACATAGATCCTGATTCACATAGATCCTGATTCACATAGATCCTGATCTGTCATCACATAATGTGCCAGCAGATCTGGGTCTCTTTAACTTGTTCTACTGATTACTCCTAAGAAACTAAATAGACCTGGATATGTTGGCACATTGTCACATTACGCATTGGCAGAACTGAGTCTGTGGAGTTTGCAGTTGGACTTGACTCTAGTATACATGGTAGGTAAAGGAATGCAGAGGTGACCTTTCAACTCTACATTTTTTAAAAATAAACTAGAAGCATTTACAAGCATAAGCAACAAATCTTTCCACACCTCTGTGCCATAAAGAAGAGATATATTATTTTACTTCTGCAAAGCAAATCTCAAGGCAAAGACATGTTGCACAGGTCATATATATATATATATGACTATATGACCTATATATATATATATATATATATATATATATATATATATATATATATATATATATATATATATTTGAATTTATGTAAATCATATGAGTCTTTCTCTTTGCTTATCCAAATAGGAATGAGCTCTCCATCAGTTAAAATACATTAAAACCAATAATTAATTAATTAATTAATAATAATAATTATCATAACCTGTATAAAATTAAACAATTATTTTCCAGTTAATAAATTACAAACAAATTGAAATATATAAGTTAAATTATGGGATAAAATAATAAACACAATAAGCTGAAGTTTCCAAATTAGATATGTATATCTAATCATTCACTGAAAAACAGAACTAGCTCAGTTGATAGTTGTTGTTGTTGTAGGTTTTAATGCCATTTTTCAGCACAAGATAGGCTATATATGGCAGCTAGTATTATTGGAGGAGGAAGAACCCAGGAAAACCCAGGAACGAACCACCGACCCATGAGAAGCTACCGGCTAGCTTTCTCACATACCCACATTAGCCAAGCCTGAGACTCGAACCCACGCAGACAAAGGTGAGATGGCAGTGATCCGTAACAGTGAGCACTTTAGACCACTCGAAGCCCCCTCAGTTGATAGAGAACCTAGCCTGTAACCCAAGTTTAATACCCACCCAAGTCAGCCATTTTTAGCTGCCTCCTTCTCTCCATAGTAATGCCTTCGATTTCCTTGGTATGATGATAACATGTTAACAGTGACATTAGAGCCACACACAAAATGACAAATAAAAAGGGCAACATTTTAATCATTAAAATGAGTGTGCTATCACATTTGTATATAATAATTTCTCAGGATGCTTACATGTACATGCAAAGTGTGTGTGTCTGTGTGTCTGTGTCTCTGTGTGTGTGCACATGTGCATGCATGTTTGTGTACATACATGCATGTGTGTGTGTGTGTGTGTGTGTGTGTGTGTGAGAGAGAGAGAGAGAGAGAGAGAGAGAGAGAGAGAGAGAGAGAGAGAGGGAGAGAGAGAGAGATTGCAATCATGTAAATTTGTATCACACAATGCTTTGTGTGCTAACTCCATATTCTGTCACAGAAAGTTTATTATTATTTATTTATCATCATCATCATCATCATCATCATCATCATCATCATCATCATCATCATCATCATCATCATCATCATCATCATCATCATCATCATCATCATCATCATCATCATCATCAGTAGTAGTACAGTAATTCCTGTCTTGAGAGACCACTGCTATGAGAAACTGCCTGTTTTGGGAGACCAGAATCTCAATGCACAGATTTATTTATAATATAGTGTTATGACCTGTTATGAGAGACAACCTGTTTTGAGAGACCATTATTGTTTGGCAGATGGGGTGGTCTTTCAAAACAGGTTCTACTGTAGTAGTAGTAGTAGTAGTAGTAGTAGTAGTAGTAGTAGTAGTAGTAGTAGAAGTATTAGCAGTAGTATCTATTATACATTGTTAAGCAGCAATATCTGATAGAATTATGACATTGTCAGAGCTTCATTTAGCCAGTATCACATTTTTTGTTACCTGGTAGGATACTAATGAGTTAATTAGAAAGAAAGGCAAAAGTCAAATTAAGGTCACATTTAATTGAAAGTATTGCAACAGTAAAGAACTCATGTAACTATGAAGCCAATGTTTATAAAATAATTTGTAATCCCTTTGACCAAGAAGAAAAGAAAAACAAGTCAAGATGACTTGATAGATTGAAGCTTTTTTCTGGCAACATTTAATGTTGTATTTTAATCAACTTAGATTACTAATTGTCTAAGGATAGCTGTCTTTGGCTTACCACTGGAATGGTAAAATTTGTTTATCTTCTGGCAAGCACTGGAGTTAATCTTTCTCATATCGATACAATATAAATCCATCAGAACTGAATTGATGGCCTGATCTGTAATTTTCATCATACTCTGATCTTCCATCACAAAATGTACTGGCAGATCAGGATCAACACTGTTTATTAACACTTTAAAAAAACTACAAAACTTCAGATATACTGACACATTATGCAGTGGTAGATCTGGGTCTGTGCAGTTGGACTAGACACATATAAAGAGTATACGGTAAAAGTATAAATACTTTAACAAACTATAGGTCTAATGTATTAAGCATGTTTTGTATGCAACACTTCAGAGCAAGTACAAAAAATTATCAGTAGAATGAATTAAACTTCTATTTATCCTCCTCAGACAAAACTTATTTGAGAGACTTCAACCCCCGATTTGCATTTTGGCACTGGATTTCAAAAGATAAGTGTAATATTAAATTATATAGATACTGGTGTAATTTTGTTATAGACTATGATACTTGTACAGTGTAGCTAATTTGCACACTAAAAACTGAATACCCATAATATGAACACAAAAATGCAAGCTGATCAAATTAAACCAACACAGTACAACCTCTGGTCATCAGTGAATTGATCTAATTATCAGGTGTTGCCAGTCAAATCATGTGAGAAAACCTTAAATCATGGAAAGGAGGTTACAAGATTTGTTTCTATTTATTAAGCCTTTAAAAGACCTACATCAGATTTCTCAGTTTTTAAAAAAAAGAGACAGGAGAAAATATATGGTTACAATTCTTCAACAAACAGGGAAATAGCCATGACAAAAAGCATGCAACAAGTTTTTTTTTGAATAGAGAAATAATATAAGTGCAAGTAGAGATTAAACCACAAAGAAATATAAGTTGTCAATATTTTCTTATAAATGTAAATATATTCATTTACCCTCCCATTTGTTTTTTGCAAGTTACAGAAATTGAATGAATCATGCAGAGCTTATCATTGATTGTGAACTACATCAGAGCTGTTGTTAAAAAGTAGTCTAGACAACCCAAATATGGTGCCGTAAGAAACTGAGGTTTGTTTTGAAACAAACAAAAGATAACATTGTTAGGGAATCCTTGGTGACAATCAGTTGATAATTTTCTCTTTTAAAATTGGAAGGGGGATATAAACAGGGTGGGGGGTAAGTGAATACTGTCATGTGTCCCAAAATATCTGGATGCTGACATTTTCTGTGACAATAAAACACTGAACTCGACATGATTCATTGAGGGCTTTAGTTTCAAATAAATTACCGTAGGTTTAAACTACACTAAAATCAGATATATGGATGGACTACCAGTACTCATAGATCATCAGTGATCAGTGATCCATGATTTTTAGTTTCGCAATTCAGTTTAAAGCAAATTGTAATGTCAACACTTCACCTATATTCATTTTTAACCAGCTGACGTTTCGGTGTCTCTCTTTGATTATATCGGTTGTTGATAAATTGGTATTTGTTTTCCAACAACAATCAAAGCCAGTTGCCTCAATTGTTTCGATCTTGATATTGGCTTTAGCTACCGATACTAGTTACCATATTGCCGGTACCCCATTGTTCTTTATCATTAATCCGCATCAATTACGCTACTCGTGTTTAATATCAATGGGATTAAGTACAACAGGAAATGATGCCCACTCCCTTCTCTCGATGTAAATAATGAATTTAGCCATGGGCATTGTTTTCATTGCTTTAGTACGGGCACATTTTAATGAGTTCGGTATATTTTGATCAATCTTTTCAGTCATAATCATTCATATAAATATCCCCTTACAAATCATACAACTTCTCTCACAATGCCTCCCGTAAAATCACGCAAGTCTTACACGGCGGCTTTTAAGCTGGAAGTTGTAAAGTTCGCTGAAGAGAATGGTGGGAATATGGCTGCTCACAGGAAATATGGTGTAAGTGAAAAATGTGTCCGGGATTGGCGTAAAGCTATGGTTGCATTATGCGCTACAAAAAAAAAACAAAGAAAGCAAATCGTGGCTGCAAAGCAAGATGGAGTAATATTGAGGATAAATTAGAAGACTATGTTTTGACACAACGTGCCGCGTATTAGAGTACATCAAAAGAACATGACGCAATAGCTGGGCGGCAAGTTCAAAGAACTTTGACTAGCAGCTTGTGTGGGAAAATGTGCTTTAGCTTCCATTATTTAATCTACGGACATGTACTATTTCATCATTCATTACGTACACCCGTTACGTAATTGTTGTTATTTTCTTTTCATTGAATTCAGTCACATAATGATCTGTGACAAAATTATTGAATATTTTACATCCGTGTGTGGATATTTTCGATGGAAATATTTGTATTATGGATTCAATGTATGTTACAAGATTTGCTGGTGAGTACACGGTGTTGATACTCTTTTCATGCAATAGATTATACATGTATATATAAATTAGACACGTGTATGTACCAATGCATGGTTCTCTGAATAAAGTACCGTAATTGTATTTGACAAAATTTCTCAAATAAATTACCGTAGGTTTAAACTTTCAACTGGAAGGAATGATCATAGCTCTTGTTGCAATGGATATTGCCGGTAATATGGAATATTATATGACGATACCATCAATATTCATGCAACCGGAAGTTACTACCGGTAGTATAAAATACATAGCCAAGTTATTGACCTGGCCTCGTCTTATACTCCGAATCGACTTATATATGGACGAAGGATGGAAAATTTACAAAATTCGTCAATTCGACTTATACTCCGCATCGACCTATAGGCCGGAAAATACGATACTTTAAAAATTCACAAAGCAGAAAAAAATTACAAATTATGGTTAAAAATATACAGTGATTGTGGTATTTATAATATATCAGGTTTTATATTTATCTGACAGAATCATTAAAAAGCTAACGACTATACCAGAACATATATATTTATAGAACAAACAGATAAATGAATCAAAGACTAGAAAGGAATACAAACTTACGTAATCATACATTTCATTAATGTTCAGTAATTTGCTCAAATAAATATTCCTTTATCTCTCACCCACTCCCCATGATGGAGTGGAATCTATATTACAAACATTCATACCCTTTCTAAAAACAGTGCAAGTATAATCACAGGTCAGCATGCGCATTTTCCCATATGTTAAAAGATTTATAGAAATCCACTAAAATATAAAATTCTGTCATATATTGCACCCAGTGGTAAGTCAACAACAGCAAATTAATAAAGAAACACAAAACCCAGCTTGAAATAATCAACCATAATGTATATTAATTTTCATGGCAATCCAGGTTGTGTTTACATGACTCTATCTTGAATTGTGTTTAGCCGTAGGACAAAAAGGTCAATAACTCTAACAAAACTTGCAATAGCAGCCAGTGCCAAGGTTTCTTGAGATGAAATGTCTGAGACTACGAGGGTCTGCATGCATGTTCTGCATCATTTCTGGTGATATGGAGGTCGCCGTGGTAGTATGAATGCTGGAACATGTGGGCTGGTGATTACGATGCATGAGGGGTTTCGGGTTTGAACCCAAATGACCTCCAAATATTATCTCTCAAGAGTATATTCTCCTTAGCCAGTGCACAGAGTAATGCTGATTACTCTAATATAAATACATATATTAATAATAATCTAACAAAACTTGCAATAGCATAGTGATTTGTCAACATGTACATTTTCTGTAGATGGCTTTAAACCTTCACAAAGTTGTATGTCAGTCCAATGAAACAGCACGACTATTTGTATTCACAAGAATCTGTCATACCCTATGTCAGTACCTTCATGTAAAAAGAGCAATAACTCACAGAAATTGTAGGAGAAAAGGGAAGTTTAGTTCGTAACCATAACATGTGCTAAGTTTAACAATAATCCATCAAACACTGTGGGATTATTTGTTACCACACTATTCAGACACATTCTGAATTCAGCTGTGGGACCAAAAGAGGAATAACTCTTGTTGGGAGGACAGTTTCATCTGTTTTATTGGACTGACACCATTTTTCAGCTCATGATAGAGTTTCCATCGCAGCTAGTATATCTGGTTTAGGACAAGTACAAGAAAACCCCAAGAAGTACTGCCAACCTGAGGGAAGTTACTGGTAAGTTCACTCACATATTGACATTATAGTTTTGTGCCTAATGATGCTTCTTACCTTAAATAATTTCAGCATGTTTTCATGTTTTCTAATTTTATGGTGTTTGATTTGTTTTTTACAGTCATATCGTTATAGATGTTGTAAAGTGCTTAGTGCTTCTAAAGATTAGGTTTCATGGTAATCAGACTTCATGGAAATAAGGGCAATAACTCTAACAAAATATAACTGGGGCACATTAATTCATCAATATGCACATATTCAGATGATGATCATACCATTTCCAGACATTGAATAGTGATGTAATGTAATCCTTTAGACAAGTTGTTTTCACAAGATTCTGGACATCCAGCTACAAGTCAAAATGGGCAATAACTCTGGGCAGCTACAAGTCAAAATGGGCAATAACTCTGACAAAAAGAATCAAGGCCACACATTTATTTTTATGTACATCTTCCGATAATGACAGTAATATATACCAAGTTTTTTTCACAGCAATCCATCAGATTACCCAAGGTTAGAAAAGAGTCTGTCATAAACTACATTCCGCTACAAAATAAAATGGGCAACAACAAACATGGCAAGATCAAAGTGATTTGTTGACATGCACATGATCAGATGATGACCCTTAAAATTACAGAGTTTTATGAAGATTTCTTGAAAAATATGAATTCAGCATTGACTAAGTTAACCAAGTTTCATGGAAGTCCATCAAAACTGCATGACTTGTTATGATTGATTTGTGTGCCAGACAGAAGTGGTACTTCTGCCAATAGAGCAGTATGGTGTACAAAAAATGTTCTTTTACAGGTGTGTGTGTGTGTGAGATTTGGATTTTTAATGTAGCTTTAACAGTCATATTACCATGATCTCTGCAGTGTGGCAGTATCAAGTCATGCCTAGCACTGGTGAATCATGCCGCAGACATGTAGCATGATGTCCCACCCAGTCACATTATCCTGACACCAGGCCAACCAGTCCTAACACTAACCCCTTAATGCTAAGCACCAAGCATGGCAGCTGTTAGTTCCATTTTTGTAATTCTTTGATATGACTCTGCAGGGGATCAAACTCATGACCTCCTGCATCTGATTTCTTTTACATAACTTCCTGTCTAAATTAGACTTTGACATTGCTCCATGTATTGTATATACTTGAAAATAAGTTAAATGCAACTGAAAACTGCATAATGTGCCAGAATATCTGAGTCTGTGGAGTTTGTTAGAAGTAATCAGTAGAAGAAACAACAGGCACAATACTTTACGGATCTGGTTCATTGTTGTTTGCAGAGTGACTCAACTTATAAGCAAGTACAGAGAGTAGCTTTGAAGAGATCAGACACTACCCAGACTACAGAAGATATTCTTGTATTTATCAGCAAAAAAAATCTACTCCACTATTAAATTTGATAACTTATGTAATTAAGTTTCCTCTTGGTACAGAAAACTACCAGCAAAGTTTAAGTATGTTTCATTGTGAAAAATTTATTCTAAGAGAGCCATTGTGTCTCAATATAATCTTTATACGGACAATAGTTTTTTTCATCACATAGTAAATACCTGCCAATACAGTGAGTTGACTTTCACATTATCATGTGAGTGCACCATTCAATGCTGTCAGTGATGGGAATCATCAGACTAGTGATATGGGAATCATCAGACTAGTGATAGGAGTGATCAGACTAGTGATGGGAATCATCAGACTAGTGATATGGGAATCATCAGACTAGTGATATGGGAATCATCAGACTAGTGATATGGGAATCATCAGACTAGTGATATGGGAATCATCAGACTAGTGATAGGAGTGATCAGACTAGTGATGGGAATCATCAGACTAGTGATATGGGAATCATCAGACTAGTGATATGGGAATCATCAGACTAGTGATAGGAATCATCAGACTAGTGATGGGAATCATCAGACTAGTGATATGGGAATCATCAGACTAGTGATAGGAATCATCAGACTAGTGATGGGAATCATCAGACTAGTGATCAACCATTGATTTTAATGACTAGGATATATAATCTATACTTTTCCAGAAAAATGTAAGTTTTGTATTCTTGAAATGGTTTTTTTTGTGCTCCAGAATTCACGGAATTATCACTGTCATCAAGTTGAACAAGAAAGACTTGTGATATTTATTTAGTACATGTGATCAACAACCAGTAATAGTACATGTCTGAAATGGATTATCATTTATCTCAACTGAACATGCTGGGTTGGAGGATGGAAAACTGTTCAACTCAATCGCAGCCAACATAAGCCCCCCTCCCTCCCAGAAAAAAATCCCAAGAAGACTGCAGTCTCTTGTAACTGTCACATGTACCTTGCTTTTTATTCGCAATTTCGTCTCCAGGGTATCAGGTATAAAGAGGAAATCTATAATAATTAACTTGGTATGGTGGTTAAGGCATTGGACACATGACCAGAAAGGTATGGGTACAGTTCCCACCATAGGATCAGAACAGATTAGCTACCATGGAATGCCCTCTGACATAGCATTTGACATGTCACTACATGATTCAAACCTTGAATGTACTGCTGTGCTGTACAAACATGAAACAAAAAATCATCATGAACTAGCATATGTGTCCAATTGAGATTTTGTTATAGCTATTATCAAAATCAATACTCTTTTACTTTTCCTTCTAAATGTTCATCAATTAATAATGAATTACTAATGAGACCCATCACAATAAACAGCATAACATTAAAAAATCAGCTAGCCCCATGTCACTGATATAATAACATAAAAAATCTCCATCTCAAGAAATACAATAATGTTTTCCAATATTAAAATATCGACATCTGAAACCAAGTTTTAGCTATTTTTAACTTGGATTTGTAGCTTTATAAACAATACTGTGTGACAGTACTGTATAACATTATTTTAAAACATGACTTCATAATAATATTATAATACTGCTGTATACCAATACCATCACACTATTAACACTATGGATAACAATACTTTGTCACAATATGAGAGAGAGAGAGAGAGAGAGAGAGAGAGAGAGAGAGAGAGAGAGAGAGAGAGAGAGAGAGAGAGAGAGAGATGCCAAAATGCCTAATATCTAGAAGATATGTGAGAGAGTAAAAATTATCAGGTGACAATATTTAATTGTGAAAAAAATGGATCAAAATACAAAAATGGCAGTCTCAATGTTTTTTAACAAGTTTTTTTTTTATTATTGAATTGGTCTATCAAACAATTTTATTTCAATACATTAAGAAAGACAGTTTATGACAAATTTGAATAAAGACCATTACTTGTTAGACTGTTTGCACTGACATTTAAATCATGTCTAACAGCAAACTTCGTGAGACCCACTTCTGCTTTTGTATAATATGTTGGCATGTCCAGGTCTATGTTGTTTGTTCTAGTGATTTCTCCTTACAAAATGCATAAACCCAGATCATCCAGCACATCAGTGAATATATACAGTAACTATTTTAATGACAACTTCAAAATAACGAAAATTGTAACATTTTATTGGAAACTTAATCTTCTGTAATGATCAAATATCATATAACATTTTAAACCTTCTTTAAACTGGGATGTACCTCACAGAATCCAAGTTATTAACAATATGAAAATACTAAAATTTTAGCATCAGATAGAAGAAATTTGTAATTAAATTAGCTTGAATACATCCTCATGATAAAATTTGAATCAGCGAGAAAGTGGTTTTACAGTTTCAAGTTGTTATGAATTGATTTAACACAAATACAGTTTACATATAAATTGAATGAGTTTTAATAAGAAGCTAACAAAGAACTAATTGTTTACCTTTGTAATCTGTTTTACTCTTGATATATGTCTGCTCCTGTGAATTAGCAACACTGAATTTTGGAGATTGTAAATTTGAACAGAGGTTTTCTTGCCAGTGCAGTCTACTCACTATCTGTTACATCAAGCTGCAGGAACATGAACGCCTATATGAATACTCCCACATCTACTCTGTGATCTGCACAAAGTCTGACCAACTGTGCAGGTGCCATCTAATTACCTATTAATTTGATTTATACCCTCCTACCTGAGACAGGTGAAATAGAAACTCCAAATCTGCTTTAAAATTTCTCCAGAACTCAGACTTAACTGTGACAATCCCAGAGACAAAACTAATGTGTTCATTAACTACTGGAGCCAAAGTCCAGAACAATTTACTGTGATAGCTGACCATTTACAAAGGAAATTGAGCAATCTTTGTGTTATAGATGTTACTAATGGGGACAAAATGGCTTATTCATAATAAAAGTTTAGAGTGATGTCCAATACAAACAATATTAAATGATCTATAATAAACATTCTATTGGCACAAAACATTTTCATTCTTGTTCATTTTCTCTTCTATTACAAGTCTATCAAAACTAATTAACAGAAGAAGAACAAATTCTGAAGGAATAAATCAGTTTACAGAGCAATTACTTCTGCTTAACACTGACATTTCATATTGTTTTATATCACATACTGTTTATATTGCCTGATATCACATGCTGTTTAAATTGCCTGATATCACATGCTCTTTATATTGCCTGATATTAAATGCTGTTTATATTGCCTGATATCACATGCTGTTTATATTGCCTGATATCACATGCTGTTTATATTGCCTGATTTACATGCTGTTTATATTACCTGATATAAAAACACTATTTATATTGCCTGACATATTAGGCACTACCATTTGAATTGCCTGATATATAAAACACTATATAAATTGCCATATATAAAAAAACACTATTTATTCTGCCTGATATAACACACTTTTCATACCTTTTAAATTGTTTAAGTATTACACTCCCTTAAATAATCATTCTTTTACTTGTAATATTATACAACATTTATGTGATGATGAAAAATGAAAAAAAATCATTCTTGAAGGCAGTTACAAATTAGGAAAAAAATAAACACAAAATCAACAAAATGAATTTACAAAATTTGACCTCATTGTATGCCTGCCAGTAATGGAAGTGTTGTTTTGAAACTTTTGGAGTTAGGCCCCTAAAGGTGCCACATCTAAGATGGTTTAAATTTTCCCTGGCCTTATCTGCTTAAAAATGGCATCATAAATTTCATCACTATTCATAAATCTATTACCTTTATCAAAAATCTAGTTTCCCACCCTTGGGTGTATATTCAGTATAAGTCTGGATTTCTTGTTGGGTTGAATGAATAAATAATCCTTAGGCTGACACAGTTTTCAGATTCATCTGTAACAAATTCAGAATGCTTGGTATTTTACAATAATTTTTCATGTGTTTATTTTGGTCTAATCAGTTGTGCTTCTCAAGACATTGTTTTCCATATTTTCTCACAGCTTTCTTGAACCTTATCTAGATTCGAAAATTAAACCTGTTTTCCTCCATTTAAACATGTCTGTACAGTAAATCTATTTTCCTCCATTTAAACATGTCTTTACAGTAAACCTATTTTCTTCCATTTAAACATGTCTGTACAGTAAATCTGTTTTCCTCCATTCAGATATGTCTGTAAAAGAAAGTTCTCTTTGTCTGAAATTCCTTTCTAGTTTCTACAAACTATTTCCCATGTCATGCCATGGTTGTTTACTCAAAATACTAGAAACATACTCTTTCAATCATTTTCTCTTAAAATATATGCTGTTTTATCAATGACATCTGTGACCACATTATTTATCACTTGTTTACATATATCAGTGTTGTTTAGTTTGATAAATATATAGTCTAAAATGGAATTCAAATTTTTACTATTTAGATTTTACAAATAGTCGTAATGTATGTATCACAATTGCAAATATATCTGCTACAGCCTTGTATATTATTTACCACAGACACTTCAAAACTAAAGACACAAAAGTGTTCAACAGTAAAACATACAATACAATGGTATGAACACATATTTGGTGAGTAAATTAATTCTTGTTAATGAAGGCTTAGAACCAATGACATAATTCACTCTTTTCAATGCACACAAATTTACCATCTTTACCATCAATTAATCTTCCGTTGAACATTCATAAATTTGTCATTTATTCACTTGCTTTAGATAGTGACAATAATATGTACTAGCAAGCCCAAAAGAAAATCAGATGCATATTTCATTATTTTCTAAAATGAATTCAATTAATGATGATGATGATGGTGATGATGATGACAATGATGATGATTCTAAATTTTTACAAGACCTCTGTCTCTTATTTGTTTTCTATATTAAAGGAGCAAAGAAAAAATTGCATCATTGGAAAAGACTAAGGAAACAAAGTTATAAAATAATAAAGTTTTCTTTTTTAGATGTCATGATTTTATTTATATGACCAAATTTAATTCTTGAATTATATATGCTTTGTACTACTAAAATAGAATTTGTCTAAATGCAGTGAAATGTTCTTACCTTTAAAATGGCAGAATCCGTTTAGATTCACTAAAGTTCATAATAAATTTGATTCTCTCCATCAATGTGAAGTCCATATAAAACAGGTCTTCCAAACTAATTCCAGTGATGATAAGAGAATGTATAGCCTGACAAGCTAGTCTAAACTTTTTCCACCAAACTAACACTACTCATTACTGACTGAAATAGCAGCTGTGTTTATGAAATGGGCCTGCTCACTTAGATGGAATGAACTACCTTGTCAATGTACTGCCACCTCCTTGGAAATATACTGCTTTCACTGAATTAAGGGAACCCTTCTATTCCCATTTATTTTTTTAATGCAAGACTGACCAGGCATGCATCTGCCCTCTATTTAAGTTCTTAATCCCATTCTGTCTTCTTTTGTTATTTTTATTGTTCACACACATCCAATACCAATCACAGTCTTTGATCTTTGATTGTACTGGTGTAAGCCTTGGACTGACTTTAATTGGATTAAAAAACAGATGTGTTATATAATGTTGACCAATTGAATGCACCCAGAATGCAAATTGGGGGTTATCTCTTGATCAGTTACATTCATTCCAGGCATGATAAAATGGGGGGATGAAATGCTAGCAATTTATGAGGGCTATTGATAACAATCTAATGTACATCAAAGCCTGCAAAAGGGTTCAGAACACAAAATTAAAAATAAGTAATAATGTAATATAGAAATCACATAGATCTGAAAATCATTGTCAGTTTTTAGTTAACATGTATACATTTCTAAATATTTTCAAAGAGGAATTTTGTGCATAACAACACATTTGAAACAGAAATATGATATAAAGTTTACAAAAGTTGAATATAAGCACTTTCCTCATAAAAGTTAGAAAATCAATAATAATAATAATAATAATAATAATAATAATAATAATAATAATAATAATAATAATAATAATAATTATGATTATGAGAACTTTAATGAAAGGTTGACTATCACTTGCTTCAATCTGTAATTAATTGGCAATTTGTTTCCACACAAAACATTTTCTTTTACAAAATTAATAGTGTTCAATTAAATTGTGTTTTATCATTTTAAGGTTATTCTGCAATACATTTACTCTGATTACATACATTTGTATGTTAAATATATATATATATATATATATATATATATATATATATATATATATATATATATATATATATATATATATATATATATATATATATATATATATATATATATATATATATATAATAGATAAACATTGACAAATGCATGGAGTGCTATAAAAACTATTGTTTGCAGTTTCAAATATAATAAAGAACATATTTATATTATTTTCAAACTTAAGGTAATTATAATAACAATCAAGAATGTGTAACATATGGTTGGTCTGGCATATTTTATTACTTTGTATCAAAAATACCTAGTATTGTTGTTGGTTTTTAATAAAACGTAGGATACCTGACATTCTTACGTAAGTATCAGTTTCTGAACGAGAACTTTTGTAGATGTCAATGCATGTCAATGAATTAGTTAAGGGCCTCAAAGTAAACTTGATGCATCATTATTATAACTAGGCTACCATTGGTAAATACATTATTATTATTATTATTATTATTATTATTATTATTATTATTATTATTATTATTATTATTCTTTTTTTTATTATTATTATTATTATTATTATTATTATTATTATTATTATTATTATTATTATTATTATTTACAACAATATTGTCATGAATACTCACTTTGTACAAAACTATCACTTCTGCTTTAATTTCTCAGTCCTTTCAATGAATGTTCTCTTTCACGAAAAATTGCTGATTGAAGTGTAAATGTAACCTGCAGCACACCATTATGATTAATCCAGTTTAGTATGAAATCTGCCATTAAAATTCCAGATCTGAGCCAAATAATTCCACAAAAGATAGAATCTTTATCTGCCAGTACCAGTACTTGGTTGTCTAACAAGTGCATGCAGTCATCAGCAGTACACAGACAGGATACAGTCTGAACCCCACAATGAACAGGTAAGTTGTAATGTACCTGCTTATGTTATCTGTCAGATGTATACACCATCTGGCAGGTAAAACACTGGACAATAAATGGACAACACTGATCAGGGCAAGACTCTGAACATTACTATTAATTTGTCTGCAAAGTCAAAGTGTCCTTTTCATACAATTTTGTACAGAATCACCTTGACCAGGACATGTCTGGACTTATATTTTTTTTATGTACATGATTTAGTGAAATGAAGGGTACTGGTACTGCAGTGGGCAATTTTTATCTGGAGTTTGGTAGGCTGTTTTAGAGGATCTACTTTCTAAATTTGGCATATAACTATTAACTCTAAGCACTGTGCAAATATTTAGATGCACAAACCCCAAACAGCGTGTTCAGTGGAAATTAGCACAGAAAAAAGATATTAAAAAAGAAAACATGAAAAAAGAAAGATAAAGAAAACCCTTTGTTTATTCTTGCTTGACCTACGCCCAAATCTCATTACAGCATTTTCTGACCTAATGGCATTGTATACATACTTGACACTCATCCCCATCTTTAATCATTAACACTGTATCTTTCATAGAATATAATTTTTATACAAAACTGTACCACATTGGAAGAGATCATTAAAAACAGGAATTTATATGAAAGATAGTAGAGAAAAAAGCCCAGTTTGAATCAGTACAGTTTAAATAATGGAAAATATCTAATTTTTTTATCATCAGTGAATTAGACCACTTCATGGTCTGACAAGTGTAGAAATCTTATCGTAATTATGTAATACTTCACACACAACCTGATTGAGACGGTCAGGAGTCAGCTGGAATTTTAAATGGCAATTTATCAATTATATATTAGGTATTTTCTGAGTTTCAATGAGTATCATAGCACTGCAGTATTAATCAGAGAAAGTCTGAGTCAGTTATGAAAACTGAGGACTAATTGGATCTCAGATCATTTGTCTGGGCAAGACTGGTAACAATCAAGCTGCTTGTTGTAAGAAACTATTTTAATAATTTATTAAAGGATGCTATTCAAAGGTTTTGCTGCTTTTAGTTCTGGCAGCCACACTGGATGATTGATCAGTATTTTGTGTGTATATTTAGAAATCATTGATGCAAGGGTTCTCTGTGAAATTTGGTTGACAGTGGTGATGCAAGGGTTCTCTAGGAAATTTGGTTGACAGTGGTTATGCAAGGGTTCTCTAGGAAATTTGGTTGACAATGGTGATGCAAGGGTTCTCTAGGAAATAGGGTTGACAATGGTGATGCAAGGGTTCTCTAGGAAATTTAGTTGACAGTGGTGATGCAAGGGTTCTCTAGGAAATTTGGTTGACAATGGTGATGCAAGGGTTCTCTAGAAAATCTGGTTGATAGTGGTGATGCAAGGGTTCTCAAGGCAATTTGGTTGATAGTGAACCTGATGTTTTTTAAGAGAAATTGAAAAGGATAAAATGGAGGCAAATTAGAATGCATACACTGGACTATTTCATAAGCTAGTTCTCCACCTTACAAAAGATGAACTATGCAAAACATATGAGAGGTATGGGATATGTTCCAAAAAATGCACTCAGGACTTAAAATGACATCCCTCATTCAACATAAAATTTTCATCGATAAATGTTGTCTATCCAACAAAGCAATTAAATGGGCACAATATTTGTCCAAGTAATAAAAAAACAACAATGAACAACTTCTTTCACATTCCGTAGTAGATTTGAATTATATTCAGTGATACACTTGTCACGGCATACTTTTATTACACGAAAATTTGAGATCTTTCCTAGTGAAGACTTAAAATACAGACTTGTATTGTATACATACCAAAGTGACATTTATCCCTGCCAAGTAATTAAGATCCATGTGGTGTGCAGTCTTAAAATACAAAAATAAAGCAACGGAATATATTATCTTTAACTACCTTGCTAGCATGGACTTAGTGTGGAGGGCAATGTGTGTCAAGACAATGACACATTCAAACACAGTCACTGCATTCCTCTATCTTCCTTGAAAACCAAGGTTAAAAACTTGTCAGCTCACCAGCCTGTTTTCCAATGAGTAAAGAACAACAAAAAGCAGTTGCATGTCTTGATTTGACAGGTGCAATGTCCCACAATATTTGCAATCCCTAGACAATAACATGGTGTTACCCAGCCCTTCACTCCCTATATTGGCATGACCCTGGTGAGAGGAGAAAATATTAAAATAATAAGATAAGAAATCAGATAGGGTGACACATTGCTGAGGTAAATCCTTGAATGAAAGGTTATAGATGGATGAGGACAGAGACTGATCCAATAACAAGCAAAATAAGAATATCATTTATTCTTGTATAAAGTATCCAACTTGTATACATCATGAAAGCATAGTTTAAAAGATAAAATAAAACAGTAAAGGACAGAAAAATTAAGAATTTACATGCTTGCTACTATGGCATAGAATTCTTTGTTTTTAAAATATTAAAACTATTGAACTTAAATGGAACAATTATTGCAAGAAAAAAAAACGTAATGAAAAATAGACTGTAAAAAATCAGATGTCTACATGAAAAGCTTTGATATCAAAGCAAATTCTTTTCATGTTAGCAAAAATTGATACATGTACCACTAAAAACTCTCAATGACACAAACAAGAAATGGACTAGAAAACAATTGGGTCTCAATTTGTTGGTGGTCTTAATCCAGAGCTGGTCTTAGTTTTTGGGTGGTCTCAAATTAAGAGAATAAGCTTCCTGCTTGTCAATGAAGAATGGAATGTTCATGGACTGAATGTATTTAGTTTCATCATTGACACCTATACATAATCATACTGAAGGGGGTATGCCAAAAGAAAGAAGAAAAAGAAAGGAAGGAAAGAAACAAGGAAGCAAAGAGGGAAATAAAGAAGGAATTAAGGAAATAAAACAAAAAGACAGAAAGACAAATGTCATTGAATATTGAGAAAGAAAATTTTTACTTTCAGCTCCGATCCATGTCAAACAGTCATTCTTCTAAGGGTAAAGTTATATAATGTAGTTCAGAGATTCTGACTGACAAAGCAAATGATTGTCTAAGTAAATTTTTTCAAAACCACTGCTTATGATTGGCTGAGGGAAATTAAGGCATACACCTTGGAAGTAATGTTAATTTAAAGTGACAACCTTGATTAAAATTCTTTAGTCTGAAATTTTCTAAGAGAGAAGTTTGGCTCCGAGGAAGCTCAGGAAAAGAATAGTGATTTCCTCATTAAACAAGAAAGGGACCAGGTGTTTGTCTTGTGAAAAAGACAAGGTTTTTGTGCTGGATGTACAAGTTCTAAAGTTATCAGCATTAAGGAAACAGTTTTCCTAGGGAGGGTAAGACTTATCAGTCAGAAAACAAAGTCAAAAGAAAAGAGAAGTGACAAGTGAAGTCAGGAAAAGTGAGAAGTTACGAATGAAGTCCAAAAGCGTGATGTGATGAGTTCAGAGTAAAATCAAGGAAGTCCAAGAAGGACTAGGCAGTCAGAATAGGAAGACTCAAGGAAGCGTTGGAACATGGTGAAGAGGATGGTGATGCAGTCAGTCGTGGACATTATGCTCTTTTCACCACTCATTATAATGATGAAATAAATCCAAATCAGACAATGCTATTATTTTATTTGTTTGATTAGGATTTTCAACGTAGCTTTACTAATTTTTCAGTCATATCGCTACGATGTCTGCAGTGAGGCACAGTTTATAGTGTCTAGCACTGGGGCATCATGCCACAGACATGTAGCATGATGTCCTACCCAGTCACATTATCTTGAAGCCTGAGGCCGACCAGTCCTAACACTAACCTCTTAATGTTGAGCACCAAGTGAGGCAGCTTTTAGTACCATTTTTGTAAGCCTTTGGTATGACTTGGCTGGGGATCGAACCCATGACCTCCTGCTTCCATGGTGGACACTCTAACCACTATGCATCCGGAGCGGTGCGACACTGCGATTAAATCCTCTTGATATTATTTAAGTTTAATTGAAATTACCACAATTAATTTATTTGATTAAATTTGTTGTTTGCATTATTTCTTCCCAATGATCTTGCACAGTCCTCTGTTGATAAACTTTCTTTCACTCAAACCAAGTCATAATATCAAGGGAGGTCATTCCCTAGATACTGTAGATAAATCCAATTAACTACCCCTCTTTTTAAGAGGGAGATGTTACAATATGTTTGCATGTATAAATAGAGTAACAATATGGCTACAGAATCTTGCCAATATAATAATGAAAAAGTTAATTTCTAAACAAGTAAATTTAAAATTTGAAAATAACTTGAAATACCTATCCCATAACAATAAACATGTAGTCCTTGAGGATAATATGTAAAAGCTATTACAATACCTAACTAAGAAGTTTTTTTAATACATTCACAATTTTGTGTGTATCTATTTTCTCTGTTTTCATCCAGCTCTAGATAACCATGTCTAACCATTAGTTTAGTCTTGTAAAACTCAGAACTTCATGAGAAAGTAATGATACTGAAGATGTTGACTTGCATCATAGTAAAATCATTTAAGATAATTAGATAACTACACCATGGCTTGGTCATTAACAGGTCATTTAACTATTGTGAGGAATAGTCATTATGAAATAAGATAGTGTAGTACACACAGAAACATGGTCATTATGTAGCAAGATAGTTAACTATACAGAGGCATGGTCAATATGTAGCACCAAAATACCTAGCTTGTATATATATATATATATATATATATATATATATATATATATATATATATATATATATATATATATATATATATATATATATGGTAATAGGTACCATATGTGATCACCTATAAGACAGATGTAATTGAAAACTGAATTGAGTGTCTCATACAACATGCCAGAAGATATGATCCCACATTGAAATGTTGATCCCATTCAGCAGAACAAACAATACAGGCCCAGACCTGCCAGTGCATCATGCAATGGTATACCAAGATCTATATTGCTTGCAGCTGGTCCATACTTAACAGTGAGTATATATGGCAGGTGAAGTTGGTGGAATCATTGATGACCATGCAGAAATAGGTACCACTAGATTACTCTCTATAGAAACTGGGAAAATGATTCACATTGGAAGGTTGGACTTATAAGTGAATAAATACATTCAGGCTTGCAAACGAGACACAGGATATTTCCTAGGAACATTTTTAAAGTACATTTTTAAAACCCCAACCAAATCTGTACCACCATGTATTAGCTTTTGTGCTGGAAAATTATCTAATTGTATTAGCAGCAGAGGAGGTGAACAGACCAAGTTTTCAAGCAAAAATAAGGCTTCTACGGAAACCGAAAATATCTAACAAAATGCAGAGAGTGTGAATAGACCAACTCTTTTAGGCGTCAATTTAGTAAACTGAGGCTTCCCAAAATTGCTTATATAGGCCTCAATTTGGTAAACTAAAGGCTTCCTTGTAAGGTTCCATTTAGTAAAAAAAAAGACGCCATTGTCATTGGCGTTCACATTCTCTGCTGCTATGCGCTAACTAAATATTTGATCAAGTCCGACACGATATCTTGTCCGAGGGTCTGATAAATTTATCGTCACAAATCCGTGTGGGATTGTCTGAGCGCGGCTAAAGAAATTTTTAAATTGATTATGATCCATATCGCCACCGCACCAAGTTTGCCAAATATTTCTAAGAGTATGAGTATCAACCCCGTTAAACACGCATAACAAATTGCAGTTATCTCTGATCACTTTTGGTATTTGAGTGTAACGTTGAGTTACATATATCACGTCGGTGTTTTTATGTCTGCCTCTGGAAAATATTCTAGCAGGATTTTTTTGATTATCTAACATGATATCATCATATACAACTAAATTGTTAATACTTCCGTCAATGGAGTCAATGCTAGGTGCCTCTTCGATATCGGTTATAAACTCAATAATATCATCGCCGTTAATTTCTTGCGCGGCTTCGTTAAAATCTTTTAACACTTCATAACATCGCTGATCATCTACACTCGGAGCAATCATATACAACTTATCCCACTTCATCCATCTCGTTATTAAATTAAGTAGCAATTGTGTTTTACCACTTCCAGATGGTCCGATGATAATCGCGCGAATAGAATCTGGTAACATTGCATGATGTTTAATAGGTTTTCGTTGTCGAGTAGCTGAATAATCAATTACATTCATAACTGTTATATATAAATTATGGATCTATATTGTGTGAAGTGTAGGACACGTACTGGCACAAATGACTTGACGACGATTACAACGAAAAATAATCGATCAGCGCTTTCTGGTAAATGCGTACAATGTAGTACGAAAAAATTTAGATTTACTTCCCTTGGTGCAACCAAGGCTTTAAAAAAAAACGAGGAGGTGATATTGCAGCCAAATTGACAAAACTCCCAGGAACACCGTGGGCAAAGTATCCAGGAGAAAAGCACCTTCCAGGATATAGCTACTGTGGACCGGGAACACGATTAGATATCAGACTTGATGATCAAAATCAACCCCGACCCGGCGAGTATCCAATAAACGCTATTGATAAGGCGTGTCATGTTCATGATGTCGCTTATAAAAGCAGTAATCTTCAACATAGACATCTTGCAGATGTAAAATTAATTCATGCGTTAAATGCTATTCCTGATAAATCCTTCAAAGAAAAGTTGGCTTCTTGGTTGGTAAAATCTGCTATGAAGGGTAAATTGATGTTAGGTGCTGGTAATTGAAAATGTTAGCATTTTAATATGGAATCTATTTATTATTCTCCGAGAGGATACTGGAGAGGTTACGCAGCAATTAATAAACTCGCTAGCGCATCAAAGGTGAAAAAAACTACAGCGGCAAACTGGTTATCCAAACAGGCAATATGGCAAATTTATCTACCAGCGCCTAAACAAATTAACTACTCGCATTTTGATGTTACAACACCTAATGAAGTTCATCAAGCTGATATACTATTTCTGCCGCATGACAACGGTTACAAATACGCGTTAACGTTAGTTGATATTGCGAGTAGATACTAACAAGCAGAACCGTTAAGGACAAAATCATCTACTGAAGTAGCTTCTGCATTTGAGAGGATTTATCGACGAGGTCCTCTGCGCTGGCCAAATCTGTTACAAGTTGATCCTGGCAAGGAATTTCGAGGCGCTGTTTTAACAACGATGAAACATCATAATGTCGCCATCAGACGAGGACACACTGCGCTACATCGTGATCAGGCAATTGTTGAACGGTTTAATCGGACACTTGCTGAGCGGTTATTTGGATATCAATACGCGAAAGAATTCATTCAAGAAAAGCGATCCCGTGAATGGGTCAAGAGATTACCAGGTGTAGTTACCGCAATCAATAATGAGATTACTAGAACAATTAATATGAAACCTGTCAACGCTATTAAAAAGAAGTATATACCCGTACAACCACAAAAAGATTTCTCTAGAAACACAAGTGTTTCCAACGTTAGCGTTTCCCAACCAATTCTTGGTAGTAATGTCACTGTTAGGTACTTATACGAACCAGGAGAGCTTGAGGGTGGTAAAAAAAGAGCTACTGATCCTATTTGGAGTGTTACTGCACACAAGATATCCGGCATAACACGATCTACGGGTAGACCTCCAATCTATAGACTGGATTCAACTGCTCCTCAGCGGGGTTTTACACGCGAACAATTACAAGTGATTCCTGAGGATACTCAATTACCACCGCGTGGTCTTAATTAGCACCCAGGGTGCTGTCACCCCGGCGTCTATTACACTCAAGACAGGTCAACATCACATTGTTTCTGACATGACCGAGATTGTTATTTTTTCTGTCTATGGTGAATTGGCGAGG
This sequence comes from Unio pictorum, assembly GCA_030141615.1. NCBI lineage: Eukaryota > Metazoa > Mollusca > Bivalvia > Unionida > Unionidae > Unio > Unio pictorum. Next base: position 4,263,564 of record JARLTB010000203.1, on the reverse strand, counting down.
ATCTTTATCCGAATACTGCCAACGCATTATACAATTGCAACTCGCGCAGTAATTATTTTGTTGTTGCTTCAAAGTGATTATTAATTCAGCATCAATGTCAAATTCTCGTTTATTTTTTTTATCCTGTTGTTTATAGCCAGAGAGTTTTTTTCTGATTATATCACCAGTGATAAAATCACCAGTGATAATATCGTTACCAATGATTTCATCGTCAACAACAATTCTTCGAAGTTGGTTTATTCGCCGTACTCTCGATACTGCTAGATAAACTAAATTTGACCACTCAATGCGATTATCTACTATCCAAAGAGTTGTATCGGATATAGTCAATCCCTGTGAAGAGTGTATTGTTGCTGCATAACCTAGCGTCCACGGGGATTTATCAACACGCAATGCATCTTCGACGACGCTGATATCAACCAACACAATATCATTTAATACTAAATTCTGCTTTTGTTGTTGTCCAGGAATGTCAACGTCGATATTCTGCTTTCGTGTATCCTTAGGTCTATAACAGAGTGGTACTGGAAGCGTTGCAAATTTTTCTTTATGTAGCGCAAACAACTTCATCTGAAGTGCGTCTCTGACTATTTTTCTACTCGCGATTATTAAATCATTTGGCTTCCACATTTCCCAAAAATCATTCATGGGAGTTTCAGAGATTATTTCACGCGCTATTTCACATTGGATTTTATCCGGTTGTAATCTAATTAGTGCTTTGAACTTGCGTAATTGTTCATCAAGTGATCTATGGTCGGTATTAATCTCTTCATAATAGTCTACAAAACCCTTTAACCATTCATGTGGAGATCCACCAACAAATGGCTGCGGTTGGCCGTGATCCCCGCACATGACGACTTTTGTATTTTTCAATAACAACCATTCAAGAAATATCTGTAATACTGTCAACGATACCGTGCATATTTCATCCCAGATTATTATTTCAGGAATAAATTTATCGCCCATTCGATCAGGAGTCCATGTATCGCCTTTCCATCGAAAGAAGCTGTGATAAGTACAGGCTTTTACTCCACGCGCTATCATCTCTCTGGCGAGTCTGTGAGTTGGTGTTAGCACAATCATGTTAGAAACGCTAGCGTTTCCACGACGAAATAATTCAATTACCCGAGTTGTCTTTCCTGATCCACCACAGCCGTTTAAATAAACTGTCTTGTATCTACAAATCGGATCTGATACGGGCGGTGCAGTAGAAAATTCTGATTGAATCTCTGAGATATTATGGTTACTTTTCAAGTATTTATCATCCATAGTAACGTCTGCGGATTTACAATACTCATGTAGTGTTTCTTTTTTAAACCTCCAATTTCCCCACGCTTCCTTAGGATCTGTGAATTTAGCTACATCTGATTTGTATTTCTCATGGATATACATCGAATCAGTAGCTACTCTAACCGCGGTATCTGGAAATCTATTTATCATCGAAAATAGATTAATAATAGAATAACCGAGCATAGAACTTCTCATATGTGTATACTGACAACTATATCCATCACAGTAGGTAACAACCGTACCTAATTTCTCACCATTGGATAGAAAAGCATCCCTACGGGTTACAAGTTTTCCCTGTTTCGTTAAATCCGCTACAATAAAATCGTATTCTGCGTTGTCTATGATCAACCTCGAAGAGTATTTTGCATTGTCAAATCTTCCACCTTGAGTGAATTTACCAATTATTTTTCGTCCGAAATCTTTGGCTTCTTTGTTTTTAATTTCAAATAACTCCTTAGACCAATTCATGATTTGTTCTTCATTGAAATTAGGAAACTGTTTTCGCTGTTCGCTAATTATACGATCTAGATCAGGTTTTGGTAACCAAACATCTTTCTGAGCGTTATAACAAATAATAGCTTCACTGACAATTAACGATTGTAACATCTTACTATCGATCATATATCTCAATAGCACTATTGGCATCCAGTGTTTTTCAGACATATGTCTACCAAGCCAAACATAACTACACGGATGTAACCCATCAGCGAGTTCAAATGATATCACACGAGCGAACCCGGTTAAATCAAAATCAGGCAAACGACCATTAATCGCAACACGAGTCATTTCATGTATGGGATGTCCAAATCGTTTAAAATACTCAGAGCATTCTCCATACCCGAGAAAACTTCCAGGATAACACGCGGATATATCAATTGAAATCATACCATCACGTGAGTATTTCGTATTCCATAATCCTCCATGACCAAATTCGACGCAACTCAACTTCACGTCCTCCAGAAAATTATTTCGTGTTGGACGCCATGAGTTCTTTTCTCTTGCAAAATGAGCTACCACTGATGGAATTGTAAAACTATCCGTAAGTAGTTTTTCATTAGAATTTTCAGGTGAAAATTCATTAGCGATTTTTCTCATCCTGTTATCTAATTCTTCAATGCGATATAATTCTCCATTTGGTCTTACAAACTGATCAAATCCTATTTCTGGATCTTCATCACTTCTAAGTAACCACACTGACACGGGATCATCTTTACACAACGTAACAATAGCATCAAATAATTTCTCTTCATAGAACACATCCTTGTAAAACTCCTTAGGGATATATCTCACGATTCGTTCTCGTGGAAATATATTTACCGCAGGTGTCCACGCGTGTTTGTTATGATCAATAATTTCAATTGGAGCTCCTCGCGATTGATATTTCGGTTCGTATAATACTTCTCCGGTTATCGTTGCTACCGATATTGGAAATTTTAATAATGCTTCTAATTTGGTTATATCGGAAATCGTTGCCCCGCGTTGTTTCACTGTCAATTCCCATTCGGTTATTTTTTTTCGTCTTTGTTCAGTTAGTTTATTCCCCCGGGATGCATTTGTGAAGTGTTCCATTAACCGTGTTGCTACACAATTTAACGTTGACGATAGTTTCATAGGTGCTAGTTTTGCAATACTTGGCTTATCATTTAGCTGATATATTCCGTAAACAACTGCTGTTACAGGGTAAGATCTCTCATAGTATGGTTTGTCAATTCCAGTTAGAATTCCTGGTTTGGAATCTCTACTCTAAATTTTTTATCCTTGAGGATTGGTTCAAATTTATCTCTGATAATCCATTCGCCGCCGACTTCGATAATGAATTTTATTCTAAAAAAATACCTCCGCTGGGATTTCCCGCCAAGGTGTGAAAGTATCTCAGCTGCTCTTGTATCGTTCATAGTAGCATCAATTACGGGTACATTGATAATTCGAAATGTCGACCACGCATGAGATGCTCCATCGCGCTTAAACTCATTAAAACAGTCACTGATTTTACTCAACAGGGTTTTGTCATCTACTAGACTTTTGGGTATATCAGAGATTCTATCGAGATTAAATCTAGCATTTTTCCAAGGCGTAATTTTCGATAATCTCTTGAACTCCTTCATATTATAATTAAAACAAGTATTTAAATAAAAAGTTTTTTATATAATGAATCATTGCAAATGGCTCATGATTGGATCAAAGACTCCGTGTAACAAATCATGCAGAAATGAATTCTGTGGGTATCATATGCAAAGTGTGAGAAACGGTTCAAAAGGTCCTCTTGCTTGCCTGTATTGTGGGGTAGGTGTAAGAGGCAAGTCGCAGTTATGCGTTAATTGCGGGGGTAGGCGTTATAGAGAGTTGAAGCGTTATTATGACAAACGAAGAATCAAAAATCCTGACGACGTCAGCGACGTTGCCAATGGTAAAATCATAAAAACTGCTCAAGACTACATAGGCAGATTTGCCAATGTTATAATTCAGCCAATTAACGAATTAGACAAATAGAAGTATTAGTATATAAATGAACCAAGAATTTCAAAGACATCCTGTTATTGAAAATTATGAAGCTTCTCGTGATGGTATTGTTAGACACTATAGACTCAAGAAGTCAATTGGTGTTGTGAATAATCATGGATATTTGATATTTGGCACTGGAGGGAAGAAGTATCTCAATCATCGTTTCGTTTATGAAGTGTATAATGGATCAATCAAGGATGGTTTTGTGATTGATCACATAAATAGCATTAAGACTGATAATTCTTTATCGAATCTACAAGCTATTACACAACGTGAAAACACCAAACGAGGTGGGACTGGGAAATACTCGAAAAATGCTAGACCCGTAAGATCGTTTAATACTGACAACACGGAGATAGTATTTCAATCAATGTCAGAAGCTGGTAGGCATTTCGATATTTGCCCTCCCTCGGTACAAAAAGTAGCAGAAGGGATTTATAAGACGGCTTTTTCAAAACGTTTTGAAAATAATATTCAGTTTGTTTATGAATAAGTCGTAATTACGCATTGGAAATTCAGGGGAGATAACTCCGTTAGGTATAACGCGTGTGAAATCTGTAGGATTTCCACCAATGACAGAGTTACGGATCTTAAACATGGAAACGCTAGCGTTTCTAACATTGATTTTGATTGGTTGTTATAATTACATAAATCTGAACAAAACACAATCAATTTTGTCTTTTTTCAAGTATTAACAGAACTGTTTTATAGACACGTCGTATTTAAACATTTTTTTTAATGTCTGTTTCAAGTATTATGCGTGTTTTCAACGTTGTCAGTGATCGCTAATAAACAAACAAATAATTACAATCACTACACCTCTTTTATATCACCTCGTCGTAATGAGTGTATATATACAAATTCGTCTTTATTATAATTGGGCATTTAGCCGAAATTCAAGTGTAAACAAAACCACACCGTCACACGTGGTATGAACGTTATTATTGACATTCAAAACCAAAGTTTTGATTTTGCGGTTTTGGTTTACACTTGAATGTAGAATAGCCCGCGTCATCCATTGTCATTGAAAATCAATTCATTCACCTATAATCTATTGTTGTACCGTCCTATGTGTATATAACCGCCTACTACACTAGATCAGGGGTTATTGTGCCGTCGTCATCCATTGTCATTGAAAATCAATTCATTCACCTATAATCTATTGTTGTACCGTCCTATGTGTCTAACTGGTAAATACTATTAATAGTAAAACCAAACCGTATATAACCGCCTACTACACTAGATCAGGGGTTATTGTGCCGTCGTCATCCATTATATTGTATATAATCATAATCACCTATAATCGCATTAAGCTTCTGGGTATACTAAGATGCTCAACACCTTAGTGTATCCAGAATTCATTTTGAACAAATATATTTATATATATATATGAATCTTGAAAATCTCAAATTGATTATTATTGAAATCAACAAACTTAAGGATCAAAATATAAAATTATGTTCAGGTTTGGATTGTGATCAAATTATGACCGATTTCGAGGATATACAATTTGCAGAACAGACAGGAAAATATGTCCTATCTAAAAAATATTTTTTAATTAAGAATATCCAAAAACTTATACGTGAGAGCTTAGTCAATACGGAAGATGTTAATGTCTTCGTACCATTATGTAGCATCGTTGAACGTGTACGAAAGCAATTAGGCTTAGAATATGAACAAAAGAGACTTATTAATTGTAAAGTGAGACAATTAAAAATGTTAATGGAAAACTCTCAATAAAAATTCGTAGAATTTTGGATTTTGAGGGTGATGAGTCCACACACACGTAGAGCTTAACCGATACGGTACATGACATACCTGGGCAAACGAGGAAGTAAAATTGTGTGTGTGAGTACAACAAGGAAGTATAACAAGTTAGTGTACAATTTAGTGATTTCTTTTTTTACTTGGTGATTGCAAACAATTTGACAATAGTGATACTCTTTCAATAATGGTAGGACAATCATTAACCACACGGAACGTAAAGGAGCGACTTAGCGCTATTCAGAAAATATTACCCCTTCGTGATCGCATACGTGAAAAACTTCAACAGCGGCAATTATTTCAGACTGATTTCACAGAGGATTCTGAACAACTATTCAAACCTATTGTTACTGCAACTACAGATGTGAAAACAGCTACTGAACGAGCTATATACGGTGATATCCCGGCCGAAGGAAAACGAGTAGAGAGACCTCTTCTTGGTGAACTTGAAAAAATAGCAAAACGAACTAAACAAACAAAAAAATCATTAAAAACACTTCCTGGTGATATAATAACTACTGCAAGACGACAAGAAGAACTTCAGGAAGAAGTTGAACGATTAGGTGATATTGATATTTCCTCACCACCATCTGAACCACTTGAAGAATTTCAAGAAGAAGAGGAAGAAGAAGAAACGAGAGCTGTTCCAAAAGGGGACTATCCTCCTGAAAGGATATTTACAGTTGATGCGTTAAATAAAATCAGAAATATCCCAACACTTGCTGGATTAGCTAAATTTACCAACGACAACGTTAAAAAACCGAAGAGAGATAAGCATTTAATAGACGACACGTCTAAAGAATTTGTAAAAGGTTCAGAAATTTGGGCAAATAAGGTGTTTTTAGCAAACCGCAAGGAAACTAGAATCACAAAAGAAATAAGTAGTGATTATAATCAGTTTCTAGCTATTGTAAAGGGAGTCACATCAGCACCACCAGTATACACAGCAGATCCAATCCCTGATGAAATACAAATAATGGCAGAGGCTGATTCTAAGAAGGGTGCAACTGGTACAACTAAAAAAAAGGGTAGTGGTTTAGTTGGTAAAAATCCTATGGATTTTCACGCTAGTGTAACATGTCCTGGTAATATTCTTGGTGATATAGCACGATTAGAAGTACTCGTAGGAGGAAAACGAGCCGGGAATAACTCACCAGAAATAATCAATGAAGCTGCTGATATCTGTAGGAGGTTATTTCAAGGTGGTATCATGGATATTGCAATATATCGAGATTTCATTGAAGAGTTAGTAGAAAATTCTTTGGATGGAAATTCTTCGAATTTCTATGGTTATCATAGCGACTAATTAGATAAATAACAATTTGGAAATGCTTTAGCATTTCTATATAGAATGATCATACACTACAACCATGATAAACCAACTAGCGTCTACGTGGTAAACTCACGATTACCAAAATACCGAGCATACTATGGAGATGGTCTCGGTAATACTATAATGGGATTATTTTCAAGAATGGCTCCAAAAGTGGCTCCGTTTGCAAAACAATTATCAATGAAAGCAATTGATGTTATCCGAGATAAGGGTATTAATACTATTGGTGATCTTGCCGGGAAGGCATTTTCAGCCGCTAAGGATAAACTAACAACGTTAGTTCGACGACGAAATTCTTCGAATTTCCAATCAAAACCTAAAAACATTAATGCAAGTGTTTTGCCATCTACCACGATAATGCCTGCTAGTGTTAGTAAAATTATAAATAACGCAGTAGATGAAAAACTACAGTCGTTAATGACTAACGCCCAGGATAATATAACAGCAAATATGATAGCAGGAAGTGGAATTTCCGGAAGTGGTTTTAGGAAATTTCGACGTTAGAAATACAAGTATTTCCAGAAATATTTATTTGGAGAGGATTTCCAAATATTATAGTTATTGTAGAAATGCTAGCGTTAGAAACACTAGTGTTTCTGGGGTTTGAATCATTTATGATTCCAGAATCATTTATTCTAGTTATTTGGACAGGATTCTCAGTTGTTATGGTTATTGTAGAAATACTAGCATCAGAATCACTTGTATCAGAAACATTAATGTTTCTAACGCTATCTTCATTATCGTTTTTTTTTTCAGATATTTTCATTATTAAATACACCCAACTAAATAATTAATTTATAAAAATTATTTTGATTTAGACCAACGGGTATATAATAAAAATGTTCAAACAAAACCCTGATGTTGCATTTGACATGGAAGCCCCAGTGCTTAAAGATACTTCTGTACGCGATTATCAATTTTTTGCTTATCACGCAGTACAACCTAATCTTCGAGGAAGAATTGAACTTCAAGTTCATGATACCAGTAAATACTTTTTACCCGCTGAAGCCTTTATTGAAGTCGAAGGTGAACTTGTAACAGATGTTGTAGCTAATACACCATATGCAGCTAATATCCAAGTCGGTTTTGTCAATAATGGTATCATGGCATTATTTGAAAGTGCTAGATATCTCATTGATGGAAAAGAAATCGAATCTATTGAACGTGAAGTTGATGTAGCAACAACAATACTAGGGCTAGCAAGATACTCTGACGATTATACAAGATCGGCCGGTCCATCTATGATGTTTGCAAAGGATGTTAAAAATACGGCGGGAAAAAATCCATTTATTATAAGACAACCAAATGATCGTGCTGCTAATCCTGCTGCTTTTGTTGGTCCTGGTGCTGGTCTTGCTGGTGGTATTGAGGATATGATTATAAACAATGATGAGAATTTCAATCTAGGAGCTGCAACAAGAATAGCAACATTACAAGGAGATCGTCGACGATTTTCATGTGCGATTCCGCTCCATCATATATTTGGATTTTGTAGAAACGTCAGAAAAGTTATTTATGGAGTAAAGCATACTGTAGCACTAGTGAGAAAGGGTGATGATAATAATGCAATCTGGCGTATTGGCGGTGCTGCGGGTAAAGTAATTTTATCAAAACTATCACTGTGGATGCCAGTGTTGACTCCATCATTGTCAGTAGAACCGCGGTTACTGTCATTTATGGATCGGGGAGGAAAGAGATTATTAAGCTGGTTGACAACGTCCACAGATACCATGGATTCTAATATTGATGGTACACTTACATGGCATTTGGCAGCACGACAGGGTGTTTCAGCTCCACGGCATATTTTTATTGCTCTACAGGATAAAGCGCGATTGGATAATCAAGAAAGTTCCCATATGATATTTGATCAAATCGGATGTAATGAAGTTTCACTAAAAATAAACGGACAACAAGAACCATCAGAGGATATACAACTTAACTATGAAAATAACCACATTGCACGAGTTTATCATCGATTGCTATCATTTATGGGACGTGATCAAAATGTAGATACTGGTCTACAAATATCACAATTGGATTTTAAAGGTCTGTATCCGATTTATTACTTTTCCCTAGAACATCTTGACTTGATGAAACAGTCCGTAGTTGATATACACTTCCGAGCTCGTGTAACCCGTCCTGCTGGTATTGTTAATTATAGAGCGGTTGCTGTTATTCTTAGTGATAAATCAATGATACTTGAAGGTGTTGGTGGACGAATGAGATTGGTAGATGCACCAGTAGAAAATCTATAAGATTTTCTAAATCTATAATTGAATTTAGAATCAATCTATTTTGTATAATGTCGTATAGTAATATCAATGTCACATTGACACCTGGTCAAATAAAAAAATTACAATCTAAATCAGCTAAGCAATGTGGAACCACAATAACGCTGAAATTTAATCAGATGAATGGCGGAGGGAATAAACTATCGCTAACAAAAACTCAGGTTAATCATTTTAATAAAGCGTTGGAAGAAAAAAAGGGAGTTCAGGTTACTCTTTCTACGAGCGCGATCCGTAACATGGAAAAGACTGGTGGTATATTCCCGTTGTTAGGGTTGATTCCAGGATTGATTGCCGCAGCGGCCCCAGCGGTGGCGAAGGCGGCAGCGTTAGGAGCTATTGGTACCGCAGCAGGAATGGCGTTGAAAAAGGCAACTGGAAAGGGTTATAAAAAAAAGGGGAAGGGTCTAAGACTACCAGGAACCCCGAGTTCATGGTACAGCGGAAAAGGTCTTCGAATTCCAGGAACGATATAGTTCGGGAATCTGCGATTCCTATGTCCAATTTTGATTTAATTGATACCGCTAAAAAATTAAAAATAAAAAATTTCAGAGGTGTTTTTATGAAAGATCAGTTACCAGCACAACCAAATCACGTTGAAACTGGTATTATTAATTTAGATAACAGCTCTGGACCTGGAACTCACTGGGTTGCATATGCGATTGATCCACGCGGTATTGTTTATTTTGATTCATATGGATTAGCGCCGCCGAAAGAATTTATCAATTATATTAAGAAATTTAAAAACCCTCACAAAGTGAGATGTTGGTATTCCACGTTACCAACACAAACAATGCTTGACCCACCCATATGTGGCAATGAAGTATTAAATGTACTTGATGCTATTTCACGGAAATCTTTGATTCCTAAATCTTTAAAACCACCTCATGTAGTAGTGAATGAGTATACTAGCGGTCAATGGATTAAAAATCCATAGGATTAGAAATCTTTTTTGATTTTAGATGATAAAAATATTTCTATAATAATGATTGATATTTGGGGACGATCTTTATCATCGCTGAAGAAACCTGATGGTGAAGTTGGAACCCTTGATTTTATCAAGGATAAAGATATTAAAAAAATAATCGAAGATGAAATATCTGAAATATTAAACCTAGCAAATGTTGATCCTGGTGAAATAGTTGTATTTCAAGATCGTCAGGGTAAATTGAAAAGTAGTAATATCTCTCTCGATGATATTTTGGTTAAACGACGAGATGCAGCAGAGGATACTATCGCGTTATTTTCTGATGGGGGTAAACTCAAACCAGGTGCACTTGTTTCAACGATTACGGATAAATTAGCAACATATGATAACACGGCGAATTCATTGAAATCACTCAATGATAAGTATGACGATCATATAGTTGTATTTAACCAGTTTAGTGAAACACAAAGAAATACAATTGACCAGATTGATAAACCCATACTAGAATTTTTTGGAAATCCACCAGTAACGGCACCAAAACTCACCACAATAAAAGATTCTTTGTTGGAACTAACAACTCTTCAATCCGAATATGATAAACACGTGAGACAGTTTTCAATGTTTCGTAAAAACATCGTTGATAAATTTATTGTAACCCCGTTTGATAAAGTTGAAATAACTCTTCCTAATATTAAAAAATCCCTTGATGAGCTTAAAACATTCAATAATGCAATAAGGGATGATGCAACGAGGATGATAAGCGTCATTGAAAAAACAAAAATTCCTCATGATAAATCTATCGTCAACAACGTAGTATACACGATTCAACACGGTTCATTTATGTGGACTCCCACAAATAACATTTTAAACATAACCGCAGCAGTCAAGGGTATTTATCGATTAACAATAGTATCACCGACTCAATTCAATATATCATCAAGTAGTTCATCTGGAGTCAATAATACGGTATCAACGATCATCGACAAGGATACAACTGAACAATTCACGATAACGACTACAGATAGAAATCTAGCCAGGGTTTCAGTAACGTGGTACGTAGAATTCGTAGTGGATTTAAGTAAACAATTAAACTGAAAGGAAAATCCTTCGGATTTCGCAATTGAAAATGCTAGCGCTTTTAAAATAAAATGACTCCATCATCGAATCAGTATCGCTATGATCAAGTCAGAGAATTTCAAACTAAACTCAATTCTCTCTGTGAGGAGTATCAAATAAAAATAAAAAAATACCAACGAAGAATAACCGCAGTTGATGTCACTGTGTATTCAGTGTCGGGAATAATCACTACTGCTGGGATAATACTGTCTTCGGTTACAATGATTGCTCCGGTTGTAGTACCAATAGTTATTTCTTCGATAGCTACAATCGCCGGGATATTAACCGGGATCACAAAAAAACTATCATCGTGTAGCCAGAGTAAACTACATAATTATATAATAAAATTTCATATTGCATCTGCCGGTTACTCGCAATTATCCTCGTTAATATCATCATCACTCGACGACACAACAATATCAGATAGCGAATTCTCAACGATGGCGGAATTGTATAAAACAACAATGCTAAAATTAGAGAGAGATGATAATAATAATGACATCACCGCAAGAACTACTTCAACAAATAGTAGAGAATACAACACCGGTGAAAACAAGCACGATATCAATAACCTCAACACATCCTAAATTTAGTGTGAATTTCCCGATTCCCGTTCCCGTGAGCGAGATCGCACTAGCAAAACTACGAGTGTATCATAGCTGGCCTAATATTAGATCGGTAGCATTTGGTGGTCAACAACCAAATAATTCCTTGGTGTTCGCGTGGAAAAATCGTGAAGATGGAACCCCAGACTGGAACGTTGTCTCGTTACCAACTGGGTCATACCAAATCGAACAGATCAACGCTGAATTTCAACGCAGAATAAAATCTCTCACTGGAAAAGAATCAAAAATCGCTATAACAGTTCATGAACCAACATTATCATCTGCTATCGAGATTAATTCCCCTGGATATGTTGTAGATATTTATCAGAGTTCTATAAGATCAGTGTTAGGATGGCCTGAATTACCACCGGATAACTCGCGAGAAAATTCGAAGGATTTTCCACCCGAACCTAAAAAATCCGATTATATCACCAACAAAATAAAACCCGTCAATGAAGTCAAGAGTTATCAAGATTATGCTCCCGATAAATTCTTAAATAAAAAAATTTTTGAATCAATTTATGTTCCTCTCATCAACGGAAATTTCACAGCAATGAATAATGATTTTTCACTACTGCTAATATCTCTTAAATCCGGCTCTCTCACTAAAGACGAGTTTATCAGCATCGTAGAAACGGGTAATAAAATCATCTATGATATGAAAATATTTCACTCGATAATTATTCAAGAAGTATTAAATGAAGAGATATTACATGATAAGTTTGCGGATCTATACAATATTAATAAAACGGAGATTAAAGATTTTAAAATCCCTGGATATAACCCGGATAAACTAAAGAAACAACTTGACGATGCTATTGATATTGGGTTCAAAAGAATCCACGATAATTGGAAAAAATCGAAGAATCCTACAGCAAATATTCTGAAATTTAATAATGATCCAGAAGGCGGCGGTAGACATATTGCTCCGAACAATGTGAATATTTCAACGGTGATTGCGCTCAATTTAGTATGTGACGTTATCGAAGGAAATTATCAAATAAATCTCGAACAATCAAATCAAGCTCAGCAAGGATATATTTTATACTCATTTGCACCAACGGCTCCTCCAGGATTTCTAATTATTGAAGACCCAACTAATCTAGTCTATATGCGATGTCATAATAATTTGTTAACGAGAATTAATTTCAAACTCACTGACCAATCTAATAATCTGATTGATTTACGAGGTGAGGTTTTACAAATTAGTTTGTTTGTGAAATCCTAAAAGGATTTTGAAGTAAAAAAATTGTTAGTAAAAATCGAAGATTTTCATAGCAGCAGAGAATGTGAACGCTAATGACAATGGCGTCTTTTTTTTTACTAAATGGAACCTTACAAGGAAGCCTTTAGTTTACCAAATTGAGGCCTATATAAGCAATTTTGGGAAGCCTCAGTTTACTAAATTGACGCCTAAAAGAGTTGGTCTATTCACACTCTCTGCATTTTGTTAGATATTTTCGGTTTCCGTAGAAGCCTTATTTTTGCTTGAAAACTTGGTCTGTTCACCTCCTCTGCTGCTGTATTAGAAGAAGAAGAAGTAGAAGGACAACAACAACAGATCAGAGATCCCAAACTGTAATTCTTTTTACAAAATGCCCATCATTGGCATGTCATTGGTTGAAAAACCACCTCATGCCAACGAAAGAAAAGAAACATATCTGATACGATAGAAATATATGAACATGAATAAACATAATGTCTTTGGACATAAATGGACTGAGAGAGAGAGAGAGAGAGAGAGAGAGAGAGAGAGAGAGAGAGAGAGAGAGAGCATGGAAATGAAGAAATTATCATTAATTTTCCATATTGCCTTATCATTTGCAGATGAAATATCACCCTAATTAAAAACCAACAGAGATGCAAAGTAGATATTATTGTTGAATACAGGAACTTATACAAGCATACTATAAAAAAAAATGTTCAAATCTAATACAAAGTTTAATATCCTAAATAACTTGAAAGCCATATCAACAGTTAATGTTTGTTAATCCATATCAACAGTTAATGTTTGTTAATCAGATTGGATGTGTACTGTTACTATTATTTTAAAAAGAGTTTGGGTGTGTACAGCTAATGTTTGTAAATGAGATTGGATGTGTACCGTTACTGTTTATTAATCAGTTTGGATGTGTACCGTTACTGTTTATTAATCAGTTTGGATGTGTACTGTTACTATTTTTTTTTAAAAAGAGTTTGGGTGTGTACAGTTATTGTTTATTAATAAATTTGGTTGTGTACTGTTACTGTTTATTAATGAGATTGGATGTGTACAGTTACTGTTTATTAATGAGTTTTGATTATACAGGTAAGTTTTATATTACGTTTTTTTTCCTGGAGATTGGGATTGAAACTTTGACTAAAATACTGTGAGTTATTATTGTTGGAGTTTTTTTTTTTATATCAGTAATTAAAGTTTTGCATTTATACATAGCTCTCACCAATGTTAAAGAAAAAGGATTTTTCAAATGAGTTTAAATTTGAATTCTGCTGGATATACACTTTTATTTGCCAAGACATTGTTATAGCCGACAGACAACTGCCACACTTAAAATAAATTCATAACCTAATAAATTTGTAATAATAGGGCTTAAAAATGTAAAATATGGGATTATTCCCAGATAAACTTCATATGACATCATCAGACTCATATCCTAAACCATATTGAATACTTATGACATTTATGGACTGCAAATCCACCAGACATTTTTGTGACTAAATCTGAGACAAAAGTATCACTGTCAGTGAAAATAGAAAGACAAGCTGGAATGTTTAATAGCAGTGAAATTGTACATTTTATGTTTTTCTGACATGACAAATTTCTAAAAAGGATTAATCTTATCAAATCAATCTAACCCAAAGGCCACAATTCAAATTATTCTTTAATGGTCACTGATGGTACTGAATGTCATGTGACTTCCTTGATGTGGCTAAGCTGACCATTCATGCCTACCTGTAGGACTTTTCTTCCAGTCTTATTATGACATGTTGTGAAATGTTGAAATAGCAAAATAAATTACCCATCCTATAAATTCACCATGAGAATTATTTTATTAATATTTCCAATCATTTGTTTCTCTTCTGAATGTTTTTTCCATGAACCTTAACTTTAATCCTTAAAAAGAAGATCTTCACAAGTATGACAAAATGCCCCCAATTGTTGGTGGAAACAAGTTTTAAAACATTAGATATAACATTCATTAATATTTCTTCAGTCACTGAACAAGGATAAAATGTAAACATTGTACAGCACTTATTGCTCCAATTTTAATGGTGCAAAATGTTAATGGTGCAAAATGTTGTCTTTAAATAGTGTAAACATTCATGATCTAGTGGCTTAAATCATTAAAAAAGAACATAGATGTAGTGTAAACATGCATGATCTAGTGGCTTAAATCATTAGAAAAGAACATGGATACAGTGTAAACATGCATGATCTAGTGGCTTAAATCATTAGAAAAGAACATGGATACAGTGTAAACATGTATTGACTTAAATCATTAAAAATTACATGGATGTAGTGTAAACATGCATGATCTAGTGGCTTAAATCATTAGAAAATAACATGTATATAGTGTAAACATGCATGGTCTAGTGGCTTAAATAATTAGAAAATAACATGTATATAGTGTAAACATGCATGATCTAGCGGCTTAAATCATTTGAAAAGAACATGGATGTAGTGTAAACATGCATGATCTAGTGGCTTAAATCATTAGAAAATAACATGTATATAGTGTAAACATGCATGATCTAGTGGCTTAAATCATTAGAAAATAACATGTATATAGTGTAAACACGCATGATCTACTGGCTTAAATCATTAGAAAAGAACATGGATACAGTGTAAACATGCATGATCTAGTGGCTTATAGCATGAATAACAAATATGGCTGTAAGGTAAACATGTATGGTCTAGTGGTTTACAGCATTAAGAACAAACATGGCTGTAAGGTAAACATGCATGGCCAAGTGGTATAAATTATTAGAAAGAACATGGCTGTAATGTAAACAGGCAAAACAGGCATGGTCTAGTGGTTTACATCATCAAGAAAGAATGGGGCTATAATGTAAACATATGTGGTCTAGTGGATTACATCATCAAGACAGAACATGGCTGTAATATAAACATACATAATCTAGTGGTTTACATCATTAAGAATGAACATGGCTGTAATGTAAACATACATGGTCGAGTGGTTTTATCATTAAGAAAGAACATGGCTGTAATGTAAACATACATGGTCTAGTGTTTTGAATCATCAGAAAAGAACATGGATGGTAGCTCTTGAAATACCAGTTGTAGGATTGATTCACATTGTGATGGAGTTCTTATCCAAACCCTTTTAAAAAAGAGTTACTGATTTTAAAACAATAGCATGAAGAAATAAATCGTGTCTTGCTTAGTCAAATGTGATCACAGACAATAACCAGGAAAACAATGGCCCACTTATAATTTATAACCAAAAGAAACTGAGTGTGAAAATTTCACATTTTCTGAACACTGTTACAATTCACACTGGTGGCAAATGTTGCAATCATCCTTTCCTTCCTGATGATAATCTGGTATCACAAGATTTGAACTACTGTGAAATCTTTTTACTTTCATAGATATTTATTTTTGTGATTTTACAAATATTCAACATTTTTGGGGCAATTTTCATGGCCAAAAAAAACTTTTAAAGAGTTCAAATCTTAAGTTTGGATAACAAATACATAACATTCATTTTTTAATGTTCAAATCAAAGTGAAACATTTAAAAACTATAAAAAGAGCTTAAATTAAGCATTTACAGTCCATATACTTTTATCAAGACACTGAAGCTTCCTTAGTCCTTGACCATGCCTTCTTTTTGACACAAAATTTATGAAGCTATGATCTGCAAAAATGTTAGTGTTAAGAATCATTCACTCAACTAGAAGTCAAGTCCCAGAACAGTAATCCTGTAACACATATTCATTATGAGCTATTGCTAACAAATAATAACAAGCAAGAAAGCAAGCAATTACATTTGACTTCTACCTGTATCCAGGTAACAAATGTGATCAGGTGTATGTAACTGAAATGCAGATATTCTTGGTCATTACCTGACCTACCACCAACCAGTTTGTGAATGCCAGCAGACTCTGAAAGTTTGAAAAATTATGTTTGGAACTTTTAACTTTCACATCTTTATGTCAGCCATTGACTGGACTTGCATTAATAACAACTGTTGGAACTTACAAAGGAATCTCCTGCTGTAATAAATGGAAGGACAAGATATCCAGGTGAGAGTTTCATTATTTAAATTGTTTCCTCTTTATTTAAAATTAGCATCCCAGCAACAATGTTCTCAATTAACACACCTTGATAATGTATGGAACAAGTAAAGATTACAGAGTAAGTGTTTCAACCATATGACAGTAAAGATAATACCAAACAGGAGACCCAAGTGAGCTTGTAATACCTCACCTGGTTGACAATTGCTTAGCCAGGAACAGTCATCCCCAAAAATCTGGTTCATTTGGAAGCTTCTTTAGAATTACTTCCAACACTGTTGATTGCTTATGTTTTGGTATGAGAGGAATCATACTTAAAAATTATTCATTGGGTTTACAAAGCTCTCCCTGATTTTTTGGATTACAGCACTATTTTGGGAATATTATGAATTCGTTCAAGAACATTCTGAACAATATCATTAGGATAGTTCAGGACTGTTGGAACATAGACCTATTCAAGACTAGTGGTACATCAACACACTAAATGCTATAACTCATTGAGAACACTCTATACTTTTGGACTTATGATAAAACTTTTAGGATTATTTGGGATTTAATTCACACTATCATAAGTACCTCTTAAATTTTCACTTTGAAAACTTAGACAAAATAAATGTATTTCTTTTTATTTTAATAAGATTATAACTTTTGTTTTTTTCACAGATGCCAAACTTATGACCATAGAGTTGTAGCATTATGATTATGAAATTCTTTATTCCAGAGCAATCATAATATCTTTCTAATTACCTCCATGTAACTAATATTTAAATAAAATATAGGTGAAACTGTGTCTTTGAAGGTGAAAAAATTTTGAATTCTCAGATTGTGGAACTCTGCTAATATTTGTTTGAAGTGGAGGTGATATTATTGATAATGATTAAGTCATTAAAGACAGGTAACAACACAGCTAAAGCCTGGTGAAAAAATTGTTTACTGGTAAATTCAGGTGACAGCGAAATGTCAAGTTGGTTGTTTGTTTTTCAAACCTCTGTATAGATTCTTCTGCAGTAAGTGTAGAGTTATACAGTGTTTTGAATCATGCAGGAAATGACCTGAACTTAAGTTTGTTGGGTTGAAAATGGATTTTAAAGGGAAACATCAATACATAAATCTAGGTGAAAACGTGAATGTCATTGCCAGCTGTTGATTAAATAACTGGTCTTTACTCAACTCTTGAAAACATTTCAGGAATTGCACTTGAAAATATGTTTAAAAGCATGCTTTTCAATGGTATAGAGGATGCATAAAGCTATTCCATGAGTGAAGGGGTTTAAATATGTTATCTAAATCTGTGCCTGTTAAACACCTGGACCAACTGGCATAAGACTTCACTTGACTCCACATCTACTCAAATTATTCTGACCACCTTACTTGACTCCATGTTTATTCAAAATATTCTGACTACCTTACTTGATTCCATATCTATTCAAATTATTCTGATCACCTTACTGGACTCCATATCTATTCAAAATATTCTGACCACCTTACTTGACTCCACATCTACTCAAAATATTCTGATCACATCACTTGACTCCATATCTATTCAAAATATTCTGACCACCTTACTTGACTCCACATCTACTCAAAATATTCTGACCACATTACTTGACTCCATATCTATTCAAATTATTCTGACCACATTACTTGACTCTACATCTACTCAAAATATTCTGATCACATCACTTGACTCCATATCTATTCAAAATATTCTGACCACCTTACTTGACTCCATATCTACTCAAAATATTCTGACCACATTACTTGACTCCATATCTACTCAAATTATTCTGACCACCTTACTTGACTCCACACCTATTCAAAATATTCTGACCACCTTACTTGACTCCATATCTATTCAAAATATTCTGACCACCTTACTTGACTCCATATCTACTCAAAATATTCTGACCACATTACTTGACTCCATATCTACTCAAAATATTCTATATTCTGACCACCTTACTTGACTCCATATCTACTCAAAATATTCTGACCACCTTACTTGACTCCATATCTACTCAAAATATTCTGACCACATTACTTGACTCCATATCTACTCAAATTATTCTGACCACCTTACTTGACTCCACATCTATTCAAAATATTCTGACCACCTTACTTGACTCCATATCTATTCAAAATATTCTGACCACCTTACTTGACTCCATATCTACTCAAAATATTCTGACCACATTACTTGACTCCATATCTACTCAAATTATTCTGACCACCTTACTTGACTCCATATCTACTGAAAATGTTTTGAACAATTTACTTGACTCCACATCTACTCAAATATCTTGACCACGTTACTTGACTCCACATCTATTCAAAATATTCTGACCAATCAATACACTGCTTGAATTGTACAATCAAAGTAAGATTTCCAAATCTACGTTGAGTTTGTACATTAGCATTAAGATTTTAAGTCTGGACTACTTCTCTAAATTGAGAGCAAGATATCCAAGTCTGGATTATTTTAATGCATTTAAAGTAAGATGTCCAAGTCGGGATTGCTTTAATACATTTAGAGTAAGATATCCAAATCTGGATTGCTTTAATAAATTTAGAGTAAGATATCTAAGTCTGGATTATTTTAATACATTTAGAGTAAGATATCCAATCTGGATTATTTTAATACATTTATAGTAAGATATCCAAGTCTGGATTGCTTTAATACATTTATAGTAAGATATCCAGTCTGAATTAGTTTAATACATTTATAGTAAGATATCCAGTCTGAATTATTTTAATACATTTAGAGTAAGATATCCAGTTGAATTATTTTAATACATTTAGAGTAAGATATCCAGTCTGAATTATTTTAATACATTTAAAGTAAGATATCCAGTCTGAATTATTTTAATACATTTAGAGTAAGATATCCAGTCTGAATTATTTTAATACATTTAGAGTAAGATATCCAGTCTGAATTATTTTAATACATTTATAGTAAGATATCCAGTCTGAATTATTTTAATACATTTGGAGTAAGATATCCAGTCTGAATTATTTTAATATATTTAGAGTAAGATATCCAGTCTGAATTATTTTAATACATTTATAGTAAGATATCCAGTCTGAATTATTTTAATACATTTATAGTAAGATATCCAGTCTGAATTATTTTAATACATTTAGAGTAATATATCCAGTCTGAATTATTTTAATACATTTAGAGTAAGATATCCAGTCTGAATTATTTTAATACATTTGGAGTAAGATATCCAGTCTGAATTATTTTAATACATTTAGAGTAAGATATCCAGTCTGAATTATTTTAATACATTTGGAGTAAGATATCCAGTCTGAATTATTTTAATACATTTAGAGTAAGATATCCAGTCTGAATTATTTTAATACATTTATAGTAAGATATCCAGTCTGAATTATTTTAATATATTTAGAGTAAGATATCCATGTCCGGATTATTTTAATACATTTGAAGTAAGATTTCCAAGTCGGGATAATTTTAATGCATTTAGAGTAAGATATCTAAGTCTGGATTATATCAATGCATTTAGAGTAAGATTTCCAAGTCTGGATTGCTTTTATGCATTTAGAGTAAGATTTCCAAGCCTGGATTACTTTTTGTACATTTTGAGTAAGATATCAGGTCTGGACTGCATGTGTACATTTATAAGTATGAGTTTTTTTATACACTTATACACTTATAGTACTAATTTTAAATCTGGACTACTCTTGGAACATTTTGAGTGAGATTTCATAGTCTGGACTGACTCTTTGTACATTTTGAGTGAGATTTCATAGTCTGGACTGACTCTTTGTACATTTAGAGTGAGATTTCATAGTCTGGACTACTCTTTGTACATTTTGAGTGAGATTTCATAGTCTGGACTACTCTTTGTACATTTTGAGTGAGATTTCATAGTCTGGACTACTCTTTGTACAATTTGAGTGAGATTTCATAGTCTGGACTACTCTTTGTACATTTAGAGTGAGATTTCATAGTCTGGACTACTCTTTGTACATTTTGAGTGAGATTTCATAGTCTGGACTACTCTTTGTACATTTTGAGTGAGATTTCATAGTCTGGACTACTCTTTGTACATTTAGAGTGAGATTTCATAGTCTGGACTACTCTTTGTACATTTAGAGTGAGATTTCATAGTCTGGACTACTCTTTGTACATTTTGAGTGAGATTTCATAGTCTGGACTACTCTTTGTACATTTAGAGTGAGATTTCATAGTCTGGACTACTCTTTGTACATTTAGAGTGAGATTTCATAGTCTGGACTACTCTTTGTACATTTAGAGTGAGATTTCATAGTCTGGACTGCATGTGTACATCTAGTGTAAAGTTTCCAAGCTTTTATACATTTAGAGCAATATTTTCATGTCTGGAGTTCTTTTGTACATTTTCAGTAAGATTTTACAAGACTGGATTGCCTTTTGTATATTTTGTAAAAGATTTATCATGTCTGGGGTGCTTTTCATACATTTTGGAGAAAGATGACCAATTTAGGAGTGTTTTGGTACATTTGTAGTAAGATATCCAAGTTTGGAATACTGTTATATATTTTGAGTAAGTTTCCAAGTCCAGTCTGCTTTCTGTACATTTTGAGTAAGATTTCCAAGTTTGAATGCTTTTGTACATTTTGGGTAAGATTTCCAGTTTCTGAGTGCTTTTTGTACATTGTGAATGGGATTTACAGCATAGAGTGCCTTGGTACATTTATAAAAATATTTCCAGGTATGGAGTGCTCTTTGTATGTTTTGAGTAAGATATCCAAATTTTGTACTTCTGTAGATTTGGAGAAAGATTTTTTTAATCTTGACTGCATTTTATACATTTTGATCAAGATTTCCAAGTCAAGAATGCTTTATGTAAACTTAGTATAAGATTAGTAAGTTTAGATTGCTTTTTGAACATTTATAGTAAGATTTGCATGACTGGACTGATTTTTATACATTTAGGGTCTGATTTCCATGCCTGAAAATTCCATTGAAATGCTACAAATTCACATAAAAGACTAGGAGGACCAGACCAATAAATTAGTCATAAAATACAGAGTGGGATTATATTATCTTTAGTCAATATTGGTCAATTTGTTTACAAACGGGGTGGCTGTATCATCAAACATGGGCTTATCTAGTCTGATAAATAAACCCCCAAATCTATATTGAGTAAATGATGGATAATTTGTTGGTCTGATATCATCTGTTCATTACAATATAAATTTTTGCTACATGCAAATATTTTTCAAACAAACCTGCAAGCACTTGAGACACATACAGGTAATTGATAATAGCCACATCTAGCATGAAATTCAAAATGGCCATAATGACCAATTCTTGCAGCTTTTTATGAATAGGTGATATCAGCCCCTAAACTGAAAATCAAAATCATCTTGGGTGAGGGGTTGATTTATCAGCCCAGGGCTTATCATCAAGCATGGGCCTATCAACAAACATAGACATTATCATCAAGAATGGGAAAATCATTATGCATGAGCCCATCATCAAGTATGAGCTATTAACAAACATGGTCTTATTACTAAATATGGGTCTGTCATCAAGCACAGGCCTATCATCAGGCATGGGCCCATTATCAAACACAGACTTATCATCAAGCATGGCCTTTTCATTCATCAAACATAGGTATATCATCAAGCACAGACCTATCATCAGGCATGGGCCCATCATCAAACATAGACTTATCATCAAGCATGGGCCAAGCATTAAGCATGGGTCTATCACCAAAATGGGCCTATCATCAAGCATGGGTCTATCATCAAGTAAATGGCCAATCTTCAAACATGGACTTATCATAAAGAATGAGCCAATAACTATGCATGGGACTATCATTAAGTATGGGCCCATCAACAAGCATGGGGTTTTCATCAAACATAGGCTAATCATCAAGCATGGACCAAGCATTAAGCATTGGGTCTATCATCAAGCATGGGTCAATCATCAAACATGGGTCTGTCCTCAAAATTGGTCTATCACCAACCATTGGTCTTTTATCAAACATGGGTCTATTGTGGAGCATGGATCCATCATTAAGCATGTGCCTATCATCAAGCATGGGCCTATCATCAAGCATGGGCCTATCATCAAGCATGGATCCATCATCAAGCATGGGCCTATCATCAAGGGTAGGCCTATCATCAAGCATGTGTTTATCAAGAAGCTTGTGCTTATCATGAAAAATGTACATGTCATTAAGAATGGACCTATCATCAATCAAGGATTGAGCCTATCATGAACTACTGCACTGGCCTATGATAATGCATGATCCTATCATTTATCATCAAGTAATGCATGGGTTTATCATCTGATGAATATGGTAAATTAGAATTGCACTAAAAAGTATCTACAAACATGAGGCTTTTATATATATATATATATATATATATATATATATATATATATATATATATATATATATATTTGTGTTAAATGGGTAACTATTACTTCAAAGAATTTTCTTTTTAATTGTTAAAATATGTTCAAGGCCTTTTTTATATTTATCCCAACAAACTAAAACAATTGATTTGATTACAGGTGGAAATTATTTAAAATTTTAATGTACAATTCCAAGTACCTGGGATCTTTTTAATTTAACATTTTTTTCTTTCAGAATAGCCCTGTTTCATATTCCTACAGCACAGTATGGTCATCTAAAAATAGAATATTTTGGCATCTGTGAAAACTTATAAAGTTCTCAAGGGATGAGATGGTGCATTGTTAAAAAGTAAAACCAGCTTATTTTGACTACTTGATATATAGTGAACACTAAAAATGTTTTTACAAATATTGCAGTATTTTACTTAGAACAGCCAATATCTCTAATTAATTGCCCTTGATGTTGAATCAAAGTATATTTACTACATCCTTGATAACTCAACATCAGTTCCTCATATATTCTGTAAAACAGCCCACCCTTTAAATGAATATTGTGTGTATAGTTATAACGCCCACTTAAATCCACAGAAAACTCTAAAAAGAAGTTGCTGCTCTCAGATAGCATGTCAACATTTTAAAATTGTATAATATTCATTTCTTGAGAAGAATAAATTTTGCTTACCTTCATTCATAAACAGTGGAAATACAGTGGAAATACAGTGTTAAAGCCTGAGTGTGCAATCAATGTTGCGAGATCTTTGTGCTATGAACATGAGACTGACTTGAGAACAGGGTTGTAATTCATTCTCTGATAAGACTCTGAAAGTGGTCCATTGTTTTCTGATTATAAATGAGCTCCTCTAACATTCACCAACACACTGTCTGGCAGATTTATCATGATGGGGCACAATCCCACCATGCCACCCATAATCAATGGAACATATCTGTTCATCACAGGTCTGCATGGTTAATATAAAGAAGCTGAAAATCAGGAGTGTTCCCCTATAAAGGCCTCTTTTCCTCTCCCATACAATTAATCAAACCTGTATTCTGATCACTTATTAGTAATATTGTACAACCATATCACAACAGAAACTGACTGACACTCCAGGAATTAAAATCTTCTCTTCCTAACACATATTTACAGTTCTCTAATTACCCAATGGTGAGATGATGTTCATTTCATATGGAATTTTTTCTCCAAAACTTCTAAAAAGTGTCAGTAGAACTCTTGGGGCTTCTTAAGTTACAAACCAGACAGCTTTGGGCTCAAGTTTAATTCTGAAGTGATCTTGCCACCTCCCAAATTGTTGCCATAAAGTTATCTGTGTGATTATTCACCTTCAAAAGACAATGGACTTGGCAAGTCTAACAAATTGGATCCTTTACAGTTATCAACCAAGCAAATAAAGGGCTAACAGCCCCCTCCCCCTGCAATAAAAGCAGAATTTGAATACTATCTGACAGAGCTATCACTTCAAGTCTATTTTGTCAGATAATCAAATATTGCTTTTTAATGGTCTGTTGTTTAGTATCTCATGTTAAGTTATTTCCTCTCTGATAATAGCAATAACATCAAGTTCATTCCATCATCTTGTAGGATAAGGTAAGAATCTATTAACTTTGTGACACATCATATTAGCTTGTATATGTGTGTGCATGTATGTTTATGTCTGAATAATGTAATGTAATGTAGTACACACACACACACACACACACACACACACATATATATATATATATATATATATATATATATATATATATATATATATATATACTTGTGTAATATAGAGGTGCAAAATTCATACTGAGATAGTAATGTTTAATGTAAATCCATAAAGTCTTATATACTTTTAAATTGTACAAATTTATAATTTAATATGAGTATTTGTCAATTAAGTGTATATCACACTAATACTTGACTGAGCAGTGTACTGCCCTCAATATACCACACTGATAATTGCCTGACCAATGTACTGCCCTCAATATACCACACTGATAATTGCCTGACCAATGTAATGCCCTCAATATACCATACTGATAATTGCCTGACCAATGTAATGCCCTCAATATACCACACTGATAATTGCCTGGCCAATGTAATGCCCTCAATATACCACACTGATAATTGCCTGACCAATGTAATGCCCTCAATTTACCACACTGATAATTGCCTGACTAATGTAATGCCTTCAATATAACACACAAATAATTGGTTAACAAATTTTATTGCCCTCAGGTAATATAGGTTCACATATTAATTTATTAAATGCATACTAGGAATGTTACTAGACTCTGAAAACAGCTGAAAAACAAATATAAAAGTGATCTGGTGAAGATTTTTTGTTTGAAAACAACTAGTTCTTTAGATATGCAAAGATTGTTCTCCAACATACTGTATATCAGCCTTAGATTATCTTCCCATATCCCCCAATGGCGCTTGTACTTAATGCAGCTTTGTGCTAAAAATAAACCATAATGTCATTGCCCCCGGCTGCGGCCATATTATTTTCGTACAGAGCCGCTAGCGACTCAAAGTAACACTGATGCTGGCAGCATTTTGAAAGTTATTATCAAACTATATATTCTTTTGGAAAAGTAATTATGTTTTTTAATATTGTGACTACTAAGCATTGTTGCTATCGCTCATGTACAAGTGATTCGAAATACCAGAAAGATGGTGCTTGGTTCATTTGATTTGGAAACAGTATTTTCCAAAGCCTGACAATGAGAGAGAAACGTGATTTTATCATTTTAAGGCTAGTTATCATCGTTAGAAACAGATGTTTTTGTATTACTGTTTCTATCAGTACATTCAGACAATAATAATGCCAGACAAAAATTATACACTTTTTTAATTAAGAAAATCTGTTATGCACATAGCATAAATATATGACATTAAAATAAACATAAATTTTCTCATTTTTTTTAAAACTTTGTTACCATATTAGACATGAGACTCAGAAAAAAGGTAATGGAATCACTAATGCATATTAAGAAAGCAGCCTACATTGATATATTTCTTGAATAAATTAAATATCTTGAATATATATGCCAAGTTTTGTAGAATGATGCAAGAGCAATATTTAAATAAACCTTTTATATCTATATGCATTACAAAACATTCACTAAGTAGAGTTTAAATTGATACACAAAGCAAAATATAAATAGTAACTATCTTGCATGTACATTCCTCTTTCTTTACATGTTTAAAAGATCAATCACATAAAACAACATTTCATTGAGATAATTTAATTCGGGGCAGTTCCCTTGGAATTTTTATCTCGAAGTATTCAGGACATATGTATTGGTGATGAAACTGATATCCCTGTCTTTCCCTGCCTTGATAGTCTTGGAGTCTGTCAAGAACAATAATACAATTAATAATTAGAACAATAACAATAGCAAAAACAATTATTAACATATAACAGTAACTTTAATTACTTACATACCCATGCAATTATGTCAAAATTACCTGGATTATTTCCAATAATAACAATGAGTAGAGGAATAACAATAGGAAAAAACCCACCAGGTAACAACAACTTTTATTACTTATATTTAGATAAATTATGGCAAAATTACCAGGATTATTTCTGATAATAATAATAATGAGTTGAGGAATAACAATAGGAAAAAATCACCAGATAACAGCAACGTTTATTACTTATATTTCCATTCAATTATGACAACATTACTGGGATCATTAAGATTAAAATAATATCAATACTGAAAGGATAATATAATCACTGGAACAATAATAACAACAATAATAAATTGCACTCGTAAATTGGAATCTTACCGTCTTGGTGGGTGTAATGGGGTGCCTTGTTGTTTCAAACGGTACATAACCATACAAGAATGTACAGTTATAAATCAAAACACATGTCAAAGTCACTTATGGTTTGGATGATTAATGTGTATATATAAAAAATACCGCAGGCAGGAGAAAATCGACATTTCTGTTATTTACAAGACGTTGCATACAAAAGAGTATTAAAAATACAAGATACGAAATGCATGACACAAGAAACTATAACGATCGTAGTCAGCAAAACAAAAAATACACTAGTTTCTTTCCGACATGTATATTATTTGTTTTTACTCACCTTTAAAGGAGTATGCTTCTTTTCTCGTTCTTGGTCAAGCCTCGACATTCTAACCATCATTGTAACTGAATATTAGAATGCTCATCTATATTCGGATGAATAAATTAAGCACCTGTACATCGTTTTTATTAAGAACAATAACACAGAAAGTGTTATTGGCAGTCATTACGCTGGTTCGCCTTGTCCAAAAAGCTATTTTTAGAAACTGATGTCACTGCGTGTGACGTATTAAAGAGGTAAAAAGTACAAGCGCCATGGAGAGCATACTTAATTTTCTGAGTTTTGAATCTTGCATTAGCATGATTTCTTTATACAATTAAAACACCTTACAAAAGATATAACATTTAAAGGACAAACAATTTGACAATTTTAATGTTTTCAAACAAACTAGTCGAATTGAGGAAGGTATTGCTCAACAGTTAGGTAATAAGTAAATAAGTGAATTCTCTCATCGGTGCACCAGCTTTCCAGTATAACAGTTTACCACTGTATTTATTTCCTTTGGTACCTGCTGCAGTATTTATTCACTGTATTATTACCTCATTAGCTTCCAACAATATGGAATGTGAAAAAAGTCTCGTTACAAATTTAAGGATATCAACAGCACGAGAATATAATGCCAACAATTATTATTCATCTTTTTATGATTATTTATCATTGGATGAAACAGTTGTAATAATTTTGAATATTAAATTTTTCATTTTATTTATGATTTTTTTTAATCACATATCTGATATTATCATGTATGCCATATGCCAATATAGTGCCCAGATGGGATACTATGAAATATATTATGGCCAAACTCAACTTTTTGAAATTTAAAGAAAACAAAGTTGTTTTACTAGCGTGTGTTAATATACTAATTATATGAGTTAATTTGTATAACTAAAAATCATCCCAACAGAAGTTGTTTTCAGTTTGAATTTTTCTGAAGCCTGCTAAATATTTTCTAATTTTTTTGCGTAAATATATTTTATGTTTTCTGGTCTGCTTCCTTTAGTGCTGGCACCCCAATGCAAGTTTCCAACAGTAATTAAATTTACACAATCAGTACAAAACCCAGGTGTTACTCTGGACAATACTCTCACATTGCACCAACATGTCATGAACATATGCAAGACTGCATATCTTGAGCTGAGACACATCAGCTCCTTTTGCAAATATTTTTCAGTTGATGACACTAATACACTTGTGTGTTCATTAGTACTTTCAAGACTGGACTACTGTAACTCATATCTGTCTGGTTGATCTCAA
This sequence comes from Unio pictorum, assembly GCA_030141615.1. NCBI lineage: Eukaryota > Metazoa > Mollusca > Bivalvia > Unionida > Unionidae > Unio > Unio pictorum. The sequence goes on along the minus strand of JARLTB010000203.1, from coordinate 4,234,741 downwards.
TATCTACTCCAGAAAACTTAAAAAAGTTCAAAACACAGCTGCTCAAATCATCCTTAGAGTACTACAATCAGAGCACACCTCCCCACTACTCTGTAGCCAGCACTGGCTATCCATTCAATCCAGATTTTTTTTCTTTGTGCTTTGTTTCACTGACAGAATGTATGTCCAACATACCTATCTGGCCTCACCCATGTGTACACACCAGCAAGATACTTATGCTCCTCTTCTGACAATCATATACTCATAATTCCCACTATGAAAACAAAGTCATATGGACAACATTTTTTTGCATACCTGGTCCCAACAACATGGAATGAATTGCCCATTGAAATTAGACACAAAGACACAGTAATCCCTTCAAGAGAGCTCTTAAAACTAACTTTTCTGGAATGCAAGAACAAACTTTAAGAACTAATAATGTTTCATACCTTAAATATTTTCAGCATTTTTTATGTTTCTAATTTCAGGGTTTATTGTTTTTTGTAGTCATATCATTATGTATATATATATATATATATATATATATATATATATATATATATATATATATATATATATATATATATATATATATATATATATATATACATGTATTGTAAAATGCTTAGAGCTTGTCAGAGAATTAGGAAAAAAAATAACTTGCATATGCCTTAGAACTATTTGACTGTTTTTCATTGTACATGTGTACAACATTATCTAGGGTGAATAAGTTTTTTTCCAGGTAAGCAACGGAACTAACATGTATCTCGCCAGAAATTACTTGTGACAAGGGACATTATAATCATGATATGCATGGGTAATTTACCCTGAATATTACTCACTCTCCTATGGATTTAAGAAAGATCAATTTATAACCGATACACTGGTTATTTTGGATCTCATCAAGGAGTGTACACTTTCCATTGTGTTCTTCAGCCACAGGGGTGACTGTTAAATTTATATTTCATTTGATATGCGAAGCTTATTGAGTTTTTAATGTCATATCATGTAATGATTCATTTATTACAATGGAGATTTAAAACATTGTAAATTTTGAATTAAAAGTTGCTATTAGAGTTTAATGTATTTGCATATTTGTAGAGATTTTTCAGAACCCATTATTATTACCAGTTTGGAATTATTGTAGCTGGTGAATAGAGCTGTCTATATGTATGTACGTATGTCTGAACATGTGGTGGAGCCATGAATGTAGACATAGCTACTTCAAGGGTGCTTTATGCTGTCTGTACGTGTGTATATGGATGTCTGTACATGTGTTGGATCCATGAAGGGTGTGAGCGGTTGATACAAGTGTGGGCCAACCCAAGGACAACGTGAAACTGTGCAGCTCATCAGTTTATGAATCATACTACTGTACATGGGTCAAGAAGCATATCTGATAAATAGAGAGTTGTCTAGAGCTATCAAGCTGTCTATATGTATGTACGTATGTCTGTACATGTGGTGGAGCCATGAATATAGCTGTAACTAATTCAATGGTGCTGTATGCTGTCTGTACATGTGTATATGTATGACTGTACATGTGGTGGATCCGTGAAGGGTGCGAGCAGCTGATACAAGTGTCGAACAACCTAAGGACTTGGTGAAATTGTGCATTTTATCAGTTTATGAATCGTATGACTGTACAAGGGTCAAGAAGCATATGTTTGTTCCAATTGTTGTTTCAGTTGGGTACATTTTCATTTACATGAGATTATTTTGAATCTTAGTTGTATTTCAGGACATTTATGTGAATCTCACTTACAGTGCAGAACATTATTTGAAACATATTTGAATACCTTGAGATTGCTTGAATCTTAATGGCAGTCCATAGATGGGATTATTTGAATATCTTACAGTGCATAATATTTTTTGAAGCATATATAAAATCCATGAGGTTTCTTGAATCTGTATTTCAGATTGATATCATATTTTTGGTTTATTTTCGAAGTGTGAATGTTTGTGTAGAGTGATTGGATCAATGGTGTGTTGAGAGCATGTGAGAATCATTGTATTTATACATCATATATTTTTCTTTACTAATTAAGTTCATAAGTTTCCATCTTTCACACATTGTGTTTGTGTTATTCATTTAATCCAAAATCCAATCGGTTTCTATTTTGCAACAGCTTCTAAAGATTAGGCACTATACATAGTCCTCATTTTTATTATTATTATGATTAATTATTTTTGTTGTTATTATTATTATTATTATTATTATTATTATTATTATCACAGGGTCCTAGTTTAAGTGTAAGCTTAATAGTCCCACTTAAACTTTAGTTTCCAGCTTGAACAAAAATTAACCTTAACAGACCAGATCCATCTAGGGACAGACCATTTTAATTTTTGGTAAGGTGGACTGCAAATTTCTTTTGAGCTGTAATATTTTATTTCTAATCATCTCATTGTAATTTGTTTCTTCAAATAATATAATAGATATAATTTGTTGTTATTTTGCTATAAATCAGAGAAAGGTATTTTTCCAGATGCAAATATAAAAAAAGAAACATGCATCATCTCACTGCCCCGAAATATTAAATGGATGGTTCTTAATATAATTTCAGGATACATACATAGTCTGATATGTTCAGAAATACCAATTTACCATCATACAAATTTGTGTGTGGTACCCATTCTAATTTATATGATGGAGTTGTACTTTTGTTGCTCATACAGAGAGTTTCCTGAATAAAATTGACAGGAACTCCCAATCATGCCTTTGATAAAAACAAAAAAAGTATGATTTTATCCTCATGAACATTTACATGTCTGGAGATTGTTTAATGAATTTTACACAAGCAAATAATTTATAATGGCACTTTCCACATATTATTGGCTATATTGTGCAAAAGGAAATGGACAATAAGTGTCATTTCTAAGGACAAACCCGGCAGCCAATGTGGACAGGCCAGGGTGGGTATCAAACATGTAACTTTGGGATTATGAGTCTAATGCTAAACCCTCTGAGCTACCGTGCCCCCCCCCCCCATTTGTTATTAGTTACATTTAAAATTTATACTACAATCAACAGTTAGTGGTTTTGTAAAGAAATAATATATATCATACTTTTAGGTTATTCATGTCTGACTCCCATATATTTTTTTTTATTGAAGCAAGGCAATCAGTACATTTCCATGACTCAGTAAAAGATAAAAACTGATCAATGTAGGATCATACAGTGAAGGAGGTGATCCAAAATCCTAAATCAGAAGCAAAGGAAATTAGGTTTAATTTAAAATGGGGCTGAATTATAATTGACAGTGAATTATAATTGACAGTGAATTAATTCGACAGTGAATTATAATTGACAGTGGTCAGCCTGTCTCATTAAAAACATCGTCTGCCCTATGGTAAGGATGTCCATTGTCTTCTGTTTTCTTTTCATCAAAATCAGTACACTTGACTGGATACAGAAGAGCCTGTAAATCTTGTTTTATATTTGGGTCAAGTTTGCATCATAGAAAAGGTCACCATCTTACAACTTTTTCTTGAAATCATTGTGGCTCAGTCCCCTATCATAGAAATTTATTCTGTACTTAGTCATTATGGAAAAAACACCAAATAAATCTCAAATATTAGAACCAGCAATTCCTGCTGATGAGAATAATGTCATAGGAAAGTCTACCTTGTCCAAGTATCAAAACTGAAACTGCTTACATAGAGTTTAAAAATGGTACTGTGTTCAGATTATGCCATTTTACCAAGGTACATGTATACAGATCAAGCAAATTTCAGGATTTATTTTATAAAGATGGGAACACTTTCATCATATTATACCAATGTGGATAAATTATAAAAATATTCATAACAATTATCCTGATGATCTGTCTTTTAATAATAATAATAATAATAATAATAATAATAATAATAATAATAATAATAATAAGAAGAAGAAGAAGAAGAAGAAGAAGAGTAATGCTTCATTTATAGAAGGTAACTCAGTACAAAATTATTTTCCTTGAGGTCTTCTTTTAAATTTATTTATGTTCAATACATATAATGTTTAACACAAGTGGAAAAACATTAATTATTTATTATTTACAATGTAGCCAAAGCATTTACTTTAAAAAGAATTAGAAAATTCATTTTTTATATTTTAAAAGGAAGCTTTTCTAGACAAGAAGCTTTGAAAATCATAATCTTGAATTGCTGTATTTTTGGTTTTGGTAGTGGGAGATCAGTTTGTACAGTGTGTAGTGCATAACGTTTTACATAGCTAAGCATGTCTTGTAGATATTGTGAACTTTATATGCAAAAATAAAAGCTTTACTGTAAACATTAAACTCAATTATAAAAACAGATGCAAAATTGCTGCTTATAAAAAAAATCTCTTCTGGGACCACATACAATATAAATACACAATATATATTTAGGGCTCAAGTTCTTTGCAATGGCCATATGAAGGGTAAAGATGTGGGGTGGGGGATGGTGGTTCCTAGTACACAAATAAGGCACCTATTAAAAACTCAAAATAGATCTCATCCAGCTAGCAATTATGACCACAAAAAATGTATTACCTGTATGCCATATACTTTCTCAGATTAATAATTACTTAACATTTTAGAAAGAATTATATTTTTGTTTGCTCATACAATAATGCATAGTTGGTCACTTATTTGAATTTATGCATTTATGATCCATAATCTGTTTTGGGAATGGTCAGCCTCTTACAATGAAATAATAAAAGCATTATCGTAATGCAGAAATATTCCATTACATAAAGCAAGAATTTAACCTGCCTCTCAGTAATTAATTTTTAAATAGCAAAACTGAAAAAGGAAGAAACTTTTTTTAAAATGTAGCTTCTAATTTTAAAACTGAGAATTTGATTTTAAACAGGGAATATATCATTTCTAAAATAAATTTCTTAAGGTTTTAAAATTTATCATCATTTAAAACATGTTGCATGATTTAGGTACAATGTTACCAGGAAAAAAATTCAAGCAAAACAGTCAGTCTGGTTGCATGTTCACATCATTCAAAAGTTCTTTAAATTTTCTAAAATTTAATTTCTGGCTGAAATAGAAACATTAACATTGGACAATGTTTAGAATACACAATATTATACAAGATTATTCTTTAACTTGATTAATTCAATTAATTAGAACTGGGACGTGACAAGTACTTACCATGTGTATTTTTGGTACTCTATTTCAAGAACATCCACTCTCATGTGTGCACGTTATGACTACTTTGATCAAAATGGTGACAATTAAACAAGGTGTAATATTTCACAGGAAAGGAAAGGTAAAAGCTGCAAGATATTATGTAATATAACTCATAAACATGCCTTCCTGTCAGGGGTGAGGGATCAGGGACTTGGGGACATGGAAAATTTCTCAAAGCAAGCCCATAAATATTGAGTAAAGGGAACAGGTAAAGTCAAACTGTTGATCTATGATGTTGATATAAAAAAAGAGAATACCATGTCACTAAAATCTGCTACTCTGTAGGTGTAAAGAAAAAAAATATGTTGAAGACTTTATTTTGGCACATTTTGAAATAATTTCCACAATTTCTTTGCCAATGAATAAAGTAATTTTTTTTACATGCTCCAGATGAAGAGAGAGTAAAGTTCTGGATATTGAGTGTGGAAAATTTTAGAAAGAAAACACTTATTTTTTACAAAACAATAATATGTTGAAAAAGATAACAGTAAAAATTTACATAACAGAATCACTTTGACTACTGTATTTACTAGCATTTTGTTGGGTCCAACAGCAAATAACATAGACCATGATTTTCCATTGCATAATGCACTAACAGATCAGATCATTGTTTGTTTTAGTGATCACTTCTTAAAAACGGCATAGACCTTGATCTGTGAGTGCATTATTCAACAGCAAATCTGGGTCTGTGCAGATTACAGCTGAATCCAACCTATACACATGTATATATGGTACTGCATGGTAATGCCATGTCAAAAAAATTTGATCACTATGACTATGGGGATATTTAGCTTACTAAATCCGTATCATAATTTTTCGATATGAACATATATAATAACACTTCATTATATATTACATCACAAATGATGTCATAGCATCATTTCAAACAAAGGCTAATTAATGTATTTCAACCACTATCGTGATTTTTAGGTTAATATACCCATATCAAAATTTTTCAATATGTAACCCATAATAACATTCCATGACATGACAAACAATGTCATATTGTTATCTACTGGAAAAGACAAACCCAAATAGGAAGTGGTATCGGAATGTATTTCAAGATCATTTATTACACCGTTCTATGATTTGGTCAAATAAAATCAGTAATAATATATATTATGTTTATCATATAATAAACACAATCTTACATTAGTGCTCATTTTAAAATGAAATTTGAATGTTTTGTTCACTAAGAAGTGTCATAGATGCAAATTATTTGACTCATTCCATAAATTTAATTTTTAACTGGTAAGGTCTTCTATTTCTTAAAACTTGTTGAGATTTCTAATCTTATTGATTTGAAAAAGAAAGCAAACCTAGTGTCATAATTTTAAGGTGAATAAACAATGTGAGCTAGAGTTTTAAAAGAAAAGCATATATATCCCTGTGCTTGTCCACTGTGTCCCAGCCTCAAATCTGTAACTCTAGAATTTAGTCTTTGAGGGTGGGGATAAGGCCCAGGAGTCAATTTAATATGCATTAAATGCCTTGCAAATGTAGATTGGTGGTTATAAGATGCAGATCTCAAGATTTTGAAACTTATGACCTAGAGTCTGTTTCCATGGAGATTATGGATAGCCCATGGTGCTTATATCAGTTATATGTACAATAGATCTTTTTATGCTAAATCATGCACAGCAGTACTGTCTAACTTTGTTGACACCATGGGTCACTGAATTTTTTTTCTTGAAGCAGAAGGTCACATCAGAAAACTTCAAAGCAATTACTATAAACATTATTCACAATTGTTTATCTGGTTTAGAAGTTATACTATGAAAGTAGGCCATGGACTATGCACCAAAAAGTTTAACATAATTTAGGGGAACCATTGAAAGGGTTATCTTTCTTGTTGTTTTGGTGGTCATATTTGATGCAGATAAGTTGTATAAAGTCTGAAATGTTTTCATTCTGCTGAATTTCTCTCAAATCTGGTCAAATACAATTTCCTTCAACTTCAAGAACTTAATTTTTGTTATAAAATAATATTTTAATCAAGACCACCCTTTTTAATACTGGATTGGCAGCACCTGTATAATACATTTATTTAAAGACCTTCATGCCAGCATGGTTTCTGTCAAATCTGGTCAAATTCTGCTCAGCAGATTTTAGCAAGAAACTACACATGTTTAATAAATTTCTATATCTTTAGTTATTGCATCCATATGTAATGGTGAATCAGTATTGTTCATACAGACTTTAAAGATCTTTATGCCACAGTGCTTTGTCAAATCTGGAAAAGTTCTGTTCAACATTTTTTCTCAAAATGTTGGTTGAATGTTTATCTGTGTTGAGTAATGGTGGACATATCTGAAGGCAGACAAGCATCCTCTCTAAACATGAAAGGCCCTTATGCAAAAATGCTTTCTGTCAAATATGGTCAAATTTTCTGTTTAGCAATTTCTTAGAATATATTAGCTTTATTATCATCAATAACTACAACCATATTAGATTGTGTTGGCATAATTTGTAGAAATGTTAAAAGTGTTTATGCCAGGATGCTGAAAATGCTAGATTATTTTTTGAGAAAACTTGTAAATATTATGTTGAAAAAAACAAAAATATTTTAAACTCCAGTTTTTCTTCAAGTCACATTGACCATGACCCTTGGCACTAAAATCAAATAAGCTTTTCCAAACCCTCCACAAATTCTGATCAAGGTACTAAAGTTATTATGTGAAAGAAATGTTGCTTCTAAGTTGAAGTAGCCTTGATATTTTAACGAGAAAAAATTCCCAATTTCAATCAAAATCATTTTTCCAAATGCAAACATTAAAACTTTGGTCCAGGTCTGTGATACAGAACTAATGTTATTGTGCTAAAACCATTTTTATTCATTCAGTCAAATTATCCCTGACTTTTGGAGTGTAAGTATCTTGCTGGTGTGTACACATGGGTCAGGCCAGATAGGTATATTGGGGTGGAGTCCGTCAGTGAAACATTTCCTTCTTACTCCAAGAGTAATGTATCCACAAAGATTAGCCACAGTATGTAATGTAGATATACTAATATGGTGCAGAAATCATTTTCCTTCTTTCAGTCACAAATTTCATTGTTTAAATTATAATAATTACAGCATGTGTAGTCCTTATTTTTTAAGTCATGTATCAGCATGGTTATTGTATATTATTGACGCTCCACAAGCCTTTTCCTTACAAGTTTAGAAACAATGTACATTTTCTGTGCACATAGGAGTAAGTCTGCGATAGTTTAACCTTCCTGGTTTGGGGCATGATTGATTTTTAATTATAATCCATTCGGATGATGGTTATACAGATATAATAATTTGGGGTTAAGTAGTGACAATGTACTTACAATGACAGACAATTTTAAATAAGTGTCATAAAATAATCTTTTCCAGAAATAATTATTAATAAAGGTGGAATAGAGAAAAAATTTCTAACTTCGATGGGGGTGTTAACAATTTGGTGGTTAGGTAAAGTTAATTCAGCTTGGTTAAGCTAAATTAAGTGGGGTTGTGTGTTTCCCAGATAAAATCCAATGTTTTAAGTACTTTCCCTTATGAAATAAGATAATCTAAGTTTCTGTTCAAAGCCTAGAAATTGACTCTGGGAAATAAATATTTCTCATTATAAATTGTTGAAGGGATGGGTGTCTGGAAGTTTGGGGACACTGATGTTATGGATACTGAGAGATCTAACTATGTAGAAAAGAAAGCGAGTCTCAGAAGGCACAAGGTTTGCTCAATCACATACAATTTATTCATTGATATAAGTTTGTTATCAATTTTCTGTTTAAATTCATACACCAATTTTCTTTTTGAATTTGGAAGTTAACTGTTTGCATTCACTTGCCTGAATACTATATGACCGATATATTCTAACAATGTCTTACAATATCACCTTGATATGAAATCTGAGAGGAATGTTCAAATTTACTCATTTGTATGTAATAAAAATGTCATGCTGAGAATAATTTTATTGGTCTTTAATGATTTGAATCACGTAGGCTAGGATTTGATTTTACTATGTCGGGAAATGTTATGCCAATGAATTGCTTGTTAGTAAGTAATGTAGTTCAGACAAGACATTAAGTCCATTAATTTATGCGTAATTAAGATGTTATGTAGCATAGTACTGTTTACTAAAAGATGTCTATTTATGTCATGGTTCCATTTAGGAATACAAATAGTATTAGGGAAAGATATTAATCTAATAATAATAATAGGGTAGTGTGTATCAGCATCACCAATGACTGGAAGAGGCTTGAATGATAGAGAGAAGAGGTAGAGGAATACAGCGATTCTGACCCATCACCAATGTTGACTTTGAAGCAACCAGTTTATGCCAGCATTGAGCAATTGAGTTTGGACATTCACTTGATTCTATGGTGACATTTTTTTTTATATTGGTATAGCAGAATGACTAATTGCATTTCTTAAAAATTGTGTGATTTTATTTCTAAGAAAAGGTTTAACCTTAAAATGTAATTTTCAATTTCATTTTGTTTATGTAATTGATTAAATTGTTATATTTAAAATACATGGAGCTTGTGTTGTTCTATTATATATCCTTGCTCAGACCTTTGTTATTCCATTCATTAATTTAATATTTTAGGTCATTATTTAATCCAGCTGGGCAATAACACCATGTTCGATCATCTTCTAGATAACAATAACCAAACCCCAATACCAGTTACACTGCTTAATTATACATCAAATGTAGTTACACTGCTTAATTATACATCAAACATAGTTACACTGCTTAATTATACATCAAAACATAGTTACACTACTTAATTATACATCAAAACATAGTTACACTGCTTAATTATACATCAAAACATAGTTACACTGCTTAATTATACATAAAAACATAGTTACACTATTTAATTATACATCAAAACATAGTTACACTGCTTAATTATACATCAAAACATAGTTACACTACTTAATTATACATCAAAACATAGTTACACTACTTAATTATACATCAAACATAGTTACACTGCTTAATTATACATCAAACATAGTTAAACTGCTTAATTATACATCAAACATAGTTAAACTGCTTAATTATGCATCAAAACATTGTTACACTACTTAATTGTACATCAAACATAGCTAAAGTGCTTAATTGTAATCATAAGTTTCTCTGCTTAATTCAAATTGATTATTCATTTTAGTTAAACTATCACAATATCTGTTTATGTGACTATATATATAACAATCTGTGTTTATATGACACTAATTATAAGTCTATGTATATGTGACTATAGTTATAACAATATGTATGTATGTGACTATAGTTATAACAGTCTGTATGTATATGACTATAATTATAACAATGTGTATGTGACTATAATTATAACAATGTGTATATGACAATAATTATAACAGTCCATGTGTATGTGACTCTAAACAGTCCATGTGTATGTGACTATAATTATAACAGTCTGTGTGTATGTGACTATAATTATAACAGTCTGTGTGTATGTGACTATAATTATAACAGTCTGTGTGTATGCGACTATAATTATAACAGTCTGTGTGTATGCGACTATAATCATAACAGTCCATGTGTATGTGACTATAATTATAACAGTCTGTGTGTATGTGACTATAATCATAACAGTCCATGTGTATGTGACTATAATTATAACAGTCTGTGTGTATGCGACTCTAATTATAACAGTTTGTGTGCATGTGACTATAATTATAACAGCCTGTGTGTATGTGACTATAATTATAACAGTCCGTGTGTATGTCTCTATAATCATAACAGTCCATGTGGATGTGACTATAATTATAACAGCATGTGTGTATGTGACTATAATTATAACAGTCCCTGTGTATGTGACTATAATTATAACAGTCCAAGTGCATGTGACTATAATTATCACAGCCCAAGTGTATGTGACTCTAATTAAACAGTCCATGTGTATGTGATTATAATCATAACAGTCCATGTGTTTGTAACTATAATTATAACAGTCCATGTGTATGTGACTATAATTATAACAGTCTGTGTGTATGTGACTATAATTATAACAGTCCATGAGTATGTGACTATAATTATAACAGTCTGTGTGTATGCGACTGTAATTATAAGTCTTTGTGTATTTGACTATAATTATTACAGTCCATGTGTATGTGACTATAATTATAACAGTCCAAGTGTATGTGACTATAATTATAAGTATGTGACTGTAATGCCACCTTTCTATTCCATGATCTTGCATCAGATCACCTCTTCATATATCTGGTCATATCAGTCATTAACCCTCCACCTTTATTTGCTACTAAGAGAAACCTCCATATGATAAATTGAACCAAACTAATGCATGACATCCAAGCAAGCCTAACAACTTGCTTACCTCCTGTAGCTGAACAACTTGATAACTGCCTGTGTTCTTTGCTTGACAAACACACCACAACAACCAAGTGCAATTCAAAAGTGTTCTCCAAGGTATAGCAGTGTTATGGACCATCTTTGCACTGCTAAAAGAGACCACTGTAAAGATGAAAGGCTTTGGCTTTCCACCAGACTTACTATTCATAAACAAATGTATGAAACTGCTAAGAAGAACATCACAAACTAAGTCTATTTAGCCAAATTATCCCACTACAGTACTAAGATCATGTAGAGTTCCAGTGGCAAAGAGTTTTTCAAGATAACTAACAAACAAATGTCAAGGAACAAATGTATACCACTTCCAACTACCTTCTCTCCAGCAGACCTTCTGGACCTATTTGCAAATTTCTTCCATGACGAAGTACAAACCATTAAAGATAAGCTTGACAGCACAATTTCAGTTGACTCATCATCACCATCTAGTTATGATACAGAATTTCAGCAACAAGCTTTAGGAGCATTTAAATCTGTCTCTATTGAATTAGTATAGATAATCATGATGAAGAGTGCACCAAATTCATGTGCACTTGATCCAATTCCAACATCACTGCTGCTTGAGTGCTTAGACCCAATATTGCCTTCACTAAATGATGTTATTAATACTTCTCTCTCATCTGGGTGAAATCCCATCATTCTTAAAAACTGCCATTGTAAAGCTTCTGCTGAAGAAACCAACACTTGACCATAATGATTTAAAGAACTACTGCCTGGTTTCTAACCTCCTGTTCCTATAAACATCCTCAGAAAAGTTGTTCTAACCCAACTTGTATCTCATCTGAATTCAACCAGTTTTTTTTAGCAATGTACAGTCTGCATATCACCCTTGCCACAGTACTGAAACTACTCTTCTGAAAGTAGTTAAGGACATTCTCTCTGCTGTCGATAGTGGAAGGATTAAAGTCCTCATCCTTCTTGATTTGTCTGCAGCATTTGACAGAATAGACCATGACAGATTACTTCACCAACTCCAGCATGTATTTGACATTCACAATATAGCCTCACTGTGGTTCAAGTCCTACTTAGTCAACAGGACACAACATGTATTTGCAAATGGAATACATTCCAACCAAATTGAACTATTTTGTGGTGTTCCACAGGGGTCTGTTCTTGGACCTATTTGCTTCATTCTATACATCTATACACTCAGATGCTTTAATATGTCATAGATCATCACCCAGTGTCTCACCAATTGTATGCTGATGACACCCAAATTTACACGTGAAGCCACACAACATAAGTTGATGCTACCATCCAAGGAGTAGAAAGGTGCATTTTTTATTTATAATCATGGATGACATGTAACAAGCTGCAGATGAATAATGATAAAACTGAGACCATTCTGATCACAACACAAAGACTTTCACATTCACATCCTTTACCTCAAACAATAAATATCAGCAACACCAACATTAAATTCACAGTCAGTACAAAATCTAGGTCATACTCTAGACAGTACTCTCACATTGCACCAACATGTCATGAACATATGCAAGGCTGCATATCTTGAGCTGAGATGCATCAGCTCCATTTGCAAATATCTTTCAGTTGATGTCATTAAAACACTTGCGTGTTCATTAGTACTTTCAAGACTGGACTATTGTAACTCAATTCTGTCTGGTTCATCTCAATATCTACTCCAGAAACATCAAAATTGTTCAAAACACAGCTGCTCAGATCAGAATTTGTTCTCTGTAGTATGTTTCACTGAATGACTCCAGTCCAACATACCTATCTGGCCTCACGCATGTGTACACACCAGCAAGATATCTTTGCTCCTCTTCTGACAATTGTATACTCATTATTCCCACTATAAAACCAAAGTCATAAGGACAACATTCTATTGCATACCAGGGCCCAGTATCGTGGAACAAAATGGCCATGAAATTAGATACAAAGACACAGTGATCCCTTTCAAGAGTGCTCTTAAAACTCACCTTTTCTGACTGCAAGAACAAACTTAAAGACCTAATAATGTTTCCTACCTTAAATTTTTCAGCATTTCTTTATATTTTCTAATTTTGTTTGTTTTAGTTGTTTCTTTTTTTTTGTAGTCATATGGTTGTAGATGTTGTAAAGTGCTTATAACTTCTAAATATTTGCCACTATAATTAATTATAAATTATATGTCCTGTGGCTTAGTTGTAAGAGCATCTACCTTGGATGCAGGAGGTTGTGGGTTTGAACCTCAGCTGAGTCATACCAAATGGTTGTAAAAATGGTACTTACAGCTGCCTTGCTAGGCACTCAACATTGAGGTTAGTATTAGTACTGGTCAGCCTAGTGTCAGGATAATGTGATTGGGTGGGACATCATGTTACATGTCTTTGGCCTGATGCCCCAGATCACTATAAACTGCCATACTGCAAACATCTTAATGAAATGACTCCATTTTAAAACAAAAGCTATGTTAAAAATCCAAATCACACACACTCACACACACACACTCACACACACACACACACACACACACACACACACAGAGTTTATGACTACTAATTATAAGTCTGTGTGTATGTGACTATCATTCAGAGTGTATGGCATTACTAATTATAACTTTTTTGACTACTAATTTAAACATTCTTTATTACTACCAGTTATAACAGTCTGTGTTAATGTGACTACCAATTATAGCAATTTGTGTTAATGTGATTACTAATTATAAGTCTTTGTTTATGTGACCACTAATTATAACAGTCTTGTTTATGTGACTTGCATTTACAATTGGCACAGTTCTGAATAGGAAAGAGCATTTTCTTGAAACTTAATAAAAGAAGTTAGTGCATCTATAAATATAATCAACATTTTCCATGTTAAAATATTCTATTTAATATCAATAACCCATTTACCTGTATTAACAGTGTAAGTACAAAAATGACACATTTACAAAGGAATGCCAGTACAAAAAGACACATAAAATGACATTTAAAAAAGGACACAATAAAAGATACTTTTAGAAAAGGGATTTATCTACAAAATGGGCACATATATAAACATGACAAATTATAAGAAGGACTTCTGTAGAATGAACACTTGCTCAACAGGGCATCTCTAGAAAATTAAGTACTGTCCAAAAAGGACAATTACAAAAGCAATGTGCACCATACTTATTAACAATACCACTAAACTTTGCTAATCTTTATTTATTATATCAATAAACTTTACAAAAGTGACACCTGTACAAAATGGAAAATGTACAAAAAGAGTCTTTTTTAAAATAGCATCTGCACAAAAAAAAAAACCACCCAACAAATAGGACATATGCAGGTAAATAGTGGTTCTTAGAGCATCTTTAATCAAGAAATTTGTTTGAATGTAAAGAGACCTAGATGGTAGCCATTAAAATTATAAACATATGTCACTGATTAATTGAAAGATTTGTGTACCAGAAACTTATCCACTGTATTGTTTGGAACATGACACATCTATATCATGATGGCAGCTGTAATAAGATCAGACAGTCACTAAAATTAATATAGAAATCATAAACCAGTATTTCCTGATAATAAGATGATTTTTTAAATTTTGTTTGGATAGCTTATATTCAGTCCCTTTAGCCAGCTGGTTTTACAGTGGTTATGGTGAACACTTACATGTCATCAAACAATAAGTCCCATTGTTGACACTTCAATATCCCTTTATGGCAATAATTCTGACAGACAGGATGGACAATTGGTCACAAAGTTGACAATAATGTGCCAAACTACAGTTTCAACACATCATCTCACATGTTCTGAGGGACCACTTTTATTTGGCAGTAGGAGTGTCTCTCATGACAGTTTATCCTATATATGCTGACCACAAAAGGTTAAAGTACAAACTGAGGACAAATCCATATTTGTATTCTTTTCTCTGCTGCAAGCAATTTCATAGTTTAAAATTTTACATTGTTTAAAAATATCTTCAGCACAAAAAGTTAAGCTTAGTAAACTGGCTCAAGTATTATGAAAAAGGTATTGGGATGTTAATTAACATAGTTGCTACAAATATTGATATAGAAACAAGAGCATATATCTCTGGCAAAAGCTACTTAAAAAGTGATTTGTAGTCCCCAGCTTACAATGGCAAGGTTATCATGTAATCTCCTAAGATATTAAAATTATAAAGTGAAAGTAAAAGTAGGTTGAGCTGGAACCTTGAGCTTGTGTACAAAACACTTTTAAGTAATAATGTACAATCAGGCAGAGTTTCATCTTTAAATCTCAAATGATTTTAAAGTTATCAAGCAGAAAAGGGTGATACAAATATTGAATTTTGACTTTGACCTTGAAGATAACAACAACCTTATGTAGTATGTGATGCACTTTCTAGTAATGATCTTCAAGTATACAAAGTTTCATCTCCTAATGTTAAATGTTTTTACAGATATAGAACAGAAGCATGTTTAACAACATAAAATACTAACATAGACTGGGCCAGGTAGATAGCACCCCCTCCCCTCCAGCAGCAGAGAGGGTGAACCCTACAACGTTTTTAGACAAAATTTGATTGAAATCCTAAAACGAGCCGTCCTATAATCTCATTTTAACCAAAAAGAGGGCGAATCCTACAACGTTTTCAGACAAAAAAAATTGATTGAATCCTTAAAACGATCCGTAGGATTTCGTTGAAATCTACGAAATCTCATTTTAACTAAAAAAATGAAAACGAAGATTTTTACGATTTTTTAATCAATTTTGGTCGCAACTTGTTGTCATCCACCCTCTCTGCTGCTAGAACTTTCAGTTCTGGGTTAACAAAAAATAATAAATGATTTCAACCGAATATTTGATCCAGTCCGATACGATATCGTGTCCGAGGATCATGCAAATTTATTGTTGCGAATCCGTGCGGAGTCGACTGAGCATGACTAAAGAAATTTCTAAATTGATTGAAGTCCATATCAGAACACCATGTCTGCCAAATATTTCGTAGCGTATGTGTATCAACGCCGTTGAATACAGAAAGAATATTGCAATTATCTCTGATGACTTTTGGAACCTGAGTGTAGCGTTGAGTGACATATATCACGTCAGTGTTTTTGTGACGCCCCCGGGAAAAGATCCTAGCAGGATTTTTTTGTTTATCCAACATTATATCGTCGTATACGACTAAATTGTTAATATCTCCATCAATATCATCAATACTCGGTGCTTCATCGATATCGGTTATAAAATCAATGGCGTTCTCACCGCTAATTTCTGATGCATTCTCGTTAAAATCTTTTAGCACTTCATAACATCGTTGATCATCTACGCTAGGAGCAATTAAATACAACTTATCCCACTTCATCCATCTCATTATTAAATTGAGCAACAATTGCGTTTTACCGGATCCAGATGGCCCGATTATAATCATCCGGATAGAGTTTGGTAGCGCTGCATGATGCTTAATTGGTTCTCTTGTTTTAGTCGCTGAAAAATCAATTATATCCATATTTCTATACATAAATTATGGATCTATATTGTGTGAAGTGCAAAACGCGTACTGGCACAGATGATGTGACGACAGTTACAACTAAAAATAACCGATCAGCGCTTTCTGGTAAATGCATGCAATGTGGTACAAAGAAATTTAGATTTGTGTCTATGAAATCTGATTTAAAAAAAAACGAGGAGGTGATATCGCAGCCAAATTGGCAAAGCTCCCTGGAACCCCATGGGCAAAGTACCCGGGAGAAAAGCACCTTCCCGGATATAGCTACTGTGGACCGGGAACCAGACTTGATATCAGACTCAATAATCAAAATCAACCCAACCCCGGTGAAGAACCAATAAACGCCATTGATAAGGCCTGTCACCTTCATGATGTTGCTTATAAAAGCAGCAATCTGCAACACAGGCATCTAGCAGATGTGAAATTAATTCATGCTTTAAATGCTATTCCTGATAAATCCTTCAAAGAAAAATTGGCTTCATTTTTGATAAAATCGGCTATGAAAAGTAAATTGATGTTAGGTGCCGGTAATTAATAATATGGAATCAATTTATTATTCCCCAAGAGGATACTGGAGGGGTAAATCAGCAGTCCATAAACTCGCTAGCGCTGCAAAAGTGAAAAAAACCACTGCGGCTAATTGGTTATCCAAACAGGCACTATGGCAAATTTATCTACCACCGCCTAAACAAATTCAATTCTCGCATTTTGATGTGACCGCTCCTAATGAAGTTCATCAGGCTGATATATTATTTCTGCCACATGATCGTGGTTACAAATACGCGCTAACCGTAGTTGATATTGCAAGTCGATACAAAGAAGCAGAACCGTTAAAAACAAAATCAGCCACTGAAGTTGCTTCTGCATTTGAGAGGATTTATCGACGAGGTCCTCTGCACTGGCCAAATCTATTGCAGGTTGATCCTGGTAAGGAATTTCAGGGTGCAGTATTATCTACAATGAAACATCATAATGTCACCATACGACGAGGGCATACTGCGCTACATCGCGATCAGGCCATTGTAGAACGATTTAATCGGACGATTGCTGAGCGGTTATTTGGATATCAATACGCAAAAGAATTCATTCAAGAAAAGCGATCCCGTGAATGGGTTAAAAGATTACCATCTGTGATTACTGCACTGAATAACGAGATTACTAGAACAATCAACATGAAACCTATCAACGCGATTAAAAAGAAGTCAATACCCGTACAACCACAAAAAGATTTCAAAGAACCAATTCTTGGTAGTAATGTCATTGTGAGGTACTTATACGAACCAGGAGAGCTTGAAGGGGGTAGAAAAAGGGCTACTGATCCTATTTGGAGCGTCACTACGCATAAGATATCTACTATAACACGATCAACTGGTAGACCAGCAATCTATAAACTGGATTCAACTGCCCCTCAGCGGGGTTTTACTCGACAACAACTACAGGTAATTCCCGAGGATACTCAATTGCCACCGCATGGTCTTAACTAGCACCGTTGCGTCTATTGCACTCAAGACAAGTCAACATCACATTATTTCTGACATGACCGAAACTGTTATTTTTTCTGTCTACGGTGAATTGGCGAGGATCCTTATCCGAATACTGCCAACGCATTATACAATTGCAACTCGCGCAGTGATTATTCTGTTGTTTCTTCAGCGTAATTATTGATTCAGCATCAATATCAAATTCTCGTTGTTTTTTTTTGTCCTGTTGTTTGTAACCGGAGAGTTTTTTATTAATGATGCTAACATCAATATCATTTATTGTGGTGTCATTATCATCGAAAACAATTCTTCGAAGCTGATTTATTCTTCGTACTCTGGATACTGCGAGATAGACTAAATTCGACCATTCGATGTGATTATCCACCATCCAAACAATTGTATCCGATATAGTCAATCCCTGTGAAGAGTGTATTGTTGCTGCGTATCCTAGAGTCCACGGGGATTTATTAGCACGCAATGCATCTTCAACGACATTGATATCAACCAGCACAATATCATTTAATACGAGAATTTGTTTTTCACTCTGTCCTGGAATATCAACTTCAATATTCTGTTTTCGTGTATCCGATGGCCTATAACAAAGGGGTACTGGAAGCGTTGCAAATTTTTCTTTATGCAATTCAAATAACTTCATCTGAAGTGTATCCCTGACTATTTTTCTACTTGCAATTATCAAATCATTTGGTCTCCATGTTTCCCAGAAATCATTCATTGGAGTTTCTGAAATCACTTCACGCGCTATTTCGCACTGGATTCTATCCGGTTGTAATCTAATTAGTTTCTTAAATTCTCGTAATCGTTCATCAAGTGATCTATAATCAGTGGTGATTTCTTCATAGTAGTCTACAAAACCCCTTAGCCATTCATGTGGAGATGCACCGACAAATGGTGGTGGTTGGCCGTGATCACCGCACATGACGACTTTTGTGTTTTTGTTTAACAACCACTCGAGAAATATTTGTAATACATCTAATGACACTGTGCATATTTCATCCCAAATTATGATTTCAGGAATGAATTTATCACCCATACGCTCAGGAGTCCATTTGTCACCCTTCCATCGAAAGAAACTATGGTAAGTACAGGCATTTACCCCTCGCTGTATCATCTCTCTGGCGAGTCTGTGAGTCGGTGTTAGCACAATCATGTTAGTAGAAATACAAGTATTTCCACCACGACGAAATAATTCAATTGCACGAGTTGTCTTTCCTGACCCACCACAACCGTTTAAATAAACTGTTTTATATCTACAGATTGGATCAGATACCGGTGGTGCATTAGAAAATTCTGATTGATTTTCAATACGGTTACAACAAAGATATTTATCATCCATGGCAACGTCTGCGGATTCACAATACTCATGTAGCATCTCCTTTTTAAATCGCCAACACCCCCAATTTTCTTCGGGATCTGTGAATTTAGCTACAGCTGATTTGTACTTATTGTGTATATACATCGAATCAGTGGCCACTCTAACCGCGGTATTAGGAAATCTATTTATCATCGAAAATAGATTAATAGAAGCATAGGCTAGCATTGAACTTCTCAAATGTGTGTACTGGGGATTATATCCATCACAGTAGGTAACAACCGTACCCATTTTCTCACCATTGGATAGAAAAGCATCCTTACGGGATACAAGTTTTCCCTGTTTCATTAAATCCGCTACAATAAAATCGTATTCAGCGACATCTATGATCAACCGCGAAGAATATTTTGCGTTGTCGTACCGTCCACCTTGAGTGAATTTACCGATTATTCTTCGTCCAAAATCTTTTGCTTGTTCTTTTTTAATTTCAAATAACTTCATAGACAAATTCATGATTTGTTCTTCATTGAAATCAGGGAATTGTTTTCGCTGTTCGCTGATTATACGATCTAGATCGGGTTGTGGTAGCCAAACTTCTTTCTGAGCTCGATAGCATATAATCGCTTCACCGATGATCAACGATATTAGCATACCACAATCAATCATATATCTCAATAGCACTATTGGCATCCAGGCCTTTTCAGATAGGTGTCTACCGAGCCAAACATAACTACACGGATGTAATCCTGACGCTAATTCAAATGATATCACACGAGCGAATCCGGTTAAATCAAAATCAGGCAATGGTCCATTAATCGCAACACGAGTCATTTCATGCGTGGGGTGTCCAAATCGTTTGAAGTACTCAGCGCATTCCCCATATCCGAGAAAACTTCCGGGGTAACACGCGGCTATATCAATTGAAATCATACCATCAAGTGAGTATTTCGTATTCCACAGTCCTCCATGACCAAATTCGACGCAACTCAATTTAACATCCTCGAGAAAATCACTTCGTGTTGGACGCCATGAGTTTTTTTCTCTTGCGAAGTGAGCTACCACTGATGGAATAGTAAAACTATCCGTGAGTAGTTTTTCATGGGAATTCTCCGGTGAAAAATCACTAGCGATTTTTCTCATTCTATTATCTAATTCTTCAACGCGATATAATTCACCATTTGGTTTTACAAATTGATCGAATCCTATTTCGGGATCTTCATCACTTCTAAGTAACCACACTGACACAGGATCATCCTTACACAACGCATTAATAGCATCAAATAATCTCTCTTCATAGAAAACATCCCCGACTAATTCCCCGGAAAATTCCGGTGGGATATATTTCACGGTTCGTTCTCGTGGAAATACTGTTACCGCAGGTGTCCACGCGTGTTTGTTATGATCAATAATCTGTATTGGTGCTCCATTTTTGTTATATTTCGGTTCGTATAAAACCTCTCCGGTTATCGTCATAACTGTTATTGGAAATCTTAATGATGTTTCTAATTTAGCTATATCAGAAATCTTTGCACCATGCTGTTTCACTGTCAGTTCCCATTCGGTTATTTTCCTACGTCGCAGATCAGTTAGTTTATTTCCTCGGGATGCATTTGTGAAGTGCTCCATTACCCGTGTTGCTACACAATTAAGCCCTGACGAATATTTCATAGGAGCTAGTTTTGCGATATCGGGTTTATCATTTAACGGATATAGCCCATAAACCATTGCTGTTACGGGATAAGATCTTTCGTAGTATGGTTTGTCAATGCCGGTTAGAATTCCTGGTTTGGAATCTCTACTCACAATGACAGCTTTTTTATTCTTGAGGATTGGTTCAAATTTATCCCTAATAATCCATTTGCCATCGACTTCAATAATGAATTTGATTCGGAAAAAATACCGTTTTTCCCCAACACGTGAAATTATCACTGCTGCTTTTTCATCATTCATGGTAGCGTCAACAACACCATCAATTCGAAATGTTGACCAACAATAGGATGCTCCATCACGCTTAAATTCATTGAAACAATCTCTGATTTTACTAATCATGGCTTTATCAAGAATTGTATTCTTGGGTGTATTAGAAACTATATCGAGATTGAATTGAGCATCTTTCCAGGATAATTTCTTGGACGCTTTTGAAATCCGAAGGATTTTGGGTTTATCGAGATTAAATTTGTTACGTTTTTTGGGTCTATCGAGATTAAATTTAGGATTGATTTTCAATAATCTCTTAAACTCTTTCATGTTTCCGTCTCTTGGACGTTTGTTACGTTTTTTGGGTCTATCGAGATTAAATTTAGGATTGATTTTCAATAATCTCTTAAACTCTTTCATGTTTCCGTCTCTTGGACGTTTGTTACGTTTTTTGGGTCTATCGAGATTAAATTTAGGATTGATTTTCAATAATCTCTTAAACTCTTTCATGTTTCCGTCTCTTGGACGTTTGTTACGTTTTTTGGGTCTATCGAGATTATATCTAGGATTGATTTTTAATAATCTCTTAAACTCCTTATCAGCATTGAATTCAGCATTTTTCGAAGTCAATCTCTTGAACTCTTTCATGCTATACTAAAAACAAGTGTCTAAATGAAAGATTTATGTATAATGAATCCCTGCAAATGGATCAGTCATTGAATTAGACAAATAGTATAGTATAAGAATGACCCAAGAATTCAGACAGCACCCTGTGAGTACAAATTATGAAGCATCCAGTGATGGTGTTGTAAGAAACCGTAGACTGAAGAACCCAGTTGGGTGGGATAATGGTATGGGGTATTTGTTCTTTACTGTTGGAAAGAAGAAATATTACAATCATCGTTTCGTGTACGAGTGTTTCCATGGATTGATCAAAGATGGTTTTGTTATTGATCATATTGATTCTAATCCGAAGAACAATTCTTTATCAAATCTGCAGGCTGTTACACATAGTGAAAATACCAAACGAGGGGGGACTGGGAAATACTCGAAAAAAGCGAGACCTGTGAAATCTTTGAATACAATAACTAACGAAGAAAAAGTATTTAAATCAATATATGAAGCCGGCAAGTATTTCAATATTTGTAGACCCTCTGTACGATATGTTGCAGAGGGGGTTTGTCGATCGGCTATTTCAAAGGGACGGGACAAAAAATTCGATTTAGTTATGTCTAATACGTCATATTTTTCATTTAGAAATATATCATTATTATAGAATAATGAATTCTGAAAACATGAATAGCATCATATCCGAGATTTCAAACTTGAAAGGTTGGGATATTGAACTATCAGATGGGTTAAATTCTGATCAAATCATGTCTGATTTTCAGGATATAGAATACGGAGTTAACAACAATAAATACATGCTGCCAAAGAAATATGCACTCATCAAAAGAATTCAGAATTCTATTAAGGACTCTCTCGCATTTTCCAGTGACGTAAGTGTGTTCGCTCCGTTGTATACCATCGTAGAACGAATACGAAAAGAATTGGGGTACGAATACGAATTGAAAAAAGAAGTCAACTCTAAAGTTAGACACCTACGGGCGTTAATTCAAGAAAATGAACAATTTTGATTGACCATTTATCATTATTTGATTGACCGACCATTTATCATTATTTGATTGACCGACCATTTATCATTATTTGATTGCCCGACCATTAATCATTTTTTTTAGCCGACCCTCAAGGGATGTCAAAAATCGATGGACGATATGTCGGATTGATCAAAAATAGAATGGCGAAACTATCAGTATTATTTTTTTATATATACAATTTTGATAGTTTCGCCATCGATGAACGAAGCTGTCTCACGATGAAATAATACTTCCATGACCATCCGATGGTGTTAGGTCGGGATTGAAAAATTGTTTTACAATTGAAAAATTGTTTCTGATTTCAAATAATGGTCAATGAAGCATTAACAACCCGATTGGCTCGTGAACGATTAGATGCAATTAAGAGATTTGTACCAATTCGTGACTCTGTACGGAATAAACTACAACAACGACAGAGTTTTCAGACTGATTTTGCTTTGGGATCTGAAGAATTGTTTAAACCAGTAACCACAGCAACGAAACAGATAGTGTCAACAATCTCTGAAGAAGGAAAAAAACAAGAAGAGTCTTTTCTTCCTGTGTTAGAAAAAATAGCAAAAAGAACTAAACAAACAAAAAAATCATTGAAAACACTTCCTCAGGATATATCAACCGCTTCAGAACAACAACGAGAACTTCAAGAAGATATCCCCCTACCCGAATTTCAAGAAAAAGGGGAGGATACTACTAGTGGACGAGTTGCATTCAATGAAAAACTTCTTCCCGGTAAATTAGATGAATTGAGAAATAAAAAATTTGATTCTATGGAAGAATTAGCCGAATTTGTCACTAGGAGTTTTCATCAGAGAAGAAAATATATCCACGGTGATTATAATCTCCCTCCTAAAAAAGATTGGTATAAGGGGTTATATCGTATACTATCAGGTTCCCCTCAAGCAAAAGGAGATGATAAAACTTTTCAGGAATATATGGCAGCAATAAAAAAAGCTGAATCATCTATAGGGGAGCAATCGGATACCGGATTTCTTAGACTACCAGAACAATCAAAATTTATTGATATAACACAATCCCCCCAACAGATGAAAATAACGAGAGAAGCTGATCATGAAAAAGGTGCAACCGGTATCACTGATAAAACCAAAGGATTTTCAAAAACAGGCAGTGGTTTAGTTGAAAACTCTTCGAGGGAAAATCCTTGGATTTCATGTCCTGGTAGTGTTCTCAGTGATATATCACGATTAGAGGTTCTTGTAGGAGGATTCCGAGCTGGAAATAACTCACCGGAAATAATTAATGAAGCAGCTGATATCTGTAGACGATTATTTCAGGGTGGTATCATGGATATCAGCACATATCGAGATTTCATTGGCGAGTTAGTGGAAAGTGGGTATCACAGTGATTAATCACCGAGAGTGAATAAAAACGCTAGCGTTTCCAATTGAAAAATTGTTTCTGATTTCAAATAATGATCATACACTACAATCATGATAAACCAACCCCCGTCTACGTAGTTAATTCACGGTTTCCGGTTTATAGAGCATACTACGGAGATGGTTTAGGTAATACCATTGCAGGATTATTTGCGAGAATGGCTCCAAAAGTGATGCCGTTGGCTAAACAATTAGGAATGAAAGCAATTGATGTTATTCGTGATAAGGGTATTGGTGCTGTTGGAGATCTTGCCGGAAAAGCGTTTTCAACTGCGAAGAATAAATTAACATCATTAGTGAAATCACGGATGAAATCCAAAGGATTTTCAAAACCGTTACCGTCTACAGCGGAAATGCCTGCAAGTGTTAGTAGAATTATAAATAACGCAGTAGATGAAAAATTAGCGTCGATGGTTTTAACCCCCGACCAAAGCAATATTGCAAACATGATAGCAGGAAGTGGCTTTAAAAAACTACGACGATGAAATGGGAAATCGCGATTTAGACTCTGATAAATAGAATAAAATGTTCAAACAGTCACGTGATCCAGCATTTGATATAGACGCCCCAGTTGGCAAGGATGATTCTGTACGCGATTATCAATATTACGCCTATCATGCCATAGACTCAAATAGTCGAGCAAGAATTGATCTTCAAGTCCATGATACCAGTAAATACTTTCTACCCTGTGAAGCGTTTATTGAAGTAGAAGGAGAACTTGTAACAGCTGCTGATACTCCTGCTGTACCAGCACCGTATCCAGCTGGTACTCAAGTCGGTTTTGTCAATAATGGTATCATGGCGCTATTTGAGAGTGCTAGATATCTCATTGATGGAAAAGAAATTGAGTCGATAGATCGTGATATTGATGTGGCTACAACAATCATAGGGTTAGCGAGATATTCTGATGATTATTCAAGATCAGCAGGACCCTCTATGATGTTTGCAAAAGATGGTAAGAATACCGCTGGAGGAAATCCATTTGTTGTAAGACGACCAAAAAAACGTGATAATAGTGATGCTGATGCCGAGGATATGATTATAAACAACGATGCTAATTTCAATCTAGGAGCTGCAACACGAAACTCAATGTTGGGAGTAGGGCGTAAATCATTTTCATGCGCGATTCCACTGCATCATATATTTGGATTCTGTAGAAACGTCAGAAAAGTTATCTATGGAGCGAAGCATACAGTATCGCTTGTACGAAAGAGTGATGATAATGACGCAATCTGGAGGATTCCAGCAGACAATGCAAATCCAAATACTGATGCCGGTAAAGTCAATTTAACAAAAATATCATTGTGGATGCCAGTGTTGACTCCAGCAATCACCGCAGAAGAACGATTGCTATCATTTATGGACCAAGGAGGAAAGTCGTTGTTGAGTTGGTTATCAGTGAGTACAGATGTGAAGCAATCAAATATCAACGGGTTATTCACGTGGAATCTAGCATCAAAACAAGGTGTTTCTGCGCCACGTCATATATTTATTGCGTTACAGGATAACTCACGAGTTGGCAATCAACTCTTCAGCCATATGATATTTGATCAATTAGGTGTGAAAGACGTCTCACTGAGAATAAACGGCCAACAGGAACCATCCGAGGATATACAACTTAATTACACAGAAAATCATATTGCACGAGTTTATCATCGTCTGTTGTCATTTATGGCACGCGATCAAAATGTGGATACTGGTTTGCAAATATCACAATACGACTTTAAAAATCTGTATCCGATCTATTACTTCTCACTGGAACATCTCGATTTGATGAGACAATCTGTCGTTGATATACATTTTAGAGCTAATGTGACTCGTGGTGCTATTGCTGATTATAGAGCGGTTGCTGTCATTCTCAGTGATAAATCAATGCTACTTGAAGGTGTTGGTGGAAGAATGAGAGTGGTAGATGCCCCAGTAGAAAATCTTTGATTTTCAAAAACATGTAATTGAAATCGTAAACGATTTTCTCCATTTAGAATCAATCTATTATGTATAATGTCATATAGTGTTATTAGTGTTGCGTTAACTCCCGGTCAATTAAAAAAATTGCAATCAGAATCGGCTAAGCGATGTGGAACCACAATCACGTTGAAACCCAACCAAATGACTGGTGGTGCAAATAAACTATCGCTGACAACTCGTCAGGTGAAACATTTCAATGATGCACTTGCAGCCAAAAAAGGTGTTCAGATTACTCTCTCTGCGGCTGCTATCAAAAATATGATTAAAACAGGCGGTATATTCCCGTTGTTAGCTGCGATACCAGCATTGATTGCAGCGGCTGCCCCAGCGGTGGCTAAAGCGGCAGCGTTAGGAGCCGTTGGTACTGCAGCAGGAATGGCACTAAAGAAGGCAACTGGGAAAGGATATAAAAAAAAGGGACGATCCGTTCACGGATTGGGTCTAAGACTACCAGGAACCCCGTATTCGTGGTACAGCGGAAAGGGTCTAAGACTACCAGGAACGATTTATTAATTCAGAAATCTTCGATTTCCGAACCTATGGTTCCAATGTCCAATTTTGATTTAATGGATGCTGCTAAAAAACTAGCGATTAAAAACTTCAGAGGTGTCTTTATGAAAGATCAATTACCACATCAACCAAACAGCGTTGAAACCGGAATCATTAATTTAGATAACAGCACCGGACCCGGAACTCACTGGGTTACATACGCTATTGATCCACGTGGGATTGTCTATTTTGATTCATATGGATTAGCCCCACCAAAAGAGTTTTTGCGTTATATAAAAACCCTTCCAATGAAGACTTGGTATTCTACGCTACCAACACAACAAATGAATGACCCACCAATATGTGGCAGCGAAGTATTAAATGTCCTTAACGCTATTTCTAACTCCTTGAGTAACCCAAGCGGAAAACCACCACATGTTGTCGTGAATGAATACACTAGTAATCGCTTTTTAGAGAGAGAAAGAGTTTTACAATAACATGATTGATATTTGGGGGAGATCTTTGAAACCCAAACCCGATGGCACTGCACCACCTGATTCTGTCAAGGATGTAAAAAAACTAATCAAAGATGAAATAGCTGAGACGTTGAACTTAACAAATGTTGATCCTAATGAAATAGTTGTATTTCAAGACAAACAGGGTAAATTGAAAACCAGTAATATTTCTCTGGATGATATTTTGGTTAAACAACAAAACGCAATCGAGAACACCGTTGCGTTATTTTCCGATCAGGGTAAACTCAAACCGGGTGTAATCGTTTCGACGATTACAGATCGATTAAAAACTATCAACGATGAGTTAAACAATTCTCTGTTTGTACTTACAACACTTGAATCTAGAATTGAAGAAAACGGAAAACAGTTTTCAGTTTTTCGTAGAAATATCATTGATAAATTTATTGGAACCCAGTTGGATAAAATAGAAATAAAACTCCCTGATATTAAAAAATCCATCGATGAGACGAAAAACTTCATCGAAGCCGTCAAAGGTGATTTTTCGAGGATGATAACAATCATTGAAAAAACAAAAATTCCTCATGAGAAAACCAACAACGTAGTATATACAATCCAACACGGATCATTTGAGTGGACACCTGCAAACAACAAATTAGATATCACTGCAACCGTTAAGGGTATTTATCGATTAACACTAGTGACACCATTGAGTCAATTTAATATTTCATCGTCCAGTTCATCCGGGGTCAATAATACGATTTCAACGATCATCGACAAGAATACAACTGAAAAGTTCACAATCACAGCTACTGATAAAAATTTGATTGGGGTTTCAGTAACCTGGTATGTTGAATTCGTAGCGGATTTAAGTAAATAACTAAATTGAAAGGATTTCACAATTGAAAACGCTAGCTTTTTTAAAATAACAATGATTTCATCAACGCAATGTCGCTATGATCAGGTCAGAGAATTTCAGACTAGACTCAAAACCCTCGCCGAGGAGTATCAAATAAAAATAAAAAAATACCGACGAGGAATCACCGCAATTGATGTTATTATGTACTCGGTGTCAAGCATTCTCACTGGCGCTGGAATAATACTTGCATCGGTTACAATGATTGCCCCGGTCGTAGTTCCAATTTGCATTTCTGCGGTGGCTACAATCGGGGGTATATCAACCGGGATAGCAAAAAGGATATCAAGCAGCAGAGAGGGTGAACAGACCAACTTTTTCTAGGCGTCAATTTAGTAAACTAAGGCTTCCTTGAAAATACTTTTTCAGGCGTCAATTTAGTAAACTGAGGCTTCCTTGAAAATACTTAATTAATTTTTAATAATAATTTGAGCAAAGAATGAAAAAAAAAAGACGCCATTTAGTTGACGTTCACAATCTCGGCTGCTAATGCGCTAATAATTTTTTTACGATGAAAGTCTTTAAGACGAAAATCCTTTCAGGATGAAAGTCTTTAGGACTTTACAAACAAACTAATTTGCAAAACTTCACCTCGTAGATCAATTAAATTATTAGATTGGTCAGTGAGTTTGAAATTAATTCTCGTTAACAAATCATTATGACATCGCATATAGACTAGATTAGTTGGGTCTTCAATAATTAGAAATCCTGGAGGAGCCGTTGGTGCAAATGAGTATAAAATATATCCTTGCTGAGCTTGATTTGATTGTTCGAGATTTATTTGATAATTTCCTTCGATAACGTCACATACTAAATTGAGCGCAATCACCGTTGAAATATTCACATTGTTCGGAGCAATATGTCTACCGCCGCCTTCTGGATCATTATTAAATTTCAGAATATTTGCTGTAGGATTCTTCGATTTTTTCCAATTATCGTGGATTCTTTTGAACCCAATATCAATAGCATCGTCAAGTTGTTTCTTTAGTTTATCCGGGTTATATCCAGGGATTTTAAAATCTTTAATCTCCGTTTTATTAATATTGTATAGATCCGCAAACTTATCATGTAATATCTCTTCATTTAATACTTCTTGAATAATTATCGAGTGAAATATTTTCATATCATAGATGATTTTATTACCCGTTTCTACGATGCTGATAAACTCGTCTTTAGTGAGAGAGCCGGATTTAAGAGATATTAGCAGTAGTGAAAAATCATTATTCATTGCTGTGAAATTTCCGTTGATGAGAGGAACATAAATTGATTCAAAAATATTTTTATTTAAGAACTTACCGGGAGTATAATCTTGATAACTCTTGACTTCATTGACGGGTTTTATTTTGTTGGTGATATAATCGGATTTTTTAGGTTCGGGTGGAAAATCCTTCGAATTTTCTCGCGAGTTATCCGGTGGTAATTCAGGCCATCCTAACACTGATCTTATAGAACTCTGATAAATATCTACAACATATCCAGGGGAATTAATCTCGATAGCAGATGATAATGTTGGTTCATGAACTGTTATAGCGATTTTTGATTCTTTTCCAGTGAGAGATTTTATTCTGCGTTGAAATTCAGCGTTGATCTGTTCGATTTGGTATGACCCAGTTGGTAACGAGACAACGTTCCAGTCTGGGGTTCCATCTTCACGATTTTTCCACGCGAACACCAAGGAATTATTTGGTTGTTGACCACCAAATGCTACCGATCTAATATTAGGCCAGCTATGATACACTCGTAGTTTTGCTAGTGCGATCTCGCTCACGGGAACGGGAATCGGGAAATTCACACTAAATTCAGGACGCGTTGAGGTTACTGATATCGTGCTTGTTTTCACCGGTGTTGTATTCTCTACTATTTGTTGAAGTAGTTCTTGCGGTGATGTCATTATTATTATCATTTCTCTCTAATTTTAGCATTGTTGTTTTATACAATTCCGCCATCGTTGAGAATTCGCTATCTGATATTGTTGTGTCGTCGAGTGATGATGATATTAACGAGGATAATTGCGAGTAACCGGCGGATGCAATATGAAATTTTATTATATAATTATGTAGTTTACTCTGGCTACACGATGATAGTTTTTTTGTGATCCCGGTTAATATCCCGGCGATTGTAGCTATCGAAGAAATAACTATTGGTACTACAACCGGAGCAACCATAACCACTGAAGATAGTATTATTCCAGCAGCAGTGATTACTCCAGACACCGAGTAAACGGTGATATCAACTGCGGTTATTCTTCTTTGGTATTTTTTTATTTTTATTTGATACTCCTCACAGAGTGAGTTGAGTTTAGTTTGAAATTCTCTGACTTGATCATAGCGATACTGATTCGATGATGGAGTCATTTTATTTTAAAAGCGCTAGCATTTTCAATTGCGAAATCCGAAGGATTTTCCTTTCAGTTTAATTGTTTACTTAAATCCACTACGAATTCTACGTACCACGTTACTGAAACCCTGGCTAGATTTCTATCTGTAGTCGTTATCGTGAATTGTTCAGTTGTATCCTTGTCGATGATCGTTGATATCGTATTATTGACTCCAGATGAACTACTTGATGATATATTGAATTGAGTCGGTGATACTATTGTTAATCGATAAATACCCTTGACTGCTGCGGTTATGTTTAAAATGTTATTTGTGGGAGTCCACATAAATGAACCGTGTTGAATCGTGTATACTACGTTGTTGACGATAGATTTATCATGAGGAATTTTTGTTTTTTCAACAATACTTATCATCCTCGTTGCATCATCCTTTATTGCGTTGTTGAATGTTTTAAGCTCATCGATGGATTTTTTAATATTAGGAAGAGTTATTTCAACTTTATCAAACGGGGTTACAATAAATTTATCAACGATGTTTTTACGAAACATTGAAAACTGTCTCACGTGTTTATCATATTCGGATTGAAGAGTTGTTAGTTCCAACAAAGAATCTTTTATTGTGGTGAGTTTTGGTGCCGTTACTGGTGGATTTCCAAAAAATTCTAGTATGGGTTTATCAATCTGGTCAATTGTATTTCTTTGTGTTTCACTAAACTGGTTAAATACAACTATATGATCGTCATACTTATCATTGAGTGATTTCAATGAATTCGCCGTGTTATCATATGTTGCTAATTTATCCGTAATCGTTGAAACAAGTGCACCTGGTTTGAGTTTACCCCCATCAGAAAATAACGCGATAGTATCCTCTGCTGCATCTCGTCGTTTAACCAAAATATCATCGAGAGAGATATTACTACTTTTCAATTTACCCTGACGATCTTGAAATACAACTATTTCACCAGGATCAACATTTGCTAGGTTTAATATTTCAGATATTTCATCTTCGATTATTTTTTTAATATCTTTATTATCAAAAGTTTCAACTTCACCATCAGGTTTCTTCAGCGATGATAAAGATCGTCCCCAAATATCAATCATTATTATAGAAATATTTTTATCATCTAAAATCAAAAAAGATTTCTAATCCTATGGATTTTTAATCCATTGACCGCTAGTATACTCATTCACTACTACATGAGGTGGTTTTAAAGATTTAGGAATCAAAGATTTCCGTGAAATAGCATCAAGTACATTTAATACTTCATTGCCACATATGGGTGGGTCAAGCATTGTTTGTGTTGGTAACGTGGAATACCAACATCTCACTTTGTGAGGGTTTTTAAATTTCTTAATATAATTGATAAATTCTTTCGGCGGCGCTAATCCATATGAATCAAAATAAACAATACCGCGTGGATCAATCGCATATGCAACCCAGTGAGTTCCAGGTCCAGAGCTGTTATCTAAATTAATAATACCAGTTTCAACGTGATTTGGTTGTGCTGGTAACTGATCTTTCATAAAAACACCTCTGAAATTTTTTATTTTTAATTTTTTAGCGGTATCAATTAAATCAAAATTGGACATAGGAATCGCAGATTCCCGAACTATATCGT
Source organism: Unio pictorum (assembly GCA_030141615.1). NCBI lineage: Eukaryota > Metazoa > Mollusca > Bivalvia > Unionida > Unionidae > Unio > Unio pictorum. The sequence goes on along the minus strand of JARLTB010000203.1, from coordinate 4,202,228 downwards.
TCCTGGAATTCGAAGACCTTTTCCGCTGTACCATGAACTCGGGGTTCCTGGTAGTCTTAGACCCTTCCCCTTTTTTTTATAACCCTTTCCAGTTGCCTTTTTCAACGCCATTCCTGCTGCGGTACCAATGGCTCCTAACGCTGCCGCCTTCGCCACCGCTGGGGCCGCTGCGGCAATCAATCCTGGAATCAACCCTAACAACGGGAATATACCACCAGTCTTTTCCATGTTACGGATCGCGTTTGTAGAAAGAGTAACCTGAACTCCCTTTTTTTCTTCCAACGCTTTATTAAAATGATTAACCTGAGTTTTTGTTAGCGATAGTTTATTCCCTCCGCCATTCATCTGATTAAATTTCAGCGTTATTGTGGTTCCACATTGCTTAGCTGATTTAGATTGTAATTTTTTTATTTGACCAGGTGTCAATGTGACATTGATATTACTATACGACATTATACAAAATAGATTGATTCTAAATCGGAAATGCAAGCATTTCTAAATTCAATTACAGATTTAGAAAATCTACAGATTTTCAACTGGTGCATCTGTGAATCTCATTCGTCCACCAGCACCCTCAAGTATCATTGATCTATCACTGAGAATGACAGCAACCCCCCTATAATTAATAATACCACCAGGACGGGTTACACGAGCTCGGAAGTGTATATCAACGACGGACTGTCTCATCAAGTCAAGATGTTCTAGTGAAAAGTAATAAATCGGGTACAGACTTCTAAAATCCAACTGTGATATTTGTAGACCAGTATCGACATTTTGATCGCGTCCCATATACGACAGCAACCGATGATAAACTCGTGCAACGTGGTTGTTTTCATAGTTAAGTTGTATATCCTCGGTTGGTTCTTGCTGTCCGTTTATTTTCAACGAGACTTCATTAACACCTATCTGATCAAATATCATATGGGAACGTTCTTGATTATTTAATCGCGCAGTATTCTGTAGCGCAACAAATATGTGACGTGGAGCTGAAATACCCTGTTTTGATGCCATGTGCCATGTAAGTGTACCATCAATATTAGTATCTATAGTATCTGTGGACGTTGACAACCAACTTAATAATCTCTTCCCCCCTTGATCCATAAATGACAGTAACTTCGGTTCTGTTGACAACGACGGAGTCAACACTGGCATCCACAGTGTTAGTTTTGATAAAATGACTTTACCATCGGCAACGCCAGCACCGCGCCAGATTGCAGCATCATCAGTACCCCTTCTCATTAGAGCTACAGTATGTTTTACTCCATAGATAACTTTTCTGACGTTTCTGCAAAATCCAAATATGTGATGGAGCGGAATAGCACATGAAAACCGTCGATGTTGTCCCTGCAACGTTGCTACTCGTGTTGCAAATCCTAGGTTATAATTAGTAATATTATTTATGACATCAAAATCGGCAGCTGGTCTTGTATATCCGGCTGGTGCTGGATCAACTGCAGTATCTCGTGTTGCTTTTACTCTAGAATACTGGACGTGCTCAGCGTTATCAGTAATATCCTTAGAGAACATCATAGATGGACCAGCTGATCTAGTATAATCATCTGAATATCTTGCTAGTCCAATTATTCCGGTAGCAACATCAACCTCGCGTTCAATAGATTCTATTTCTCTTCCATCAATGAGATATCTAGCACTTTCAAATAACGCCATGATGCCATTATTAACAAAACCAACTCGGATAGTTGGGTCATTTGCATATGGTGTATTAGCTGCAACATTTGTTACGAGTTCACCTTCGACTTCAATAAAGGCTTCAGCGGGTAAAAAGTATTTACTGGTATCATGAACTTGAAGTTCAATTCTTCCACGAAGATCAGGTTGTACTGCATGATAAGCAAAAAATTGATAATCGCGTACAGAAGTATCTTTAAGCACTGGGGCTTCCATGTCAAATGCAACATCAGGGTTCTGTTTGAACATTTTTATTATATACCCGTTGGTCTAAATCAAAATATTTTTCAAATTCTAAAGAATTTTTAAATTAATTATTTAGTTGAGTATTTAAATAATGAAAATATCTGAAAAAAAAAACGATAATGAAGATAGCGTTAGAAACATTAATGTTTCTGATACAAGTGATTCTGATGCTAGTATTTCTACAATAACCATAACAACTGAGAATCCTGTCCAAATAACTAGAATAAATGATTCTGGAATCATAAATGATTCAAACCCCAGAAACACTAGTGTTTCTAACGCTAGCATTTCTACAATAACTATAATATTTGGAAATCCTCTCCAAATAAATATTTCTGGAAATACTTGTATTTCTAACGTCGAAATTTCCTAAAACCACTTCCGGAAATTCCACTTCCTGCTATCATATTTGCTGTTATATTATCCTGGGCGTTAGTCATTAACGACTGTAGTTTTTCATCTACTGCGTTATTTATAATTTTACTAACACTAGCAGGCATTATCGTGGTAGATGGCAAAACACTTGCATTAATGTTTTTAGGTTTTGATTGGAAATTCGAAGAATTTCGTCGTCGAACTAGTGTTGTTAGTTTATCCCTTGCGGCTGAAAATGCCTTACTAGCAAGATCACCAACAGCGTTAATACCCTTATCTCGGATAACATCAATTGCTTTCATTGATAATTGTTTTGCAAACGGAGCCACTTTTGGAGCCATTCTTGAAAATAATCCCATTATAGTATTACCGAGACCATCTCCATAGTATGCTCGGTATTTTGGTAATCGTGAGTTTACCACGTAGACATTCGTTGGTTTATCATGGTTGTAGTGTATGATCATTATTCTATATACAGAATCACTAATGATTCTACAAATTGTTATTTATCTAATTAGTCGCTATGATAACCGTCCACTAACTCTTCAATGAAATCTCGATATGTTGCAATATCCATGATACCACCTTGAAATAACCTCCTACAGATATCAGCAGCTTCATTGATTATTTCTGGTGAGTTATTCCCGGCTCGTTTTCCTCCTACGAGTACTTCTAATCGTGCTATATCACCAAGAATATTACCGGGACATGTTACACTAGAATTTCCAACACTAGAGTGAAAATCCATAGGTGAATATCCCTTTCCGGTTTTTTTCTTAGTTTTTGCTTCTCTTTTTCTTTGTTGTTCTTGTTGTTTTTCTTCTTCTTCCTGTTGTTTTTCTTCTTGTTGTTGTAAATCATAATCATCAATTCCTCTCGTAAACATTTTATACTCCATTTTTCCTTTTTTTAAACGACTAATATCCTTATTCATTTTAAACAACCAATCAACCCAGTTATCTCGTGATATTTTACTCTCTTTATACTCGTCCTTCAAAAAACGTTCTCTTGAATAATAGCTTTGAACAGCAAAATTACCAAAGGCGGTATAATCGTTGGGTTTTATTAATTGAAATCGTTTTATTTGTTCTATACTCGCCGGAGTGAATTTGTCTATAAAGGGAACACCACGAGTAGTGGAAACTGCGCCCTCGTCTTCGGCGGATTCTTCAAGGACATCAATACCACTTTGTCGTTGTATTTCCATCTGAGTTGCCATATCACCTGAAAGTTTTTGTACAGCCTGTTTTGTTTGTCCAGTTTCGATTGCTATTTTTTCAAGTTCACCAAGAAGAGGCCTCTCTATTCGTTTTCCTTCTTCAGGGACATCTCCGTATATCGCCCGTTCAGTTGCTGTTTTCACACCCTCAGTTGCACTAACAATAGGTTTGAAGAGTTGCTCTGTATCCTCTGTGAAGTCAGTTTGAAGTAATTGCCGTTGTTGAAGTTTTTCGCGGATTTTATCACGAAGAGGTAATATTTTCCGGATAGCGCTAAGCCTTTCTCTAGCTAATCTCGTTGTTAATGATTCTCCTACCATTATTGAAAGAGTATTACTATTGTCAAATTAGAAATGCAAAGCATTTCATTGCAAAGCATTTCATTGCAAAGCATTTCATCAAAGATTTTTAAGTAAAAAAAAAATCACTAACCTAAAAATGCAAAGCATTTTAATACTTCCTTGTTATTGTACTGAGTCACACACATAATTTTACTTCCTCGTTTGCACAGGTAACATGTTATACATGTTATGTACATGTTATATACCGTACTGGTTATACAAACAAAGGAGGCTCTCTACGCGTGGGGCTCATCACCTTCAGAGTTTTCCATCAATATTTTTAATTGTCTCACTTTACAATTAATAAGTCTCTTTTGTTCATATTCTAAGCCTAATTGCTTTCGTACACGTTCAACGATGCTACATAATGGTACGAAGACATTAACATCTTCCGTATTGACTAAGCTCTCACGTATAAGTTTTTGGATATTCTTAATTAAAAAATATTTTTTAGATAGGACATATTTTCCTGTCTGTTCTGCAAATTGTATATCCTCGAAATCGGTCATAATTTGATCACAATCCAAACCTGAACATAATTTTATATTTTGATCCTTAAGTTTGTTGATTTCAATAATAATCAATTTGAGATTTTCAAGATTCATATATATATAAAAATATATTTGTTCAAAATGAATTCTGGATACACTAAGGTGTTGAGCATCTTAGTATACCCAGAAGCTTAATGCGATTATAGGTGATTATGATTATATACAATATAATGGATGACGACGGCACAATAACCCCTGATCTAGTGTAGTAGGCGGTTATATACGGTTTGGTTTTACTATTAATAGTATTTACCAGTTAGACACATAGGACGGTACAACAATAGATTATAGGTGAATGAATTGATTTTCAATGACAATGGATGAGACGACGGCACACAATAACCCCTGATCTAGTGTAGTAGGCGGTTATATACACATAGGACGGTACAACAATAGATTATAGGTGAATGAATTGATTTTCAATGACAATGGATGACGCGGGCTATTCTACATTCAAGTGTAAACCAAAACCGCAAAATCAAAACTTTGGTTTTGAATGTCAATAATAACGTTCATACCACGTGTGACGGTGTGGTTTTGTTTACACTTGAATTTCGGCTAAATGCCCAATTATAATAAAGACGAATTTGTATATATACACTCATTACGACGAGGTGATATAAAAGAGGTGTAGTGATTGTAATTATTTGTTTGTTTATTAGCGATCACTGACAATGTTGAAAACACGCATAATACTTGAAACAGACATTAAAAAAAATGTTTAAATACGACGTGTATATGAAACAGTTCTGTTAATACTTGAAAAAAGACAAAATTGATTGTGTTTTGTTCAGATTCATAATAGCGAAACTAACCAATCAAAATCAATGTTAGAAACGCTAGCGTTTCCATGTTTAAGATCCGTAACTCTGTCGCTGATGATTTGTCACACGCGTTATACCTAACGGAGTTATCTCCCATGTGAAATTGCAAAATTGAAGATTTTCAATGGAAATTCTTTCACAATTTCACGAAGCAATTTCCAATGCAAATTATACATAAACAAACCGAATTTTGTTTTTTAAATACTTTGAAAAAGCGGTCTTATAAATTCCATCTGCTACTTTTTGTACCGAGGAGGTGTGAATATCGAAATACTTACCAGCTTCTGACATTGATTGAAATACCATCTCCTTGTTGTCAATATTAATTGACTTTACTGGTCTCTTCCCAATTGATTTACAAGTACCAGTATTTCCAGATGCAGTATTCTCACTTTGTGTAACAGCTCGTAAATTATTCAAAGAATTATGTGTCCTAATACCATCAATATGATCAATAACAAAACCATCCTTAATTGATCCATTATAAACTTCATAAACGAAACGGTGATTGAGATATATTTTCCTTCCAACTCTAAAGATCAAATATCCCATACCATTATCCCACCCAATTGGCTTCTTATTTTTACAATGTCTAACAACACCATCACGAGAAGCTTCGTATTTTTCAATAACAGGATGTCTTTGAAATTCTTGGCTCATTTATATATAATATATCTATTTGTCTAATTCGTTAATTGGCTGAATTATAACATTGGCAAATCTTTTTATATAGTCAGCCGCGTTTTTTATGACGTTGTCAGAGTCAGAAACGCTAGCGTTTTTCTTCAATACTCGCTTGTCATAATAACGTTTTAACTCTCTATAACGCTTACCCCCGCAATTAATGCATAACTGCGACTTGCCTCTTACACCTACCCCACAATGCAAGCATGGTAAAGGCCCCTCCGAACCATTTCTAACACTCTGCATATGATACCCACAGAATTCATTTCTGCATGATTTGTTACATGGAGTCTTTGATCCAATCATAAGCCATTTGCAATGATTCATTATATAAAAAACTTTCTATTTAAATACTTGTTTTAATTATAATATGAAGGAATTCAAGAGATTATCGAAAATTAAGCCTTGGAAAAATGCTAGATTTAATCTCGATAGAATCTCTAATATACCTAAAAGTCTAGTAGATGACAAACCACTGCTGAGTAAAATCAGCGACTGTTTTAATGAGTTTAAGCGTGATGGAGCATCTCATGCGTGGTCGACATTTCGAATTATTGGTGTACCCGTAATTGATGCTACTATGAACGATACAAGAGCAGCTGAGATACTTTCACACATTGGCAAGAAATCCAAGGGATTTCTGCAGAGGTATTTTTTTAGAATAAAATTCATTATCGAAGAGGAAGGTGAATGGATTATCAGAGATAAATTTGAACCAATCCTAAGAAACCCTAACGTTTCTAAGGATAAAAAATTTGTTATTGTGAGTAGAGATTCCAAACCAGGAATTCTAACTGGAATTGATAGACCATACTATGAGAAATCTTACCCTGTAACAGCAGTTGTTTACGGAATATATCAGCTAAATGATAAGCCAAGTATTGCAAAACTAGCACCTGTGAAAACGTCGTCGTCATTAAATTGTGTAGCAACACGAGTAATAGAACACTTTACAAATTCCCTCCGAGAAAACAAATTAACTGATCTACGAAGAAAAAAAATAACCGAATGGGAACTGACAGTGAATCAACATGGAGCAAGGATTTCCGATATAGCTAAATTAGAAGCATTATTAAAATTTCCAATATCGGTAGCGACAATAACCGGAGAAGTATTATACGAACCGAAATATCAATCGCGAGGAGCTCCAATTGAAATTATTGATCATAACAAACACGCGTGGACACCCGCGGTAAATATATTTCCACGAGAAAGAACTGTTCGATATATATCTAAAGAATTTTCTAAGGATGGTTTAAAAAATGAATATCATTTTAATGAAAGGAAATTATTTGATGCTATTTACGCGTTAACCAAAGACGACCCTGTGTCAGTATGGTTAATCAGTAGTAATGATCATCCGGAAATAGGATTTGATCAGTTTGTAAAACCAAATGGTGAATTATATCGAACTGAAGAATTAGATACTAGAATGAAAAATATCGCTAAAGAATTTTCAGAGGAAAACGCTAGCGTTTCTACTGTAGAAAAACTACTTACGGATAGTTTTACAATTACATCAGTAGTAGCTCACTTCGCACGAGAAAAGAATTCATGGCGTCCAACACGAAATAATTTTCTGGAGGACGTGAAGTCGAGTTGCGTCGAATTTGGTCATGGAGGATTATGGAATACGAAATACTCACGTGATGGTATGATTTCAATTGATATATCCGCGTGTTATCCTGGAAGTTTTCTCGGGTATGGAGAATGCTCTGAGTATTTCAAACGATTTGGACATCCCACACATGAAATGACTCGTGTTGCGATTAATGGTTGTTTGCCTGATTTTGATTTAACCGGATTTGCTCGTGTGATATCATTTAACCTCGCTATAGGGTTACATCCGTGTAGTTATATTTGGCTCGGTAGACATATGTATGAAAAAGCGTGGATGCCAATAGTGCTATTGAGATATATGTTAGATAGTGGTATGTTAACATCGTTAATTGTTGGTGAAGCGATTATTTGTTATAACGCTCAGAAAGATGTTTGGTTACCAAAACCCGATCTAGAAAAAATAATTAATGAAGAACGAAAACAATTGGAAGATTGCAGCGAAGAATATATCATAGATTGGTCTAAAAAACTATTCGAGGGTAAGAATAGAGAGGCTAAAGATCTCGGACGAAAAATAATCGGTAAATTCACTCAAGGTGGAAGATTTGACAATGCAAAATACTCTTCGAGATTAATTACAGACGATGAAGAATACAATTTTATCATAGCCGATTTAATAAAAAAAGGGAAATTTGTAACCCGTAAGAACGCTTTTCTATCAGGGGAATTAGATGAGGAAGCTTACAAATCTGCGAGCGGAACTAATAATGTTTGGGTAGATGATGTCCTTCGATCAAATGGTAAGAAACTAGGTACGGTTGTTACCTACTGTGATGGAAAAAGTTGTCAATACACACATTTGAGAAGTTCTATGTTAGCCTATTCTATTATTAATCTATTTTCGATGATAAATAGATTTCCTAATACCGCGGTTAGAGTAGCTACTGATTCGATGTATATACATGAAAAATATAAATCAGATGTAGCTAAATTCACAGATCCTAAAGAAGTGTGGGGAAATTGGAGGTTTAAAAAAGAAATACTACATGAGTATTGTAAATCCGCAGACGTTGCTATGGATGATAAATATATTTGTTATGAAATTGAAAATGCTAGCATTTCTACTGCACCGCCCGTATCCGATCCAATTTGTAGATACAAGACAGTTTATTTAAACGGTTGTGGAGGGTCAGGAAAGACAACTCGTGCAATCGAATTATTTCGTCAGTCAACAATGCTTGTGTTAACACCAACTCACAGACTTGCCAGAGAGATGATAGCGCGTGGAGTAAAAGCCTGTACCTATCACAGCTTCTTTCGATGGAAAGGTGATAATTGGACTCCTGATCGAATGGGCGATAAATTCATTCCTGAAATAATAATCTGGGATGAAATATGCACGGTATCGTTGACAGTATTACAGATATTTCTATCATGGTTATTGACAAAAAACACAAAAGTTGTCATGTGCGGGGATCACGGCCAACCACAACCATTTGTTGGTGGATCTCCACATGAATGGTTAAAGGGTTTTGTAGATTATTATGAAGAGATTAATACAGACCATAGATCACTTGATGAACAATTACGAGAATTCAAAGCGCTAATTAGATTACAACCTGATAAAATCCAATGTGAAATAGCGCGTGAAATAATCTCTGAAACTCCCATGAAGGAATTTTGGGAAATGTGGAAGCCAAATGATTTAATAATCGCGAGTAGAAAAATAGTCAGAGACGCACTTCAGATGAAGTTGTTTGAATTGCATAAGTGTAAATTTGCAACACTTCCAGTACCACTCTGTTATAGACCTAAGGATACACGAAAGCAGAATATCGACGTTGACATTCCTGGACAACAACAAAAGCAGAATTTAGTATTAAATGATATTGTGTTGGTTGATATCAGCGTCGTCGAAGATGCATTGGGGAACTCTGATAAATCCCCATGGACGTTAGGTTATGCAGCAACAATACATTCTTCACAGGGATTGACTATATCCGATACAACTCTTTGGATAGTAGATAATCGCATTGAGTGGTCAAATTTAGTTTATCTCGCAGTATCCAGAGTACGACGGATAAATCAACTTCGAAGAATTGTTTTCGATGATGAAATCATTAATGATGAAATCATTAGTGACGATATAATCAGAAAAAAACTCTCTGACTATAAACAACAGGATAAAAAAAATAAACGAGAATTTGACATTGATGCTGAATTAATTAAGAAGCTGAAACAACAACAGAATAATCACTGCGCGAGTTGTAATTGTATAATGAATTGGAATTGGTCGGATAAAGATTCTCGCCAATTCACCGTAGATAGAAAAGATAACAATCTCGGTCATGTCAGAGATAATGTGATGCTGACTTGTCTTGAGTGCAACAGACGCAGAGGTGCTAATTAAGACCACGCGGTGGTAATTGAGTATCCTCAGGAATCACTTGTAATTGTTCGCGTGTAAAACCCCGCTGAGGAGCAGTTGAATCCAGTCTATAGATTGGAGGTCTACCCGTAGATCGTGTTATACCGGATATCCTATGCGTAGTGACACTCCAAATAGGATCGGTAGCTCTTTTTTTACCACCCTCAAGCTCTCCTGGTTCATATAAGTACCTTACAATGACATTACTACCAAGAATTGGTTCTTTTTGTGAAATTCCTTGGATTTCCATTTTGATAGACGCTTTCTTAATAGCGTTGACAGGTTTCATATTAATTGTTCTAGTAATCTCATTATTGATTGCGGTAACTACACCTGGTAATCTCTTGACCCATTCACGGGATCGTTTATCCTGGATGAATTCTTTCGCGTATTGATATCCAAATAACCGCTCAGCAAGGGTTTTATTAAACCGTTCAACAATTGCCTGATCGCGATGTAGCGCAGTGTGTCCTCGTCTGATGGCGACATTATGATGTTTCATCGTAGATGTAACAACACCTTGAAATTCCTTGCCAGGATCAACTTGTAACAGATTTGGCCAGCGCAGAGGACCTCGTCGATAAATTTTTTCAAATGCAGAAGCTACTTCAGTAGATGATTTTGTTTTTAACGGTTCTGCTTCTTTGTATCGACTTGCAATATCAACTAACGTTAACGCATATTTGTAACCATTGTCATGCGGCAGAAATAGTATATCAGCTTGATGAACTTCATTAGGCGTTGTCACATCAAAATGCGAGTAGTTAATTTGTTTAGGCGCTGGTAGATAAATTTGCCATATTGCCTGTTTAGATAACCAGTTTGCCGCTGTAGTTTTTTTCACCTTTGATGCACTAGCTAGTTTATTGATTGCTGCGTAACCTCTCCAGTATCCCCTCGGAGAATAGTAAATAAATTCCATATTAAAATGCTAGCATTTTCAATTACCAGCACCTAACATCAATTTACCCTTCATAGCAGATTTTACCAACCACGAAGCCAATTTTTCTTTGAAGGATTTATCAGGAATAGCATTTAACGCATGAATTAATTTTACATCTGCGAGATGTCTGTGTTGAAGATTGCTGCTTTTATAAGCGACATCATGAGCATGACACGCCTTATCAATAGCGTTTATTGGATACTCGCCGGGTCGGGGCTGATTTTGATCATCAAGTCTGATATCTAATCGTGTCCCCGGTCCACAGTAGCTATATCCTGGAAGGTGCTTTTCTCCTGGATACTTTGCCCACGGTGTTCCAGGGAGTTTTGCTAACTTGGCTGCAATATCACCTCCTCGTTTTTTTTTAGAAAATTCGAAGAATTTTTAGAAGTAAATCTAAATTTCTTTGTACTACATTGTACACACTTACCAGAAAGCGCTGATCGATTATTTTTCGTTGTAATCGTTGTCAAATCATTTGTGCCAGTACGCATCCTACATTTCACACAATATAAATCCATAATTATATATATAACAGCATGAATGTAATTGATTATTCAGCTACGAGACGACGGGAACCTATTAAACACAATGCAATGTTACCAAATTCTATTCGCGCAATTATCATCGGACCATCTGGAAGTGGTAAAACACAATTACTACTTAATTTGATAACGAGATGGATGAAGTGGGATAAATTGTACATGATTGCTCCGAGTGTAGATGATCAGCGATGTTATGAAGTGTTAAAAGATTTTAACGAAGCCGCGCAAGAAATTAACGGCGATGGTGTTATTGAGTTTATAACCGATATCGAAGAGGCACCTAGTATTGACTCCATTGACGGAAGTATTAACAATTTAGTCGTATATGATGATATCATGTTAGATAATCAAAAAAATCCTGCTAGAATATTTTCCCGAGGGCGTCACAAAAACACCGACGTGATATATATCACTCAACGTTACACTCAAATACCAAAAGTAATCCGAGATAACTGCAATATGCTGTGTGTATTTAACGGAGTTGATACTCATACTCTTAGAAATATTTGGCAAACTTGGTGCGGTGGCGATATGGATCATAATCGGTTTAGAAATTTCTTTAGCCACGCTCAGTCAATCCCACACGGATTTGTGACGATAAATTTATCAGACCCTCGGACAAGATATCGTGTCGGACTTGATCAAATATTTAGTTAGCGCATTAGCAGCCGAGATTGTGAACGTCAACTAAATGGCGTCTTTTTTTTTTCATTCTTTGCTCAAATTATTATTAAAAATTAATTAAGTATTTTCAAGGAAGCCTCAGTTTACTAAATTGACGCCTGAAAAAGTATTTTCAAGGAAGCCTTAGTTTACTAAATTGACGCCTAGAAAAAGTTGGTCTGTTCACCCTCTCTGCTGCTTATCATCATGCAGCCAACGCAAACTGCAGAATTACTTACTTCAATTTCATATTGCATCAACCGCATATTCGCAGTTATCCCTGATGATATCGTCGTCACTCGATAATACAATTATATCAGATAGTGAATTCTCAGAGATGGTCAGTATTTTTGATTCCGCGATATCGAAATTAGAGCGACAACATGAATATAATAACAATGACAACATCGATGGAATTAGAAAACACGAACCCAAAAAACAAAATGATCTCAATAATATCAACCATACCAGATTGTGAGTTCTCAGTGATGGTCAGTATTTATGATTCCTCGATACCAAAATTAGAAATACAACATGAGTATAATAACAATGACGACACCGCAGGAATTACTTCAACGAATAGTGGAGAACACGAACCCAGTACAAACAAGCATGATATCAATAACATCAACGAATCCAGAATTCAGTGTGAATTTCCCCTCTCCGGTCCCAGTGAAGGAGATAGCGCTAGCAAAACTACGAGTGTATCACAGTTGGCCTAATATCAGATCAAAATCATTTGGTGGTCAACAACCCAATAATTCTTTAGTGTTTGCAAATGAGAATAAACCCGACGGAACCCCAGACTGGAAAGTTGTTTCGATACCAACAGGGTCATACCAAATCGAACAAATCAATGATGAATTCGCGCGTAGAATAAAATCGATTACTGGAAAAGAATCAAAAATCGCTATAACAGTTCATGAACCGACGCTATCATCCGCAATTGAGATAAGTACAGAAGGATACGTCGTAGATATCTATCAGAGTTCTATTAGAACCGTATTAGGATGGCCTGAATTACCACCAGGGGGGAAAACCGTTGATATACCCGAACCACAAAAAACTGATTATATCACCGAGAGAATAAAATCTGATAATCCAATAAAGAGTTATATAGATCACACAATCACTATAGATTTCTTTGGTCTCGGATACCGATCAACTGGAAACGAGAAGCCAGGGGAAAGAATAGAGGGACATCATTTTATTGACAAACCTAAAATCGTTAAAAATTTCACAGCGATGAATAACGATTTTTCACTGTTGTTAATATCTCTCAAATCCGGCTCTCTCACCCGAGATGAATTTATCAGCGTCGTAGAAACATGCAACAAAATTATCGACGATATGGAAACATTTAACCTAAAAATTATTCAGGATATATTAGATGACAATAATCCCCTATCGAGAACAAGATTTGCAACAGACCTTAATATCCCCGTCAAAGATATTCCAACAGTCAAACTACCGGGATACAACGTACCGGAACTAAAAAAACTTCTCAGTGACACCATCGATGTTGGTTTTAAAATAATTCATGATGCATGGAAAAAAACAGCATCACAGGAAATAAAAATCCTCAAACATAATAATGACCCAGATGGTGGCGGCAGGCATATCGCTCCGTTCAACGTAAATATATCCTCAGTGATTGCGCTCAATTTAGTATGTGATGTTATCGAAGGAAGCTATCAGATTAATCTCGAACGATCAAATCAAGCTCAGCAAGGATATATTCTTTATTCGTTTTCACCAACAGCTCCTCCAGGATTCCTGATTATTGAAAACCCAATTAATCCTGTCTACATGCGATGCCATAATAATTCGTTAACCAGAATTAATTTCAAACTCACAGATCAGTCCAATAATCTAATTGATCTACAAGAGGAGGTGTTAGTGATTAGTTTGTTTGTGAAATCCTGAAAGGATTTTCATCGTAAAAGAATTATTAACCCATAGCAGCAGAGAGGGTGGATGACAACAAGTTGCGACCAAAATTAATTAAAAAATCGTAAAAATCTTCGTTTTCATTTTTTTAGTTAAAATGAGATTTCGTAGATTTTTAAGATTTCAACGAAATCCTACGGATCGTTTTAAGGATTCAATCAATTTTTTTTGTCTGAAAACGTTGTAGGGTTCGCCCTTTTTTTGGTTAAAATGAGATTATAGGACGGCTCGTTTTAGGATTTCAATCAAAATTTGTCTAAAAACGTTGTAGGATTCACCCTCTCTGCTGCTCCTCCCATTTTGTACATGACACAGTTTCTTGTGATACTATAATTTCTGGGTTTCATCTCTTAATATCAAATGATTTTAAAGTTATGGAGTGGATGGAAATATTTGATGAAAGCATAACATACCAAGTTATGACCATGACCTTAAAGATACAACCATAATTGAGACCATAATCGAGGTATGTAATACCCCTAATTGAGGTGATGTACAACTATACCAAAATTCAGCTCTTAATCTTAAAAGGCTGGGGGCCCCCGAGTGGCCGAAAGTGCTCTCCATTATGGATCACTGCCCTCTCTCCTCTTTCTGTATGGGTTTGAGTCTCAGATTCGGCCAATGTGGGTGTGTGAGAAAGCTTGCCAGTAGCTTCTTGTGGGTTGGTGGTTCTTTCCGGGTTTATTCCTGGGTTCTTCCTCCACCATTAATACTGGTTGCCATGTATAGCCTATCGTGTGCTGAAAAATGGTATTGAACCCTACAACAACAACTTAAATGGCTTTCAAGTTATTAGATAGTAGAGTAAGGGTAATATAAAACTAAAATACTGAACCATGACCCTGACCTTGACTGAAGAGTTGATGGATCTCACTTTGAACTTTCTATCACATCTATCATAGTCAATCTAATTATTTTGCAATTTACTTCAAGCATTTATTTAAAAAAAACCCACTTCAAATGTTTGTTTGGATTATTTTAATTTATGTAGACATTTTTGTACTCTTGTACAAATGTAATTTAAAGAACATGTCGTTTTTGTGTCAGGGACTACATCTTGCATATCACATGTACTCACAAATTAGTGATATCACCATTAAAAAGTAATATTCTCAGGTTCTCAGAAATGTAGAACCATGATGGAATGGTCTCTAAACCATTATGGGGATTGTTACAACCATTTAAGCCAGATGTGGGCCTGAACTGGAAGTTATCTTCCTTGAAAAAGTGAATATTTCTGTGCAATAAGCACACATGTTTTAGTCTCTTGCAGCACCTTGGCACTAAAGAGGTTTTTAAGTGCCAACCAAAGATAAAGTTCAAAAATGTAAAAAAAAATGGCTTGCACAAAAAAAATAAACATAAACATCAAGTACAACTAGATAAAATGTAAAACATAAGGATGTTAAATTCTGTAAAATGTATTTAAAATAACAGATAAAGTCTAAATATGTAAACCACTAAAACATCATGATAATTTATTGCATTCCCCCCAAAAAAAGAGTCCAATATGGTACATCCTTGTACAATTTCTTCAAGCAGTTTATGTCAAATACTTCTGTCTTGTGGAATGGAAATCAACAAGCTTGACTAGAATGTATTCCACTGTCAGTGGTAAGCATTCTGGTTGGGTACTACATTTCAGGAGGTATGTACGAGTCAGGTACAAGTTCCATAGGAGGTGTGAGTCAAGTATGTGTATTCAATACATGACTTGCATAATATGACCTCATCTCTCCAATTTTTCTATATGAGGAAATGAGGAATGCCATTTAACAATAGCTGTTTTGATGTTGTCAAAAGTTTTGCCAATAATGATGCGCATACTGATTTTATACACAATTTGAAGTCAGTATATGGAATCTTCCATTTGGAAATGGGTGAGTGCAGTCAGCTCTGGCTGCATTATCTGCACTGTCATTACCCTTAATACCAATGTGACTAGTCAGCCAACAGTACTAAGTACCTTGATGGGTCAGCAGAGGCTATGATAAGAAAAAGGAAATCTGAAAAGAAGATGAAAGATTGTTCAAAGCTTAACATATGACTAATTTCTGCAGTAGAAATTGGGGCTTTTAAAATATCCAGATCCAGTGATGGCCCAAGCCGGTGCCATAGTGTGTTAAGCTGGCAGCAAAGACTTTAAGACTTTGTCTCCTTCTTTCAAACCATCTGTATACAGTGATGCATTTTCTAAAAAAGAAGAACCTGATTTCTTTGAATTAGTTTTAAAAAAAGAAGAAGATTTCTTGAGGATCTTTTGTATTCATGAAGTTCAAATATTATTTTGCGATATTTTGATAACCAATGCAAAGATTAGTGAATGTAACATTTTGCAATAATTCCATCAATGATTTATGCTGTTTCTAATTGAGGGTGAATTTATTTGGTATAAATATAAGAATCTGGCTGTACCTTGAACCTCTCTCTTGATTAATCTAACACTGACATAACATGACTTTTCTTATAGTGGGAAAAATAATTCTGTCAAGGTTCAGACCAGCACAATCCCTGATATGGGTTTGTGAAAACTGAAGAACAGAATGTAGTAACAGACTTATTTTATCTTTGAAATTCACATCTGACGGTACTACAGCTTTTTCTAACCATGACCTCTTCTACTCCAAAACATTAACTCTTCAGAACTGTTGTTGGGGACCAATTTGTCATGATTTTTTTTATTACCTCTAACTGATTATTTATTATAACCATATATTTGTTTACAGCTGCATAATCTACTTAATATATGTTTTGTGTATGTGCTCTCATGATTCAAATGTCTGCATTTCCTTCACTTTATTGTTACTTTATCTAATCATTTAATTGATGTGTTTCTTTTACAAAACTAGAGTATCTTTTTCAAAAAAGAGAGAGCCTTGAAAATACAGAGAGGCATTACCTGTAGGGTTAGTAAATGATAATTGTTGATGATTGACATTAACCTCTCTGAGGTTGTATGTGGTTAAACTAGGCTTTACAATAAGTATTAAATGGTTGGACAAAACAATCTCCTGGTACAAGTAAAAGCATATTTTTTAAAAAACCCACAGAAATTCTTATTTTTTTAAAAATTGATCAATGTATTGTCAAAGTATGGGAGTAGATCCCCTGAAATTTAAAATAAATAATGACATTTAACATGGCTGATTTTTTTTAAAATCCCCTTTTTTCAATATGGTCTTACATGATACATGCTATCACAGACCTATCATTACTTGTGTTCTTGGCCCTCCAAAGAGCAGAATTATCTAAAATGCTCACCTTTATCAATCACTCACTGCAGTCACACTAAAATGCTCACCTTTATCAATCACTCACTGCAGTCACACTAAAATGCTCACCTTTATCAATCACTCACTGCAGTCACACTAAAATGCTCACCTTTATCAATCACTCACTGCAGTCACACTTCTGTGATTGTGGATTCAGTCTGGGGCTTGGTCAATGTGGGTATGTGACAAAACTTTCTAGTAGCTTCCTATAGGTCACTGTTCTTACTTCGGTTCAAACCCTTACCACTACTGGGTTCTTCCTCCACCACCTGTATTGGTCATCATTTTTAGCCTTTCATGCTCTGAATAATGGCATTAAACCCACAAAACAATAACAACTTCTATTCATTGTTTCTAAATGTGTTCACAAAAAACAAATGAAAACAATATATGCTTATCAAATTAATTAAATTTCAGATTTTATGCTTTCAGGATCTGGCAATGAAATATAACATGTGCATTAAACTCAGACTCAGCCATGTTATTTAGCGGAGAATTTAATTTCCAATAAAGTTTGCCAACTTGAAGTGTACAAATATCTTTTTTACATGATAAAATATGTAATTTCAATGCATTTTAAATGGTGTTTGATGAAATATTATAACATTGCATCAACCAACATTGTTATCTCACTTTCTAAAGCAATGTTTCATTTTATAACATTGGACATAGCAACCATGAATATAACACACACTAAAAGTAAGAGAGTGTATACTGAGGGATGTCCTAACATGAATATTTCATAATAATGAACAAAACAAACATAATGAATTTGAATCAAATTAAAATCACATACTGGGTAATACTCGGTTCTCATTAAACATGAATTAAATTCTAAATAAAATAAAATAATTCAATTAGCAAAGATAGAAATGAATTTGAAACAATTAGTTGGATTTATGACCATACATGAGTTCTGGGTTGTGGAGTGGTCCTATGGGCGCACACCTTTAGGGATCAATCATTAACTCAACCAATGTGTGTATGTGAGAAAGCTTGCCAATAGCTTCTGCAGGTTGGTGCTATTTCCCCTGGTTTTATCTCAACCAAATATACTGATGACTTTGTACTGAAAAATGGCATTAAACTAAAGACAAAAAAAAAACATGACCATACACAAATTATAATAATAGGCAGCAGAATATTCAGGGACATTAAGGGGGGATCACTGTATCTTCATAAAGAATATTATGACTAACTGGAATTGTGAAATCCTTAAACAGTTTTAAAAAAATTAAAATACAGACAACCACTGAAACAAAAGAGTAAAAGTTCACTGGTGAAAAACACATTCCAAAAATTGTATCTGCTGCAAGTGTGTCAGAAGTTTCACTAATTAGGGGTTGTCAATTCACAAAGAAGTCAAAGTTAATTTTCCAAAACAAACTCCCTGCTTCATCAAGGCTGATGTTAGACCTCACCATCCTGATTGAAATAACAGGTGCATAGCTAACTGGAAAATGTATATTACAGCAGGCCGTTTTTGGATGACTGCAAAGGTTAAATAATATTTACATTTCTCAGATACCATATGCACCGTCCTGTAAGTTGAGTCCAATTGCAAACTGAACAGACCCTGATAAGCTGTGGCATAATGCTCAGGCAGATCTGGGTCTGTACAATATTGCTAGGAGTAATCAACAGAACAAACAACATTGGTGTCTATGTTATTTTCAGCTGGACTTGACTTATGAGTTAACACATACTGTACAACTCTAATCTCTTTGGATTCTCTAGATATTTTATGGAATTGAAACTAACAGGATATGACACAGCAGCTTTCTGAAAGACATTGACCAGGAAAAAAATTTAAAGAGAGAGAGAGAGAGAGAGAGAGAGAGAGAGGTTTTTCTGAAATTTTTGACTGCTGGCATCTGATATAAGTTAAATATAATTATCTGATAATTGATGCCACCACATCCTTCTTTATGGACACTACCAACACCAATACCACAATGACTACTTCCATCGCCACTACTTTTTATCTGTCCTATCCATGTACAACAATTACAAATACCAGTAGTGTTATTATACTAGTGATACCAGCCCATCATCAAAAACATTGTCATCACCAGCAACATCAACAACATTGTCATCAAGGTCTTTTTACATTCTAACTACTCCATATTTCCACATTAAAATCATGTCCACTCAGTTTCATAACATATATAACAAAATCAGTATTTTACATTGACACTTTCTCATGTGAATGAGTGTTACAGGTTCTGGTGTATATTTTAAAAATTCCATGAAAAATGGTTGAAAAATGTTGAAACAAATTATGTTGACTTAAATTTTTGTATATGATATATAGTTACAATCTGCTTGGTGGCCAACAATAAGACATGCAACAACATCAACAATAGCAATAACAACAACAACAATAATAATAATAACAATCATAATAATAATAAAAATAATAATAATAACAACAATGACAATAATAATAATAATAACAATAACAATGACACTTATAATAATAATAATAATAATAATAAAAATAATAATAATAATAACAATCATAATAATCATAATAATAACAATCATAATAATGATCAAAATGAAAAGCATAACTATAATAAAATCTTACTAATAATCATGATCATACTGATCATAATACTTTCTAAAAATAATCATAATCATAGAATGATAATCATCTTAATGATTAAAATGATAATGATAGTTATATTAATAATCATAGTCATTATTATGATAATTCATACAATTATAATATAAATCATAACGATAATTATAATGACAATCATAATGATAATTGTAAATGATAGGAATGAAGATAATTAGAATCAGAATCATTCTGAAAATCATAATAACCATCAGAATTAGAATCAATTCAAAACAATATCATAATGACAAAGATGGCCCTGTTCATTCATAAGTATCACTATAGGTTATATAAAACTGAATGGATAATTACTTAGCAAAAGTATCACTATAGGTTATATAAAACTGAATGGATAATTACTTAGCAAAAGTATCACTATAGGTCATATAAAACTGAATGGATAATTACTTAGCAAAAGTATCACTATAGGTCATATAAAACTGAATGGATAATTACTTAGCAAAAGTATCACTATAGGTCATATACAACTGAAATCTATGGATAATTACTTAGCAAAAGTATCACTATAGGTTATATAAAACTGAATGGATAATTACTTAGCAAAAGTATCACTATAGGTTATATAAAACTGAATGGATAATTACTTAGCAAAAGTATCACTATAGGTCATATACAGCTGAAATCTATGGATAATTACTTAGCAAAAGTATCACTATAGGTTATATAAAACTGAATGGATAATTACTTAGCAAAAGTATCACTATAGGTTATATAAAACTGAATGGATAATTACTTAGCAAAAGTATCACTATAGGTCATATACAACTGAAATCTATGGATAATTACTTAGCAAAAGTATCACTATAGGTCATATAAAACTGAAATCTATGGATAATTACTTAGCACAGTAAAACATTAAACAAAAGTTAAACTGGGGTTTTAAAAATTTGCCTTTGTGCACCAAAATTCACAGAACACCTGCATGTGTAACAGACTCTCAGAGCCTGGGGGACTAGAATTCCACTCCTCCTATCAAACCCTGATAAAAATAAAATTTAGGACCCATAAAAGCCAAACCCTGATAAAAACAACTGCACCGAGAGAAAGATTAATGTAAAATTCTTAATAGAATGTGTGCATGTACTTTCATTTTCTGGCAGGACAGATAAGAGAGAGTGCTTCATGGGACACATCTGATGGTGAGTTGGGGTCAACTATCACCTCACAAAACATTCCTAAGGTTGAAGTTGACCAGGAATGACCAATTTATATAATTAATGGCAGATCAAGTAAACAGATGCAGATTAGCCATGCCATCTGACAAACTTCAGCAATATTTTATGCCCATTAGTCTGAAGTGAGGACATCTAGATTGTTTGTACCTACATACATCAATGTTATCTTGACCAATGCTGACAGATCAAATTGTTAGGATTTAACAAAACAATGTATCTGTTCAGAATCAATCAAAGTACAAATTAATGAGAACTTTACAGAATTCTTTTTCATCAATATACATGTAAGTCACTCAAACATATGATTTTATTCTTCTTTTTCTAATAAGGTCATAGAATTTGATAAGTATCAGGGATCAACTATTTATTAAATATAATGGATTCAGACCTGCAAAATCAGGTCTGAGCTGCATGAATAACATTATCCAAGTTGTATGAAAATGGATAATTTAAAAATATTCAGAAGCATATTTACAAACCCAGGCTGGTTAGGGTAAAACAGGTTATAACAGTCAGGGTAAAGTGTCCTGTCAAAACAGGTTACAAAAGTCTCCACCAGGCTGGTCAGGGGTAAAGTGTCCTATCAAAGCAGGTTATAAAATGTGTCCCCCAGACTAGTCAGGGTAAAGTGTCCTGTCAAAACAGGTTACAAAATGTGTCCCCCAGACTGGTCAGGGTAAAGTGTCCTGTCAAAACAGGTTACATCATTCTCCTCAGGCTGGTCAGAATAAAGTATCCTATCAAAACAGGTTACAAAAAGTCTCCCCCCCCCCCCCCCCAGGCTGGTCAGGGTAAAGTGTTCTGTCAAAACACGTTACAACAGTCTCCCCCAGGCTGGTCAGGGTAAAGAGTCTTGGTAAAACAAGTTACAACAGTCTCCCCCAGGCTGGTCAGGGCAGACTTTGAATTTACAAACAAAGTTATTAGAGCGAGGATGCAAAGCAATGAATCAACACATATCTCATGATAAATGCTGAACTAAGGATGACCACCCTCATTTGCCATGAAAATTGGGCTTATTTGTCTTTAACAATGTATGTAACAGTTCTTAATGCAGATATATGCTGGAATCATTTAGAATTATTTAATGCTTACTCACCTGTCAAAGTGAATTACACTCAGCTATTGATCTGATGGATGAAATACATGTTTATACAAAAGTGATGAAATATGATTATAGCAATTTCATGTTCATTCTTAGACAATTACTTGATTTTGTTCTTTAATTAGAATCTTAGCTAATTATAGTATATGAAGATTTCCAATGCAATTATAATATAAAATAATACCAGCCCTTTTACTTAGCCCCATTTGCTAGGAGTTTGATTTTCTTTGCTTCAAAAAGGACTCAACACTTCACCATGTACATTGCTAAGGTTATCTTGCAAACATGTCAAACAGAATTCAAAAACAAACACTATGAACAACATATGTGATCAAACAATTATCTTATTCCATATATATTATTTCAGATTGTTGTTTCAGTTACAGAAAATACTTTTATTTGCTGAGGCACAGGAAGGCTGGACATAAAATATCCTGTCATAAATATAGAAATCTACAACATCCACTTTATCAATGATACACATGAGGAAAAGTATCATATCTGTTAATAATAATAATAATAATAATAATAATAATAATAATAATAATAATAATAATAATAATAATAATAATAATAATAAAAATAATGATGATGATGATGTGATGATGATAATAATAATAATAATAATAATAATAATAATAATAATAATAATAATAAAATAAATAAAGTTCATACATAAATGAAACAGATCCAAATTGATGTCTCTCATTACATGATGAATACAGAGAAAACACCATCATTTGAATTCATAAATACAGATAACATAAACATGAGAAATTAACTCATGAGACTCCATATTTACACTGTAAATAATTGGTCACTGCCAGTTGGTCAGTGTAGGGGAGATAACTTTTGACCAGACTCCATGTGTACAAGTCAGATGTTACTGTAAATAATTGGTTACTTGCCCTACTGTATTACACATGCAATGCCTATTAGTCAGTGTAGGGGATATAACCTTTCATCAACAGTCCACATAATCTGAAAATAAGTTAGTTTAAGAGAAACAACTGAAAATCCAAAATTAGTATTCATCACAGAAACATTAACATTGTGCATATAGGGGGACAGTAAAGAACCCGAACACATTAAAACAGTTTAGATTAAATATTATTTTAGCAGAAGAAACATTTATCTGTGAAACCCGGTATGATTTATATGATTCGCTTAGTATTCATTTGACTGAGTTTAAACAAATTGAACATAAATCCTAATAAAACCTAATCTGAAGGCTGCATTTGACTAAACAAATTGTGCTCTCAGAAAATAAAGTTTTATTGTTATTATTATTTTTATTGTGTTTATTATTATTATTATTATTATTATTATTATTATTATTATTATTATTATTATTATTATTATTATTATTATTATTATTATTGACCACTACAATGGCCTAAGTCATTAGAACATCTGCCTCAGATGCAGGTCATGGGTTCGAACCAATGATCATGTCATAATATAGACTTTTAAAAATAGTACTTGTAGCTGCCAGAGACACATGGTGCTCATCATTTTGAGGTTAGTGTTAAGACTGGTCAGCCTTGTGTAGGGATTAAGTGACTGGGTGGGACATGATGCTACATGTCTGTGACATGATGCTGCAGTGCTAGACATTAATATAGACTGCCACATGGAAGACATTGTAGTGATATGACTGAGAAATTGTTAAAGCTACATTATTAATCTAAATTACAGATACATATTATTATTATTATTATTATTATTATTATTATTATTATTATTATTATTATTATTACTTTTATTTTCAAACTAATTTCATGGGTCCAGCTCACTGAAGGACTGATCACCTCAAGAAACACCACATTTAAAGATGTAAAGCTCATTAACAGTAGCCAGAACTCAAAGACTACATAGATGAGATAAAATGAATAAAAGGCATTTCAAGAACTCAAAGACTACATAGATGAGATAAAATGAATAAAAGGCATTTCAAGAACTCAAAGACTAAGTAGATGAGATAAAATGAATAAAAGGCATTTTAAGAACTCAAAGACTACATAGATGAGATAAAATGAATAAAAGGCATTTCAAGAACTCAAAGACTACATAGATGAGATAAAATGAATAAAAGGCATTTCAAGAACTCAAAGACTAAGTAGATGAGATAAAATGAATAAAAGGCATTTTAAGAACTCAAAGACTACATAGATGAGATAAAATGAATAAAAGGCATTTCAAGAACTCAAAGACTACATAGATGAGATAAAATGAATAAAAGGCATTTCAAGAACTCAAAGACTAAGTAGATGAGATAAAATGAATAAAAGGCATTTCAAGAACTCAAAGACTAAGTAGATGAGATAAAATGTATAAAAGGCATTTCAAGAACTCAAAGACTACATAGATGAGATGAAATGAATAAAAGGCATTTCAAGAACTCAAAGACTAAGTAGATGAGATAAAATGAATAAAAGGCATTTCAAGAACTCAAAGACTAAGTAGATGAGATAAAATGAATAAAAGGCATTTCAAGAACTCAAAGACTAAGTAGATGAGATAAAATGAATAAAAGGCATTTTAAGGTTTATGAAACAATTTTGATATCAAACTGCAACAGAATATCTTCAATGGTTCTTGAGCCATGTTTCCACTCCACAGTTTTGTATTTTGCACTGGAGTGAATTCTATATAAATGAATCATAACAATCTTTGGCAATATCATCATGTTTCATTTAATCTTAAATCCTTGAATGCTAACGTTGGTGTGAATCAGTTTTGTTTAAGCATTCAACATGTACCAGATGCTGGGTATACATAGCTACTGTATGACTACCACAGGACTGAAGCATAGAATGACCGTGCAATTAACAAAAATATGTATCAAATAGTTTAGATGAAAATAACAAAATTTAGCCAATCAGATTTTCTTCCAGTTTTGTAGAGAATACAAATACATGTGCTTAAATCTTCATGTGATTATGGTTGAATGTAATGGAGGGGCACTTTGTTTGTAAGAACAGGGATAGGGCAAAGCTACACCATATTTTTATTAAAAAATATTATTTGTTCATGTTACAATCAAGATTAATATTGAAGCAGAATATTTTCTGACTTGAAAATAAAGCTATAAATTAGATTGAGAGAGAAATCTCTTTTGGTTCATATGAAATAGAACAAGCACCAGTACTGGACAGTTTTCACTTAAAAGATTAATATTGAAAATATATGCAGATGATATAAGTGAAAACAATAAAAAAACTTTTAACATGGGAGCATAACTTATGCCGACTACAACAAATTTGAAGTTGATAAAAAAAGGGCCATAACACTGTCCAAAATTGGCGGAGGAGGCAAAACAAACAAAAATAATCTATTTCTAGCAGATAAAGTTCTGACCAAATTCCATCAAAATAAGTAAAATGGTTTTTAAAGTATTTAAGCAACATTCCAAATTTTCATGTGAAGATAAGAATTTGCATCACAAGGGCCTTAACTCTTTTCTAGCTGGAGATGATGGGACTAAAACCATTAATAGGCATTTGGAAGCCTATGAAATTAATGTTCATGCCTAATTGCATAGAAAATCTTCAGTGGTTCTTGCTGTATGTCAGTTAAAAGCAGCATCCAGTGATACAGCATAAACCTAATTGCAAAGGGCCGTAACTAAATCCAATATGGACCTGACCAGGAAAGCAAAATTATTTTCTTAGGCTTCCCCTGAGCCAAACGTCTCTTTCTCTCGGAAAATGTCGGACTTGAGAATTTATATCAAGACTGTCACTTTAAATTCATATTACTTCCAAGGTGTGCGCCTTAATTTCACTATGGCCAAACATAAACAGTTGTTTCTAAACCAAATTCCTAAGACAATCATTTCTTTGTCAGTAAGAATTTCTGGATTACGTTATATAACTTTTCCCTTTGAATAATGACTATTTTCTATGGATCGGAAATTCAGCACTCTCTTTCTCAAAACCGAGCTAAGATATAAGGTCAATATGAGTATGGATACTGGCTTCTTTTAAGTTTTAACACTGATAAGGAAGAAATTAAGAATAACGATCGAAGTGACCCTTCACAAAGACTCCCCTGGTCTAAATGTTATAAAATCTTAATGCTCAATGCATTTAAGTTTAAGGTGCAACGCTTTTTAAAATCTCAACACTTCACTCTCTTTTTTGTTACACATGTAGCATGATCAAGCAACTTCATCCTCTTTTATATATATGGCATGTTCAAAGAATTTTCTCCTTTAGTTCATATATAACATTTAAGGCATGTTTTACATGGTACTGCAACACTTCATTTGTATAAAACAAACAAACAAACAAACAACAACAACAACAACCCCAAAAAAACACAACAATTAACAAACAACCATCAATACAAATGATATATGCAGGCTAATAGTCTATATTTCAGTCTGTTGGTCCTATTACTGATCTGTATTGTTGTTGTTGTTGTTGTTGTAGGTTTAACGCCATTTTTCAGCACACGATAAGGTATACATGGCGGCCAATATTACTGGTGGAGTAAGAACACGGGAAAACCCCCAGAAAGAACCACCGACCCACGAGAAGCTACTAGCAAACTTTCTCACATAACTACATTAGCCGAATCTTAGACGCGAACACACGCAGACAGAGGTGAGACGGCAGTGATCCGTAACGGAAAGATCTGTATTGTAAACAAACTGAAAGACAAGGGTACAATGTGGCTTTGTTGAGCAAGTAAAGTATGTCTTAAAGGAAGAGTGACTCAGTAATTAAGTTCCCAGCATCACACCAAGCAAATGGTAAATATGAAATGCAATAAAAATTTCTGCTACATAAAAAATTAACTCTTGGCACATGTGGGCAATTGCCCCTCCCACATATCCCATGGGCACTTGCCCCTCCCACATATCCCATGGAGTCCTACTAAACACTGCAAAGTCAGAGTCTGTTTATTTTAATTTTATTTGTAAATATTAACTTTATTTTGACAATATTGTAATTAGAAGTGGAGAAAAAGGTGTTTTAATGTTGGATGAAAGTAAAATTGGTACATACACAAACTTAGTTGTCTACCTTTGTTGCGTGTGTGCCGGCAAGTATATGTGAAATAAGAGCCATGTATACAATAATGATATAAGTAACATAACCAAGGCATATACAAAGATCACGTAGGACGCAGACAGACTCTATTCAATCAAGTCAGATATATGCTTGAATCTGCTAACCAGTATACTCCAATCGTAAGTGATGACCTGTATGCGAGTATAAGTTAGAACACACACTATGTTTAGAAAGTAGAATGGTGGTATGAAAATTCAAGGATGAGCGAGTTGGAAAGCCTGTTGGTGAATGCATATGAATGAATCTCAGAATGTATTGTGGATCGTGGCTGATGTCTCCAAAAACAATTATAGGGCGAAATAGATCCTTGCGTGATTATATGGAGGATATATGGAGGATATTCATTATGATATGTATGTGGAATGTATTTGTGAGCGTATTCACACACAAACAAATCTCATTTAGTTAAATAAAGATCAGATGGATGTATGCAGATGATCCATTGTAAATTTGTCCTAGCTGCACACTAAACGGTAAATTTTCCCTAATTGCATACTGCCTACTTGTACGGGCACCATGCAATTGGACAACGATAGGTGAAGGAGCAAGTTCCATGTCTCCAGGAACGAAATATGTATTTTCTCTCGAAAAAAATTATTTACTTGGTGTCTTTATTGCTCGTTCATCTTCATGCGCAATATGTTGGCGATCCTCGAATGTTAATCATGTCCGTGATTGGAATTGGATTGATGAACGATGCCCATTGTGAAGCGCCAAATTTTCGGTCGAATCTATTAAATAACTATTAGTTCTAGCCAGCAGTCATTTGTTAGATTTATGAGACACATTCTGCACAGAGAGATACTGGTATAATAGAATGTGACCGGTTCGCCAATTAGCTGTGTTTATTTAGAGCAGTACTGACCGCCGTGACACGAACGTGTCAGGATTTGATTTGGAACAGGCATAGTTGTTATTTAAAACCAAAGCGTGTCATCTCTCTACGCTGATGTAAGCGACTTTCAAAGGAAAGCGCGAGAAAATATATTTGTTCTGATTGGCCACTGTTGCATAAGGGATGTGTTTGACAAGAGAAATCTTTAGAACATAATATCTTCTAGCTGGAATTTACTTCAGTCTGAAAGTTCCTCTGCAAGAGAGGACAGTGTAGTATTATTTTTGGATTAAAGACCCCGGAGAGAAGTTTAGAGAAGTACCTCCGTAAAAAAAAAAAGATCAGAAAGACCGCAAAAATCCAACGGTTAAGAGACGCTCCAAAAACACGAGGTATTTTTTTCAAATCCACGCTTATTATGATGTAATTAATATAATGTTTCTTCGTTACAGATCTGCATGATTTGTTGATACATTTGTATGATTAGTTTCATTTGTTACATTAATTTAGTAATGTGCTTTTGAATTATGAATTAGAATTCTTACATTAATTCGTAGTTAAGAATGACGTAGTGTTAATTGATGTCGTAAAAACACTGTGGAGTTATGGATCGGAAGTGTTACATTAATTCTTGAATTTATCATATTGTTTGAATATTGATTGCGTTCTAAGAATTAATGTCTTACTTTAATTAATGAATTGCAGGAGTACATGTGAATTCACCGAATTTTGATGTCGTAGATAATTTAGCGACAGTGTATAATGCATTAGGTAAAAGCAAACCGAATTAACAAGTGGTTTAGCTGTATTGATCTGAAGACATGTAGTTAATTACTAGCCGTAAAATTGTTATCACTGATAGTAATATCTGATTGTTCGAACCAGCAAAACGGACAGTCTCAGCTATTACAGTGTAACAAGAGACTTAGGATATTTTACTTTTCTTTTGAAAGGAAGAAAGAAATTAACTTTTTTTTTGGAGAGACATGCAGTACCAAAGAGAGGACGTACAAGACGGGAAAAGAATATTGTGAAGTAGAAGTTGCGAGGGGCATACATCGATACAGAGAACAAGTCTGAGTTCGAGCGGAACATCCACGAGGGAAAAGTATCTCGAGAGACAGGAACCTCTGGGTCAACATTTGAGTGAGCAGAGAACGCAATTCGACGATAACAGGTCATGAAAATCGAACAACGCGGATGAATTTGATTGAACTCTCGATTCTCTGATGAAGTTAACTATCAGTAATAGAACGGCTAAATTTGTTTAATTCTATTTTCAATCTATTTGTAAGTCGGTGAAAGTTTAATTCTAAAACACGTGTATTCCGAATGAAAGAAAATTTCACTGTGTATGTCTTTGATTAAATTGTTTATTTATCTTTACGGGGGCTCGTAGTTGTTTGTTCAATATATTAGCTCAGTTTACCACCATACATTCTATACTCGAACCGGGCAATTATACCGCCCAGATAGCGAGTATCAGAGGGGAGTGGGTTAGAGTGTTGTTATTATATGTTGTGCAATATCCTTTGACAAAGTGGGACGTAACGCTTACCCTTCGACAAGTGGGGCTTATAAAATATTATACAAATAACGCTCATGACCCGCAACACCCATGGATTGACGGACCATGCCAGTGGATTGATGTACCATGCCCACCTTCTAACTCTTACAGTAAATACAGATAAAGATCGTGAAAAATTGTTCCGCACAACAATGACGTAGGAACGCAGTGTCACCCACTGCACGATCTTGATTCAT
The DNA here is from genome assembly GCA_030141615.1 of Unio pictorum. Classification (NCBI taxonomy): domain Eukaryota; kingdom Metazoa; phylum Mollusca; class Bivalvia; order Unionida; family Unionidae; genus Unio; species Unio pictorum. Next base: position 4,172,330 of record JARLTB010000203.1, on the reverse strand, counting down.
AATTCAATAACAAGTGTTTCATGTACTGATACCTAAATAATATGTTCCACAAGTGTAAGGTTACATCGTTTCACAACAATTTGATCACAATGTACATTAACATGTCCAAAACGAATACACATGAATAAGCTCCTTATGTTTTGCTAACAACACAGTAAGAGCTCCAATGCGTAGTATCTCCTGGTCCACATACAGAATAAATGGTTATGAATATGTTTTGAACATGTATTGAACATGTGTTGAAGCACATCTACAACACTGGCTGAATGTTTGGACATATACAGATCCCTTCGTCATATCTACTTCCATCTGGCGATTTATTACTCCAACACCTTCACACATAATCGCGTATGTGAATAGGTTCTACATCGCCATGTTGACGCGCACGGACATCACTTGATGCTATGTAGACGAGATCATGTCAGTAACACGTATCAACAACACAATGTATAGGTTATTAACCAGGTTCCGGTCATTGTTAGAATCTAGTCCTATTTCCAGCCATGTCCAAATTTAACCGTGGACATGTTCTTCAACAGGGTAGTTGCGTCACAATGTCCAGAGTATCTTAGCTTCATTAGTTAATCAATAATATCACTGCCAGATTAACCGTTGACTTGCCTTTGCGGCCAGATATTTAACAAAAGTGAACTTCTTTGCTCCACATCGGACACAAGTTTGGCGTGACTACTACGTTTCTGAATTAACATCATATCTGCATCATCACTCATAGTATGAGTTATTCAGCCTTGTCAATTTACGAAAGAGCAAATAATTCAGCGTCATTAATTTTATCTTTGCAGGCAAAACCCATATATCACACAAGCATGGTAACATGTCTCCATACTCATCTCGTGCATTGATTATTGGACCAACTGACCCCAGAAAAAACAGTTGTTGAATCAGATCATGAAATAGAAATCATACGGATCGTTTGTAAGTGATTGAGCTGTGTGCGGAAGTCAGTGGTGTTATGACCTATTCAAGGATTTCGGAGAAGCGTGTGCATCATACACGGCTTCATCATCCAGTGTTGATTTCGTTTAAATAATCAATGAAGCCCCTGCCATTGACTACCTTTACCCACAGCATAATAATATTGTTGTGTACGACCATGTAAAACATTAACCCTAAGACAGGCCCACAAGAATATTTCCCTGATGCCAGAATACAAACACAGATGTGATATATTTGATAGAACGATACACACAAGTGCCTAAACTAATCTGAGACAAATGCAATATGTTATTGGTATTTCATGACGTTGACGTGCATTGCCTTGAAGATATTCATTGGAATTGTTGTGCCAGGGACCACTCAGATGAATTTCCGAATATGTTTGATACATGACACATATATTACCTTGCTATTAACCTAACTAGAACTTAAAGGGAAAATATCGGGTGGATTTTAGGCCACAATTTAACAACATTCATAATAAACAGATGCAATGTTTGAACATGTCAGCAATAATACACCTAAGTATGGAGAGTGACTCCGCAAACTGTTCTAGAACACCTAGGACTCCCGACTCAAATGTGTCAAGGACATGGTACAGTGAAGACCGACTGCACGAGAAGTTCTCACTGAGTTCTTCAGACATATGTTTGCGCCGCTGACCCAAGAAAAACGGTTTATAGCCAATACACAAGATGTCGTTCAGAATTCCTTCAAATAATTCACAACAGTTCCAGATAATATTATCGTCCAAATATTGGGCACATTCTGTTTCCACTGAACATTTCAAAATAAATGTGTGTTTTCCTCACGAATAATATCTAAGTATAACATAAAACTCGACTGCAGACTCAAAACAGGAACTCAGAATGAGGACGACGCTAAGGTCGTTCCCTCCTTATATACACCTACTACGAGTGTATCTCACAATATCCCCACGTGACAGATCGCACTGCTCATTTTCTCTCAAATTTACCTAGCTATGTAAACTGGTCCAATCAATGGGAACTTATTTGATTTTTCTTTAAATGTCTCAAACCCATCATGCAATAGGAAATTAATTCGAAGTCGCCATTAAGTCTTATTATTAAGATTATTATTAATAATTGATCCTATTTAATTATATGCAATTAACAGACTCGGGTAAACGTAGACAAAATCTAACTAAATATATTCTGTACAATTTACAACCATGAACAAAAATTACAAAAATTAAATAAAATCATGTACCAGGAGTTGCAAAAATATAGATATATATAACAATACGTTGACAATGTGTACTTGGCTATCTTGTCTTTGATCTGGAAAGTTGTGTTTACTATTAAATATGTCCAGCAGAGAAAACTAGCAACAATGAAAACATCTATTATTGTATTGTTTTACAAATATAAATAAAAGCTTATTGTGACAAATATTAATCCGATTAAAGCTTATTATTGTCTTTTTTCAAGTTTAGTGTGTGTGTGTGTGTGTGTGTATGTGTGTGTGGTACCTCTTGACGTTATCTCATTTTCTTTAAATAATTGTTGCAAAACGTTTTTATAGGTATATATTTCAAGACAGAAAATGAAGTACAATACAAGCTTCAAATTATAGCAACTTCTTTTTTAGTCTGAAAAGCGCTCAATGTTATTTTAACTCTTGTGCGTTCGTTCATTCGATCAGCCTGCTGCTGATCTCTGAAAATGCGAGGAATTTAGCTCGTTATTATAAAAAATAATAAGAAAGACAAGAAAACTAAGATGCGGCTGGGATAATAATGTATATGTAAGTCCGGAGTAAGGTCGTTAGGTGCAATTGAATATCAGCAACATGATAATAATGGATCGACTAAAGTATTTTAATGAACAGTGTAGGGAAAGAAAATAGACTCCGATTGTGTGCTCACAATTTAGATTTTGTATGACTCAAATTTTGCAATGTCGGCAATATGTGTGATTCATTACGTTCGTCCGTATGCATGTTCACCTGTTCACCCAGTCAAACGAATGTTCTTTTCTTTTTTGTATTCAGAAATCTACTGGACCAAAAGTCTGTGTTTAGAGCAAATTTATTTTCTGTGTGTATTTTTTGGAACATCTTTGAAGAACGTGTGTTGAGATCTGATTTCAGTGTTGGTGTTTGTTCCCCTTCTCAATATTGCTCAAAATACACTGACTTAAATAATACACGAGTGGTATATTGTGGTATGCTTGCTTTGTCTCAAGACTAGAGTCACAAACGAGTGGTGTACTGTAAATATTTTTTTTTTGTAACCTCAAGATTCCGAGTTGCATTTTGTATGTTCGGTTTCAAAGTTTCTTTTGATAGAGATGTTGTAGCTGTAGGAAGAATTAGGAAAGGTGATCTTGAGGTCTCGTTTTTATTAAAAATGCAATAAATTGCTAAATATTTTGTGTCTTAATGTAGTATCTTATTGTCTTGGAGCACCATCAAACACAATCCGAACCCCACCCCCAATTGCTCTAAAAGTAGTTCATATGTTGGGTGTAGGTAATTACTGCTGGTACGAAACAGCTAAACAGGAACCACTATACTTCTATTGTATGTCAACTGTTTAATTCAGTTGCTCTGTTAGTGAATAATGGGGTGTTGGGGAGGTATGATCAAATACATTCCAATGTGTGACGGTCATTTGATGTCAATGTAGAAAAATATTAATATGATTCAAATACTGAATGTCTTTTAAAGTATAACATATTGCAAGACAGGTTTTTCACTTTCAATATGCATTTATGTAATTTTCATAACGCAGGAATTGTAAATGTGAAGTGATATTATTGCGCCTCATGAGATAATCCAAAGGAGTTAGGTCCCTTTGACCACGATGAACGTAACATATATATTAAAAAAAAAAAATGCCACACGTACTAATTTTATGGAAAATGGGAACCAGTCTGGAAATGGGTGAACATAACATAGAGTATATATGGATTTGGGTGGCCAAGATTGTTTATTATGAAAGCCATTTGGTAGGAAAATTAATCTTTTGAGAGCTGATTCTAATTGTAACTTTTAAAAATAGAGACATTGTTTTCCTAATTGAAATTCAGTCCTTTAACAGTCTTGAGTTTGGAATACTCATTACTGATATTAGCTACTGACTCTTCGGTGCGGAATTGAAAGCACATGTTTCAAGCACATGTAGGTCCAGAAAATGCCGCAGCACCTCAACAAAGAAGCTGACATCCAGGTTCCATCTATATTGCTAAATATAGTTTTGATACTGAGCACTCAGAAATATAAACTTGTTGAATATTTAATATCAAGGTGTTTGCATAGGTTTACTATGGGAACTTAATTAGTGCCATGAGTCCTATAATATAATGCATACAGAATTGGTTTATATCACATGAAATTATATTGTAATACATTTTATGATGTTTATTTCAGTTATTTCACATTTCTGGACTGCGAATAAGGTGAAATCAAAGGAGTTAGGTCCCTTTAGGCATATGCTTATAAAACCTTATGACTCGTAAACGTAACATATTTGTCAATAGCATCGTCATTCAAATTGGTGCAAATCATACGATAATATTTACAAGTATTTCAAATCGCATAATATCCACATATATCTATCACTGACACAGATTTTGCCAAAATCAACCGGACTTCTTATTCCTAATAGTTGATTTTCGAAATAGACTGATTTATTAGTCAATGTGGAATTGTTTTCGTCGTCTTTATCTTTGTTCAGATCATTGTCCTCCTATTTAAGCTCATCATTGTCATGATCCACACCTTCTTCCATTTCATTTTCGTATTTATTTTTTTTAAAATATTAACTACGTTCAAACGCTTATATCAGTCAAACTATTCGGCACATAAAGATACACATTATTTATTCTGGGTTTGATAAAAACACTAGACTTGCTTTACCAGCAAGCTACATAAGGAAATATAGGAATTGAACTTATTACAATCATGTTTATCTCTTTTTTAACATTTAAATACAAGATATTTCTAAATCAACATTTTATGTTCTGGGTATTTTCCTAACTAATCCATCCCTTACGGTGTGTGTGTGTGTGTAATTTGGATTTTTAATGTAGCTTTATAAAGTTTTCAGCTATATCGCTACGATGTATGTAGTCTGATAGTTTTATAGTGATGTCTAGCACTGGGACATCATGCCGCAGACATGTATTATGATGTCGCACCCACTAACATTATCCTGACACCAGGCCGACCAGTTCTAACACTAACCTCTTAATGTTGAGCGGCAAGCGAAGCAGCTATATGTACCATTTATCTAAGTCTTTGGTATGACTCGGCCGGTTATCGAACCCACGACCTCCCGCATCTGAGGCGGACGCTCTAACCACTAGGCCACTATAGCGGTTCAAGTTTGGTAAATTTAGTCAAGAATAAATACAAACAAAAGTTAATTAATACATTTAATTAAAATTATTGTCTCATTATAAGATTCCCCCTTATTCAGTTGGGAAGTCTTTCGAGTCCTTGACCACACACAATTATGTTTTATTTTTACGAATCAATTACCAGTAAGTATATAAATACACAAATCAAACGCCAGTTGTATAAAACAGGTCATATTTTTGAGTTTTCCGTAAGTATGACGTTTTACTGTGCAAATTAGAAACAAATGATGTCAGCGACGTTTTTTGATTTTCCTAAACTTGTTAATGCAGCATACAACATGTGGAATCTGTTCGTTTTGTGTACTATGTCTTATGTCTAGAAATTATCATAATAAGACAGTTATTTTTGCAGATTTTTTTAAGTACGGCCTTTTCCAAAATGGAAAACAAAAATTAATCACATCAATCAAACGAGCCTGAAAACAATAAGAAAATGCCTTTTGTCGACTACAAGCCTGCTGATACTAGCCTGATTAAGAATCGAATTTGGAAAAATGTTGTGTGTGAACCATAGTGTCTACCAAATCTTAGCAGAGATTAATTTTAACGTATTTTAATACGCCAAAGTTTTTTGTTTTATTTAATAAATGCCAATCCGGCTCGAAGTCACTTGTTTTTCTCTGATTTCCAAGGACATCTATACAACTATTGTTGTAAACTGGAAATTCTTACGCACCCAGACTATAAACAATTTTCATCTACTTAATACATTACCATAAATCTCACAACTTGACCATTGCCTGTCAACCTCACAACTGCCTTGTTTCTCCTCATTCCATTTCAATAATGTAGAACCAGTATTTCACGCTGTGAAAATATACAACTCAATCACGTAAAAGAGGGAACTATTTTTCTTACGCTACCATAGACCAGTCGAAACATGATTTTTAAGCCTCATTTCGCCTTTAAATCTATACCATTTTTACCATAGACCAGTCGAAACATGATTTTTAAGCCTCATTTCGCCTTTAAATCTATACCATTTTTACCATAGACCAGTCGAAACATGATTTTTAAGCCTCATTTCGCCTTTAAATCTATACCATTTTTACCATAGACCAGTCGAAACATGATTTTTAAGCCTCATTTCGCCTTTAAATCTATACCATTTTTACCATAGACCAGTCGAAACATGATTTTTAAGCCTCATTTCGCCTTTAAATCTATACCATTTTTTACCATGATCGCAACAATAAACGGCGCCTCCAGATGACGAAAAAGTCCCTTATCAATTATTCCATTGTAGAATTTACTAGTACCCAATCCTAAATTTTGCACATAGAGTTACACAATCAATCCACACAATTAGATTCTATCAGGGACACTCATGTCCTAAACTTACTAAACATCAACCATGCCATTATGGAATTTAACCAATAATTATCTCCGTCACGTTTGCTCCTAGTAATTTTCTAATTAATCCAACAAGTAATCACTAACGTTTAAGAAATCCATAAAATGGAGAGATGTTAACTTTTAAGTCTATCATCTTAAACTAAGTAACAGAAAAAATGAAAAGCAACAAGCTCTGTAACATTCAACAAATAACTTATTATTCAAGAATACAAAGTAAAAATGAGAGAAAGTATTTACGGAGTTGCAAAAAATTCAAAATAATCTGGGAATTACACACACAAGTCCTAATAATTTAAACTGTGGAATCACAGTAATATAATTCCAGGTTTGAATTCACAAAGCAATTCCAGTCAATATTGATGTCCAAGAATGTCATCAGATCGCTGTTGGATTTCTTGAGAAAATCATTTGAATATAATAATTTGAAGAAAACGAAATCCAGCCAGAAATGAAGTACTGGATACAACATACAATCAAATTTGATTGTGCTAGATCCTAAAGCTCCAAAAAATTGTCCCCTCAGTGACCAAATTATATAGTCGTCTGCCTGACATCATGTCACAATTAGCAGTTTGTAAAGCAAAGTATTACCTAATTGAACATAACCTTCCAGAACGATCCTGATGTTTATAAATTAATAAGGTTAGTCGTTATTTGAAACATATTGCAAACATTAAAATATAGAACCGATGTTATGACACGTAGACCAGTTAAATTACAATAATCTTGATCTGCAGCCAAACATACATATTTGCTTCTATTGATAATGATCCTGACATTTGAACCATGCTCATAGAAATTATTTTAGTTATGTATTAGTTATTTACCGAAAAAAAAATCAATTCAGGTTAAGCAGAAATGAACTCAATTTTGGACATGGTCATTCCAACATAAAATGTTACATCGTAGTAGCCTGTAATGAAATTTAATTGTTTTTAGAAAACAAACTAACTAGTACTAAAGTATAATATAAATATTTATGTATCACGAACATGCATATCGGTATGAAAAGACAAAAGGGGTACCAAATGATCAATGAAAATATATTAATTTGCATGCATTTCAACAGTGGAGCTAAATAGCTAATGCGAATTATGCAGTCTGAAGCAAACAAATATAACATAGATACAAATTAAAAAGGATTGTTCGTCTGCATGCTATTAAATGTTGGAGTATTATAGATGACATAAAATATGCAGTAATGATAGCTAAAACATATTGATAAATTACAAATAGTGTTGTACGTCATCACAGTAATTTGGTAATAACTGCATTATCTCAGGTTAAATTATTGTATCATCCCACATAAACAAAATTTGTAAAAGAGCTAAATGCATTACATTAAAAAATTCAGAAGGAATTAGAGCCAGTTACATTGTATTTGCCAGATATTTTGGACAGATTTATAAATACAAAAGAGATATAAGCAGCAGGAGTCTGGCTGTGTTTTTATAGTCAGGGACCATGGCATTTTAAGTTCCACATTCAGTGGATTTCGTTATTTACATTTTTTTTGTCTCAACATATACACATAATAATGGTATTAACGGACAAAAATGAAAAACACTTTAGCTCAACAAATTTCAAAGAGAACAATTACCGGTAATGAATATGATTTAGTGTTAGTTTTTCTTCAAAACAAGATAATCAAATTAACCGAACCAATTTACGGTTTATTTATGGTATTAGAGTGATCTAAATGAATAATGTAAGAACAAAAACAAATTTGGTGATATAATGAAACTATTGATGACTGATCCAGATTCATCGTGTATCCATGTTGAGACAGAACATATAAGCATTGAAGTCTCATTGAAGCTGGATCTTACAGATTCATAAATGAACACCACAATTATTGATTCATGAGAGAGAGAGAGAGAGAGAGAGAGAGAGAGAGAGAGAGAGAGAGAGAGAGAGAGAGAGAGTATTATTCGACAGTCTTTGAATGACAGTAATATAATTGTAGATTTGTGTTACGGGGTGGCGTATATAATGCTTTTATATATCCCACCTCTCTCGGTACTCGGTATCTAGGAGATGACCGCCCTTAATATAATTGACAGGTTCGAATAAATAAAAGTGATGAAACATATAGATGGAAATATATATATATATATATATATATATATATATATATATATATATATATATCTGAGCAGATATAAAGAACAAACAAACAGAGCCCCAGTACAGAAAAACAAATAATTTAATCAATTGCATGAAACACTATCTAAAGTCATTACATTAAAAATATATCAACTTTTAGAAACAAAACTTTCTAAATTTACAAAGGAAAGTACAAATGGATTCAAATAAAATAACTGATCTGTTTACTGATAAATTTAGTTCATCATGCTGCTGTTCAAACAATAGCTCCCCTCCCCCTCTCGAAATGCCATAACTACATAGCAGTGGAACGACTGATTCGCGTCCATTCTCTAGAAATCTAATTAATGGATGGGTTAAAGATAGATCGCCAGAAATTTGCCCCGTCACAGTTTGAATTCATAATAAATTTCAGTCAATGTCTATAGTCAAGAATTTCATAAGACGACTTTTGTATTTCCATAGAAAATAATCACTTCAGTTAAATAATTTGAAGAAATAAAATGTCCAGCCCAAATACTAGATACAACATATAATGCGACTAAAAGTGCTAAGTCATAAAGCAAAACTGAAAAACTCCTATCAGTTACAAGATTTTATAGTTCTCATCTTGACCCCGGGTCACAATTATCATTTTATTTATATCTAAAACTAGTACCAAATGAAAAATAACCTTCTAGAATAATTGTGATCTATACAAAATTAAAACAATAACCTGGATTGTGTAAAATACAATAAAGAAATTACAAAACCTAGACCTAGACCCAAATAAACATGTTTTCTTCTAATATTCCTATACTGATTGCAGATCCATACACATATGGGATAATTTAATTATTCATTAGTTGTTTACACAGAATCAAGTCAGATCAGGTGGCCAGAAATAAACTCAGTTTTGGGCAAGGTCAAGTCCAATATGCAATGTCACATTACAATAGCATGTAATGGAATAAAATTATTTCAAAAAACCTATCAAACTACGTATATTAAATATAAATAACAATATTTATATATCATCTCGAATGGGTAATGATTTAATATTGAAATTATTCAATCAGTTTCATAATTTTTTTATTAAATCATTATCCGTTTGAGATTCTTTTTATCACATAGCTTTCATTCAGTGGAAATTATTTAGAGAGAAACAACAACTAATAATTTCGTTCATTCTGACCTTTCATTTGATGAGCATAACAAAGCTGAACTAGTTTTAACGTTTAAAAGTAAATTATGTTTTTCTTTTTCTTTTTCATAAATTAAAAAAAAAACAAAAAAAAAAATACAATAAGGCATAGAACAAGCGACCATTCGAGAAAACAAATTCTACAGTCAAAATAATTTTTAAACACACAATGACTAATGCACGTGATGCCACTTTGATGCAGTATCCGTGATAATAGACGATCCATGTTTACGTAAACCAAAACGTCACATTCACAATTAAACATTACGTTGTTGCAATGTTGATGTGAAACAAGATTTACTGGATGCAGAAATTCTCATATGTACTGTAATATATTTGTAACAGGATATTTGCAGTACTTGACTTGGTACAGTAGATTTCAGAAAATGTAAACAAATTTCATTCAAAGCCGGAATTGGGTCGCATATTTTCCGCGTAAACCTTTGTCAGTTGGGAGAATTAATTATGTCCACATTCTGCAGTAAACAGACGCGAGTTTATTTAATACTCTAAGTTAATATTTAAACCACACTTGTATATAGGGTGAATTCCATGCACATATATAATGATGTAGGTAATATATAGTGTGACTTTTTTCTTAATTAATTAATTTTCCACATTACCGATTATTGGAAACCAGAGAGATTTTATGATATTTTCTACGTGCATGTCACTCAGTTCATTGTACGTTAAGCACAGTTAGACAATGTAGTTAGATTGACGTCACGGTTCAATATAGACATTTCGGCGTTACCGCCCTAATAATCCATACGCGCATTATTTATTTAAACAACATTCATATTAAATATTGAAACGTATCATAACAGCCCATATCTACGTAACATCCAGGCTATAATTTTTTTTTAAAAAAATGTTAAAGCGTTTCGACCGAATTAAAGTGTGTTGCTAGATCAATATGTTGGAGACGAATATAAATTTTTCTCACTGTCTCCTCCAATAATACAAGTTTCTTTGTTAGATCTAATAGACATGGAAGCTTAGTCGAATTCAGACAAAGCAGAAGTTCTACTATGTATGTCTGAAAAAAAATAGTGTTTACTTGGAAGAGGATAAATTCCGTTTCGTTTTTGTTTTTCCAGCTTATTTCGAAGAATATCCTGGAAATAATTTAACAAAGTTTACTATGTTTATCAAGCTGCAATTTCCTTTATATCCCTCATGAGAATTAATAATATATTAATTCTAAGAAATATTTCTTATTGTATCAATTTCAATTTTTGTCTCAGACAAATTTTTTATTTCTCATCCTAACGATGAACTAATATATTGAGTGGTTGTATATCATACCATGTAGTAGTGTAAAAAAATTGTACATGTATATGTATTTTGAACATCATATATAATCATTATAGAACTTGCATTATGGGGAGATTTCGGGAAATCCCCAAGAAATCCTGAGGCAGAAATTTCTAAGTAATTATGACACATAGATTCTAACTCATTACATGTATGTGTGATAGATGTTTAATGTAAAAAGAAATAACAATCCGCAGCGAACTGTTCAACTGCAACAAGTAAATGACACGCGTCTGTAAATACCATTTTAGAAAGATAGGTTGATCGATTGATTGAATGAGTGATTGTGTGATTTATTGATTTCCGTTTAATAGCATCAACATTATTTTAGTACCTTGTTCCTACCTCAGCAGCCAAACAGTAGTGGTCAGCCTAGGAATCGAGCTGGTAACTCATCTTTGACATGACAAACGTGTTACCTCTTGAATCAAGACGTCACCAATATGTATCGTTTTTGTTGTTGGTGTGTACGTTTGAGTATACGATTAGAATTGAGAATAGTATGTAATCATTTTTTATCGAGAGAGAGAGAGAGAGAGAGAGAGAGAGAGAGAGAGAGAGAATTAGTATATATGTTATGTAAGAAGATGTTGTTATTGTAATAATGGTTGTTGTACGGCTACATCTTTGAGAGAGAGAGAGAGAAAGAGAGAAAGCTCTCTTAACCGCGTGCCGTCACAATGTTAAATCAGCTACATCTGTATATCTGTAATAAGAAGACAAAACATCTATTTCCTCTGTCGGTACGGAACTGACCTTTTATTTAATTAAACAACACAAATATATTGACTACATTCTAGAAACACATCTAAAAACTTTATAATAAAAGTTCATGCAATACATATTATATTTTCCCTTTTTCAAGCTTTCCAACTGCATTTATTCGTATAACTTCTGCATTTTAGAATATTATACAAATAGTTAATTCTCAATCAATTTCAAGGTAGCCAAAAGTGTAAGATGTAATTACTGTAGTTAATGTAACAATTAATTTAAAGAAATGTATTTTACTAATTTTAAAATAGAATATTGATTTAGAATATATTGCTAGATAATATTCTTTCTTACTTAAAGAATACTTTATTTCAATATTAAATCTAACATAAAGTTGGTAGCAATCTTAACCTTACAATAAAAAGTACATAAATATAATTAAATATAAATTATTTAGAACATTTAAACATTCCGTTACAATATATTATAAATAAAAGTATTAAGTGAATAATGTTGCTAACATAACAATGTTACTATTAAAATAACAAACATTACAAATGCTTATTTCTAAAGAAGTTACGAATATACAATTATTTTACCTGTAATAAGAAGACAAAACATCTATTTCCTCTGTCGGTACGGAACTGACCTGACCCTTAAATGCGTGGTCTTTTATATGCATCCTGTGTCAGGTTAACGTACCCTTGGAAATAGATGTTTTATTCTCAACAAGTAAATTTCAGTTTTTCCTGGTCCAAACCGGCTAAATTTGACGTCATGTGACATAAGGTACAACTCAGATTTGTAGTTCGTTTGGCATTAGTTACGTCCGAACATGATAATCCCTAAATATTCTAAATCAGCAACATGTTTAATATATTAAGCCAGCAGCAATGTCCGTCAATCTTTAGATAAGAACCATTTTTGTAGAAACGACTGTCCATCATTAGTTAAAAACCATTCTGTATTTACGTTAACACGGAAGCCTGCTCTATGCTTTACCGATAAGACTTAGGGGTTCACTGACTTTCAGTAAGATTTCTTGCTAATGCCTGGTTTTACAAAATATATATCTGACTGATAAACTTAAGAGCTGACTGACTTTTGTTTTATAACCTATTTTCACTCGATAATGTATATTCGTATAGCTAATGATTTGCGTTGCCAACTTATGCTTCGTATATCAACTATTTTCCTTCAATTAATATATAGTTGTGCTTTGGAAATAAATGAAATTAATCTTAACACACTTTTAGAACTTACTTAATATAAATGAATAAAACATTACTCTAATACAATTTAAAGAAAATATCAATCTTATTAATGTTACGGCTATTGGATTTAATTTATTTATTTTTTAATTGTTAAACCCAAATTTATTATTTAGGATTTAATATTCATTAATTGGGAAATTGTTCTAGAAAGTTCAGCTTAATCACTTTCTGTAAATAGGCTGACTTTGATTGTAAACAAGTTTTGACCTTGGCTTACAGTGGTCTAGTTCCTGACCTTGCTTTGAACATTGTCAACAGGTCTTCAATTTCATTGGTTAATTTTAAGGACAACATTTTTAGTTCTTAGGGGTAAGAAAAATCTAGAGTATGTTATTTTTAGTAAGGTAGTCTCTTTCTGTGACCTTCCATGACCTTCTATCAATTTCTAGAAAAGAGCATGATCACTTGTTTACTTCAGAAAAACAATATATATAGCTGTATTTTAGAAGCTGACAGTAGTAGAAGTATTGGGCTGTAAGTTATTGGTTGTGTATTTATGTTTGAGTGTTAATATTCTTCTGGACTTGTGTGAATTCGTTGGAAAAGAAGAATTATTCTATTTATCTGGAAAAGGACATATGTTTCATAATTTCAATTGGATGATTAAAAACAAGAACGGTACCACGTGACATTGTCAGCCATTTTGGATTATTACATCGTCAAGATTCGAACCTGGAACTATTAGAACATTTATCTATCAGGACTTGAAATTCCATTAGTGGATTATTTTGTGAATTCTATATTTGTTGGATTTGATTCTCTAAAACCGTAAGTTTATTTATTTTATGAAAATAATTGTACTTAATAAAATCATTGTTAAAGTTATACAAGCTTGTTAGTTTTCACTCTTTCTGTGTTGCTGCTTATTCGAGCCTAAGCACGTAACATAGAATTGGTGGCTATCGTCTCGGGATTGAGATTTGAAATAAATTTGAATTTAAATTTGAATTTCCCCTAGCTTTTGAGAATTTTAAATCTTTAGTGAGACTGACACGCTTGTATCAAAATGACATCTAAGGTAGAAATATTTCTTTCTAATCCTACCCAGGAGCAATTAGATCTTTTAAAAAAAGACGAGTTGGTTCAACTTGCCAGAAAATACGATCTTTCTGAAGTGAAAGCTTCTTTAACGAAACAAGATATCAAAAAGATTTTGGTCCAATATTTGGTTGAACAGGATGTTTTTGAACAAAGTGCTTTGATTCCAGTCAGTAAGTCTACACCAGACTCTGACATTAAACTGAAGGAATTAGAATTAAAATTCAAGATGGAATTAGAGTTAAAGAAGCTGGAGTTTCAGGAAAGGGAGAAAGAGAAACAAATTGAATTACAAAAAGAGCAAATGCGAATTGAGAGAGAGGAGAAAGAGAAACAAATTGAATTACAAAAAGAGCAAATGCGAATTGAGAGAGAGGAGAAAGAGAAACAAATTGAATTACAAAAAGAGCAAATGCGAATTGAGAGAGAGGAGAAAGAGAAACAAATTGAATTACAAAAAGAGCAGATGCAGATTGATAGAGAAAAAGAGGAGAGAGAGAGGGAATTAGAGTTTAAGAAACTGGAATTTCAGGAAAGGGATAAAGAAAGACAATTACAATTTGAAAAAGAGGAGAGAGAGAGACAGGAAAGGGAGAAGGAAAAACAATTACAATATGAAATTAGAATGAAAGAAATGGAGCTGGCAAGTGAGAATCACCGTCATACTTCAAATCAAAATTTTGATTTAGCAAGGAATATTAGAATAGTGCCCCCTTTTAAAGAAAAAGAAGTAGACAAATATTTTATTCTTTTTGAAAAAGTTGCAGAAAATTTAAAGTGGCCAAGAGAGAATTGGACTCAGTTACTACAATGTGTACTTACTGGTAAGGCTAGTGAGATTTACACTTCACTGTCTGTTCAGCAAAGTGGTGATTATGACGTAGTTAAAGAATGCATTTTAAGAGGTTATGAGTTAGTCCCTGAAGCTTATAGGCAAAAATTTAGAAATTACAGAAAAGAAGCTGGACAAACTCATGTCGAATTTGCTAGACAAAAAGAGCAGTTGTTTGATAGATGGTGTTTAGCCAAGAAAGTCGAGCAAGATTACCAAAATCTAAAGCAAATTATATTAATTGAAGAGTTCAAAAACTGTGTTCATAGTGATGTTAAAACTTATCTTGAGGAGCATCAGATTGAAACCTTGGAAAATGCTGCTCGAGCTGCTGACGAATATTCTTTGACACATAAAGTTCCTTTTGTTAACAAGACTTCTACTCAACAATTTTCTGGCAGAAAAGAATTTCCGCCTAATTCAAGCCCTTCTAAAACTCAAATTAACACAACTTTCAAAAATCAGACTTCAGAGAAGTTTGATTCTAGATCCTTGTCTCTTCCGACGTGTAACTTTTGCAAGAAAAAAGGACACGTTATTTCTGATTGCTACAAATTGAAAAATAGGCAACAGAATCAAGATAGACCAGTTCCAAATGCTCTTATTTACAAGAGGTCAAGGTCACATTCATGTATTGAAAGCAATACATTTGTTGGGTCTAATAAATCCCAGTCTGATTTTGATATGGAGAATTATGAACCATTCATATCGAAGGGTGCTATATCACTCTTGGGTGATTCGGCCAATCCCACCCCTATTAAAATTTTAAGGGACACAGGAGCCTCTCAGAGTCTTTTATTATCAGGTACTTTGCCTTTATCTGAGAAGTCTTCTTCTAATGAAAGTGTTCTTATTCAGGGGTTGGAGTGCTGCTTTGTTAATGTTCCTCTCCATTGTGTAAATTTGTCATCAGACTTAGTGTCAGGACCTGTGACAATCGGAACAGTCTCGGTTTTACCTGTTGAGGGAATAGATTTATTGCTAGGCAACGACTTAGCTGGAGACAAGGTTGTGGTTAATCCACTTGTAACTGACAAGCCTAATTTGGATCAGAAAGTTGATCCAATTGAAGAAGAAATCCCTGATATATTTCAAGCTTGTACAGTTACTAGAGCTATGGCAAAGAAAGCTCTTGAGAATGAAGTTGAAAAGGGCAGTATTCCCTTCGTTGACAAATGTATGGGTCAGGCTTATGTTATTGAGGGCAGCATTCCCTTACCTGATATCTGCGTGGGTCAGGCTTGTGTTGAAAAAGCCAGTATTTCTTTAACTGACGCTTGTAAAGGTCAGGTTTTCAATGAGGTCACATTTACTTCTTGTTTAGATCAATCAGAAAGTATTGATCATAGTGATCCTCTTTTGACAACTCATTCTCTTTATTCTAATCAGGGTGGTGATTTTGAGAGTGATGTTACAGGAGGCAGCATTCCTTCAACTGGCACTTGTATAGGTCAGGTTTTTGATGAGATCACATTTACTCTTGGTTTAGATCAATCAGAAGGTATTGATCATAGTGATCATCTTTTAATAACTCATTCTCTTAATCAGGGTGATAAACGACAGTCACTTGTCGTTGAACAGGAAAAAGATCCTGAGATCTCCTGTTTGTTTCAAAGGGTCATAAATGAGACTGAAGCCACTGAAGTTCCTGTCTGTTATTTCATTAAAATGGAATTCTTATGAGAAAATGGAGACCTCCCGAGGTACCTGTTGGTGATGAATGGTCAGTGAACTATCAAATAGTAGTTCCAAAACCTTACAGACGGGAAATACTTAATCTGGCCCATGAAACTCCTTTGGCTGGTCATTTAGGGATTAATAAAATGTATCACAAGATCTTAACTCATTTTTATTGGCCAAAAATCAAAAGTGATGTTGCCAAATACTGTAGGTCTTGTCATGCTTGTCAAATGGTAGGAAAACCCAATCAGAAGATACGTAAGGCTCATCTGCAACCTATTCCTACGTTTGATGAAACATTCAGTGGAATTATGGTAGATTGTGTGGATTCCCTACCCAAGACCAAGTCAAATAATCAATTAAAGTTAAAAATGAAGCTAAGGTTTGAAAGTAATACAAGGGAGAGAACTTTTGAGTATGATAATGGAGTTGTGTTACTCTTATTCATTCTTCTTACTTTTCTTCAAATTAGATATTACGGCCCTTACAAAGTTAAGAAGAAAATGAATTAGTTAAATTATAGTATTAGTGCTCCTGGGATCTAAATTAATTATAGGAGTACCAGTGTATTGAAAGAAATAGCCATGTTAAATATGTAATTAATTTAGTTGTACCAGTCCCTCTTAGCGAAGGAATATCATCAGGATTCGACTGATATTGGAGCTACGAATTGTTGGAATTCAGAAATTATAAAAAATCTAGACCAGAAACTTTCACATTTGCAAGTGCAAGAAAGAAATGAACTGAAAGTTATTATTATATGAGCACTTATGTCCAGATATTCTTACAAGGACAAACAAAATTTTCATGACGTTGAAATTGAAAATTCCAAACAGCATCCATGCTGGACGAGTCCACTTAAACAGGAATACTTGAAAAAGGAAATTCAATATTTGCTGAAGAATGATTTTATCAAGCCCAGTAAAAGTGATTGGAGTTCACATTGCATACTTATTCCTAAACCAGATAAAAACTCTCCGTATGTGCACTGATTAAAGGAAGGTGAACAGAGTGACAAAAACAGATTCATTCCCATTAACAAGAATTGACTATTCTATTGATAAAATTGGGAATGCCAAGTACGTCACCAAATTCTGACCTTCTGAAAGGATTTTGGCAGATTCCACTACGGAAAGAGCAAAGGAAAACTCGACATTGCGACTTCAAAAGGACTCTAGCAATATAAAGAAAGTCCATTTCAACGTCTCATAAAAATGTTCATCACTGGTCTAGAGTGAGAAGTGTCAGACTATGAAGATGAACAGGAAAGTAAATGGGAATTCTTTGGATTATGTAAAGAGTTGGCAGAAAAAGGACAAGAACTCAATCATTTGTGCTTGAAGGTCTGTCAACGGAATGTTGCTCGGAAGTTTGCTGCTGATGCAATAAATGGAATTACTATCCATCTGGAAAGTATCCATCGACCTGAGAAAATAGAAACTGACACAGAAAATGCTCTTAGAGATATACCTGCTCTTCAGTTTCAAAATATCATTTGTTTTCAGTGCACAAATGTGTGTACACATAAAACAGGAGTGCACATTGTTATCGAACTACAGCATTTGCAACATAATGTTGAACTATACGATGATATCTCACTGATAGTTCGTGCCTCTCTGAAGAAAAGTCACAATCTTTATGTACCTGTCATACTCTTCTTTCCCAATGGCTGCCTTCTGCCTGGTGAGCGTTTTCTCGCAAGAAGTCATCTAAAATCTGGTAAACTCCAACCCCATTACGCGTCTCTTTCATCTTGTCTGGATGACCAAGATCTCCCAGAAGAATTTGGAATTCTTGACTTCTTTTGTTTTCAATGTTTTAAGGAGGAGAAACATTGGCTTGCTGACCCCTTAGATATAAACCATTTTCAAATAATGAGAGAATGGCGCTTGCACGTTCCTTTACCATTCCAGTGTTTATTAGAACAAACACTACTGAACAAAGACAGCCTCAGGCGTCGATCATCAGATGATTTCTACACCTCAAAACTGTCCTCTTTATATTGCCTTTTTGATTCGTCACTGAACATACTTAACAGAAATTACAGTGGTCTAATACAAGATATTGTCACAGATGAGTTGTTCATCAACTACCATAACATCACATCTGTGTTTTCCATAACCTCAGCTACGAATACGAGTCAAAGTCTGCGAAATGGAGACAGACGTCTCAAGAAAGCAGCAGATCCAGAGCTTTGTCACTTTAAAACTTATCTGAAACCATATCCACTTTGCTATATAAAAGCAAGCGAGGTCTCAGCTTCTGAACATTTGGTTTGTCTCAGAGACTGCTATCTTATATTTTTCATGGACAATCTGGTCCAGCTCACCATGAAAACAGACCCACAACCTGGTGAAAGGAGAATAAGTCAACTATGCACCCTTCCCATCACAATCAAAGGCATTCCAAAGGATTCTAACGATGTGTTAACATGGCATCTTCCACTGTGTGAAGAAAAAGAAGATTGTGCATGCAAGGAAGTACCACAGTTGAAAAAAGAAGACCTAGAATGGGTTCTCCTGAAGATGACCACTGACGAAGAGTGTGAATTTGAAAGTTTTCAGCGGCAAGCTACATGGGGCCTGAAACACATATGGACAAGACTTACATCATTACAGCCCTTCACAAAAATTCTAGACAAAGCGGCTTCGATGGAGAATTCGGGATTTCAGGAAGAAAATGTGGATCTAGATGAAAGCTTTTCATCCTTGGCCATTCATGATGTGGAGAAAATGGAAACTGTCAGTAATAATGAGAGACATGAAAACTTCCCACTAAACATCTCCAATGAAGATATAGAGAGCATTAATGGAGCCACTACCTCCACTACAGCAGTTGACAATAATGGGGTAACAGTCGAGGATATGAAAAGCATCCAGGATGAACCAAATGTATCATGTGATATGTTGCCATATATTGATGTCAGTGATATAGATGAGGAGGATGTACAACCAATTAACGAGGATAAAATGAATGAAAACAGACAAGAAGAGGAAGATTAGGATGACGATTATTCAAATATTCGGTCAAAAGTAGATGCAAATCAAGATATTCTCCAAGATGTTCAAGCCCTCCTTGAAGAAATACAGATACCATTTATGACAAACAAAGATGAAACTGAAGTCTGCGATACCGATAGTAGCATACGAGAGTATCAAGATCTAAAGAACACACCATCACCGCCACTATTATGCCGTCATCCTCCACCTTTCAGTGGTAGAGATGACGATATAATCACATTGAAAGTGGTTCTTGATGATTTTTTGGAGAAGGCTGAACTGAGTGAAACAAATGAAAAAGTTATATTTGCACCTGACTACAAGATAGCAAGAAATCTCTTTAAGCTTATAGATGGGAACAAAAAGTATGCAACATTTCTTCCAGAATTTCCAGTACTGCACTTGAGAAAATCAAAAATCATCAATTTAATAACAGCTTATGAAACATCAGGCCTCATTCATATACTGAAATATATGAGAGATGATGATATTGAAAAAGACTGCAGTAAATTGGTAACCATTGAGAACATCGAGAAGGCAACGCGAAATGTTTGGCGATTGTCTGCAGCTTTGCATATATTGGTTCTCGTCACGTTCATCAAATCGCTACCACAATCACATGCAGAGGAGCTGAAAAAAGATTTGTGTGATCAGGAGTTATCCGTCAGCCACACTGAATTGAGATGGGGGCAAATGTTGAAAGAATTCATTAAGAAAACATCCACTGAGAATAAAACGTTTTCCCTGCATATTGATATAATGAGGCATTGTGACGAAATTGTAGCCATCGCCGTAGCTGAAAGACTAGGAGGAAAAGATGGATACAGCTTGCTTCTGGCCAGTGTAAAGTCTTCACTCCCATTCTCGTTCTTAAATGGAGCTTCCAGTTATGCTGGATTTTGCACACGGCTTTTGATAGAACATTACAAATCAAGTCACTTTCACAGACAAATGAAACATGCTCTATTCAGTACCTCTCACAATGATAGTATTGTCCGCTTTGGATTAGACACTGCACGAGAGATTGACCACAGAGACGCAAAGAAATGTATTCGACCTGGGGCCACACTAGGCAATGTAATGATAAAGATGTCCACAGTAGACGAGCAGAGACAAGTGCATACTATAATCCAATCTGTCATCTCAGGAGAGGATGTTTCAAAGATTAACCAAGATGAGACAAAAGATGAAGAGATAGCATCAAAATTTCAGAAAGATACATGGGAAAAAAAGCCAGTGATAATGACTTGGGTCATATTGTAAGAACAGTTTGTCTGATACATCGAAGAAATGGAATGTCATCAAGTTTTGACCCCATTCTGCGAAATGTATATCACAAGGAGAATCCAGAGGTTCAGCAAGAGATTTTAGATTCAACCACAGAAGAGATAGGAACGTTCATGATTCACAGATATGCAGCAAGAGAGTGTCTATTGGGTATGACACTTAGTGATTGTCCTAACATTGAATTGATAAACGGACCCAGACATCTCATTAACAGAATAAAAAGATCAAAAGGGTCAACAATCAAGAGGACTAAAGGCCTACCAAACAATACATCATGTAAAAGCATGAAAGAAAAAAGCGAGGAGAAAAGAAAAAGGACAGTAAAGAAGATGACAACGATTGTGGACTGTCTAAGCTCTTCCATGAATACTTGCCAGTCAATCTTTAAGCCAGATGGGACAAAATCATCCTCTAATAAATCAGCTGGTGTGAAAAGAGCTCTTCTCGAGCTCATAAAGAAAATATCTGATACTAGACCTACAAGTGATCAAAAGAAAGATTTGCCAGACTTAGATGAGTTCATCCTAACAGATTTCAAAGCTCTTCCACAGACCATAAAGGAACAAACAAAAGCTTCAGTTGTAGAATTTGCCGGTGTGAAGTTCAAGACATCAGCTTCGACTGGAGACCAGTACATAGAGTACGTATCAAAGGCTATTCTTCACAAGCTGATAGGACACCTTCCAAATTTACGTCACATTGTTATATCTGAGGAAAAATACTCCTTCACACCAGATACACTAAAAGCACATACAAGAAAAAAACGTGATTGTAAAGGTGAAATATCTATCATACACTTGAAGGAAGAAAAAGAGGTAATCAGTGCAGATAAATTTCACAAGCCCTCTGTCGTGGGAACATCGACAGGCAAGAAACTTGTAAGTTCCTATTTAGGCAGTCACATTGAGCAGCTTCTTCTTAAGCAAAACATGACCCTCGATATAGACAGTGAAGCTCTGCTGACAGCATGTCATTGCCAAGAGGTCCCCTGCATATGTTGTCCTTTCACAACACCACTGAGAGTTCGATTTACTTCCGAATCAGGAATTGTTGGTACGGAGAAGCTGACTAACATCAGGCAAAGAAAGGGAGAAGCAGAAATGGCTCAACTTGATTGGATGAAGGAGCTAGATGCTGAGTTGTCTGATGGAGATTATGTTGTCAACTTTGTATCATCAGCTGATATTGATACAGTCCTAATTCACCTCTTTGGAATCAGTCTCCACTGGAAAAGAAATCAAACTGGGACCTTTACACGCCCTGTTTATGTTTGGTTACAAAAACAAAAGCCTGAGCTGTACAACATCTCCAAAATCATAGAAAGTATTGAAAGATACTTCAATAAGAAATATTCGGCGGCTCTGATTGCCATCATTCTGTGCATGGGAGGAAATGACTTTTTACCACGACATTATGGAATTTCACACGAGAGGATTTTAATGAAGGCCATTGACAATCAAGGTCTTGAGCTTTTCAAACTCTTTCACATGGATATCCAAGAGATAGACGAGTCAGTTTCATCCATAGCGCTAAATATTGATGCATACATTAACTTTATAAAGGATTTGTACTGTCCAAAGATATACAATGCAGCTGCATTGTCATTTGATGAAGTAAGGCAAATGACTATCAAAATGCCTGGAAAAGAATTCCGACATCCACAAACATGGATGCCCCCGGAAAGTGCCCTGAGGAACTTAGGAAGCCTTATTCAAGCTCAGATAGATTATTTGTTGACTACATGGTGTCACAAGGCCGCTTTGCCAGATCTTCTTCGATACTGTTGTATTTCCATGTGTCCAGAAGGTGAAGTTTATTACAGCTTTGGAGATGATGTTCATGTATCTGACAAAGAACAATTATTATCAATACCAGAGGAGCTACTCCAGGAGAAAATTAATTGTGCCAAACAAACTAGAGTACGAACATCAAAGAAACGTGCCTTACCTGATACACCACACAAACAGAATCCGAGAAAACGACAGCCTCTAATGTCAACTCCAAGGCAAGTATACAAACCTTTTTAGCTCTACAAATTTCTTTTTTTTTTTTCCTTCTTTCTGTTAGGGTTCTCTATGAACAAGCTGTGCAGTTGAATTTGAATTGTAATTAAGCACAACACACATGCAGACATGTACATTGCCATTATACACTGTTAAAATTATTCTAGTTGGTAAAATAAAATGTGTAAGGTTTATGTTACAGAATTCTTACCGAGTGGGTGGTGGATCAAATGAACAACACAAACACAATATGTGAAAGATGATGTAAATTTATGAAATAAATTATTAATGAAAATAATGATGTATCAACACAATAACTCATGCGTTCAACCCACAATCACTCTTCAGAACCATTCACAATTTGAAAATAAATTACATATTAAATAAAACTGAACACAGATCCAAAGAACCTCCTGGACTGCACAGATGTTTCAAATAAAATGGAACCTTTACGAAAACTATATTGTCGCACGTATGAATTGCGATAACAAGTACAAACATCAAATTATATAATCGCACGTACGAATTGAGCAGAATTCAGGGCAAAATTCCGATGCACCCCATGATTATAATGTTCCTGACTTCAAGTGATTTCCAGCCAGGTACATGTAAGTCGCTACACGTCGCTTACCTTGAAAAACACTTATTCACCCCAGGTAACGCATGTACGACGAAACAAAATGGTCAAATTAGTTTGTATCCAAGATGAAATAAAGTCAGTTTTCGCCTAGTTCTGTGACAGTTTATCAGATAGTTATTTAATTGTATAGCTGCAACTTCTTCTTCTCATTTTTCCTGGCAACATCTTTGAAAGAAAAACTGTTAACTTAGCAGCTAAATATGGGGACAATTTGTATTGGACTGTTTTGGTCAAATGTCACATATCAAATGGTAAATTCATTCTTGTTACAAGGATCTTGCAACTCAATTTACATTTTGTCAACATCAGTACTTGTTTCCCTCGGTAGTTACGTACTAGCCTCGATAAGACACATTCTTCTTGGGACAAAATCTTTGCATGCTACTATGATTATCCTTCTTATACTGATTTACCTATCTTACTGTGATGCATTTGTATATACAGTTTTGAGGAACCCTTAAATCACATTCCATCAAGATCTATTTTTCAATCTAAGTTTCATTTTTTACCATACAGCAGAGTACTTAGATCATTTTGTATTCATTTCCAGAAAGATGAAATTTTCCTAGTCATCAGCAACCAGACAGCGTAAAACACAACCAATAATATACTACAGGACATTTAAGGAATGATGAAAATATTGAATCACCATTCAAGTCCAATGCAGTTCAGATACAGAAACGGCTCATACCTTCAAGCGGAATTCATATGAAATGGAAATACTAAAACAGTGTGGACAATGTGCCCATATGGCAGCATTTGGAACGGTTGTAAATAATATCATCAAATAATTCTAGGTTTTTGTAATATGCATGGATAGACAATAGTTGATATTTTACCATATATGCTACCTCTGATGTGTTCTGTTTTGGATGTAAAGATGCCAATTGGTATCTGGGTAGTCAAGGACCTACCTATTGATAATAACGCAGGTTAAAAAGGTCCCATAGGTTATCCATTTATCGTAACAGTATACAAGTTTTCTGCCAGTGCTTGCAAAGTCAGCACTCGCATTGTCTTCAAATTGACAATCCTTGTGATTGAGCCCTAAGTACGCATCCTTTTTATGTGGCAAGCAGAGGTCTGTCTTTTCCTGTATAATTGACCATATATATATATATATATATATATATATATATATATATATATATATATATATATATATATATATATATATATATATATATATATATATATATATATATAGGGATGGTCTTGGCTTTTAAAAAGTTGTCGCCAAAAAATCACCAACCTGAATATTTTGTCGCCAATTTTCAAAAAATGTCGCCAGAATAAGTAGTAAATATATTTCCAATGTTGTTGTTGTTGTTGTTGTTATAGGGTTTAACACCATTTTTCAGCACAAGATATAGGCTGTACGTACATGGCATCTATGTCAGTATTAAATTAAAAAAGATGAGATAGTTATTACTTTATTAACAATTTAGCAATACAGCCAAATTACAATATAAATCATTACATAACTGTTTTGCACTACTTCCATGGTCATTGCATCCCGCATCACAGTGTATAGGAATGACTGTTGTTACTTGAAATAAGTGTATTATCAAATGTAAAATATCTCTCTCTCTCTCTCTCTCTCTCTCTCTCTCTCTCTCTCTCTCTCTCAATAGAAACATCAGGTATTAAGCAACTCTGTTATACATATTATTTTCCAAATAATAGTTTTGTAAGGAACTTTAGTTAATGACATTTTAATACTAAAACCCTATGATCATACTTTCAAATATAAAATAAGTGACGTATAATGCGACCGTCGATTTCATGCATTCAGTAAATGCGCCCCCCCCCCCCCCATTATATGACATTTGTCTAGATTCACAAAGTACATCTGCAACCAGGAGTTATATTAGTACCCTTATTCATACTTCGTGGACAACCACAACAAATCAAGTTGAGGCTATTACATCGTAGATACCACCATGCCAAATGCTAAAAATGAAGTAATAAGTCTGTATAGTAGACTGAAATGCATAAAAAATGACACTCATTATATTGTCACAAACACCTGAATCAATTGCATATTTGTTTGTTATGTGGACTTCTAACCGCATGCATACAGTATTTTATTATTGTATTAGGCTCACACAGGCATGGGCTTGGGATGTTGACAGCAGAGAGCCATTCAGCTGGGGTGTCATATTACCTTGGATAGAAACTATCCACATTTTTGGGGCCTGTCTATAGACTGTATCTGGAAAAGGACATATGTTTCATAATTTCAATTGGATGATTAAAAACAAGAACTGTACCACGTGACATTGTCAGCCATTTTGGATTATTACATCGTCAAGATCGAACCTGGAACTATTAGAACATTTATTTATCAGGACTTGAAATTCCATTAGTGGATTATTTTGTGAATTCTATATTTGTTGGATTTGATTCTCTAAAACCGTAAGTTTATTTATTTTATGAAAATAATTGTACTTAATAAAATCATTGTTAAAGTTATACAAGCTTGTTAGTTTTCACTCTTTCTGTGTTGCTGCTTATTCGAGCCTAAGCACGTAACATTAATTTTACTGAAAATTGAATCCTAACATATACACAGCAAATTGAAAACAGTAATTTTAATATGGGTATTTTGAGAAATTTTTTAATATTGAAAGAGTAATTATGTATCAATTTAAAATTATATTCCATTAACTGTTTTAGCTAAATAATTATTTTTTTTTTAAAAATTGCATTCTCGACCAGTCGATACGTAATATTTATATATACATCTGAAATAATTTAATAAAACACACCAGAGAAAATAGTGGTCAAACGTTTTACTGCATTGAGTGTACGTATTAAAAAGATAACAAGACAAAAAAGATCACCAATGCCTCGAGAGTATGACAAACCTCTTTAACTGTATTATGATGACGATTTTTGTGACGTTTGAAGAATACGGTTAATTTCTTCATTATTCAGCAATTATTATTAAATCTGCTTAACCAAATTGTACTTTGTTAAACCTGTGAACTGTCCCAGTGATCAGTCCGGAATATTATCCAGCCGTCATTCACGCGGAAATTACTGTGCCTATCCTCTCCCATTAAACTGTCCAATCAGGAGTTGAAGTTTGGAATCCCCAATCTGTTTGTCGCTTTAATCGGTGTTTTGTTGTTGGATACCTACGAGAAGAAACGATTATAAGTACATAGAAACGCACATCACGATACACCTTCTTCCCTATCAAATCACAAACAGATGAAAAATACTATCTTTTGGGATGGAGAACAGCTGCTAAATCCTTTGTGAAACATGATATTATCAACTCCAGGCGATCCTGGGTGTGCATCTGTTGAATTTTGTCCATTATCGGAAGAACGTAATCCTCGATGCATGTGACTGACAATCAAACGAATGTCCCTGTCCTAAAAATATCAACAAGGAACGTCAGTGTATATATGTATATATATACAGCCGAGAAACATGCAATGTCCACTCGAAAACGGAAGTATTTTACACCTAATTACATAATAATAATAATAATAATAATAATAATAATAATAATAATAATAATAATAATAATAACAATAATAATAATAAAAAACTATAATAAAAATAAGGACTTGGTGTAGCGTCTAATCATTCGAAGCTCTAAGCGCTTTACACCATCAATAATGATATGACATCACTACAGAAAAAAAATGACAAAAACAATGAAATTGGAAAACATCAAAACATGCTGAAAACATATAAGATACAAAACATGATTAGGTCTCTCAGTTTGTCCCTGCAGTCGAAACAGGTGAGTTTTAAGAGCATTCTTAAAAGATACCACTGTGTCTTTGCGTTTAATTTCAATGCGCAATTCGTTCCACGTCGCCGGGCCCTGGTATGCAAACGAACGTTGTCCATATGACTTTGTTTACTCTGTGGGAACAATGAGTATATGATTATCAGAAGACGAGCGTAAGTATCTAGCTGGTGTATACACACACATACTGACTACCAAAACAAACCGCTCCGGTGGCCTAGTGGTTAGAGCGTCCGCCGCGGAAGCGGGAGGTCGTGGGTTCGATCACCGGCCAAGTCATACCAAAGACTTACAAAATGATACTAACATCTACCTCGCTTGGCGCTCAGCAATAAGAGGTTAGTGTTAGGTTTGTTTGTTTGTTTGTTTATGATTTTTAACGTAGCTTTAACAATTTTTCAGTCATATCGCTACGATGTCTGCAGTGAGGCAGTTTATAGTGATGTCTACCACTGGGGCATCATGCCGCAGACATGTAGCATGATGTCCCGCCCAGTCACATTATCCTGACACCAGGCCGACCAGTCCTAACACTAACCTCTTAATGCTGAACGTCAAGCGAGGCAGCTGTTAGTACCATTTTTGTAAGTCTTTGGTATGACTCGGCCGGGGATCGAACCCACGACCTCCCGCTTCCGCGGCGGACGCTCTAACCACTAGGCCAACGGAGCGGTTGGTTAGTGTTAGGACTGGTCAGCCTGATGTCAGGATAATGTGTCTGGGTACGACATCATGCTACATGTCTGCGGCATCAAGCCCCAGTGCTAGACATCAATATAAACTGCCTTACTGCATATATCGCATATATCGTAGCGATATGACTGGCAAATTGTTAATACTACATAAAAAATCCCAGTCAAACAAACAAAATAAAATTAACTCTAAAATGTGCTATATCGGTACCCACACATATACAAAATGTTGTCTTTAAACGCTAGTGTTCACCATTTATTGAGTGCAGTGCCTCTAACAATAAAAGTTTAAAATAATCTGATCTTCGAAGATTCTATTCAAAGCATATTCTTAGGAATTCGACAAAAGTTAGACCCTCTTATTCTCGAAACCTATCAAGCACCAAAGTGAAGCACAAATTTAAACATAAATTTAAATAAAGTTCTAATGATAAAAGTTGTAGGATATTCTTAACACTACATTTCCACACAAAGAATGACTCTTTATGTTGTTTACATGCTTTTGCTGTTAAGTTTGCCTTGAGTTTTGTTTGCTCAAAACTATTTTAAGATTCTGAAGATGCAAACATTTTTACCTACATGCATTCATATTTTCATTATTTTTTTATTGTTTGAGAATTAAAATTCCATTCATACTAATACCTGTTATAATTTTACGTTTGAGGTTTCACTTACTCTATTGATTTACATAAACATCATAAAAACATTAATAATCCAACTCAAATTATAATATCTAGGCATACAGTTCTGACAAGACGAACGAACACAATTTTATTGATTATGTTTTCGTAATTCTGTTTCTATGCTTTACCTCTGATACAACGCTAACCAGTCAGGCAACACAGGAACTTCCGGGTAAAATTTATATAGTGTGTCGTCTATCCCGGGTAGTACAACTATATTGTTCATTTCCGGTCTAAGGAAAATTGGAGACGCTAAAAAACAAGCGCACCAAGATGTAACCAAAAGCAAAGCTAGGATCTCCATGGTGTAGGCGGTTTCGATGCTTCTGTTGAATGAACACCCCACTACTATGTTCTGAAACCTTCTTATTTTTCCATATATTATCTTTTTCGATCCTGAAATAGGTCTGAGTAATTGGAAAGAGAAACCGCTCCAATAAATGCCATTCTTTCTTTCATAAATGGACTATCTTCTTAGAAATGTCAGTAGGCAATATATTGCTGACATGATTTTTTACTTGGTTTTGTATATTCATGATGTAACAATTTGGTTTTACCTGGAATCTTTTAAAAATCGATCAATTCACAAAGTTATATTTACAGTTTTACCAGGAAACCAAGAATCATTAAGTCCCATGCGGTTTAGTTTTTTTTTTAATCTGTCTTAATATCAATGTCTTGAAGTACACTTGTATGCATGATGTGTCATACGTACGCATGAATCGGTGTTGACATATGTTTGTAAAAACAATTGCGATTATTGTTATATCCAGTCAAATTTCCCCAACCTTATAAAAAGAGTTACCGAAAAAAATTAGACCTTACCTAAAAACGGCTCAAGTACATAAAATAGGCGAGGCAAGCAGATACATTTGCTTCACCTGCTTCATTCAAATTTGTTGCATGTAAATTAAGTAAATAACATTTTATTTGACGAACGAAAAGTATTCAGATCCAATCTACAAAGTTTCATCTTGGATGAGTACTGATATTACTCTACGCATAAAAAGTATTCCGTATATTTCCTTTTTTGTGTGCCTTAATCACTATTTCCAAACAATTATGCACGGCTAAAAGCCGGTTGCAAAACAAATGTGTGTGTGTGTGTGTGTGTGTGTGTGTGTGTGTGTGTGTGTGTGTGTGATAGATAGATAGATAGATAGATAGATAGATAGATAGATAGATAGATAGATAGATAGATAGATAGATAGATAGATATGCTTTTCATCTACATTTACTATCAAAGCAGTGGGCGGATATAAAGATAATGTCCTTATATTGATTATTCCTCAAAGCATCGGCAATTTAATACCAGGCAGTTGACTAAAATAAAATATGTGGTCTTACTCTTTCTAACACATTTTTACAAGAGACCAATTGAAAGCATTTTTATGCATTGACGAATAATCTGCTTTGGAAACTCTTTCATGTACTTATAATTTGTTCTTAGATGTTATTACTGTAATGACAATACTAAAAATAATGTTATATCAGCTCTAAACACCGAATTAAATTTGTTTTGTAACTCGCTATTGGGCTGTTTGAAAGTCTAACATGAAACAATAATGTGTGCCCCACACCCTCTTCATTAGGCCTGGAGTGCTGTCTAATCTATATAATTATCAATTGACAACGATCTTCATTTCATAAGTAACACGTGCCATTAAGACCAACCTACATGTGTCTAAAAAGAAAAGCTTATCTGTCAAAATCTAATTTAACAAACATCTCACAATTTACCATGCAGTTATATTTAATATATTCACAGCCGGATACATATCTGTCAAACAGTAGATAAGAAAGTGACAATTTTGCTATTAGGAATTAGAAAAAAATCGGCGTCCTAAAAGTATAACGCACACTATCTTATTTTATAATAATTTGCATTGTGTAAATATATAATATTTTTTTCATTATCCTAGATAAATCACTAAATAATCATCAATAACATGGTCTGAATACATTAACTGTCATGCATGATCAATCTACGGATATCTTCTAGTAAACAATGCTTTGATAAGCTATAAAAAAGGGGCTATCCTACGTCTTTAAGACTTAATAATAATAATTTTGTAAAGACTTGTCGAACGAATAGTTCAGCTCCTTCTTCAATGTGTGTGTGTGTGTGTGTGTGTGTGTGTGTGTGTGTGTGTGTGTCACATAACTATTATCAAACAGGCCAATAGACCTTATGCATTGTGATATAGCTATAGACTTTATGGCTGGCTATATAGCTGTAGGCTTTATGATACAGCTAAAACCTTTATTAATTGCTATACATCTATAGACTTTATGAATTGTTATACATATAATTACTGTACAGCTATATACTTTATGAATTGTAATACACCTAATTATTATACAACTAATTGTTGTACAGCTATAGACTATATATTGTTGTACACCTAATTGCTATACAGCTATAGACTTTATGAATTTCTATACAGCTATAGACTTTATGAATTGTTATACACCTAATTGTTATACTGCTATAGACTTTATTAATTGCTATTCACCTAATTGCTATACAGCTATATACTTATACGGCTAATTCCTATACAGTTATAGACTTTATGAATTACTATACAGCTAATTGTTATACAGCTATAGACTTTATGAATTGCTATTCACCTAATTGCTATACAGCTATATACTTATACTGCTAATTCCTATACAGTTATAGACTTTATGAATTACTATACGGCTAATTGCTATACAGCTATAGACATTATGAATTGTTATACACTTAATTGTTATACAGCTATATACTTTATGAATTACTATCAAGCTATAGACTTTATGGGTTGCTACACAAATAAAGATTTTATTAATTGCTTCACAGCTGGACTATATAGATTGCTATACAGCTATACACTATATGGTTTGTTATATAGCTGTAGAATATATATATATATTAAAAGAACTCCAAATATGCATATATAAATGGAATAATACATGTTGACGTCAAGAGGCAATTGTATGAGAGAGAGAGAGAGAGAGAGAGAGAGAGAGAGAGAGAGAGAGAGAGAGAGAGAGAGAGAGAGAGAGAGAGAGAGAGAGAGAGATTTATTCACTTGTATTGCAGTGTCTGAAATAATTAGAGACTTAGAATAACAATAATGTCCTTTTCTCGCAAGGTAATTTGTCAATGACTGGATCGAAAACTAGTTCTTTTCTGACTGAGATGAAAGTAAATAGTGATGTTTTTGTGACCTTTAACGACACAAGATATGCTACTCATGACGGCCTATATAAATGGTGGAGAAAACACCCTGGAAAACCCCGTAAAGATCCACCGACCTACGAGAAGTTACAAGCACGCTTTCTTACACGTATCCATGTTAGCCGAGCTCAAGACTTGAACCCTCGCAGACGGAAGTAACATTGCAATCATCCAGAACGTGGAGCGCTATAAACAATGCATCAAAAAGCGTCCCAAAATAGAGGTATGTATGTATGTATGTATGTATGTATGTATGTATGTATGTATGTATGTATGTATGTATGTATGTATGTATGTATGTATGTATGTATGTATGTATGTATGTATGTATGTATGTGTGTGTGTGTATATATATATATATAAAATAGCAGATGCACATTCACTTATTGTAGAATCATTGTAGAATCATGTTATTGCTTCATAGATATTTTGTGTTATTCGTGAGATTTCGTCTTATGTAACCTTTTAGGACTTGTATATTTGATTAATAATTCAAAGGAAGCTTCTTTTTCATAAATCTTTCGTTTTCTTGATGAGGGGAAGTGTGATGTATTTTAATTTATATTGGTTTTTTTCTCCATCATTAACGGTTCTGTAAAATTGTATTTGTACCTGACTTTGTCGAAATCAGTTTCAAGTTGTCCATGACTAGTGACATTTTGTAAACAAAATAGTTTATATTTATCTGAGTATGGGATACATATTAGGATCGTTATCATAAACTTAGTCAAAAACTTAACGTTTCTTACAAAGATGGACAAGTTATACGTGATGTTTATTACACTTTTCATTATAGTCTTATTAACATATTTTATTTTGTTTAGTCTTGATTCTGACCTCAGCATCTTCTGGAATGGAAATTTCTATTAAATAGACATATTATAATTTCATAAAATGTTAACCGTGACCTAAGTCAGATATAGAGTATACATAATCTTTTCTTCGAGAATTGTTCGTTCTAGCTATAAGCGATGAGCAGAATCAATCGTAACATGTTGTGTACATTATTTTGTTTGGTGAAATTATTTAATTTACCGTGGAGCAACAAAAAAAATCACATGTCGAGATGTATTGTCAGTGAGCAGTCTACTTTAACAAATTTGCGATCTCCAGCTGCTTAGGTATGTGAATTATTTATTAGTTTCATATTTGTATTATAAGATTGATTTATTGTACTACCACGATTGTTTTATATTTGGTAACACTGAATTGTTTGGTACACTGCAATGTTATAGTCTATTTCCTAATTTACTTGTATGTGATTTAACAGGACGATTTATATTTGCAATAACGTTGCATTCATTAAGGGACGTTAAGTGCTGTAATATTCTTATCGGACACATGTTCCCTTCTGAACCTGCTTATCTCATTGTATATTTGTCTTGATAATATAATTAGAATACAAGAAATAACTTGTTTACAATCCATAATGTCATTCCGTGATGTCATACATGCTTGTTTCATTTGTAGTTCGCTGATTTATATATATTTTCATATGACTGACTGATTGACCAGCGATTGACTGATGATTGATTGACTGGACGAGTGACATGGAGTATCAGAGTATATGCACCGGACTGTAGGTATCTTTTCGCTGTGGGCTAATTTGGGTTCATTTATACCCAGTGTGCTGCTGACGGAGATGACGTTGTTCGGAAGAAGCTTCTGGACAAACGGGTCTTCAGAGAACAAAAGATTGAACGGATCTTTAGGCAGATTAGGAGGGGTGGACCATTGTTGGTGGCTCCTCAACCTCCCGACATAGCGCTGGGGCTGAGAATATATTTCGCATTTAATTATTTTAATGAAAAATTCGTACATTTTACTATTTGGGTAAAGCATATTATATTTTATACTTTACACTGTTTGAGTGAAACGGAACATTTTCCTATTTGAATAAAGCATATCATATTTCATTATTGTCATTTGTGTGGAAATTGTCGATGTATACGTGAATCGTTTGTTTTCTTTGTGTAGAATCACTCTGAATCGTAAATCTCTGTACTTTTTAAAGTTCTTTTGTTACATTATCAGGTTTGTGCATATTATGTTAATTATCCAACATTTGGTTCTTGTATGCACACGAATGGACCATAATCGTTTCCATTTTATCATTCATAGATAATTGTTGTATTTCCGTTACCATCATTGGTGTTTTTCATTATAATCCGACCCCAACCCGGTTATCTTTTTACACTCGTCCTACTGAGTGCTTTGAAGAAAACAATTTTAATTCTTCCATGGAGCAGGATCCTGAAGTTAAATCGAGTTAATGGTAAGTAAAAATTTATCTTTTGCATCTACCACTGTTCTACAATTAAAAAAAGAATGTATTGTAAAGTCGCAAACTTGGTACCTGTATCTTTTCACGGGATGTCACATGAGCGCGCACTTCTCACAAAATTCAACAATCGCAATTATAGCACGTTTCGGAGCTCGTAACTTCAGTTTGGTACAACGTAAAAAGTCAATGTTGACTTGATGAATAGAACAATATCTCAAGTGTAAAACAACGCAGAGAGTGTGGTCTTGTGTCTTTAAAGACGGAAAAAGCAGAAGGAAATCGATGGTCATGGGAGGTACCAAGTATGTGGAAGCTACGTTTCTTCTCTCTTATATAGTATGATAGAGAGGGTCCTATGTCAGAACGGGATGTGGGGGTAACCTAAGTTATTTTTGTCACTATATATGATTTTTGTTTACTTCAGATTATTGGGGGGGGGGGGGTTCAACATCAAGCTCGAGTCGAATACATGTGGTGTAAAAGAGGAGAACTAATAAGCTCAGGGACATAACTATTATCAAACAGGCCAATAGACCTTATGCATTGTGATATAGCTATAGACTTTATGGCTGGCTATATAGCTGTAGGCTTTATGATACAGCTAAAACCTTTATTAATTGCTATACAGCTATAGACTTTATGAATTGTTATACATATAATTACTGTACAGCTATATACTTTATGAATTGTAATACACCTAATTATTATACAACTAATTGTTGTACAGCTATAGACTATATATTGTTATACACCTAATTGCTATACAGCTATAGACGTTATGAATTTCTATACAGCTATAGACTTTATCAATTGTTATACACCTAATTGTTATACTGCTATAGACTTTATGAATTGCTATTCACCTAATTGCTATACAGTTATATACTTATACGGCTAATTCCTATACAGTTATAGACTTTATGAATTACTATACAGCTAATTGTTATACAGCTATAGACTTTATGAATTGCTATTCACCTAATTGCTATACAGCTATATACTTATACTGCTAATTCCTATACAGTTATAGACTTTATGAATTACTATACGGCTAATTGCTATACAGCTATAGACTTTATGAATTGTTATACACTTAATTGTTATACAGCTATATACTTTATGAATTACTATCAAGCTATAGACTTTATGGGTTGCTACACAAATAAAGATTTTATTAATTGCTTCACAGCTGGACTATATAGATTGCTATACAGCTATACACTATATGGTTTGTTATATAGCTGTAGAATATATATATATATATATATATATATATATATATATATATATATATATATATATATATATATATATATATATATATATATATTAAAAGAACTCCAAATATGCATATATAAATGGAATAATACATGTTGACGTCAAGAGGCAATTGTATGAGAGAGAGAGAGAGAGAGAGAGAGAGAGAGAGAGAGAGAGAGAGAGAGAGAGAGAGAGAGAGAGAGAGAGAGAAAGAGAGAGATTTATTCACTTGTATTGCAGTGTCTGAAATAATTAGAGACTTAGAATAACAATAATGTCCTTTTCTCGCAAGGTAATTTGTCAATGACTGGATCGAAAACTAGTTCTTTTCTGACTGAGATGAAAGTAAATAGTGATGTTTTTGTGACCTTTAACGACACAAGATATGCTACTCATGACGGCCTATATAAATGGTGGAGAAAACACCCTGGAAAACCCCGTAAAGATCCACCGACCTACGAGAAGTTACAAGCACGCTTTCTTACACGTATCCATGTTAGCCGAGCTCAAGACTTGAACCCTCGCAGACGGAAGTAACATGGCAATGATCCAGAACGTGGAGCGCTATAAACAATGCATCAAAAAGCGTCCCAAAATAGAGGTATGTATGTATGTATGTATGTATGTATGTATGTATGTATGTATGTATGTATGTATGTATGTATGTATGTATGTATGTGTGTGTGTGTGTGTGTGTGTGTGTGTGTGTGTGTGTGTGTGTGTGTGTGTGTGTGTGTGTGTGTGTGTGTGTGTGTGTGGATGGATGGATGGATGGATGTGTTAAAGAATCATCTAGGACCGCAAAATACAAGTATAATTCTCTTGTGTATCATTTTACAAACCGAGTCATGCTTCATAGTGAATAGCATGTAACTGTATCCTAATGTAAAATATATTTTAAGTCACACATTATATAAATATCGAGTTTTGACATCAGCCAG
Organism: Unio pictorum; assembly: GCA_030141615.1. NCBI lineage: Eukaryota > Metazoa > Mollusca > Bivalvia > Unionida > Unionidae > Unio > Unio pictorum. The sequence goes on along the minus strand of JARLTB010000203.1, from coordinate 4,135,704 downwards.
CCGATTTTGATTCCAGGCAAACATGTGATATTCAAGCTGATTGTATGAAGTATCCTTTCCATAATATCGGCCACATGAAAAATGTGGGTTTTGCTATAGGGGTTAAACTATCTATTTCTTGATCAGAAGATTTCTGGTTGGAATCCTATCATGATATCAGTGCGTGGTTTTTCTCTGGGCGAGACAATTTTTTTCTGCTTGCTTCAGTACGAAATAAACGTCATGTGTTGCTGTGCGGTAAAAATTCAACCGCGAGACCACTTTTTAACTGGAGCAATGTGTCAAACGGTCGATAATCTCTATTTACTGGCCATTGATTTCTTGCGGCCAAGTTAGCCCAATATGTCCACCTTTTCTCCAAGCATTCGACGTTTCTTCCGAACACGAAGCTCTATTCTCACATCATTTCCTTTTCAAATATTGGCAGCAGTCGTCTGGGCCTTCTTCATTAGTTTGTCTCTTTCTTCGTTGAAGTATATCCTTAGAGCATTCATCTTAGTTGCGGAGCATTAATTCCGAGACCTATTAAACTCTATCATTTTAAGAGTATTTTATTTATGAATTAACTGCTAATGAGTATGAAGTTGGTAGCGAACATCGTATTTTACTATAATGAAGAATATATATACAATTAAATATAAGTTCTACAACAATTAAACTTTCCAATACATTATATTAAAGAATAGCAAAGAAATATTAAAATAATCCAATGTTAGAATAACATCTTAACACTACAAATTCCTATACTATATAGAAAATTGTACGCAGACGGTATCTTACCGGTAATGATACAAGTCTCCTTTGAGTTCTGACGAAACAGACTGGTTCGTACTAATATCATGGTTTTTTAGACAGTCTCTTAGGACGTGGCCAAACATGGTCATATGCGCAACTCTTGTGTTTTGCCAGAATCTCAAAACGAGACTTCATCGTATTTTACAGACTACCGACTGGGTCTAAGTCCGTCATTATACAAAAAATTTGCTACATCAGCCTTCTTAATCATTCTCGATGCATCTCTGACATTTTTATTCCGTAACTTTCAGAACCGAGTGTACGTTTGCTGACCTCAAAATCCAAGAGAATTCCTTCTGCAATTACACCATAGTTTTATGATTTCCACCAGTGCTTAATTGTACTGCTGGTATCAAATAATTGAAACGGACATTTAGTTTACGTAAATGCTAAATCTCTGGCTATGTCTCATTCAGTTATACATGCTGAGCCTCTTCTGTTTTTGCGTAGCAAATCTTACTTGCTGGATAACCAACACATGCAGTTATAAAATGTCTAGCAGGCATATCAGTTTATTTTACCGAATCACTTAAAGAATAAGTAGCTGCTCGTGTTCGATGATTGTTTTAGAGTCACAACCCTGTTCTTCTAACACTAATTTATTAAACAACTATCTTGATAAAACGCTCTGGAGTGAGAGAGTTTTGCCTTATTTCATAGGGTCGAATCTTTATTATAACAGTATATAGTTGTGATATAGAAATAAACGAAACTAATCTCAACATATTTTAGTAGAAAATAAGTTTCACTACAATTTAATGAAAAATTAATTTTAATACAATTTAGAGAAAATTTCAATCGTATTACTTTTACTAAAACTTCTGTACTAATAGTTGCATATCAAATTAGTAAATACCACAACGTATAGACTGTAATTCATAAAATGCTTAACAATGATGATATTTCGGCAAACGTACATGTTGAAAGCTTTCTACAAGTCACACAATTATTATCCGTGTCTTCTGTTATGAAAATTAGATTTTGGGTCCCATTTCAGATAAGATGTGCTAGTCCAATCATTCCCATTCATTACATATTTCATCGAATAACATAATACTTAAATATATTATTTTATTTGCAACCGATGAAGATTACATCGGTACATCTTATTTGGACAACAACATCACAAAATAGAAATGAAATACAAAGTAAATTGTGAAATTTCACTTGGCAATGCAAAGTAAAATGTGAAATTTCAATTGGCAATGCAAAGTAAAATGTGAAATTTCAATTGGCAACACAAAATAACAACAAGATACTTGATAGTATTTAATGCACTAAAACATGAGGTAATCTTTTGTGTTTTAACAGCGGTGTCGCATTAACGTTGTAGACCGCACTGTGGTGATCTGTTTCAGTATATGTTTCACCTTAAAGGTCTACTAGTGCGCTCAAACAACTTTAGTTAATATGATAAATTTAATCTTCTAAATGTGATTTTTAAAGGTATTTTGTCAAATAGCTCATTATAAACCAGGAGATTGTCGATAAAATTGAAAAGAAACTGAAACCAAACGTAAAGGATCACAAAATGGCCGATCTATGGGATTAAAAGAAGTTAAGTCGGGAGTCAGGGTGATGACGGTTCTGAAGGAGGAAGCCAAGAAAATACCAACATTTTTCTATGTAATTGGCTTCATTCTGAGATTTTGGTATCGAAGAAACGAATGGGATACAAAATGCCCAAGATGTAACCAGGTAGGACACATACCTAGGGACTGCAAAAACTCAGTAACTACACTCACTTATGCTAACAAGGCAGGTGTAGGACATGAGGGTCAGAAAAACGACAAACTGCCAGAACTAGATATAACAGAAATATAGAAAAATGAAGGGCAAATAATTACTAAAAAAATGGAGAAAAATTCTCAGCCCTAACAAATCCAAAACACAGTAACGAAAAAAACAAACATTAAAATATCTAGAAAAATTTTCAAAGCAGGAATGAATACTAGTGGGCGTTTTTAACTGGGTATGGGACGAAATTGATAGAGTATGAAACGTAACAATAAACGACATTCGATTTAAACTAACGATGAAACATTTCTTGTTAAAACATAAATTAGTAGATGTTTACAGGCAAAATAATTTATTACGAAGGGAATTTACATATGAATATAAGGAAAATAAAGGGAGTAGGCACGATAGATTTTATATTACAAATAAAAGGGAGTAGACTCGATAGGTTTTATATTACAACTAAAGGAAGATGACTCGATATATTTTATATTTCAAATAAAGACCAAGCAATATGTATTAAAGCACAAACCGTATATTTTTAAATATCAGACCACAAATTAATCAATATAAAAGTGAAAATAAGTAAAAAAAGATGGGGTGGGGGAATGAAAATTTAATAATAAATTATTAGTTTATAAGGAATTTTTGCAAGATATAAAGAACTAATAAATCTAATTACAAAAGAAGAAAATTGGGATATAATTAAGGAATGGGAAATTTAAAGTTTAAATTTAAAAGAAAAGCAATTTAACATTATATAAGAAGACAGAAAAAATAAATAAGGAAAAAGAAATAAAAATGCAGATAGGGTCAAATAAAAACAAAGACGAGATACTGAATTTAGAAAATAGGTTAGAGGTTATATTAGAGGATGAAAGGGAAAGTAGAATAATAAATGCAGGAAAATTCACTAATTTATATAGAAAAGCTGATCGTCTGTATAAAAGAGAAGAACAAAGATGGGGGTTGAGGGTTGGGTTAAAAAAATTTCGATAAACTAAACGATAAGTATGGAAACGAACTAAAAAAAAATGAAATATTAAGATACATTAAAGAATACTATAGTGAAATCTATAGTACATTAAATTATACACCAGACATAATAAATAACTATCTGGAAGGAGTGGAATGTGAGGAAATAACATCAGAACATAAAGACATATGTGATGGCCTCATATATAGTAAGGAAATAATTAAAACATTACAAAATTTACCAAATAGAAAATCCCCAGGTGGCGATGGACTCACAGCCAATTCTATAAAGTTTATACAATAGCATTATGTTTAGAAATTACGAAATGACCAAATCGACGAGGGAGGGAATAAAAAATTTTATATACAAAGGGAACAGGGGACAGAGATGAACTAAAAAAAAACTGGAGGCCAATCTCCCTCCTACATCAGGATTATAAGATTTTAAGTAAATTATTAGCAGAAAGAATAAAATGTACAATGCCCAAAATAATAAACAATAGCCAAATCTGTGGGACAAGTGGTAGACATACAAAATATAATGAGCATAAAAACTAATAAAATATATTCATGAAACCGGTCAAAAAGGTGCTATGGTACTTTTTGACCAGGAAAAAGCTTTCGACATAGTAGAACATAACTAATTTCAAATGTTTTTTTTTTTAAAAATGATTTTGGAGAAAACTTCCAAAAAATGGACTAAAATCCTGTATAATAACATAACTGCACAAATACAGGTAAATAGGGCGACTACGGAGAAATTTGACATTCAAAGATCGGTGAGGCAGGAATGCCCACTATTAATGCTACTATACATAATAGCAATAGAAATGTTAAGTATAAATATAAGAACCAATAAGGAGATACCAAATATAAAAAAATCCCAAATATCAGGGACGAAGTAAAAATGCTCCAACACGCAGATTATAAAGAAAATGGAAATTAAATTTTTTCAAGGAAATTTAAAAATACAAAGATAAGGACTATTGGGTAAAGTCCAAATAACAACAACAACAAAAAAAATAACAGAGGAAAAACTGAAAACAAACGTTGACCTAAAAAAAGCCGCCTCTACAACAAAATTAATAACGTACACAACAAATATCAAAACACATATAGCATACACGGGACTAGGTGACCTTTGGCAATGAAGGGGGAAGAGTTTCAACTACTAGGAATATAACCTAGTAGGAGGAGCCACCCTGTAGACATACTAGGGACCAAAATACCCCGCAATAAGAATTTTTTTGTTGTTGTGGAAACTGGAATTGGATAAAAAATAGTACAGACATACACACCTTTTGGGAAAACAATTACACATAAACACCTTTTATTTGTTTGGAAATGGGGGTTCATCTGTCTGACCCCCCCTCCAAAAAAAAGAAGTAGGAAAACATAATTGCAATCCCACCCCGACAGCTAAACGTACAAAGCGCTCCCCTCTAATGGCTGTCCAAATCAAGATCCCTGAATAATATATTTATATGGTCTGGTGTGGTAACCTTACAAAAATAATATGGTGCGCCAAACACGTGACATTAATAATACAGCAATCTATGTTGTTCTACCCAAGCCATATCAACTATTACGCAACAGTCGTCTTGTTGAAAAATCGCGCAAAAGATATTAAAAAGATAACCTAAAAAAGATTTTGTAACATGTTAGGCTTAGGAAAAATAAAATCGTTATGAGGATAAATGCACGATCGTGGTATTACAAAAAAAATCTCGGACACTAATAATTCGATAGGAATGCGAAAGTTTCAAGCATATCTTGTACTGTACAAAACTCTTACAAGAACTGTGAAAAACTGTTCCATAAAAAGTAGACATTACATGGGATAGGTGTTACTGAGATTGTCAGCTCTCCGGAAGAAATTTTGTATTTGAATTTAAATAGCATGGTCCGATGCGTACTTGGTGCAAGATTTGTTCATTTAATAGACACCGACTATCTCATAGGCTAGCTGGACAATTTGGAGTTGTACTTTTACCAAACCACTGGTACATATTTCGGTAGATCAATTGGTAAATAATAATAATCGATTAGTCAGTACGCAATACGTTTCTCTATTTGCTTGAATATCCTTTATTTACGAATGTGAATGAAGAATCCGCTCACAAACACTAATTCCAAATATATATGACTATTTTTTCTTTCACGGTGTAATCGCAATGCGTACAAAACTAGACCTCAGGTGAAAATATTAACAACGTATATCTCCTTTCGGCTGATACAATAGTGCGTTCTACGAAGTAGTCTTTAAATACATCTGATATTGACCACTATCAAAATCTTCGTCACGTACTGACACTTCGATATAAAGTGACATAAAGAGTGACAAGCAAGTATTTCACCATTGTACCAATAGAGTCTGCCTTAAAAAAGTTATTTTTACAAGACGACTGATCGCGATTACGGCCTTCTCATCCCCCCTCCCTCAAGCAAAAATCGTTTTATTTATGTGTGTAATGCTAATTATTGTCCAACAAGAACACGTGAAAAGCAGTACACGTGTTCTACTAGTGCGATTAGGTATTACTACGTATCATAAAGAATATGTAAGGTATACGTTAGGGATTGTTGCTTCTGCGCAGTCACAAAATGCCAAACATGACCTGTTTTCAAGATAAATAACATTACCCTACGAAATCCAGATTATAAAATGAACCGATCCCCAAAATGAAAATTTAATTCTATTCAACCACTTGCATTCCAGTACGGGAATCAGTTATCTTGTTGACAGATAGTTAAAAAGGATAACTTTTTTGTCTCTTCTAAAATGCCAGAAGTTGGAAGAATTATATGTTTGCTATTAAAACGAGTGCAGTACTTTATATCACCAATTAATAGCATCCTGGTATGGGTAATTCGATATAGGTGTAAGAAAGCCGTGAGAAAACTCTTCATAAGAATTCCGACAATATATAATACTTGTTTTATAAAGAGAACAAAAAAGGCGTGATGCTGTAGAAGATCCAATAATTGTCACTTTTCTGAAATTGGCTTTAAGATTATAATTATTTAGGTAACGACGTTCGATGATTATTGGTGTAAAAATAGCTCAATATATAAAATGGTGTCGATTCTTGTCACGGTCACTAATTTCGCCAGAGCATACCTACATGGGGAGGAAATCAGAAGGAATACATTTCTCGGTTGACCTGAGCACCTTTCATGATGCCTTGCCGATTATACATGGACATTTTTGTCCTTCATGACATGATCTCAATACACGTCAAATTCAAACACCACTATAGTATGACTCTTGACGGCTAGTGTGGTGACGAGATATACATGAATTAAGAAAAGAATAAAAGAAAAGAAAAAACTCATCGACGCCTAAATCTAACACGTGACCTCTAGAGTACAACCGTGTACATGAATACTACCACTGTATCAACAATGGGGTCAACATAGTAAAGAAACCAGAGAACGATGCGCAATATCACCCTCTTATAAATCCTTCCAACGACTTTAATCTTTTGTTTTCTTCTACGAAATGTAAACATTTCAGTCAAGAAACTTCTTAATATAAAAAACTTGTTCTCAGTGCCGTAGAGAGCCATCACGGTCCCTGTGGTAAGAAACGCCCTGGCCTCTCCTAGTTTTTGTTCAAACAAAATTTTTCTTTTACAAAATTAAAGTTTTGTTCCCAGTTGCCCTTCCCCCTCCCCCCCCCCCCCCACCTCCTTTCGTCGGCTCTGCGTGTTTTGGTGAGACAAAACAGTACTGCGCAATATAAAGTAAATGCCTTGTATTTGAAACCAGTAGCTGCATCGACACAGTCACAAAACGGCAAATATGCCCTGTTTTAATACAACTGTATTACGTGACGAACCTGACAATATAAAGCTAATGAATCCGAGCATTGACCTGCAAATATCTAGTTCTCTTGAACGTTTGTTAGTGCATTGAGCTCGTTTGTTGGAATGTAAAACAAGAGTTATCCGAACTGTTATTTTTCTAACAAGCCAGACTTTGGGAAGAAACAATAGCACGCACGTATACAATTCTATTCAACCATTTCCATGCACTGCTCTTTTGTTGAAAAGAAACATAAAATATAACCATAATGTTTTTTTTTCTAGCAAGCCCGACTTTTTTGAGAAAAAAAAATTAGCCAGCAATTTATGTAATTCTATTCAACATCATAAGAAGTCGTGGTGCATGCACAAAATTGATATAGTCAGCCATCGCCGAACTTAGTAATAACCAGATTTACACAATGGTCAGTGTGGCAGTCTTATTAGAAGATGATTTACACAATGGTCAGTGTAGCAGTCTTATTAGAAGATGATTTACACAATGGTCAGTGTGGCAGTCTTATTAAAATATTGAATTCCACCATTTATATTTAAGACCAGCCAGATGTCGTAAAATGTCTTTCCTGTTGAGCCAATGTATAGGTAAGATGCAGGTTCGATTGTCGTCTCTAGCAATAGTTGACATATTGCAGACAGGATAAAAATCAACTGCCCACTAGACAATAATTATACTGTGACAACCTTAGAAACCGAAAACCCCTTGGACCAAACTTTGCTTTTGGTTTTGAGATAATTTGGTTTAAAGAGGTTCTGCAAATGTAATAAACAGCCTTTTTCTAAGCGATTATGTGCAAAGAGAATGTAATTATGTGATACATGTAATCAGTGTTATGATTGTAAGAGAGCACAGATACTTAAGAACGTTGTTTTTTAAATATATGTTTTAATGAACAATTAACTGAACAATGTAGTTTCCTTCCGAAAATCACATCCTATCACAAAAATAGTTTTTTTCCACATAGAAAGACAGGCCTTTCATTAGAACTATCTGCGGAATGGGATACATTTATAACTTTACTATAGGTCAAGTTTGAAGCATGAATAAATATTCCACAATGTTTAAATTCTCCTTATAATTCAAAAGGTTCACAATTCAAGAGGCTGGCTTGAAGTTGTGAAGCATTTGTTTCATCTTTCTTTAACTATAATGTAGTTTGTGTTAAGAAATTTAATTCAACTGTCACAACTAAATGACGCTTATCTTTAGCAATTAGGAAATTTTCAAATCTCTGTATATGAACTAAAAGTTCAGGGTATCTCACTGGATGAATCTGATTACTAGAAAACTGCTTTATCAGTCACCATTTCCAAAGCACCAAAAGCGAAGTCACATGTTAGATTAATAAGACACCCTGATATTTATCTTAAAAAATAAGCAAACATTGTTCTATTAATCTTGTATAATACCGATCACACTTAGATAATAAGCAGATAAACATCGTCTTTATGAAATGGTTTTACGTACATGAATTATGTTACTGATAAACATTACACCCTGACTATTTTGTATGACGCAAAGACTTTTATATTAACCTATTGTCAGCTATAATATATGCCTGCGTGCGTCTCAAATATTGTTTAAACCTCGCATGCCTTTCGAACATTTTCTGCGTCTTTGTCACACAGATTAGCCTGCTAATGTACTTACTAACTGTAATCAATCTATTTTAGTGTCATGAATTTAACAGCTAAGACATGCTACCAAGGTGAATTGTGTTTCGTTACTGAAGTTTTCTAAAAGTGTGAAATCGAAATTTGGGATCTATTTTTTTTTTCTGTCTGCGGAGTTGATGAGTTTCATTCTACTGACTAATAAGTGGCCGTATTACATAAGAAGAACAAATAATCTCGAGGTGATTCTGGCATAGCGAGGTTTCAACTTTTAGGAGTTTTACTGTATTTGGATAATTATTGTGATATTTGATATGAGCTATAAAAGATGATTCCGAACAAATCTTCCTAATATATGAAAACTGCGGTTGATAAACAGAGGGATAAATGATCAATTAAACATTAATAATAGCCCACTTGAACCAGGTATGAAAAAGACACGCTCTTGCATAAGGTTACGCTGATAAATTAACACAAACTTACTGAGACAACACAAACTTGTTGAGATATAAGTTTATAGTTTTTGTAAAGGTTCGGTTGCTTCCCGTTTGGGGTGGGGTGCTCCCAATTTATTTAAATTAATACAGAAGACCAACCCTGGCTCGTTTTGTCAAAAATTGAAGTGGTGATAGAGAGATGCAAAGCTCTGAGACCCCAGTCAGCAGCACTGACAGTTAATTTAATGAATACACAACTTGTGAATTTTTTTTAAAAAAAAAAAAAAACAACACAATGTAATATAATTCAAACAGTAAACTCTCAAATACAATTCAGCTAAAACCCTATCACTCGACCAAGTGACTGCCTTGTTCATCCTTTGAGTCAGTGTGTGACATTTTCTCTTCTGCCCTGAGTTCCTGCTCATCTGTATGTTCTTCCTCTCAAATAATTTTTCTGTCATAACAAATAATTCAAATAGTACAATTCTGAGCAGCAAGGCTACATATCTCATACACTCCGCTCCTCACCCCTCTCAAGTAAATAAACAGGACAATTAACATATATGCATAAGGCTTCGCTTTGTTTTCATGACTAAATTTGCATAATTTATCATGTTACAAAACAAAATGACCTACCTTACTTAACACCACGCGAAAACTGTCTAATAAGATGTGTACATCTAGACCTTAAAATGTAAATGTAATGTTGCATATGTTAATCTATCAATTAAATTGGGGGGATTATTTTGGTACAGTAAAACTTATAAGTTCATGTAGGTGTTAATATCATCAACGGTTGTCATATTTTAGAATTTGATTTACCGACCGGTCCGGCGGCATAGTTGTTAGAGCGTTTGCCTCGAATGCTGATAGTCGTGGGTTCGAACCCCGGCCTAGTCATATCAAAGACCTATAAAAGGGTACTAACAGCTGCATCGCTATGCACTAAGCATTATGAGGTTGGTGATAACCGGTCGGACTGGTGTTAGGATAATGTGACTCGGATCGACATGATGCTACGTGTTTGAGACGTGATGCCCCAGTGCTAGTCATCACTATAAACTGTCACACAACCGACATCGTAGCGATATGAGTGAAGACTTGTTAAAGCTACATTAACAATCCAGATGATACACAGACCGATTACATGTCCTATATTAATGACATCTATTCACTTTATTTCGATCTGTATACATCCATGGCAAACAGAAAGTCATACGCCCTGAGAAACAGATATGGCAAAATCAATGTGAAAGTACATGGTCGCTTTTGGACAAGATCAGTTTATAGATGTCATTCATTTCAAAGCGGATTGAATGGCGTGCACATTGATGTCACATAAAAAGCTGCACAGCTTGAAAAAATAACGTAGAACCCTGTTATTTGTGATAATTAAACCTGTAATCTGTATATTGTATTTATGCCAGTCGTGGTGTAGTGCATTAGTAGCGGATATTCAGCTTTAGTTACTGATTTAGGTCACAGATTTTTTTTAGAAAAACTCAATTGACATTGTCATCATGTGATGCGAGTCCGTGGATTTTAATCCGCAAATGTCACCTAACGAAAGAGGATAGTCATGTGGGGTTAAAATCTTGACCAAGATTAGTAATTAGCAACCTCTGTTAGAAATCTACCTATGTATATAATTATTTCAGATTTTTTTAACAACGAATTTGATCTACGTCAGTGTTCGCGCCGTAACTAAAGCAACCACTATTTGTATTACACATATCACTAATACTCAGACTTACATTATTATTTGGGGATATACTATACTCTTTTGTGTTGCAAAACCAGGATTATTGATCGCCTCAACACTGTATATACTTGTCTCTATAGTAGAGTTGCTATTCAAAATTCATTGTGGATCCAATTTGCTCTGTAGCAGCATTAGCAATTTATGTTGAATGTGCTGTAAGTTTGTATTCAACAATTAACGCAGTATATATCACTGACGAAAAGTACACAGCTTGATACGTATATTAACTTTAAAACATGTATGGATATATATAATTGAGACATTATTATACCAGACCAATGAAGTATTTCTAACGCTAGAGAAGAGAATAACTCGCTATTTCGTTTCAGTGCATCCTAAAGATTTGGCAGATAATGTATGATTTTGTTTTAAACAAGCAGATTGAGTAAGGAATATGCAAACTTGGGGAATAGCACAGTGAAAATCGGGAAATGTCATTATACGATATTGTGAACGAAAGGTTTAAGTTATTGGCGATGGCTGGAGCAAACAAGTTGTTGGCATCCATCCGTTAGTCTCGAGTGACGATGGAAGTACGTTCATGAGAGGTGTTCCAGTAGGTGGTTGAACAGCGTCTGTAGTGAATATGTAGCTCAACACGGGAGTGGTAGTCCTTGCTGCATTTGAAAGTTGAGAGTGGTATGTGTTGGAGCTGCTTGCACTTCCTCTGAGATCTCTTTTCATCAGCTAGCAAGCGTAGCTTATTCTCGGCGGCTTTCAAACCAGTGATCAGAGCATGTCATCAGCTGGGCCTGTCTAGAACACGCTCTTCTCAGGTGTTAAGATTGATGACAACGGCTTCCACGTCGCGCTTGCAGACATCCTTGAAGATCCGAATAAAGGTATTTGGGGATCCGCCCGTAATTCATAAGACGTACATGGCCCAGCCATTTCATGTGACGTTGACGGAAGAATGTTACCATGCTGGGAATCTTGGCACGTTCAAGCACCTTGTTGTTTGTTATTTAATCACTCCAGGTGATCCCGAGTATGCGTTTGAGACATCGCATGTGAAAGGCATTCGGTCATTTCTGTTGTGAGGCGAGCAGAGTCCAGGTTTCACTGGCATGCAGGAGAGGACTTAGTACGCATATACGGTACACTTATCGTAGTGTTCAGGATCAGAATGCCGTTATTCCACACTCTCTGCGACAACTGGAGTAAGTTGTTGATGCCTTTCCAATTCGTTTCTTGAGCACAGCATCGATTGATAGGCTGTTGGTGATGGTAGACCCGAGGTACGTAAACTGACTGACAACCTCAAGTTCGTAGTTGATGATGATGCTTTGGGGTGGGGTGTGGTCTGCGCTCTGAGCCATCACGTTTGTTTTCTTTAGGCTGATGGTCAAACTCACCTCATGCTTTAGCAAAACGGTCCATCAGGGGCCGTAACTCAGCTTTTGTATGAGTAGCTAGGGCAGCATCATCTGCGAAGAGCATGTCCCTGATGGTTGCTTTACGCACTTTGCTCGTTACTTTTAGTCGTGTCAGATTGAACAATTTGCGTCTGATCGCCTGTACCAGTAGATCCCTTATGTGGACGTCCCAAAGAAAATGTTTGAGCAGGACAGCGAAGAAGATGCCGAAAAGCGAAAAATATTAACATATACTACTAAATACAATAAAACAGGATCTATTAAGAACATTTTACAAACACATCAAGACATCTGGCATTACTTGATACAAAGGAACAAAGTCTAGCCATATTCAGCGTTCTGCAATTCAGCGTTCTGTAGCGTTCAGAGATGAATCATTTGGGCTAACGCAGTACTGAGAAGTATTTTATCCATCTTTACAAAAAAGATCTGACTTGTTATTTGCAAGAGAATTAAACTGGAATAATCATTCAAAGGTTCAGTGACATTAGGATGTAATCAAATTAAAGGTGTGTTCCTTCGACAAGCTGTATGCGGCAAAATTTGCCATTACGAATGCTGTAAATTACATTTGCACAGGTTACATGTTGGTCTAGGTGCTCGAACAACGTCTTAAATGGGACATTGGACTAAAGGCGCTAAACCAGCTTTGCCGATCATGCGCAAATATTATCCTGCGCACCTAAGAACTTTCACTGAACATTTTGTTGTTCAAATACTAGAAAACGTTCAGGAAATATCTGACAATGTCAACGGAGTAATAATAACCAGAAATGATGCAATTCCAGGTTCTTATCCTGGTAGATTAAAACTACAAAATAGGAACTATTGATGGAATTAGCAATATAGAAATGTTTCCCTTATAAACCAGTATGTTAACTGTCATTCAATTAAGGCAACTTGTACGCGATATCAAGGAATATGCTAAAGCTGATGTACTTGAGTATTCCGACCAAAAAAAAAACTGTCCCCGGATTAGCCACAGCAGGTTACTATGATACAGCTTCTTGATTCTACAGCACGATTAAATAGCCAAATTCTTCCACAAGCCCTGACAGCCGAAATTAGTCTTGTTCGAGAACAAGAAAGCCTTCGGATTGCGTCGTTGGTACATATATTCGTGAACAAGAAGCCCAGGACTTTAGGTCACAAGAGTAAAGGTGATTTAGAAACTTGTCGAGCAATTATCGCGACGTAATATGAGCCAAGCAAAAACGCGATGCTAATACTTTCAAGATGCGTCCAGGTATCGTCTCGGCATTACAACAGAATGGTACCTCTGGAGTTCAAGCAGATATTGTCTTCGAAATGTATATGCGTATGTCTGTTAGCTATGGCAAGGATGGATCAACAATCACAACATTGTGGCATCACAAAGATTGTAAATCTTAAGGACACAGAGGCAGTAATTGAACAAATCGATTAACGCTTTGTATTAAGTATCTGGTCGCTGTAAATAAAATAAACCAATGTATGATCATAAATATATATTGATTGGTGCATTGGAGTTCAGTTGCATATGTAACCGTTTAATTATAATCGAGAGTCAAGTTATAATCTAACACCAGCAAATATTCCACTGCGACCTGCCATCAATGTGAAAACGATGACAGTTGTAGTGTTGAAAGGACGTTTTCATCTGTGTTGTATCCTGCGAATGATAATCATGTCAGTCGTGGAAATATATTAAATGCGATAATGAAGTGGCCACATAACAGTTCATATATATAAGCATGTCATTAGTTAGTTTGAACGACTCAATCACAATATTGACTGGACCCTTTTGAATTAGTTTTAGAATTAATTCACAATACTGTAAAATATTTATTAAGTTTTTTTAAAACTTCTTGGTTTTGCTTCTTTCTGTTATTTAGTTTAAGACATGCAGACGAAACAGTGCATTATGTGATTTATGCGGAGAAGGCATATTTAAATATTCCTGAGAAATATTTCAAAAAATAAACAAATACAGCACAAGTCGGTTAATACTCAGCACATTAGCGTCCCAAAACACGGTTGAGGTGTTTCTCAAATCGCCTGTGGGTCCGGTGACGACTGTATTTACCCTCGCGCATCATTGTGAGAATGATGACATCGTGTTTTTCACGCGTTGGATCAGCGATGACACTATTAAATCGCTGATAAAAAAGCATGCAATCAATGTTACAATAGTGACACATACAAAGGAATTGCTCATCTCGCATGTAGTCTAAAGTTACGCGGTTTTAAATGCACCAATAAGCGTTATTCCCACCAACATGGACAAATAATGGACGTTTTTCTCTGAAACCTGGAGTTTTTCGATTCGTTACAGTTTTTTTTTAAATTTTAAATGTATCATTATAAAGCTAATTAGTTAACTGGAGGTAGAAAACGTCAAAATCTTCAGTCGATATGGTACCACTAACGGTGACAAGCTGGAGCTGGCAACTTGCAAGGAGTGTATCTGTTACTAGTACACGAGCCATTCTAAAAGCTTGCTCAAACTCAGTTAATATAACACCGATCGATGAATTGTAATCATCGTTGTCTCTAAAAGGTATTTCCACCAATGAATTTGAACACGCAAACAAAGTCTAGTCCCCATTAAAACGCAAATACTTGCGTAACTACCACGATAATGCATTTGAAAACAGATTTTCTCCTGCTCGCAGATGTCAGGCGTTTCGTGACACTGCTAGGCGGGCGTACAATCTCGACCGCGCACATTATTTTAGGCCACTTGGAATGTCTTGAGATGTACATTTATAAACATCCCAGGTAGAGTTAGAAAGGCTCAGTGATATTTAAATACATATATTCACTGAGCTCTCATTTCGTGGCAGAATATCAATCTCTAAGTCACCGTTACGTTCGCACAACAAAAAAAAACCAAATAATAAATGGTATGACCCAGTCCTGCCAAAAGATGTACATCATTATGTCAACAACTTGTATGATGGAGCCTTTGAATGTGTTGACTGGTTTTAATGGAATGGTTACTCGCACATTTTCATTCATAAAACATACACGAAAACAACAGCGACTACAGTTAATTCTTTGAAGTTGATCTGAAATATCCAGACGAGCTCCACGATACCTATAACGATTATTCGCTGCTCCTGGATGCGCTATCGGTGCCTCGCGTGTGTTTGTCCTCTTTCGTGCAATAGCAGAGGCGTAGCGATGATATTTTGCGCCCGGGGACAAACTATAAAATTGGCGCCCCAGCGATCTTGTGACAGATTTATTACCCTTGTTTTCTTATTATAATGTAACGTTGCAAGCATCATTTTGGCGCCCCTGTACCTTGGCGCCCGGGGACATATGTACCCCCCCGCCCCCCCCCCCTCGCTACGCCTCTGTGCAATAGTGAATTGATTCAAAAGCAAAATAATGTTGGTGTTTACGGCGATGTGATACTTCAATACCACATCGATCCCGACAAAACAGTTATCCGAGGGACACAGAAACACGGACGTAATTTATCTAACTAATCGATTTAGACATGAAACTAAAGAAATTAGATACAGTTGTAATATGTTGCTGATATTGTATGGCACTGACGCAAATGGTCTCGCAAAAAATTTATAGAACTTGGTGTGTAACAGACGTTTAGTGGTAGATATTTCCTAATGTGTTTGCGGAGGTCACACAGGAACCGTATAGTTTTCTCATTGATTTGACCAGAACGTCCGGAAAATACCGGCCCGGTTTGGATAAAACAATTTAACAATCGCAGTAAACATATAAGAAATTAAAGACAGTTGTAATATGTTGGTGATATGTTATGGTACTTACGCAATGATACCACAGCAGAGTAAGGGAAGCAAAGTTTTAAAGGTGTTCGGTAAAACCAGAAACTGAATCGTAATGCTATAGTATGTCGCAAATGTGTCAAAGATGTGTTACAGTAGAGACCGATTGCCCAGAAATATATCACAGATGGCTTCGAACAAACATGTTTGAAGAAAGTCAAGGTGGCTATAGAAACTGGGAAGAAAACGGGTCCGTGGCCACAAACAGCTTTAATCCTTGAAAGGGTACCATACAATTATTAATTATGGCTAAGGATAAAGTGTAGGGTTGCTTGCTTAATGCTTTTTTTTGTAACCGAGGACAAAGACGATCAAATATGGACACATTTTATGAGAAAGTATTTTTTTAAAAAAAGAAATGATGCCATCTCTTCCACCCATAATCGTGGCCCTTTTGTTGAAACATTTCCATACGATATTTTAATGGATATGTAGAGCTGTTAGGATTGAATTTTTAGTAAAATTAATAAGATTGCTATTTTCTTTAAATTGTATTAAAGTAATTATTTATTTGTTTATATTCTAAAATATATTAAAGGTAATTTCATTTGTTTTGTAACATAACTATATAGGATAGAAATGGTTTCTGAGCAAGTGGAGAAAAGGCAATGTATGTAACTATACTATATAACATCAGTAAAAATAACTAAGAATCTTGCTAATGTACAGTGTTGTGTAAGATTGTATAATATAATACATGCATTTTGCCGACTCAACTACAGTTTCAAGGTTCCATCAGTAAAAATATATTCCGTAACCTAGAATGTGGCCAAAGTCCAATTCGGTTAATAAAAGTGTAGTAATATTTCTCTAAGAAACTTCTAGACGACACAGAAACAAAATGGCTTCCAACTAACGGATATCCATATTTGGTGTAACGTCGTCAAACAAATATAAATAACTACAAAACTAAGTCTTATGACGTAATATAAATTGGTTACCACCTGCTGGAACCGGTTGTTTCTTGGGAGAGAGAGTCAGCATTTTTCTGACTGATACATGGAGGGTATGACCTTGTCTAACCCTGAATCTGGCCGAATGTGTATAAATACAGATGCACGATCGAGTCAGATTCAGTTCTCCATATCAGCGGAAAATAAACGTCTGACTTCTCTTTCCAGGTAAGCAAACTGTATATGTCGTAACTTCTTTTAGGAATAAGTACCTTTAATGTGTGAGATTTTAATTGTAAAATTGTTTGTTTGCAACATTGCTACTGAATTCTTTTATTTATAATATATTGTAATAGAATGTTTAAATGTTTTAAAGAATTTATATTAATTATATTTATGTAATTTTTATGGTAAAAGTTGAGTTCGCTACCAACTTCATGTTTAGATTTTATGTTGAAATAAAGTATTCTTTAAGCAAGAAAGAGTAATATCTAGCAATATATTCTAAATCAATATTCTACTTTAAAATAAGTAAAATGTATTCTTTAAATTAATTGTTGCATTAATTACAGTTATTATATTTCATACTTCGGCTATCTTGAAATTGATTAAGAATTAACTATTGTATAATATTTTAAGGTGCAGAAGTTATAAGAATAAATGAAGTTGGGAAGCTTAATAAGGAAAATGTAATATGTATTTCATGAATTTTTTATTATAAAGTTTTTAGATGCGTTTCTAGAATGTAGTGATATATGTGTGTTGATTATTTAAATAAAGTTCTCCATATCAGCGGAAAATAGACGTCTGACTTCTCTTTCCAGATGTAGCTGTCTTATCATCGCGGCGACACTCCTTTTAAGAGAGCCTTCTCTTCTTCCTTCTTCTCTCTCTCTCTCTCTCTCTCTTTCTCTCTCTCTCTCTCTCTCTCTCTCTCTCTCTCTCTCTCTCTCTCTCTCTCTCTCTCTCTCTCTCTCTCTGTATGACAACAACTTTTTTCAATCATAACAAGTGGATGGAGAATATTACAGATCTCTGGACCCTCTCGCAAAAGCCAATGTCCCCAAGATGTAGCCTTATCTACACCGTTATGAATGACTCTTTCTTTTGAGAGAGTTATTTCATAAAAGTTATGGAGAAGATTCTTGAAAAAAACGACATTAGTGGACTAACATCATAAATAAGTTTTCCGTACCAGCAAGAGTCTCATACGATTCCGTACCTGATTCCCTAGACATTCCATCATCATGTGACATCCTTTATCTAGGAACTCATTCTTCTCTTCTTTCTATCGTCCTGAGTTTCAGCATGTGTTTATGAGATTGATCTATAGAACATTCCAGCTAAACATCTCATAAAAGAGCTATGATCATTACATGAACCTCAAGAAAGGGAGAATTAGGCAGAAGCGAAACCCCACCCGTACCTACATACACACCCACATCAAAAGGACATGGGGCTCATTGGCTAACATACGTGGCAGCACCCAAGCATTTGTTTATATTTTGGCTCTATGGGCTTGCAACACTTGGTACCAATACCTATTGGTATATTAAACTGTGATCCGCCCATGGCGCAATAATAAGAATATATAAACATTCTTTCAACCGCAGGCATATAGATCAATGCTGATTTGGATTTTCTTTTAACGTAGCTTTAACAATTTTTCAGTCATACCACTACACTAGCACTGGGGCATCATGCCGCAGACATGTAGCATGATGTCCCAACCAGTCAAGTCACATAAATTATTCTGACAGCTGGCCTACTTGTCCTAACACTAACCTCTTAATGATGAGCGCCAAGCGATACAGCTGTTAGTATCTTTTTAGTAGGTCTTTGGTATGACTTGGCCGGGGATCGAACACACGATCTCTTGCATCTGAGGCGGACGCTCTGACCACCAGGCCACTGTAGCGTTCGATCAATGAGGAATTTATATTCATTCATTAATCATAAATGACATGAAAATAAATATAAATGTATTTATAGTCCATGATTTCTAAATTATAATAACATTGTAAATAATTTCATCGGAATCCTTTTCTTTTTTCCATTCCCCTCTTGTGCGACAATGACAAAATATGCACAAATCTGGAGTGAGAGAAAAAAACGCGTTGGCCGAAACTTGAACCGATTTGCGTACAATAAACTGGTTCGTCGTAACGGTATGTTCACGCTTTCCTTGGGATCTATCTACAGTGTTCATAATATCAATTATTCATAGTTGCAATAGCTAGAGACAATAGGCCGATGTTAAATTTGTCTGTTACGAGGCACATATACTGTATTGTGTTTTAATCCTTTGTTGTTATTTATTAATTGTTAAATATAAAAATGTCCAAGCGATCAACTCTCTCTCTCTCTCTCTCTGTCTCTCTCTCTCTCTCTCTCTCTCTCTCTCTCTCTCTCTCTCTCTCTCTCTCTCTCTCTCTCTCTCTCTGTATGACAACAACTTTTTTCAATCATAACAAGTGGATGGAGAATATTACAGATCTCTGGACCCTCTCGCAAAAGCCAATGTCCCCAAGATGTAGCCTTATCTACACCGTTATGAATGACTCTTTCTTTTGAGAGAGTTATTTCATAAAAGTTATGGAGAAGATTCTTGAAAAAAACGACATTAGTGGACTAACATCATAAATAAGTTTTCCGTACCAGCAAGAGTCTCATACGATTCCGTACCTGATTCCCTAGACATTCCATCATCATGTGACATCCTTTATCTAGGAACTCATTCTTCTCTTCTTTCTATCGTCCTGAGTTTCAGCATGTGTTTATGAGATTGATCTATAGAACATTCCAGCTAAACATCTCATAAAAGAGCTATGATCATTACATGAACCTCAAGAAAGGGAGAATCAGGCAGAAGCGAAACCCACCCGTACCTACATACACACCCACATCAAAAGGACATGGGGCTCATTGGCTAACATACGTGGCAGCACCCAAGCATTTGTTTATATTTTGGCTCTATGGGCTTGCAACACTTGGTACCAATACCTATTGGTATATTAAACTGTGATCCGCCCATGGCGCAATAATAAGAATATATAAACATTCTTTCAACCGCAGGCATATAGATCAATGCTGATTTGGATTTTCTTTTAACGTAGCTTTAACAATTTTTCAGTCATACCACTACACTAGCACTGGGGCATCATGCCGCAGACATGTAGCATGATGTCCCAACCAGTCAAGTCACATAAATTATTCTGACAGCTGGCCGACCAGTCCTAACACTAACCTCTTAATGATGAGCGCCAAGCGATACAGCTGTTAGTATCTTTTTAGTAGGTCTTTGGTATGACTTGGCCGGGGATCGAACACACGATCTCTTGCATCTGAGGCGGACGCTCTGACCACCAGGCCACTGTAGCGTTCGATCAATGAGGAATTTATATTCATTCATTAATCATAAATGACATGAAAATAAATATAAATGTATTTATAGTCCATGATTTCTAAATTATAATAACATTGTAAATAATTTCATCGGAATCCTTTTCTTTTTTCCATTCCCCTCTTGTGCGACAATGACAAAATATGCACAAATCTGGAGTGAGAGAAAAAAACGCGTTGGCCGAAACTTGTACCGATTTGCGTACAATAAACTGGTTCGTCGTAACGGTATGTTCACGCTTTCCTTGGGATCTATCTACAGTGTTCATAATATCAATTATTCATAGTTGCAATAGCTAGAGACAATAGGCCGATGTTAAATTTGTCTGTTACGAGGCACATATACTGTATTGTGTTTTAATCCTTTGTTGTTATTTAATAATTGT
The DNA here is from genome assembly GCA_030141615.1 of Unio pictorum. Lineage (NCBI taxonomy): Eukaryota > Metazoa > Mollusca > Bivalvia > Unionida > Unionidae > Unio > Unio pictorum. The sequence continues at coordinate 4,114,703 of JARLTB010000203.1, read as the reverse complement.
TAAATATAAAAATGTCCAAGCGATCAACTCTCTCTCTCTCTCTCTCTCTCTCTCTCTCTCTCTCTCTCTCTCTCTCTCTCTCTCAAATAAATGAAACTACAACCGTTGTGGATTTTATTTTTCTTGTGACGTACGACGACGTCTCTGTACTTATGAATGATGGTAATGTTATTTAAGTTGTCCAAAGGAGGGAGACTTTGGAAAAGTTATTTAAAGCAAAAATATTACCTAGATGAGCTGTCAGTATATTAAAATATTTTAATTACCTCTTGTTGGTTCATCATTTCTCTTAGTTCTATTCCACGCTAATTTCTATACGCCAGCGCGTGAATGCCTGACAGTACACACATTCAGTGTACATGTACAAGAAGCTAACCGTGTGTGCCGTTCACTACTTTCTTTATTTAAAAAAACACAACATATTTCATGTTTAAATCAAAAGTTTATATTTATTTAATAAACTGAAAAAGAAATCAATCAACGTATTAATTTGCACATGTGCTTGTGAATAAGAAGAACAATCGTAGAACTACATTTAGTAGCAGACACACTCGGCAGGGATGTCTTTCATTAACTCGGTCAATACACAGTTGCCAGAAGCATATCGTAACTCCATTGAAAGTGCAAATATGTATAATTGTATACACACACCCTCAGACAGACAGATAGACAGACAGATAGACAGACACACACACACATATATATCTATAAGTAGAGTCATAACAACAGTTTTTATTTGCTACTAGCATTTAACCCCACATGATGATTCTCCTCTTACACGACTGCATATTGCAAGTCAGTCATGGAGTTCTGGTATTGAGGACACTGTCATGTAAGGGGAAAAACTGTGACCTAGTATAACAGTATTCAATTCTAAACAATTACTATTTAAGATAAGTAAATACGCTTAATTTTATACTCATTTACTTGGATTTTTTTTTATTAAAAAAATTAAGGTTTGACGCATTTTTTCAGCACACGATAGGCTATACCTGGCGGCCAGTATTATTGGTGGAGGAAGAACCCGGGAAAACCGCCAGAAAGAACAACCGACCCTTGAGAAGCTACTGGCAAGCTTTATCACATAACTACATTAGCCGAATCTTAGACTCGAACCCACGCAGACAGAGGTGAGACGGCAGTGATCCGTAACGAAAAGCGCTTTAGACCACTCGGCCACTCGTGACCCCTTACCTGGACTGAAGAAAAACTTCCCGTTAAATGATCCCTAAAGGTACATATTTTAAGCATTCGTTGTATTGAGGGTTTTCATATGGTCACAAACAACATGAGGTGAAACTTTCCAGTCTTAGAAATAAAACCTTGGATACAACTAATCTTGACACTGAATATATGTTAAAAGACCTCTTTCCATTTATCATGTTTGAGATCGATCGACACGCAGGGACATTTCAAGAAAAAAAAATTGGGGATGGTGGTGGTGGTGGTGGTGGTTGTGGCGGGCAAAACTTGACGGGCTTCTTAATTTTCGTATATCGGCTACAGCAAGTTTACATCACATACAAATTCGGGGTGGAGGAGGACTGCCCTCCACAAATGACGTAGCTCGGGATACGTTATTTATCGCCAGGACCAATTTGAAACATCTGAAAAAGAATATGAAATCCCATGTTACCCCAGTTGTCTCAAAACATGAGAAGAATGCTATTAAAAGGCTGTATTTACTGGCTCTTTTGGACCCTGAAAATGTGAGTTATGCCAGTGTTAGCCTCTAAAGCCCGTCTATAAATAATATTTAAAAAATGTCAAGCATTCTGCATAACAGAAGCTACCATGCGTACAATTAAAAATCCGTGGTACGATAGCTAAACTAATATTAGAGAATGTGTCAACCTGAAAAAGCGTTAATATGTGTATATTCAGAAAAATAATATTTATATGTCAATGTTTTATAAATATATACTTTTTAATATCTCATACATGGGTTGTGGGGATGAAAGCTTTCCTTTTAGGTCCATTATCATTTATATTTCTGACAAACTGGCAATTTTGGCAGCAGATGAAAACCCGGATTAAAGCGGTCCTTTAATCTGGTATGCATATAAATCTAGGGTACATGTTCGTCTAGCAGACAAACACGGTTATCAACCCGGTAATTAAATCTTATCGAATTCCTACCTGGAATTCCTACCTGGAGTGACTGTGGTGTACTTATGGGAAATAACTACGGGGTAAACAAGCGGGAGTGTCTGCTAGGCGTTAATGCCTATAATATTAGTTACTTTGTATCATGCTTTTGTGGGGATATGTTAATGGTTGAGGGAGTAGGGGGTAGGGGGTTTGTACTTGTTCGAATCTCAGTTGAGTACAAATTAATAATTATTTAACCTGTCTGTATGTCAGAGTGTTAGGACCTATTGTTTAACACTATTGAAAATTTATATTTTCAATTTAAATGTAGATCCAATAAACATGAAAGAATATGACAATATACGGGGGGGGGTGGGGAGATGGGAGGGGGCATCGGTTTACCGCCCACATAGAGGGGTGTTCCGTCAAGCACAGACTGGAGCCTCATCTTCATCTCTCACCTCATGGAAATGTCTAAAAGAATGCAAAGACCTGACAGAACACGATAATATATGGTGGGTGGGTGGGGGGCTTCGGTTTACGCCCGGGGGGGGGGGGGGCGTGTACCGCCAAGTGCGGGCTGGAGCTTCAGCTCCGTCTCTCTTCTCCTGGACATACAATCTTATAATTAATAGCTGAGAAATGTTTGTAATTCTTTATGAAACAAACACTTCCCAGTCCCTTAGGGTAATAAATATAATTTTATTTGACAAATCCTGTTTTATATTATATATAAATCCTGTTTTATATTATATATATGATATAAATATATATATATATATATATATATATATATATATATATATATATATATATATATATATATACATAGAGAGAGAGAGAGAGACAGACAGACAGAGAGAGAGACAGACAGACAGACAGAGAGACAGACAGACAGACAGACAGACAGACAGACATGGACAAACATAACAATTACACGGGGACTAAAAAGAAAGGGAAGAAAAAAAATAACAAATGATCAAAACAATAAAGATTTACCCCTACTAACTACAGGACTAACATTAATTAAAAACACTTTTGGAACTTTAGTAGATTTGACCGAGAAATGAGATTGCAATACTTGCAAATAATGTGACTCCTTATTCGGGCTCAGCCTCTCTTAATAAGATATAAGAAGAAAACGACACAATATGATCACTCACATGAAACATTATGATTTTTTCATAACTTTTGTAATACGCCGTTTTCTCCACAAAATTTAAAATTTCTAAACAAAACTCAAGTAAAATAAAGCTAACCAAAAATTACGGACAAATTATAAGTCCAAATGATCCGTATGATAGGACAACTGGGATATAATTTGACTGAGTCTGCAGTCCCTACATCAAAATCTATAGCATACACACAATATAGCAAAAACATATATAGCACATAGGACTTAGGAGATGTTTGGGACATATCACCAACAAAACAAAATACAAACAAAAACAAGAGAAAGAACTCCGATAATGGGGGCCAAACCCATAAACGAACGAACAACCCGTTAGAAATCATTAAGATCAATAAATACCAAACAAAAATTCAAAAACTGTCGTATTAAATTATTGATCAAAATGCTTTTGACAAAAAAGTTAAAACATACACACCTTCGGAGATAACATACACATAATGTAGAGGGGTCATCTGTCTGGTCCTCCCACCCCCACTCCAAGAATTTGTACCTACTGAATTTTAAAAGACTGAGTTATAAATGCACTGGGCCCCTAGTTTAATTTCTACAGAGCGGAAGACAATAGATGGGGTGGAAATAAATGTGTAGATATAGTCATTGTTATTGTTCTGTTGTTTTTTTTTTTTTGTTGTTGTGTATTTGGGGAGGGTGGGGGAAATTTCATTTAAAAGTGTTGGATAGAGTAAGTTACGAACGTTTATTGAATCTTGGACTCCTGATAATACCTTAGATTTTCTATAACTTTTGGCGCATTATTTATCTTATCCCCAAACCCATATTATCACCACACCTATCTTATCCCCAAACCCATATTATCACCACACCCATCTTATCCCCACACCTATCTTATCCCCAAACCCATCTTATCAACATACCCATCTTATCCCCACACTTATCTTATCCCCAAACCCATCTTATCCCTAAACCCACTGCAAAGGTAGAAGGCCATAATTCAAACGTTTTTGCTATGTGTAAACTTCTTACACTAGAAAAACACCTTCTTCAGGAAATGTAACGTATGCCTTGTATATTATGAACAAAGAAGCTACAAAGCATATATAAACAATATATTAGGACAGGTTTTGAAATAAACTTGTATTATTATGTGCACACTAAGAGCATTTATAATATGATTCATTTCGTCTTTTTCATTGTTTTTATTGTCTACGTATATACTGCCTCACGTCCTGTAAGCAATGCTACTAGTATTTGTTCTCTCGATATTCTTTGTCGTACTTTGTACAATACGACATCGAGCACCGGGTAGCTTACAACAAAGACTAACGTCTTTGTAGTATTGATTTCTTTTCATCAACCAATCATATTTGACATTTTAATCACATGACCCAAAGGGTAATACAACTAAACCTTTTGATTTTTATCTCGCTTCGCTGCCTCAAGTTTTCCGTCGTCAATAAAAAGAAGTAGAGGGAGTTTAAAACTATGGCATACTGTATCATGAGTTGAGTGAGGTACGTTCAAATTCTCGATTATGGATGGCAAGCCACATCACATGACTGTCAGTGTTCTATCGATTACAGGATAGATGTATTTCAAGACTACGTGGCAAAAAGAACATATATAACAAATGTACAAGTTGACGCGCGAATAACACTAGATACACTGTGTGGTTAAGTGTGTGGATCGGTCTTGACTAAAATGAATGTAAGGCCAGAGCATCAGCTATTTCAACATCAATCCATCGACACCCGGTCAACAGTTTTCATACCTGTTAGGTGAGTTGTAATCAGATTATTTCTTTGTTTTGTTTTCATGTCCCGACAAAAGATAACAAGACTTCAACTAACTTATACAATTTTATTACGATGAATAGGGTTGAAAATATGACTATGGAATTAGTTTTCATTTAACAAAAGAAATGACATCTTTATTTTAACATGGCTAGAGGTCCCGAGTGACTAAAAGGTCTAAGGCGTTCATATGATATATCACCTGTCCGCGTGAGGTCAAATTTCGGCTCAACCAACATACGCGTGTGGGAAAGCTTGCTATTAGTTTTCGTTCAGTCGGTTGTTCATTTGCGGCAAAATGGCGTTAAACAACCAAAACGAAACCAAACTAACATGGCACAATGGTAAATGAGCGGTTTATACGTTTGGACAGAAAAATATGTAATGAATAATTAAAAAAGAGGTTATCGAGAATTTTCAATTTAATATCTTAAGCAATGAGATTGCATGATTAGGCAGTGTAATAAATACATACAAGTGGTCGACATTTGCGCCATATTTATAAAACAATCATGTGAGATCAAAGTCGAGAAATGTTGCAAACACGGGATACTTTTTCTGTCTTCCCAATTAATTTAGCTTTATATATATATATATATATATATATATATATATATATATATATATATATATATATATATATATATATATATATATATATATATATATATATATATAGTACCATGTCGTTCCTCAACAGTACTATTTGGATGACTTACTACTTCGGCCCAAAGACATTGCGGCCCAACTTGGACCGAAAATAAGACACAATTCGGCCAAACTTTAAAGACAATTCGGCCCAACTCGAAATACAATTCGGCTCAACTATGCGATAGTTGTATAAAGATTATATATATATATATATATATATATATATATATATATATATATATATATATGTGTGAGAGAGAAAAAAAAATGATGAGCATTTTGCCAGTTTAGTTGCTGCAACATCATGTGTGAGAGAGAGAGAGAGAGAGAGAGAGAGAGAGAGAGAGAGAGAGAGAGAGAGAGAGAGAGAGAGAGAGAGAGAGAGAGAGAGTTATTCCTAAAGATATCAGAAAGCTCCTAACTATTATAACTTCGGAAAACATTTATCTTGTTCACCAAATGTTTCAAATTTTATTCTAAAGCATATTATTTAAGAATTGTCTAAATATATGTTAAAAATAAATACTTGTTAAAACTATTGTCAGTTGTATTTTAAAATTGGGCCGAATTACTATTACTGTTTAAGCAGTTTATGCCCCAGGTTTCAGCAGACCAAGTATTCGTGCATTATAGCACGTCATTGTTCCATACATTATATTGTTTTCAAGATGACTACCTTTTTCGAGGTGTACAATATATTGTTATATTGTGATCTCAACAATGCGGAGTCGTGTTAGTAACAGTAACCCAGACAAAAATATTGCGATGGATTATGTGGGTTTTTTTTTTTTTTTTGTTTTTTTGTGGTGGTCTTATTTCATAGTTGCTACCTGGATAGTCGATTAATGTTGAAATCGGAAAATCTTATTCTCAGAAGCATATTTTCACACTTGGACCCCTGATAACACCAACTACCATAATTAGCAATTTTACGTATATTATAAACCAATACAATAGATTTATTTATTATTTCATGCCCCCCCCCCCCCCCCGACTGATTAAACATATTTAACAGCATACTGTAACGTTGTAACAACGCGCACGCAAGCAGCCTGTAATATAACCCCATACAGGTGGATTAGATTGCAGTAAACATTATAAATGCTCTCTTTTTTTTCCTGAAGGCACAGTACAAAACATTGTCAAACTAGTCGAGTTAGTAGGATTAACTGCTGCTCTACGGATTAGCCAATTCATGAATGATCTGTTATTAAGCCGTCTTATACATATATTTTCTTTATTTTTTGAAAATTGTAATGGAAGTCTTATAGGTACAGCATGGTTCAACATTTAAGAAAGATTTAGAAACTCAAATTTCTCACGTTGAATCCATAACCTCTCTATGTCATTGTTGTATCGTGCTATCCTTAAGCCTTGCAAGAATATCTCATGGCCAAATTATTGTCTCCATTACTTTGCTAATCCATCGGGAACTAAACCCATACCAATGTAATAGATTCTGCACGTTTTTCGCATGTACACGTATTGACGCTTTAACGCCTGCTAACAATTATAGGATTGCCTCCTTTTTTTCTTTCCATGTGAATTAAACTTATTTTTATACGCTTTATGTAATAGGAAGCACGTGCTGGGTAACTATTATGGTCTCCAACTACATTCTCATTATTCACTGTGAGTGAAAACTAAGGTACCGTTTGCAAAATTTGTGATATACGTTTTCTATAATTTCTGAATATTCCTAGGCCCAGATGCTAATAACATAAAACTACAATGATAAATAAAATGTCTTCAACAGAATCAAACATTTTATTAAACAGATTGATTAAGAACTGTAATACATAGGATTTTTTTTAAAAAATATCTCAATTACCATAACGGAATTACAATATTTTCTATAGTAATTGATTCATTCTATATTTCACGTCTATTACGCGCTTAATTTGAATATTTTGATGTCTGTATTAACCCTTGAAGTACCATCGAGATCTTCAGCCATTTTTTTTTTTTTTTTTTTTATTTAAAAACAAAATCACGAAGGCACCCATGGCGAACACACACGTGCTGAAATTTTATGCAAATCAAACAATGCATTTGAGAAACGTTTGTACAAAGAACAATGCAGATACAACTTGTCTCTGTAAATTAAATTTTAAAAAAATACAGTTAAGAAAGTATTAGGGAATGAAGAACATGTAATGTAGCTGAAATATCAACTTTAACTGGAGAAAAGCGGTTTGCACGTGCAGCTCAGGCTTTTCTTGTAGATTGTTTCTTGTGTTAAATGTTGATGATCTACTACCAAGTAGTTGGTGTTATCGTCTTTTATTTCTATTTCTGAAATATAACATTCATTGGTGTAAGTAAACTTCCTTGTTATTTTAATTTTATAAATAAAATGTTGTATTTTGTCTACGTTCATTTTTTACATTTTCTAAAATTGGCATTTTATAGTCATAAGACTGTTGTATGCAGGCCTTTCCTCTGTATATTATAAGCCGATGAAAGTAATTAAGCATATAACTTGGCTGTGTGTTTATATTAGTGTAGATCAGCGTAAATTGTCATATCAAGTATATCAAATATCGATATATATTTATATTAATGTAGCTCAACGTGTAATTTTGTTGACGTATCAAGAAGCCAACAAAATCAAATTCTGGTAACCGCGTACGTTAAAGATTATTGCGTGCAGTTATATAGACGGAGGCTTTAAATAAGGAAAATTTGCGTTCTAGAACTTATTTTTTATTTAGTTATGACTTTACAACAAACGGCCATATTTTCATCTTCAATAAACGTTATGCCACAAATACGTTTTGCCTAACCTGACAAAGTTATTTTGTTTTTCTTTAATTTCAGGATAACTAACTTAACATCAAACTTAAGATAACGACTCCAAAATTGTTACTTCGTAAAAATCTACTAAGCGACATGGAGAAGAAACAAAACTTCTATAGATTCAGCGCGCTTTTGCTGGACGTAGGAGCAAAAGTTTTGAGAGAGGTTTTTACATTTTATCATTTAGGCCCAAATACTCTTGCAGCCTATCTTTCTTCGAAGAAAGGTCGCCTAATGAAACTCCCAGAAAATGTTATGATGCAAGCACATCTAGAGACATTGTTTCCTCCCAGTGGCTACATTCCTTTAGTCGATGATTTGGACATTACACTGCTGTGCATACTCTTTCGAAACATGGACTCCAATATATCATCGAATAACCCAGTGTGGTCAAACCCTTCGACAACAGATCTTTCGTTTCAAGCAGACGTGGGAAGAATAAGAGTTTTTCGAACCTTTCTCTTTGAACATGTGTCTTTAGCGAGCATGGATACGTCGACATTCAACATCGAGGCAAGCAACCTCACAACTGTATACCTCCGTCTTATATCACAACTTCCAGCCTCACCATTTTCGGCTACCGGACTTCAGAAAATGATTGACAAAGTATTGCAGGGTCCTCTACAACCAGACTTTGAAAATGGAATTAACATAATGAGACGAAAACTACACGAGTGGTACCAGTATGGTAAGTGCTACATGTATTAGGCATGAATGCCACTGATGCACGTGACACCAGGACAAATGTAAAGTGGAGATAGGTTGTATGAAAGGGGACGAATAAGAAATTGAATGAAAACAAGTCATTTCTTTAGTTGCATCTTCATACTTTGCAATAATAATACATCAAATTATTAAAGATTTGTACTATCTTTCCTTTTCTTTGCAATGCAGGTTTGATATTATTGCATTATTGCAGTGTTAATTTATACGAATCTGACATTTTTATAACTTTGTGTAGAACTTTTGTCTGAAGAAGCCCTGTATAAAGTTTAATGAATGTAATGCTAAATTTATTTATATATTGTTTGCTGAGCAGATACCCAATCGTATGTTACAATATATATATATATATATATATATATATATATATATATATATATATATATATATATATATATATATATATATATATATATATATATATATATATAGAGAGAGAGAGAGAGAGAGAGAGAGAGAGAGAGAGAGAGAGAGAGAGAGAGAGAGAGAAATGTAATTACCTTGTATGCAGATTGTTTCTATCAAGACTTAATAAGTTATTCCTTTCGCGTCCAGTTACAAATGCAATAAAACCTGTTTTCTTTCCATCCTTACTTGGAAAAGTCTCAAGTTATTAATGAGGTCAAAATCTGCCTTTATAAAAGTGGTTTTCTTTTGCCTTGTTTAGATAAAGATGTTAAACAACTGGTACAGAAAATCAAGACTGACATGCATGAAATGCCAAGCACGAGAACAGGTTAGAAAATATATTGGTTGATAATGCTTTATAAATAACGTACTCCTATGTGTTTGTGTGTGTGTGTGTGTGTGTGTGTGTGTGTGTGTGTGTGTGTGTGTGTGTGATTGGGAGTTTTAATGTAGGTTTAATAATTTTTCAGTCATACCGCTACAATGTCTGCAGTGAGGCAGTTTATAGTGATGTCTAACCCTGGGGCATCATGCCGCAGACATGTAGCATGATGTCCAACCCACATTATCCTGACACGAGGCCGACCAGCCCTAACTCTGACCTCTTAATGCTGAACGCCAAGCGAGTTAGCTGTTAGTACCATTTTTGTAAGCCTTTGGTATGACTCGGCCGGGGCTCGAGCCCACGACCTCCCGCTTCCGAGGTGGAAGCACTAGGTCACCGGAGCGGTTTCCTATGTTTTACGAAACAAATAAACACATTAGGCTATCGTCATCTATGCTTGCGTTCGTAGGTCCGTCTCTTACTGATAAGGGGATGCAGAATGGGAAGGAGATATTAGGAGATATAAACAGCTGGGTTTACCATGTGCTTCTATATCAAACTTTGTATATAAGATATAATGCGTACATTGTAGACCATTTATACACACAGTATTTTCAGAATAACGCAATGAACTCGTGCCTTTTTATTTCTTCATGAACTTTATATATCGATGGGCCAAAACCACGAACAGGAGATAGGTATAGACTATTTATAAGAATTCAACACAAGTCATATATGTTATCGATATCCAAATCATCAGTCATAAATTAATCACTCAATGTATGGTGGAAGTTATTTATAAAATTATCATATGTTTCATGCTATTTTATTCGTACCATTGCAAAATAACTATATCATCTCTGCATATCAGCGTCAAACAAAAGTTATATTACTCTTGGCAGGCATAATTTATTTCTTCATTTGAATGTTGAGTAATTCGGTGGATCTTCGTTTTTGTCGTGTGTTCAACAACCACCAGGAAATAAAACAAAATGTTAGGCATCTCCTCAAAGGCTAAAGAATGTGAACTAGTTGTACCCGTAGTTCCACTCATGTCAATTTTTACTTGTAATATGTTTATTTTTATTTTACAAAAAAAGAAAGTATAGAAACGTAATACAAATAATAATAATAATAATAATAATAATAATAATAATAATAAATAATAATAATAATAAATGGTTGTGCTCATTTCTTTCTTCATTAATATCACATTTTCAGATTCGGCCATTATTTCTCCATATATCACAGCTTCATAGTGCACTACACATGTCTGAAAATAGTATTTTGTGTTGGGAACAACTTTAGATGATAAACAAACAATGCAAACTCGTGTAGTTTATAGTAAGCACCTGAGCTTTTGATCCATTAGATTTGCAAGTGGATGAACTAAACAAGCTGACGATGTGGATACGTTCAATGTATCATTCAAGAAAACAAGCTGACGATGTGGATACGTTCAATGTATCATTCAAGAAAATTCAACCAATTAAACGACTGAACGTGATAATCGCAATGTCCACAACAAGAGTGAGAAACATTTATAATGGCAAATACTATTCTGATTATTTAAACAGTTCTTTAGAAGAACTGTTCATAACTGTTTTAAAGTCGATTTTTTCTGACTGTGAGTCGTGCTTTGAGGGGTCTATAAAATAACAAAGAAAGGCATATTAAAGTCAAGGGCACTCCCGTCTCCCTCAGTTATCCCATTTTACATGCATCCAAATCACTAAATTCGAACTAAGCAACTTAAAAAGGCGGGTTTGATAGAAGATTAAGAGTATCAGAGCCAGTAAGCCAAGATCACGAATAAGCCTTATATCCGCAGATGCTTTGCAATTTTCCACGTTTTACTTGTTTGAGAAAGGTTTGCATTTGTAGTAGTCATTCAGGTCTTGTAAATAGCCGGGAACCCTCCAACAAAGATAATATTATAGGGCATTATCGTATGTCGTCTTAAGCTGATAACTTGTCCATAGTAAGAAACTGACCCAGCTAATAAATCCTGTCTATCACAATTAGAAATGCAGAATTTAGTTACATGGACAACAAAACAAACATCTATCCATTCAAGACCAACGGGAAATCCTATTTCAATGCGCATGCATTCATAATGTGACTGAATTTCAATGTTAAAAAGACCAAAAACTAGATTTAGTTTTGGAAAACAAATGACTGAGTGCGTGATTATCTTACAAAGTTCAAAGGTCTCTGAGCGCTGCTATGTGCACATCAAAATAGCTACTGTGTATTGTTGAACCTACAGTTTTGTAAATTCATTGAAATTAACTATAATTTCGATTATTTTGTTTCTTGTAGTGTCACTTTTATTATTCAGCCTTAGATTGAAATGCAATATATATATATATATATATATATATATATATATATATATATATATATATATATATATATATATATATATATACTTCTGTTCAATATTTCACTCGTTTTTAGATCAAATATTATGTGAGTCATATGAAACTAATTTTGAACTTGCCATGTCTGTATTATTGTTATCTCCATATTTTCTTGTTGTCTATAATTATGCCATATTTTTCTTTCATATAATTACCTATCCTCTCTTTCAGCACTACTTGAAATGCAGAAACAGTTGGACAGTCCGAGTAGGTGTTATCTTACGCCATGCAGGCCTCATGTCAAAGCTTCCAGGACGTTGTGATTTAAAACTGCTATCTCTATCTCTGTATATCTCTATCATATTGCAAATTGTGTATATTTGTTTTCTTAAAATTATTATTAAAGGCCTAATAATTAATAACAACAAGCTGAATGCACAATATACCTTTTAAGCCATTCAAAATTAGGTTTGACGATTCGCATCAGGCGACAATAAACAAAGTAAAAAATGCATCATGCAAAGAAAATCTCGTTTTTATTATATATACAGCAGCTGAGAAATTGTATTTAATTTTGTTGCCTTGAATGCGTGTATTGCATGGAAACAAAGTTATTTCTTGAAAAAGCCTCAGAAAATTAACTAATAACGGAAATAATCAACTTTGCTTGTTTCGTCATCATTTGTGATACAAGAGTGAAATATTATGGACAATGACACTTACAGTTCTCCTTGATTTATTTTATTTTCAGTCAAAGAGAGCAGGACTTTCGTCAGCCAGAGGGACCAAATGAGGAAAATTGGTACGATTTTAATGTTACCTAGACTCAACTGAAATAAAAGCAGATATATTAGTACCATAGACGTTATTATTATTATTATTATTATTATTATTATTATTATTATTATTATTATTATTATTATATAGCAGCAGTAACAAAGAATGAAGGACAAACGAAAAGTAATATGAAACGAGGTACAGCCAATGAATCAATTTGTTTCCAGTGTATATGTTGAAAGCGATATATTTTCTGATATACTTACCGTTTTTGCAGTTTCCTTATATTAGCACATGAAATCTACTAAATGTCTCATACCATTTATTTTTCTCTACTTGAAACACTCCTAAAAACTAAACACAACTTTTTTATTATGCCACGTCGTTCTTTGCGGCTAAACTGTAGTTTACACGAGCATGCTGACACCGATTACTTTCATGATACAACTGATCGCATAGTCGGTAGAATGTATACGTAATGTGTGGAGTTTAATATATTGGATATGAAAACGTGTAAGCATATCACTTTTTGCAATTCTGATTGGACGAAAATAGGCAATATGTTTACAATAATGCAAGTTGTGCCTTTTTGGGGTATCAGTGAAATTCAGCAAAGACGAGAGTTCTTACGTACGAAGACACTTTTAGGGTTTGAACAGGTAACCTTACGGAAATGGTGACAATAAACTATTCCTGATGCAATTCTGACTAAACTCACAAGTCTAATAAAGTTGGTTTTGAAAATTTGGAAGAGGCCAATAGAAGAGGTAGTGTATTTTCTGTAGTTCAACGTGTTTTAAAAAAAGTAATTCGTGTCATGAACCTGTTGTTTTTATATTTTACAGTTCTTTGATTTTCAGAATGTGTTAACCATGCCAGGTTGTTTGTTAATGCTTGACATAATTGAGATAAATCGGCAATTAGTCAATATCATTATATCTTAAGGTTTATTTAAATTGCCACCTGCCACAATAAAATGAATTTCTCTTAAACATTTAAAAGAAAATACTTTTTTGTCCATAGAAAGCATAACAAATAAAATTCGATTTACATAATTTATCACCACATGCAACTGGTAAAATGGAGTGCATCAAAGCCACACCAGTTCGCATTCTTTATTAATGACTCGGCAGTCACTGCAAGAGCATTATTTTAATCTATTCAGCAAAATATGATCAGAATATTGATATCGAAAACGTTTAATTATTCGAGTTAATCTTAAACAATCTATAATTCTAGTCATATTCCCGATTACTAAAATATAAAGAATTTGTACATTTGCTTCCGTGAATAAACTTACAGCATTTTTGTTGTGTTTTATTTATACACTCAGCTTAAATAAAGTACATAGGTATTGTTGTTATATTTTAAACATTCATTTGAAGTGAAGTGCATAAATATTGCTGCTGCATGTAATATACTCAACCTAAATAAAGTACACAAGTTTAATACCTCCAGGAATCTTGTTTTTGTTTTGTTTTTAGGGTTTAACGCCATTTTTCAGCACACGATAGGCTATACATGGCGGCCAGTATTATTGGTGGAGGAAGAACCCGGGAAAAAACCCGGAAAGAACCACCGACCCACGAGAAGCTACTGGCAAGCTTTCTCGCATAACTACATTAGCCGAATCGTAGACTCGAACCCACGCAAACAGAGGTGAGACAGCAGTGATCCGTAACGGAAAGCGCTTTGGACCACTCGGCCACTCGGGGCCCCAGCCAGGAATCTTGAATGAAGTTCATCGTATGCTCGGTTTCAGACAATTACCTTAGCGACCCAAGGCCGATCTCTCTAGTTAAATGTTTTATGAAGGTGTGTACTTTATTATATACACAATGAAACGCAAGTTTAAAGTTTCACAATAACGTTTAATTCTACTTATCCAGAAATATTTATTTCTGTTCTGTTCTTCTCCTCATCATAGATAAATGTCTTGTGCTCTTTTGCATAATACTTTTGATTTGACAAGTGTCGGGCATATTTACCTGTATCAGTTTCATTACATCTGAAATTTGGTTAGTTATGGCCCTGGCGCCTTCTGCAAGAACTGTTATGCTTGAAAACATGCAGAAAACTGCTAACGAATACCGTATGATTGGATGAGACGTCCTCTTTTATATAATTATATTTTGAAGACTGGTTCAACGAGACAGTTTTATCTTGTACGCATGAAATAAAGGCATGTTACGTAAGCAAGGGGGAACTTGATGGGATGTGGATTCAGGTTGGGGTTGGTAATACAATTTTGCGTTATAGCTCTGGGGGTATGCAGGGGTTACGGATGGGTGAAAACTATTTTTTAAATTTAATACAATAATCCTTATTATACTTACAGTTGTATCCATTTATTTGGAATGTGTAGATAAGGCCTTTGGATTTTGGTCAATCTTGATATCATGACCACTAATTGTATATGTGCACCGAAAGTGGTGTACTCGATCAAATTCATTGTAAATTACGCTTGTTTATAAGGACATTTGAATATTGTTGAATACTAGGGAGAATTAGCCGACAACAATACTTTACCATTTTTATTCTAGCATGTATTTAAATAGTTTCGTAACAATGTTGCGTTTTTCACGGACTTTTAGTTAATTTGATTGCTTCATAAGTTTGGATAGTGCTAATAGGGTTTGTCGCATCAGTCCGCGTGACCATCTGTACTTAAAGATGGGCTTCTTTGTAAATTTGACTGTGAATTATATTTACTGTAGAGGCTTTTTCTTCACAATATACATAATGATCTGTCTGGTCTTAGATCCGTGTTTTGCTCTTACTTCCTCCACTCTCCGGTAATATGTTTTGCTCTTACTTCCTCCACTCTCCGGTAATATGTTTTGCTCTTACTTCCTCCACTCTCCGGTAATATGTTTTGCTCTTACTTCCTCCACTCTCCGGTAATGTCAGTGGCACTCAACTACATTACGTTGGTTAGTTTTACAGTTCTGTTCAGTGAAATTCGTGTATTTTATAATCAGCTTAAGATGAATCTAATTTACCGATGCTTTCAAGTTTAAAAGTTACATTATACATCTAGCTAGATACAGTAATTTTGCATCAAATTTATTTCTGCTTTTCAGTGTTAAGCCAAATTGGACTCGAACAACATAGATCGCATGCTGAGAAAAGCTTTATTGAAACTCGAGGATACAAAACTGGAAAAGAAATACTCAAACAATACAGAAGGTTGATAGTTACTGGTAAATCAGGGCAAGGTAAAACTTACTTAGCATATCAGCTCTTGAAAACGATGATGACAGTCGACTCAAATATAAAGCCTCTGATTATATCCACTGTTGAAGAATGGAGGACTCTGGTAGATTCCAATGTAACTTTAGGTATAATTGTTGATGATATGTGTGGGAGGGTTGGCCTTAACGAAGGCGAACTAATACAGTGGGAGGAGGAATCAAAATATATGTCAGCCATCATACAGAATGGAAAGCATATTGTGATTTTTACAATAAAATCCTATTTCTGTCAAAAAATACTAATGGCTCTACGACAAAAATCAAACGTCTCCAGTGTGCTATTTTCTGAAGAAATCAGTTTGAACTTAGACAATATTGCCTTGCAGTTATCAGAAAAGGTTGAATTTGTAAACAAGTACCTTACCGATTTTCCTTTAAACGAAGAAAAAGTATCAGAATTATGTAGCATTCATGAGGCGTCTGTGGGATTTCCTCAACTTTGTAGAGCTGCAAGAATAGTCAAAGAGGAGTCAAATCTATTCGATTTCTTTTCTTATCCTCGGGACGTCATTTTAAAACAAATAGAAAACCTCCGCTTGGTTGACAGGAAGATATATGCCTGTCTTGTTCTAGTGTTGCTCTCTGAAGGAAGATTAGACCTGCAAACAGTAAAAGAATCTGAGGCTAGCAGTGAAAATAAACAAAGCAAAGTCTTTTCGATGTTTCGGTCATGTGGTGTTGGCGACATGACATCTGTTACTGTCCAACAAATATTAGAATCTCTACAAAGTACGTATGTGTCGTTAGATGCCAGTAACGGATCCTATTCTTTTAGTCACGGTTCTATCGAGGAGGCTGTATTTATTTCCCATGGAGAAGTATTCCCCAAAGAGACACTGCTGTATTCTTCATTGGAACTCGTTTGTAAGCTTTGCACAATCAAGTACAAATCCAATGATCCTGAGATAACAGAAAATGAAAATATACTGTTTTTACAGCCATCATATGAATTGAGTTTGATAGATAGATTCATATCAGTATTGAAAGGGGGCAGTCCAAAGGATTTTGCAATTATTTCTGAGGCAAATGTCTGGTGGTGTCAAGATTTTAGAAAAACGTTTATTGCCGAGTGTAAAGAAATAAATTTGTTAGCTGACAGAGATGCAAATTCTCTTTTAGTGCATGCTGCAAATGCAAACAACCGAGCTCTTGTTGATCTGCTTCTAGAGGACGTAAACCAAGTGCCTTTGCATCAGAAGAAACAACTTGATCCGTTTCTTACAAAAAGTGCAAAAGGGTCTTGTGTTCACAAGGATACGTATTTACTTAAGACATTATGTACATTAGGTGGAGTTGATATTACTGAGATACTACAGACCTCTGTTGTACGTGGATCTATAAATGCAATTGAATTTCTTTTGCAAAGTGGAGCTGATGTTAACTTTAGATCTAGTGAGGGGACAAATTCTCTGCACACTGCATGTCTCTACGGTAGAACTGAAATTGTCAAATTGCTTCATTCCAGAAATGAAAACCTACTTAACGAATTGGACAATCATAACCGAAGTGTTGGTCATTATTCAGCTTGTGGGGGAAGCGTGGAAATTCTGGAATTTCTTTTACAATTGGGTTTAGATCCAACATGCACTGATTCAAGAGGATGGAATCTTCTGCATTATGCTTGTTGGCATGCGAATAAGGATATGGTCGATCACTTAATGGAGAAATATCCAAACCTGATACACAGTATAACAAATGACGGGTTATCGGTTCTTCATTTATCTGCTTTTAATGGCAATACAGATGTGTTGACCTCTATAATTGATCATGGCATAGATCCGTTTTACAGAACATCGCATGAGGCGACGTTGCTACACATCGCATGCCTTGCGGGTCAGTTAGATATGACAAAATACTTGATAGAGAACTATCCTAATATGTTGAATGAGGTTGACAGCCATAAACACGCAGCGGCTCATTATGCTGCCGAAAGTGGCAATATTGTTATATTGAACTATATAATTGATCGTGGCACAGATCCTTGGTGTATAACCTATAAAGGGAATACGCTGCTACACATGGCATGTCTTAGGGGTCAATTAGATATGACAAAATACTTGGTGGAGAACTATCCTAAAATGTTGACTCAGGATGACAACAATAAACACACAGCGGCTCATTATGCGGCATTAAGCGGCAATGTGGCAGTGTTGTGTTATTTAATTGATCGTGGCGCAGATCCCTGGTGTACGACATCTGACGGGGATACGTTGCTACATATGGCATGTATGAATGGTCATTTAGATATGACCAAATACTTGGTAGAGACATATCCTAATATGATGAATGGTGATGACATCCATAAACACTCAGCGGCCCATCATGCTGCAGAAAGCGGCAATGTTACCGTATTGAGCTATCTAATTGATCGTGGCACAGATCCCATGTGTAGAACCTCTGAGGGAGATACGTTGTTACACATAGCATGCCTTGCGGGTCAGTTAGATATGACAAAATACTTGGTAGAGACCTATCCTAATATGTTGAATGAGGTTGACAGCACTATGAACACAGCTATTCATCATGCTGCAGAAAGTGGCAATGTCGCTATATTGAGCTATCTAATTGATCGCGATACAGATCCTTGGTGTATGACCTCTAAAGGGGATACGTTGCTACACATGGCATGTATGAATGGTCAGTTAGGTATGACCAAATACTTGGTAGAGACCTATCCTGATATGATGAATTCCGTTGATAACAAAAGGCACACAGCGGCTCATCATGCTGCATTAAGCGGCAATGTCTCGGTGTTGAGCTATCTAATTGATCGTGGCACGGATCCTTGGTGTACAACATCTGAGGGTGATTCGTTGCTACACATGGCATGTATGAATGGCCAGTTAGAAATGACAAAATACTTGGCAGAGACCTATCCTGATATGCTGAATGATGATGACAGCCATAAACACTCAACGGCTCATCATGCTGCAGTAAGCGGAGATGTCGCGGTATTGAGCTATCTAATTGAGCGTGGCACGGATCCTTGGTGCAGAACCTCTGATGGGGAGACGTTGCTGCACATCGCATGCCTTGCGGGTCAGTTAGATATGACACAATTCTTGGTTGAGACTTATCCAAATATGTTGCTTGAGGTTGACAGTTACGAAAGGACAGTGGCTCATCATGCCGCAGTAAGCGGAAATGTCGCTGTATTGAGCTATCTAATTGATCGTGGCACAGACCCGTGGTGTAAAACATCTCAAGGTGCTAGGTTGCTGCACATCGCATGCCATGCAGGTCAGTTAGAAATGACACAATTCTTGGTTGAGACCTATACTAATATGTTAAATGAGGTTGATAGCCATAAACACACCGCGGCTCATGATGCTGCAGAAAGCGGTAATATCGCTGTATTGTGCTTTCTCATTGATAATGGCATAGATCCATGTTGTAGAACCTCTCAAGAGGCAACGTTGCTACACAGAGCATGCCTTACAGGTCAGTTAGATATGACCAAATATTTGGTAGAGACCTATCCTAAAATGTTGAATGAGGTTGATAGCCATAAACACACGTCGGCACATTATGCGACGGTAAGCGGCAATGTCGCTGTGTTGAACTATCTAATCAGTCATGGCGCAGATCCGTGGTGTAGAACCTCCCAAGAAGAAACTTTGCTACACATGGCATGCCTTGAGGGTCAGTTTGATATGACCAAATTCTTGGTCGAGACCTATCCTAAAATGTTGAATGAGGTTGATAGCCATAAACACACACCGGTACATTATGCGGCAGTAAGCGGCAATGTCGCTGTGTTGAACTATCTAATCAGTCATGGCACAGATCCTTGGTGTATAACCTCTCAAGAAGAAACCTTGCTACACATGACATGCCTTGAGGGTCAGTTAGATATGACAAAATTCTTGGTCGAGACCTATCCTAATATGTTGAATAAGGTTGATAGCCATAAGCACACGGCGGCACATTATGCGACGGTAAGCGGCAATGTCGCTGTGTTGAACTGTCTAATTGATCATGGCGCAGATCCGTGGTGTAAAACCTCTCAAGAAGAAACCTTGCTACACATGGCATGCCTTGAGGGTCAGTTAGATATGACAAAATTCTTGGTCGAGACCTATCCTAATATGTTGAATGAGGTTGATAGCCAGAAGCATACAGCGGCATATTATGCGACAGTAAGCAGTAATGTCGCTGTACTGAGCTATCTGATTAACCATGATCAAAAAGTCAGTGGGAAAACCCCGTAAATCTTGCAATATTTTGATATCCACCATCAAATGAAAATATTGGCATTTCCGTTATCACATAAAAAGCCACCGCTCCGCTGGTCTAGTGGTTAGCGAGGCGGATGCGAGAGGCCGTGCGTTCAAACCCCAGTAGAGTCATAACAAAGTTTTTTTTATACAAAAAATGGTACTGCAGTCTCGCTAGGTGCTCAACAATAAGCTGTTAGTGTTAGGTCCAGTACTGTAGGCCCTGTCTCAGGATAATGTGACTGGGTGGGACATCAAGCTACATAACTGAGGCATGATGGCCCAGTACTAGTTACAACCATGTAATGCCTCACTGCATACATTTTAGTGATATGGCTACAAAATTGTTATAGCTAAGTTATTACAAGAAAACAAAAACAACACAAACCCAAACCCTAATATGAATAGGATTCATTTATATTTGAAATAGCATGAAACACGTCTCCTAAATAATGTTATCGGTCTCCCATAACGTCTGTTTTGGTTTTCAGTTCTAGCCTAAGTGTTCTAAGTGAATATGTATTTCTGATGCGAATTTTTTTTGTATTCTATGCATTTATGTCCTGTAAAATACATTTTGCAAAACATGTGATGTTTTATTCGTTCACCTTTTATGTAATCGTCGTTAAGTTGTGCAATAGACGTATGTATGTATGTATGTATGTATGTATGTATGTATGTATGTATGTATGTATGTATGTATGTATGTATGTATGTACTTTTTTTACTTTCAATATGTATTTTATACCAGACGAAACTAACCCTTCTCGCTGACGCTCGTTGGTTTATCTTTCACATTATAATGCACTATTAAATTAAGAGTAAAAAGTGAAAAAATTATATTCATTATATGCCAGCAATGTTATTTAGCTTATTGCCCTCTGTATTTACATCGCTACCAACGTCAGTAGTAACAAACTGCTTCTCAAATACAAACGCAGCTTAATTATTATCCAGCAAAATCTGCCTTAAAAACGTTTTCTGTTGTCAATTTAGGTAATAAGTAGTTTTTGTATTATACAAATTTTACCATCGCATTTCGATGCGCCTTAATGTTAATACCATCATGTATTATCGTATTACACAAGCTTTAATTTACTGCAGCATTGTGTGACATTGATCTGATCATCGTCATTTCCACATGCCTTTGTTCTCCTGCTAACTCTGATTGATAATCCTCAAGCCCAATGACCTTGTTTAAAATAATTTTTATGAGATGCCATTTGCTCAAATTTTAATTGTATTATCGTCAATTTCATTGGAATGCATTTTTCTTCTTAAACCAATAAACTCTGTTATTTGTACAAAGTTTATAAAGTCTTTAAACTTTCCAATGACTTGAACATTATAATCACGCTGATAACCACGACCTTTCTCAAATAATATAAAAGTCATATAAAACTTCATTAGCATTCAACTCAGTATAAACACAGTGTGAATGTTTTAACGCAATTTATACCACATTAGAATTAATATGCCACTTAAAGTGTTGGTATAAAACAAATTCATATACTAATACTATTAGTATATCAAGATGTGATCCGTCCATGGCGCAATAATACGAAAAAATAAACATTTTTTCAGCTTCAGGCCTATAGATCAATGAAAAATTTTCACTCATTAAATTTTACTTATTACTGCCTAACCAAAACAAGGGCAGTTCAAATTATGCCTTTTTTTCAATGCATCAGGTGGCACAGTTTAAGTACGCCCACCCACTTTTGAAAAATCAAAATTCAGTGATTTTTATTGTAACTAAAACTAAAAAAAAGTATGAAGTGGGAACTCAACCTGCTGGCACAGTTATAGTATTGTCCATTATCATCAATGCATTTGTTACACGATTTTTAAAAGTAGACTGACAACTGTAAGACCCCCTCCCAACAACAAAAGAATTCTGCAAGAAATTTTTAATTTTTACCTTCCTGATTCCAACGCAGATACTTGAGATACTAACTGTGTCTTCATTCTCTCGATATGTTGCAAAAGTACTTGACCAGGTGTTGATGTGAAGCATGAAGATATACTGTCTATTGGTTCTGATGCTTGAGTTCATCTTTTGCTATATTCTTTGTAACTTCATAACTAAAAAAATTAATTAAATATTCATTTGCATTATAATTTGTTTTAAATGTTTTTTGTGCATTGTGTTAAACACTCAGAACTGAAATACTTCATTTTTAAGCAAGAATACGAAATAATGGATCTAAAATATTTCACATCAATAAAACTAACTTGACTACAGCTCATAACTTTGATAACATTACAACCTGCCAGCCATATATTCTGGTAGCACTACAACATCCTCCTCTATCATGACTATAGATCCTTTTTTCTCACCCAAGCGACAGAGAAATCTAGCTGTTTTGCTAACCTTACTTTTCTTCTCTCAGTCTAGTCATCTCAGACCAATCGTCTCAGTGTACATGAGAGTTCCTGTTGTAAATGTTGCTCAAAAGAATCATATTAAAAATGCTATATTTTTAAAGATAAGTCAGGAATAGTCTACTCTGCTTTGCATAAAATGTATGCTTTGGAAAATGTTTATAAATTTGGATTTGATACTTATACAACTGAGGTTAATGAAAACCCATGCTGAGCATCCCCAAACATTTGACAAAATGTCATGATATTAAAATGATAGGAACATTATTCCTTATTGCCAGGATAAAGTTTAGTTCTACCTATTATCAGTAATAAACGAAAATAGAAAAAGATTGCTGATTTGCCTGTATATTTTCAATAACATGCATCATTGTAACAGACAACTCTGTACACTTGCAGCAAACCTATGAATACACATACTGTTACACGCACAGGTGTATTCACTAGACCGAGCGGTGTCAAAACCCTGGCGCAAATCCCGCTGGAAGTCATATGTTTTCCCCAAATGTCCAAAGACTTCCATACAACTTGAATTGTAAATTGGAAAGTCAGACGTGTCTGTCTTTATTTACTAAATTTTACTCTAATCAATTGGAGACCACAGTTAAAAAAAAACTTGCCCAAAATTCTATTAACCGCACCTTTGCACGGTTTTTCTTCATTATCACTAATTTCCGTACCGCCAGCCGGTTATGCCATATAAAATATACTAGTATTCCCTATATAACTGGGAAATTTAACTGCGCCACCCTAGGCCAGTCAATACACATTTTTACCGGCGTATCACGTTTACATTATTACGCCTATTTTCCACTATGGACACATAAACGATATCTACCAAGACCCAACTTATTGATTCCATTGTTTAATTTACTGGTTTCCTACCATAAAAACTGCCATCTCAACCACAACACTATTATACACCACTAGATTTTAATATGGACTATGTTACTAAAGGGACAGTCATTCGGTTTGGACCTAAATTCACTACTAGCGAACCCTAGCATGGTTCAAACTCAAAAACACTCAGCTCCGTAACGTTTGCTCCTACTAATTGGCTAATTATTTCGGGCTAGGAATATTTCCATGGCGCCGAATCCCAATAATCACACAAATAAATCCAAGAATTGCTTAAAAACGGGGCGCTGTCAAATGCGCATGCTCCAAATTTATTACAATACTACGTTAACTTGTACGAGGTTTTGGCAACAACTGGAGCAAGTGATTCTCCACTTGGCACTATCTATGCTTGAGTTGGTAGTACCCTTGTGGACAACCACAACAAATCAAGTTGAGGCTACGACATCGTAGCTACTAGGACTAAACTGACAGTGTGCACAATATCCAGTAAACGTCTGCAAGAACATAGCGATGGCAAAAGTGACTTCGTTTCTGTTGTTGTTGGGGGGGGGGGGGGAAGTCCCTGACACCCACCCACCCGATCCGGCCATTTAATATTAGAACTATATTGCGTCAACACTAGTCATACACTGTAAAGTACATCATATCTCCTGATGTATACCCTATACCAGACTTGTTAGATATAATAATACAAATCACTCCCCCTCCCAAAAATAATATGCTTAGACGTTAGTTCTTAAGATCAAGAAAGAGGCAGACACTAATGTGTAGCACCGATCGATCTCAATAATTAACAAGCAAAAGAAACTCGGGATAAAATTCAACCTTGAACAACTGAAGGACCCTAACATCTGCAAGTCATTCCAAGTCACAATTGGAGGATAATTTGCTCCACTCCTTGTGATGGATATTGATGTAAAATTGATGACAGACACTTTCAACATAGTCATGACAACAGCTGCCAAGGACATCATTGGCCTCCATCGCCCAAAGAAAACACCCTGGGTTACCAAGGAGATTCTGAATCTGTGTGATGCCAGAAGAGACCTCAAAAACAATAGACACACAACTGGGGCAATGGAGTACCGAGAAATAAACAAGAATATCAGAAAAATCTTCAAGGAAGCAAACGAAAATTGGATTGGACAAACGTGCACAGAAATAAAGGGCAGTCTGATAAAGAATAACAGCAAAAAGGCATTCCAAATTGTGAAAGACCTCACCAGACAGAAGCAACCAAGAGTCAGAACCATTCAAGACGAAAATGGCAAATGCCTCACAGACGCAAGTAGCATAGCAGAAAGACGGACTGAGTACTGAGTATGGTAAAGAACTCTAAAACGATCCATCCACAGGAGACCCAGAGGCGCTTGAAGGTCCAAAACTCCACAAATGATGATGATTTCCCCATTCTCAAAAAGAGGTGCAGTCAGTAATAAAAACAATGAAGAATTGGAAGGCAGCTGGAGTAGGCAACATCCCAGCTGAACTTATCAAGAACGGGGGAGGGGGAATCAGTGATAGAGCTATTAACAAAAGTCTGCAACAAGATTTGGCAGACAGGTTAATGGCCAGCACAGTGGACCCAGTCGCTTATTATAACACTCCCCAAAAAAGACAATCTCCAGCTGTGCCAAAATTACAGAACTATCAGTTTGATCACCCATGCTAATAATTTGATGCTAAAGATCATCATAAACAGACTGAATCCACAAGCAGAAGATATAATCGCTGAAGAACAGGCAGGGTTCAGGAATGGAAGAAGCACAACAGAATAATTATTCAATCTCAGGGTTCTGCATGAAAAGTACTTGCAACATCAACAATACATCTATCATGTGTTCATAGATTTCAAAAAGGCTTTAGACATAGTGTGGTATGAGGCATTGTGGCCCACAATGAAGAAATCCAACATGGATCAAAAGTTGACCAATACAATCAAGCAGCTGTATGCTAAGGCTACCAGTGCAATAATTGTTCAAGGTTATGTGGGGGACTGCTTAAAGACAACAGCTGGAATACGTCAAGGCTGTCTCCAGTATTCCACACTTTTCAACATCTACTTAGAGCGCATCATGAGCGAATACCTGAAAAAATACTGTGGAACAGTCAGTATTGGAAAGAGTAACATCACCAACCTACACTTTGCAGATGACATTGATGGGCTGGCAGGCAGTAATGATGAGCTTACCACCTTAGTGAAGAACCTGGATGAAACATCTTCCATATTTGACATGGAGATAAGCGCCAAGAAGACAAACCTTATGACAAATAGCGGCACACAAATCTCAGCCAAGATTAAAGTCAGAGGACAGGAACTGGAAACAGTGAGACAGTACAGATATCTTGGTTTCATAATCTCAGCCAAGATTAAAGTCAGAGGACAGGAACTGGAAACAGTGAGACAGTACAGATATCTTGGTTTCATAATCACGGAAGAGGGATGAAGAGCAGAAATTTTGTCACGAGCAGCACAAACAACGGCAGCTATGTCAAAGCTAAGACCCATCTGTAAAGAGAAGAAATATCTATCTGAAAACTAAAATCAGACTATTGAGAGCAATAGTCATCTCAGTCTTTTTGTATTCATGTGAGGCCTGGACCCTGAGAGCAGCATTACAACGAAGAATCCAGGCACTTGAAATGAAATGCTACAGAACCATCCTTGGCATTTCTTACATGGACCACATAACAAATGATGAATTGCGTAACACCATCAGGCACAAAATAGGCCATTATGAAGACCTCCTCACCACTGTGAAAAAGAGAAAGCTGCAATGGTATGGCCATGTCAACTAGAGCCAATAGGCTATTCACAAGAGTACAGTGTACGTCCAGTGTGGAAGAAGGAGAGGTAGACAGAGAAAAAGTAGACAGACATTATCATAGAATGGACCAGGAAAGGTTTTGTGGAGACACAGACATTGTCACATGATCGAGATAAGTGATGCACAGCGCTTCAACGACCAAACTAGGTCAAAAGACTGATGATGATGATGATGATGAATGATGATGATGATGATGATATGTGTGTATATATATATATATATATATATATATATATATATATATATATATATATATATATATATATATATATATATATAATTCCTGAAAAAAGTGCGTAAATCGATTTGGTTAAATCATGGGATTATAATACATATTGTGTTGATTACATATTTAGAATAATCGTGCTGATATAGGTACATAATATAAATTTATTGTGGTTAAATCATTGGAATAATAATAATCATTGTATTGATTACATATTCAGAGTAATCGTGCTTAAAGAGGTATGTGAATTTATTGTGGTTAAATCATTGGGATAATAATAATCATTGTATTGATTACATATTCAGAGTAATCGTGCTTATAGTGGTATGTGAATTTATTGTGGCTAAATCATTGGGATAATAATTATCATTGTATTGATTACATATTCAGAGTAATCGTGCTTATAGAGGTATGTGAATTTATTGTGGTTAAATCATTGGGATAATAATTATCATTCTGTTGATTACATATTCAGAGTAATCGTGCTTATAGAGGTATGTGAATTTATTGTGGTTAAATCATTGGGATAATAATTATCATTGTATTGATTACATATTCAGAGTAATTGTGCTTATAGAGGTACGTGAATTTATTGTGATTAAATCATTGGGATAATAATTATCATTGTGTTGATTACATATTCAGAGTAATTGTGCTTATAGAGGTATGTGAATTTATTGTGATTAAATCATTGGGATAATAATTATCATTGTATTGATTACATATTCAGAGTAATCGTGCTTATAGAGGTATGTGAATTTATTGTGATTAAATCATTGGGATTATAATAATCATTGTATTGATTACATATTCAGAGTAATCGTGCTTATAGAGGTATGTGAATTTATTGTGATTAAATCATTGGGATAATAATTATCATTGTGTTGATTACATATTCAGAGTAATTGTGCTTATAGAGGTATGTGAATTTATTGTGATTAAATCATTGGGATAATAATTATCATTGTGTTGATTACATATTCAGAGTAATCGTGCTTATAGAGGTATGTGAATTTATTGTGATTAAATCATTGGGATAATAATTATCATTGTATTGATTACATATTCAGAGTAATCGTGCTTATAGAGGTATGTGAATTTATTGTGATTAAATCATTGGGATAATAATAATCATTGTGTTGATTACATATTCAGAGTAATTGTGCTTATAGAGGTATGTGAATTTATTGTGATTAAATCATTGGGATAATATTAATCATTGTGTTGATTACATATTCAGAGTAATTGTGCTTATAGAGGTATGTGAATTTATTGTGATTAAATCATTGGGATAATAATAATCATTGTGTTGATTACATATTCAGAGTAATTGTGCTTATAGAGGTATGTGAATTTATTGTGATTAAATCATTGGGATAATAATAATCATTGTGTTGATTACATATTCAGAGTAATTGTGCTTATAGAGGTATGTGAATTTATTGTGATTAAATCATTGGGATAATAATAATCATTGTGTTGATTACATATTCAGAGTAATCGTGCTTATAGAGGTATGTGAATTTATTGTGATTAAATCATTGGGATAATAATAATCATTGTGTTGATTACATATTCAGAGTAATTGTGCTTATAGAGGTATGTGAATTTATTGTGATTAAATCATTGGGATAATAATAATCATTGTGTTGATTACATATTCAGAGTAATTGTGCTTATAGAGGTATGTGAATTTATTGTGATTAAATCATTGGGATAATAATAATCATTGTGTTGATTACATATTCAGAGTAATTGTGCTTATAGAGGTATGTGAATTTATTGTGGTTAAATCATTGGGATAATAATAATCATTGTGTTGATTACATATTCAGAGTAATTGTGCTTATAGAGGTATGTGAATTTATTGTGATTAAATCATTGGGATAATAATTATCATTGTATTGATTACATATTCAGAGTAATTGTGCTTATAGAGGTACGTGAATTTATTGTGATTAAATCATTGGGATAATAATTATCATTGTATTGATTACATATTCAGAGTAATCGTGCTTATAGAGGTATGTGAATTTATTGCGATTAAATCATTGGGATAATAATTATCATTAAGTTGATTACATATTCAGAGTAATCGTGCTTATAGAGGTATGTGAATTTATTGTGATTAAATCATTGGGATAATAATTATCATTGTATTGATTACATATTCAGAGTAATCGTGCTTATAGAGGTATGTGAATTTATTCTGATTAAATCATTGGGATAATAATAATCATTGTGTTGATTACATATTCAGAGTAATCGTGCTTATAGAGGTATGTGAATTTATTGTGATTAAATCATTGGGATAATAATTATCATTGTATTGATTACATATTCAGAGTAATCGTGCTTATAGAGGTATGTGAATTTATTGTGATTAAATCATTGGGATAATAATTATCATTGTGTTGATTACATATTCAGAGTAATCGTGCTTATAGAGGTATGTGAATTTATTGTGATTAAATCATTGGGATTATAATTATCATTGTATTGATTACATATTCAGAGTAATCGTGCTTATAGAGGTATGTGAATTTATTGTGATTAAATCATTGGGATAATAATTATCATTGTGTTGATTACATATTCAGAGTAATCGTGCTTATAGAGGTATGTGAATTTATTGTGGTTAAATCATTGGGATAATAATTATCATTGTGTTGATTACATATTCAGAGTAATCGTGCTTATCGAGGTACGTGAATTTATTGTGATTAAATCATTGGGATAATAATTATCATTGTGTTGATTACATATTCAGAGTAATCGTGCTTATAGAGGTACGTGAATTTATTGTGATTAAATCATTGGGATAATAATTATCATTGTGTTGATTACATATTCAGAGTAATCGTGCTTATAGAGGTATGTGAATTTATTGTGGTTAAATCATTGGGATAATAATTATCATTGTGTTGATTACATATTCAGAGTAATCGTGCTTATAGAGGTATGTGAATTTATTGTGGTTAAATCATTGGGATAATAATTATCATTGTATTGATTACATATTCAGAGTAATCGTGCTTATAGAGGTATGTGAATTTATTGTGATTAAATCATTGGGATAATAATTATCATTGTATTGATTACATATTCAGAGTAATTGTGCTTATAGAGGTATGTGAATTTATTGTGATTAAATCATTGGGATAATAATTATCATTGTATTGATTACATATTCAGAGTAATCGTGCTTATAGAGGTATGTGAATTTATTGTGATTAAATCATTGGGATAATAATTATCATTGTGTTGATTACATATTCAGAGTAATTGTGCTTATAGAGGTACGTGAATTTATTGTGATTAAATCATTGGGATAATAATTATCATTGTATTGATTACATATTCAGAGTAATCGTGCTTATAGAGGTATGTGAATTTATTGTGGTTAAATCATTGGGATAATAATTATCATTGTATTGATTACATATTCAGAGTAATTGTGCTTATAGAGGTATGTGAATTTATTGTGATTAAATCATTGGGATAATAATTATCATTGTATTGATTACATATTCAGAGTAATCGTGCTTATAGAGGTATGTGAATTTATTGTGATTAAATCATTGGGATAATAATTATCATTGTGTTGATTACATATTCAGAGTAATTGTGCTTATAGAGGTACGTGAATTTATTGTGATTAAATCATTGGGATAATAATTATCATTGTATTGATTACATATTCAGAGTAATCGTGCTTATAGAGGTATGTGAATTTATTGTGGTTAAATCATGATATTTGTTGTGCTGAGTATCCGCATGATAATGCCACCCTTCCCCCCAAAAATAAAGAAAATATAAAGGTTTACATTCATAATTGTATGCATAGCACGGATTCATTTTTATATTTTATTATTTTGTATCAATGATCCATATAACGTTCTTTTTATTTTCTTTTTTGTAATTCTTATTATTGCATTCTAGGGCTTGATGAACGAGATTTTTTATGCTTATTGTCGATTGCGACCGACACAACAGTCAGATTTACTAGAAAGGATTTCGAAAGCGAATATGCATTGCATACACGTATTTATGTAGCAATCACTTGTATGTGTCGCCACTCGCACGTCAAGCTGTCAAAACTACATGATAAACGTCGCAAGAGTATATTATCTTTACATGATATATTTAATCTGATGATAGAATATGAATACATGCTAAACACTACGTTAAAAAGACAAGGAGACAAGTTTGTGCTATGAAACTTGTAGCGTATACAGATGATTGAAAAATATGGATCATTGTTCACAATCGTAATGAAGTTACGTTAACTTGAATAATTGTCTTGTCGAGCATTGTATTTCTATGATTAGGTGTGATTTTCGATAGCAACGGACATTTTTCCTCTAAACTGTCATTAAATGTTATATTAATATACAACAACAGGTTTCTTAATTCGTTCACTCATGCGCATATACTCTCTCTCTCTCTCTCTCTCTCTCTCTCTCTCTCTCTCTCTCTCTCTCTCTCTCTCTCTCTCTCTCTCTCTCTCTCGGCTGCGCAGTAAGCATAAAACCTCCCCAAACCGCAATTTAACTTTCATTCAAAAGGATTACCTTTTTTCGGGGTTTAATATATATTAAACACCTCAAAACAGAACACTTTTTGACCCAAACTTTATCAAATATTAATATACTAAACCCCTCCAAACCGAAGGAACCTTTCAACCAATTATAAATTGCGGAATTTAATGTTTTCGATTTATTGCACACATCATACGAAAATATATTAAGGATAGAATGATTTAACATTATCAGCAATTCCAGGTTTTTAGGCTTTAACAATTTACGTATCGGGTGGAGAGGGAGAGACACATTTAATGGTCAGGGAAAAGAAAGGGTAGGGAAAATAAATTGTGAAGGTGTCTCATTAAACTAGTAATGAATATGTCCATGAATAAATGTAGATATAAGTAATAGTTGGGAAATATGACAGTTTAATTTTATAAAATAACTAAAGTTTTACTTAGCATTCTTCAAAATTTTCCACTTAGAAGGTAAATCTTCTTTACGATCATATTCTAGCATACGATTTACAGATCTTTAACCCTCAAATGTTGTAGACGCAAATTCTGTCAATCTAGTTATTGTGCTTTCTCGCTCGAGTTGTACGTGCATATACGGGATATCCAGTTAGAATTATTGCGCCTTCAACTTGTATTTTCGTCTTGTTTTTCAAAAACACAAGCATCGAGATTATCATAAGCTTCGCATGCATAATCCACAAGCAGGTAAAAAAAAGCACAATAAAAGTTTGATTTATATTTGCCCGTGAAAGTGATTTTTTAAAAAGTTAAGTAATGTCAATGACTTTTTTGCTGGTTTCACCATACTATTAGCGTATTCGCACACATTTCCGTTTGTTGGCTCCACCCCCACCCCAATACCGATTTTCTGATCAGGTAAACACTTATTCAGTCCTGCGGAGTAATTTGTTAATACGTTAGAATATAATTTGAAAGAATAATTTAAATAACTGAAATACTTCTTTGGAAGTATTGTGAAGACTGTCGGTACTTCAACTAATTCAAGATTATTGGTACATCATGACATTTATGATTCTTGGAGGACATTCAAAAACATTGGAATTCATTCAGTATATTCTGTACTTTTCAATTTATCATAGAACATTTAGGTGGGTTTTTTTGGGGGATTTCAGTCACAATACTTTTATAACTTTTTATTTATAATCCTCTTAAATTTTCACTTAGTATATTAGAGAAATGAATTATTTGCTGACTTTACTAACCTTGCTGGTTTCGCTCCTTCTGTTACTAATGCCACCACCATTAGACCATTTCTAGAATATATTTTTTAATTATTCTGTAGTTTTTAATACGACGGAAGAATTAAAACGTTGCAACACTAAACACCAGCACTACTTCTGACATACACAAGCTTGGTTTTTGATTGGGGCTTGGATTAAACCAAACACTATACTAAACTCATATAAATTGTAGGAATTGACGAATTCTTATGAATTTTTACTTGCCGTTTTAAGTTATTTTTTAAATTGAAGCTCGTGTCTGGTGATTTTTTTAACGAATCACTATCAAGGTTGATTAACATGCTTTGCTCCATTCGAAGCATATTTTGTTGTTCCTGTCACAATAGCATCTTGGCTGACGACTAACAAGCTCGTGACATTTTCTTTTTAGCGCTATGTCGCCTATACCACACAGTTAACTAACAAACCAGGCTTTGAGTGAACGTGTTCTAATGGAGACCCACAAAGTGGTGAAATGTCCCATCAAAACAGAGAAGACAGATGATAGTCACTCGCCAGTAAATCGATTCACACTAAAAAGAAGTCAAGAGATGGTATCAATTCAATTGAGTGGAACTGACGATTCTGGTCCGCCCCTCCATCCGATAATATCAGAAGCTGTCCAAATTCTAAGCGTTACGTTTTAGAAATTATATTACCTAAGCTTTAAATTGGATCCATGTAACGTCAACAAGTCTTCAGTTTATCCAAAAACAATGTGTACAGTCTACAGTATACAAACCTAATTGTTAATAAGGACGATTAATTACGTCTTTTTGAAGTGTTTCTCCAGATAGAGATATTTAGATTACTATTGAAGTATCTGTGCGATTCTACCGAAGTGGATGAGTTTTATGGAAATACAATCTATAACAACTGAATCATTATCAACGATGACTGTACTGTCTCCTTACTCTTTCTTAGTGCTCATTTGTAGAAATCCCTTTCATTTCGCGATCTTTCACGATGCCAACACGCGATATATATATATATATATATATATATATATATATATATATATATATATATATATATATATATATATATATATATATATATATATATATATATATATATATATATATATATATATATAATAAAAATAATGATAATAAATAAATAAAATCTTTAAAGCAAACCGATTTGATATGCATTTTATCTTGAGACACCTAATTAGATATCCATGTTAACTGTGGAACAGTAGGACTTTTGTTTTTATCAGTTTAAATAATGCAGAGCAACATCCTTTACTGAAACCACTTAATAAGAATATAAGACCAAGTTAAAATAGGACCTTTATAACTATATAATAATTTGTATGTGTTTAATGAAATGGTGATACTTTGAAATGCAAGAATATTTGTTCAGGACATATTCTATGGCTTAATATTTATAGGTTGCCGCATTTGTATTGGAAAATATGAACGAGGTTTTCGGATGGAAATACTGCACGACCTATCCATCCAGAAAAAAACGAGTTCATATTTTCCCATAGAAAATGCAGTATTATATGCCCGATGTCTTATTATACCTAAGACATAAATATGTAACAAAAATACACTACAAGAAACAAAGTAACAGAATGTATGCCATATTTCAAACTAAATACAAAAACGTAGATTCATCATAACACAACAACAATATTTATTGTGCAAATACTTCGACCCAAATAAATTTGACCTTAAGTGCGTGCTAGACATAACTTTCTAAAGAAAATGGCATGTTGACCTACTTTAAATTGAAATTTGAAGTCATATAGTGAATGAATGCGCACTGCAACAACTTTTTCGTTTGATGTGGACTGAATAAGTTTTGGTATTTTTGTCGATGCTACGTCATTTTGTGATTATGGACTTGGTTTATTTGTGCCAATTCTACATGACTTACATCGTGTTTCAACAGCTAGTCTGCACCGTGTTGACATCTACAAGTGTGTTTCTGTTCTGTCATTGACTGCTCGAAATCTAAGTTTGGGGAAAATATGAACACTTTCAATTGCAATTATCACAAAGACGCTATGGTATATAACTTTTTTTATATTTATTTTCATTTTGAGTGCAGTAAAGAGGATCTAATTGCACGTGAAATATAGTCGAAATGTACAGTACAATTTCGAAATGTGTAAATCAAGCATGATAAACCATGACATGGCTCATGTAATTCGGATTTGCAGAACTAACAGAGTAGATTTTGAGGAAAACCAGGATGTAAAACTGTAAGTATATTTGCCATTCGTATTACCAAGTAAAGAACACAGTTTATGCCTTGTCACTTGCTTGCTTGTACGGACCCAAAAATGGTATGAAATCTGGCGTCTATCGCTAGCCTAAATCCGAAACATTGTATCAAGAAAGTTAACGTGGCAAAGCAGCTGATATGTAGCAGTCCATGAAACATCTGCTTTAGTTCATTCAGAAACAATTTTAATCAACCAAAACGTAAAGAGCTTACTACCTTGAGTGTACTTGATTTGTTAAGAAAGTAGTTCTTTACAAACTATTGGGCACACGCGAGTGCACTATGAAATGCGGGTGAATGAAATATCGTAAAATAATGAACGATTCTGACAATGTAAAGTTAAGGGAGAAAGAAATGAGCATATAATATTGTATAGTTACAGAGAGGATAGTGTTAATAACATGACTGATTATTAGTCTTAAAATTATGTTGTTACAGAGGATAATGTTGATAACAGGACTTACTATATTGCTTAAAATTGTATAATTGTGTTTTTCATAACATGTACCGAATAAACGCTCTCATGACAGCTTGGTTACATGAATGTATGATATTGTTTATGTAAAAATAACAATAAGCAGTATTGTTTTACTGTAACAAGAGAATGATATTTATATGTAAAGAACATTATAAAATTAGGCTAATCGATTGGTTGAGCGATTGATGGATGGAGGGATAATTTATTGCGGTTTAAAAGCACCTAAATTTATATTTATACTTAGCATCAAGCGAATGGGTGCAAACGGCTTTGTCGAAATTAATACCACAGCAGATAATTGGCCAGATTAGGAATCGAGCCCGCGACCGAATGTTGAGTCACTGCGTCACTAAAGTTTGTTGTTGTTAGCGATGATGGTGATGGTGGTGGTGTGTGCGTGTGTGTGCGTGCGTGTGTGAGTGTGTTGGAATTTGTGTCTACGATCAGTATTAAAATATGTGTGTATTGGTACGAGAGAGAGAGAGAGAGAGAGAGAGAGAGAGAGAGAGAGAGAGAGAGAGAGAGAGAGAGAGAGAGAGATTTCTATACCGTTTGGAAACTATTTAATATTGAGACAGGAATGCTGATCAATTTACAAACAATATTACAATAACTATCCAAAAAACAGTTTAGAAATAATCGCCTTTTCTATTTGTGGATGCACGATATTTCAAAACACATCTGAATTATTTTTAACAATCGACCAGAAAGAATGCATTGGTCAAAATGTTTTAAACAAACGTTTACTGCGTTGAGTGTACGTATTCAACAGATAAAGAGTAAAGCGATTACTAAGACATGAAAATATATATTGTTTTACTATGCAGTAAAGAGATTACTAAGACATGAAAATATGTATTGTTTTACTATGCAGTAAAGAGATTACTAAGACATGAAAATATATATTGTTTTACTATGCAGTAAAGAGATTACTAAGACATGAAAATATGTATTGTTTTACTATGCAGTAAAGCGATTACTAAGACATGAAAATATGTATTGTTTTACTATACAGTAAAGCGATTACTAAGACATGAAAATATATATTGTTTTACTATGCAGTAAAGAGATTACTAAGACATGGAAATATGCATTGTTTTACTATGCAGTAAAGAGATTACTAAGACTTGAAAATATGCATTGCTTTACTATGAAGTAAAGAGATTACTAAGACTTGTAAATATGCATTGCTTTACTATGCAGCGTTTAATATCAAATTTACTACCAATTATCGCATGAACAAAGTTATTATCTACTAAACAACACGATTATCTAGTAAACAATGTTTATATCAATCTTAAAATGGTTATCTAGTAACTAATGTTTATATCAGTTATAAAATAATTATCTATTAAACAATATTTATATCAGTTTTAAAATAATTATCTAGTAAACAATGTTTCTATCAGTTTTAAAATCATTATCTATTAAACAATATTTATATCAGTTTTAAAATGATTATCTAGTAAACAATGTTTACATCAGTTTACATTATTATATAGTAAACAATGTTTATATCAGTTTTAAAATTATCAACTAGTGAACAATATTTATATCCGTTTCAAAATGATTATCTAGTAAACAATGTTTATATCAGTTTTAAATTTTTTATCTAGTAAACAATGTTTCTATCAGTTTTAAAATTATTATCTAGCAAGAAAGGTTATATTAGTTTTTAAATTATTATCTAGCAAAAACAATAGGTTATATCAGTTTTATCGGTAATTTGACGAATATCCCGCAGAAGGATCTATATTTGGAACTGATCCGGGTCCCACAGACACTCTGCCATTGGTAGCATCAATATGACCACCAAGTCCACCACGCTCGAGCCCTACTCCGATCGTTGAGCCTCCCTGACTATTCAACCCTCCTCCAAGTCTCCCTGTCCAATCTCCTTCACGGCGACTAAACACCCCTCCCAATGACCAGTCTGGAGTATTACCGAATTGTCCGCCAATCTGACCGGTCCCTCTGAAATGATTATTTGTGCCTGTACTCTCTAGCTGTCCACTGAGTGACCAACTCGGAGTTTCCCCAAAGTTGCCCCGTAGCCCTGCGTCTACCCGCGAATTGAAAGTCGGATCTGATTGTGCAGCAAAAGCGCCTACGCCCCAGCTGGGTTTAGAAGCTCCGCCCCCTAGCGGAATACTTAGTGAAGCGCTGACTCCCCAGTCTGTTTGTCTTTTTGATCGATGTTTTGTAGAAAGATACCTAGGAGAATAAACGAATATAAGTAAATAGAAAGACACATTTGGACTTACCTTTCTCTCTAAATATCCATTAACTACAGACATATTATTTTTACGAGTTGAGACAAGCATCTGAAGCCTCTAAGAAACATGCAATTGTCCGGGCAGAAGCGATCATTGATCCCCATTTGGTGATTTCACTCATGAGAGAAAAAAAGTGATTCTCGATGCATACTGCTCAACCATCAAACGATATGAATCTGCCTTAAAATAATATCATTGAGGAACCAAGCAAGATCTTTAGAAATGGGTTAGTAGACCCTTTTAATCTTGAAACTATCTGAGTAAACGTCTCAAGCACAGTTCAAATGATAATTGTTCTATGATGTTCTTAACTCAGGCTCATCTAAAGTGCATGACAAAATAGTACATTCTTCATATTATTCATAACTGTATTTGGGACTTTGAGAATGCCTTGAGTTCTGTTTTCAAAACTATTTTGAAATTATAGGGCATTTCTGAGGATGCAAGTAGAATCACATATGTGCAGTTCCTTTTTAATCACTTCAAATGTGAAAATTAAAATTACATTGATAATTTAAACTGTTGTTATAATTTTGCTTTGGTGGTTTCACTTTCTCTTTTGTTCTTCGATAAGCATTATTAATTAATTAATGCCCCAACTCAAAATATGAAGTCATGCAGTTATGATAAGACGTGCGATCACAAATTTAATTCCGTATTCGCATTTCTGTTTTTAGGCTTTACCTTTTATATGGATAAAACGTCAACAAGTCTCCCGACGAAGGAACGTCTGAGCCAAATTTATACAGGGTTCCGTCTATTTCTTGAAATACCACTGCATCCGGCCTAAAATAAAGAGCAAACACTGATGACCATGTACACGAGAATGTAATTAAAATCAGGGCTAGGATATTCATGTTATAGACGGTGTCGATCCTTCTGTTGTATGAACACCGTGTGCTATGCTCTGAAAATTATAAAGTAGTCCTTATATATCTTTTTAGATCCTGAATTAGGAAAATAGTGTCCGCTCCCATTCATGGTAATTCATCCTGCGACAAATGGATTATCTTATTAGAAAATGTTGGGGTTTTAACTGTCTGTTTGAAATATATTGTTGACATAATTTACCTGGCTTTGCATAGTCATGATGGACTGACGACATCCTTGTAGTGAATCTTTGTGGCTTACGTTCGTTCAATAAAAATGATATCCTTTTAATGAAAAGTAAATCTTACCGCAATCTGTCTTAATATATTGTGGTTGAATCTTACGCATGAAGTCTCACACCTAAGCATGGAATGGAACGCTTTGGAGTAAAGACACATTTTGTAACACCAGTTATAGATATTGCTCTATTCTTAATAAAGCCCCCCCCCCCCCCCGTATAAAAAGGACTTACCAAACAATTGACAGTTAAAAGAGGTACATTTTCTTCACCTGCTTCATTAAAATATATTGGCTGCAAGTCGTGCAAATAACGAGTTGGACTAGCAAAAGAATTTAAATCAAACCTAGATTCAGCTTGGATATGTACTAATTAGAGAGAGAGAGAGAGAGAGAGAGAGAGAGAGAGAGAGAGAGAGAGAGAGAGAGAGAGAGATTCATTTCAATCTACGGATATATTTAAAATATATTTTTAATAAATTTTTATGGCATTGTTAATTTTAGTACCCAAAATAGAATGACACTCGAAATTCCTGTCTGTTTCTAACACTTTTATAAAGGAAATGATATATATATATATATATATATATATATATATATATATATATATATATATATATATATATATATATATATATATATATATTTATATGTATATATATATATATGTATGTATGTATGTATGTATGCATGTATACTTTAAGTTTGGCGTTTGTTATTACTCTTTTAAATAACAATAAAATGACCAAGTTCATAATACAAAATAATTTCTAATTTCTAGCCTAATCACTAATATAGTGATTATGTAGAGATTTCAACTGTCACTTTGACTGCCCTGGAACCCGATATACATTCCGAACTCTTAGATTTCGTTCATGTTTTCAACCTAAAACAGTCAGTTAACCAACCCACCCATAAACATGGTCACATTTTAGACTGGATTCTTCATTGACCTGATCATAATGGTAAACAGTCCACCCTTGTATCCCACGACCTTGCATCAAATCACCTCTGCATTATATGCCTTCTGGACGTATCAGTCCTTAACACTCCACCAGTATTGGCTACGAAGATAAACCTCTGTTTGATAAATAGAACCAAACTAATGCATGACATCCAAGAAAACCTAACCACTTAGTTTTCTACGACAGCAGAACAACTCGATAAATGCCTGCGTTCATTGCTTGAAAAACATGCCCCAGCCACCAAGTGTAGAGTATCAATTTAAAAGTGTTCACCGTGGTATAGTAGTGTTAAAGACCAGCTTCGCAATTGCTTAAAGAGACCGCCGTAAAGTGGAAAGGCTTTGGCTTTCCACCAGACTCATTAATCATAAACAAATCTATGAAGCCGCTAAGAAGAACGTCACCAACATAGTCT
This sequence comes from Unio pictorum, assembly GCA_030141615.1. NCBI lineage: Eukaryota > Metazoa > Mollusca > Bivalvia > Unionida > Unionidae > Unio > Unio pictorum. The sequence continues at coordinate 4,074,589 of JARLTB010000203.1, read as the reverse complement.
ATTTAGCCAGATTATCCCACTATAGTTCTAAGATCACGGAGATTTTCAGCTGCAAATAGGTCTTCGAGATAACAAACAAACTAATGTCAAGGAACAAATTTACACCACCACAAACTACCTTCTTTCCTGTAGACCTTACGGACCTGTTTTGCAAATTTCTTACGTGACAAGGTAAAACCATTAGAGATAAGCTTGACAAAGCAATTTCAATTGACTCGTAGTCACCACACAGTTACGATACATAATTTCAGCGACAACCGTTCAGAGCATTGGAACCTGTCTCGATGGATTTAGTAGGGAAAATCGTGATGAAGAATGCACCAAAAAGTCATGTGAACTAGATCCAATTCCAATATCACTACTGAATGAGTGTTTAGATCCAATATTGCCTTCACTAACTGATGTTATTAATACTCTCTCTCATCCGGGGAATTCAAATCATTTTTTAAAGCTGCCATTGTAAAGCCGCTGCTGAAGAAACCAACACTCGACCATAACGATTTAAAGAACTACCGCCCAGTTTCTAATCTTCCGTTCATATAAAAAATTATAGAAAAAGTTGTTCTAACCAAACTTGTAACTCATCTGATTTCAAACAGTTGTTTTTAGCAATGTATATTCTGCATATCGCCCTTGCCATATTACTGAAAGCACTTTTCTGACAGTAGTTAATGCCATTATCTCTGCTTTGGATAACGGAAAGATTAAAGTCCCCACCCTCCTTGATTTTTCTGCAGCATTTGACACAATAGACCATGATATATTACCTCACCGTCTCCAGCATGAATTGGGCATCCACAATACAGCCTTACTGTGGTTCAGGACCGACTCAGTCAACAGGACACAAATTGTATCTGCAAATGGACTACAGTCCAGCTCCGTTGATCTATATTGTGGTGTTGCACATGGTTCTCTTCTTGGGCCTGTTCTCTTAATTCTATACACTTAGCCGCTCTCAAGTGTCATATTTCATCACCCAGTGTCTCACCAATTGTACGCCGATGACACCCAAAGATACAAGTCTAGCCACCCAACTGAAGTTAATTATATCATCCAAAGCGTTGAGAGGTGCATTTCTGATGTGAAATCGTGGATGACATATAACAAGCTGCAGATGAATGATGAAGCAATTGTGGCCATTCTTATCACAACACAAATACTGTTTCATTCACATCCTTTACCTCAAACAATAAATAACAGCAACACCAACATTAAATTCACAGAATCAGTACGAAACCTATGTGTTACTCCAGACAGCACTCTCACATTGCACCAAAATGTGATGAACATATGCAAGGCTTCATATCTTGAGCCGCAACTAATCAGCTCCATTTGCAAACATCTTTCAGTTGATGCCACCAAAACACTTGTGTGTTCATTAGTACGTTCAAGACTGGACAGTTGTAACTCAGTTCTGTCTGGTTCATCTCAATATGTACTCCAGTAACTTCAGAAAGTTCGAAACAAGCTGCTAGGATCATCCTTAGAGTACCATAATCGGAGCACTGCTCCACGCTGCTATTTACCCTACACTGGCTATCCATTCGATTCAGAACCAAGGACAAAATTTGTTCTCTGTGCTACGTTTCACGGACGGACTCCAGTCCAACATACCTATCTGGCCTCATCGACGTGTACACTCCAACAAGATACTTACACTCCTCTTCTGACAATCGTGGTCCCATTATTCCCACTATGAAAACGAAGTCGTATGGACAACGTTCTTTTGCATGCCAGGGCCCAGCAACGTGGAACGCATTGCCCAAAGAAATTAGACACAAAGACACAGTGTTCCCATTCAAGTGTGCTCTTAATAATGCTTCCAACCATAAATATTTTCATCATTTTAAATGCTTTCTTAATTTCATGGTGTTTGGTTTTGTTGTGTTTTTTTAATGTTCTTTTTTTGTTGTAGTTATATCATTATAGATGTTGTAAAGCGCTTAGAGCTTCTAAAGATTAGTAGCTATACAAAGTCCTCACTATTATTATTATTATTATTATTATTATTATTATTATTATTATTATTATCATCATCATCATCATTATTTTATTATTATTATTATTATTATTATTATTATTATTATTATTATTATTATTATTATTATTATTATAGTATATCTTATGCTAATAGTTATTCCACATGTTTCCAAGAAAGTCTTGGCGTCCCCTAGTTAGTTTAGGGAACTAAGAGAATGCCGCCTATTTCCAAAAAGCATGTGTTTCTCGGTCAAACTTCGATTTAACAAAGATATTTATCATGTAATTATAATTAAGATATACACTTCCGGATATACCGGATCTATATATCTGTCAAACTGTAAACAAAAACGTGACAGCTGTGGCATTAAGAAAGCAAACATACAAACGTCATTTAAAAGTATAAATTAGATTACCTTATTTATATCTAACCTTTATCTTGCATAAGTACACATTATTTGTTAGTAACCAAGATGAACCACAAAAAAGTCGAATGAGGGAATGACTGTCATGCTTTATTAATGTATTTGCTTTTTCAAGTGAAATCTACACTGGTAATCTGAAAACAAGAGACTTTCCAACGTTTTAATTCTGTAAAGGTTTGCACGTAAAATACGGATGTAATTTGTGAAACAGAATGCAGGTAATCATTTTTCTGCATACTAATATACACAAGTAGTTAGGTAAAATGTCAATCGGTTTGCATGTATTTCGGTATTTTTTACTTCTTTTTATTATTACTGGATCCTTGAAAATGTCTAAATTAAACAGCCGTCCTGTTTTTATCCTTCAATATCGCATTATTTCAACTTGCAGGTAGGTGTAGATAAATTGGTTACATCTAGCTCTTATTGGGGAATAATCTGCAAATTGCAATTGTTTTTTTTTTATGGAACGGATGACTCTAAATTTATTTTACACATATGGGAATGGTGAACAGGGCTTTAGAATGTATGTGCTAGCATATCTCTTTCTTTATCTCTCTGTCTCTGTCGAGTTCTGTCTATATGCCTCTTTTTATATGTGTGTGTTTGTGTTTGGATTTATCATGCAGCTTTAATAATATATTTATATAAATGTACGGTAGCATTTAGTATAATTTGTATTTAATATGAAAGTACATCTCTCTCTCTCTCTCTCTCTCTCTCTCTCTCTCTCTCTCTCTCTCTCTCTCTCTCTTGTGTATATATGTATTGTATTTATAGTTCTCGTTTTATCTGTTGTTGTGTTGTGTTGGGTTTAATGCCATTTCTCTCTCTCTCTCTCTTGTGTATATATGTATTGTATTTATACTTCTCGTTTTATCTGTTGTTGTGTTGTGTTGGGTTTAATGCCATTTCACAGCGCATGATAGATTATACATGGCTTCTAGAAAACCCGAGAAAAATGAGAAGAGATACGTTAGAACCACCGACCTAATGTGAGATACTGGAAAGATCTCTCACATATCTACATTGTTCGAGCCCTAGACTTAAATCCACGCGGACAAAGCTGAGATGGCAGCGATTGGTAAAAGTGAGTTCTATAGGGCAATCGACCACCCGGAAAACAAAAGTTATGTATGTATGTATGTATGTATGTATGTATGTATGTATGTATGTATGTATGTATGTATGTATGTATGTATGTATGTATGTATGTATGTATGTATGTATGTATGTATGTATTTTATGCATGCTTGCATGTGTGTGCGTGTGTTCGTGCATGCATGAAATGAAAAACAATACATCTGTTTCGCCTTTAAAAGCAGAAAAATGTTCATTTTGACAAAGTCTTGATACGTGAAGGTTCGCTTTCTCTACTGAAAACAATACAGTTGATGAAGTCCATCCTAATGGATAAAAACATCGTTGTTGAAGAACAATGTATGCCTTCTGAAAAAGATCCCAAAATAAAATTATTTGCTGTCTTCGCCCATGTATTAGACACCTTCACTGTATTTTCTCAACAAATTGAGATTTCCAATATCTTGTTTGTGGTACTTTATACAATATGGAGATTTCGTATGGATTTGGATAATAACAAGGGTACAATATAGCTTAGTATATTTAACATTGATCATCTGGTAGTCTTTGCAGTCATGCCCTGTCTGAAAATGCACGTGCACGCAATAAATTTGTCCTCAACAACAATGCCCTATTTGGTTCCGGAAAATACCAAGTATTATTTACTTCAATTTAATTAATGGTGTGATTTAAAACTTCGGCGAAAAAAAATGTTATTGTCATCCAAGAAATATAATATTTCGTTTTTCTCCCAGTTAAGCATAAAAAAGGGAACAAAGTAAATCAAGTACTATTATAAAGCATTAATGAATTGTCGTGCCATCAGAAGAATCAGTATGTATCTCAGACTGCTCTAGATGACAAGCTGTCTAAACTGATTGTGTGTGGCAGTCGTCACATTTCAACACAATTAACCTACAAATGAAAGATTCATGAATTGAAAACGTCATCTTAGCAGATAATGCAATAAAATGGACTAGATCTTTGACTGTCTGGCATATTTACTGGAGTTCGGTAGGGGTGGAGGTTGTTTTTAAAAATAATTGATATGTCCACTAAATGAGTGTATATCTTCAAACATTATACGTTCAGGAAGATCGGTAATAGTGTTTACAAAATGTTCGTTTACATACACGAACATTTAAATGCCAATTCTGTTAAACAAAATATCACTATAGATAGAAATGTTAGCTGAATCAGCAGACGATTCCATAATAACCCGTATTTTGAGAAAGCTACGTGTTAAGTATGCATCCGTAAATAGACAGTTTCATTTGTAGACTTTTAAGTATATATCAGTAAATAGACAATTTCATGTGTAGACTTTTAAGTATGCTTCCGTAAATAGACAGTTTCATATGTAGAACGTATCTACGTGGACGCTATGATTGGAGACACTCATGATTCAGAGTATAATGATGTAAATACGGCGACAAACCTGGTTCGTCTGTCATCGGTTGCAATAATGGTATTACAGTCGGCGATATCGCTAATAATTTAGTTTGCATGGCGGAACAATCGAATGTTGACTAACCAGGAGGAGAAATTGGTTAACATGACCAGAATGAGACCTTACAATTCCTTACCTCTAGATCTTACAAGCTGTAACATAGCCTTAAGCAGATGCTGAAACCAAACTTACAAATTAGTCTGCACCCTGGATATACGTTATCGTACATCCTTTCATAATAGCTGCCTGACTGTAGTCTCTGACACAAACTTTCGCAGATACTTGTAAATGTTTGCACTGCAATTGGTTAGACAAAGTTTACAAGAACAATCTACATACACAATACTCAAGAACCATACAACGAAATTTTAAAAAAATGAAACCAAAGTACTAACAATCGATCACGTTGGCTAATAGATCAGAAAATGTCTCACAGTTATCTTCGTAGAATCGAGTTTATTAATATTTGTGTAGTGTGATTGGCTTGTTTTTAAAATTGGATAGGGAGATTCCTTTGAATTTCAAATGAGGTTCAGAGTTATTGTGAGCTATAAGTCGTCATTAAAAATCGTCGTCAATGCCATCTACAATGGCAATGAAAAAAGACATTGAATTTGTTACCCAGTTATTAAAAGAAATTGTAAAAACAATTTAAAAGATATTCATTCTTTCACCACTAAAAAATCTCAAACCAAAGCCAGTGTCGCAAGTTGTATTCAAAGAACCTCATTTAGTTTGCATATCAAAATACTGTACGATATATTGTGTTACCGCGTTTGGCCAAAGACCAAAAGAATTAAAACCTAACAAAGAAATATCCGTGTTTGAATCTTCAGAACGTCAGAGACAAGAGAAATAAATCAGTTTTAAAATGGGGAGACTAGGCTCGCATTTGAGAAAAAAATGCAATTTTGATAATGGCTATTTATCGAACTGTGCAACATAATTGTTTGTTGTTACAATACACAGGCATTGACATTTTTTTTTTTTTTGGATGCAACACAAATCTCGTTTTAAGCATGAACATGAACAAAACAACCACATTTATTGAGTCTTTTAAGTTGTCGATCGAACCGAATGAAAGACACAATTTGGGAAATGTGTATTCTGATGTAGAGAATACAATGTGTTGGGAATCACATCATCTCCGTTGCTGAGAGCATTCCATTCAAGTGGTTTCTATCACTTCCATGACGATGACTACTTCGTTCACCAAGAATATATGCATCACCATTATTTTCCCGTCAATAGATCATTTTTTATGGCATTAGTATAAAAGGGATCTTGAACAAAATATTATTTTTCCAAAAGGAACGTCACAGTGAAACCGCTATTTCCGAAACTATTCTCCAGGGAAATGCTAATTCGTTTGTGTGTGTGCGTGTGTTCGTCCGTGTGTGTGTGTGTGTGTGTGTGTGTGTGTGTGTGTGTTATGACCTTTTCCGTGGTTTATTTAATATTGCTTAAAATACACTGATTTGCCACAGAACTACATGTTTTATGCTGGGCATTCTGTTATACTATACAGTGTGTATTTGTTGGATGTTTAACTCCGCATAGGATGTGTGATCTTGTTGGATTGTACTTACTCCAAATGCAACTGAAGTGAAGACGTATTTTGTCAAGTTAATCTCTTGTTTATGTGTGTTGGAGAATCATCCAAGCAGTTGCAATTCTCCATTGTCCTCATGCTAACAGTAGTTCATAAGAGTTCATAATTGTTGGTTTTCAATTTTTTTTAATTCGGTAAATCATATTTACATAATAAAAAGGTACAAAGCTCCAATAGAGAACAATAAACAAGCGTAAAGAAATAATGAAAAGATGCAAAATACAAAGTTATTTTAAAACGTAATCTACAGGCGAATAGAAACATAATGAGAAGAAAAAAGTTATTAAAACGTGAACAGGTCGGTCAGCAATTACTAAACTGCATCAAAGTCGCTAAAAATTGGTTGTAACTGTGTGACATAGATACAGAAATATGCATAATGATAGAGCGTGGAAGAGAGCGAAAACAGAATACCGCTTGCACGTGGAGCACATGTTTGGCCTGAGCTGGCATGTACGGAACAAGGTATATGTACGTTTGTACATATGAAAGGAAATAGAACTGCGCAAAAATTTGAAAATAAAACAATAAAATTCGTAAAAAGGCAAAACTATTCAATGGATACACAATTTGGACTATACTGCTCTAGGGCAAGTTTATTTTTTCAATCAATTGCAAGGAAACACTGGATTAGACCTTTGATGGTATATAGATATGTTAATCTCAAGGTCGAAGTTGTATACCAAGCAGAACAATCCAGATAAACACCATCTATGTATAAACTGCACCATACTGAATCTTAAAAAGTCAATTCTGGTTAAACAGTTCAGTCTGGATAGAATATAAAGTGAACCAGAATGAGTCTGGAAAAGTCAGTTCTGATTCCGCGTGTCAGTTTGCATAGAAAGAAAGACAGCATTGCATACGGGTTACTGCTTATTTGTGGTAGTATGCACTAATACGTTTAATTCATATGGCATACTTATAATCAGTACATATGAGGTATAAGTCCTCAAATTTGGGTTCCGGTGACAATCAATACAAATCATATGTTAATCTAAAATACATCCAAAGATGACTTCAAGGTGAATTTCTTGTCAAGGTTCACCACCATTTTTTTTGAGAGGCTACACTGAAACAGCATGTAAACAGAACACATATTTCACTTCCCTATCATCGCCAAGGCCTTATTACTCAATGTGCACTGTCGCCGAAATACACACAGACAGCCACTCTCTGAGCTCGTATCCTCAAGTATAAACAGTTACCTTTAAATCCCTACCAAAATGGCATCAATATAACTCTTCTATCACACCAAAATGAAAGAGCACAAAATGTTCTAAAAGTAAACTATAACTTCATTCTGAACTGCAAATATGGATTCTGATGCGATTCCGTATAGGCAAAAAAAGTTTTTTTATTTGCACGTCTCTTACTATGTAATGTTTTGATATATTCAACTACAATATATAAATGTGTACATTAATAATTTCGAACATTTTATTTCTTTGTCATTCATTTGTATTATTTTAAAATTTTCGTTGAGTAAAATTTTACAAGCTCGTGACATTTTCTTTCTAGCGCCATGTCGCCTATACCACACAGTTAACTAACAAACCAGGCTTTGAGTGAACGTGTTCTAATAGAGACCCACAAAGTGGTGAAATGTCCCATCAAAACAGAGAAGACAGATGATAGTCACTCGCCTGTAAATCGATTCCCAGTAAAGAGAAGTAATGAGATGGTATCAATTCATCTTGAAATAATGAATGTACAAATTGAGTGTAACTGACGATTCTGGTCCGGTCTCTCTAAACACCCCAAGACACCCCAGGACACCCCAAGATACCCCATTTTTATTATATTCGCACCAAATCTTGCAAAAAAAAAACGTACCAAGAAGCAGGGGAAAATAAAGAAAACACATACGGACATTGTTACTATCAATGATTGATAATATTGGTTGATGGCCCTATTTCCGATAATCTACGGAAACTAACTCTTTTGCAATAAATCTCTTTGGAAAAATATAATAAACATAATTTTCTCATCTAATGGCAATACACGATACTTCACTCATTTAGTTTGTTATAAACTTTTATATGCTTTATTATGTAGCGTTTAATATTAAATCTACTACCAATTATCACACGAACACAATTATTATCTAGTAAACAATGTTTATATCAATCTAAAAATTATTATCTAGTAAACAATGTTTATATCCGTTTTAAAATAGTTATCTTGAAAATAATGTTTATATCAGTTTTAAAAGTATTATCCAGTAAACAATGTTTATATCATTTTAAAAATTATTATCTAGTAAAAAAATGTTTGTATCAGTTTTAAAATTATTCTAGTAAACAATGTTTATATCAGTTTTAAAATTATTATCTAGTAAACAATGTATCAGTTTTAAAATTTTTATCTAGTAAACAATGTTTGGATCAGTTTTAAAATCATTATGTAGTAAACAATGTTTATATCAATTTTAAAATTATTATCTAGTAAACAATGTATCAATTTTAAAATTATTATCTAGTAAACAATGTTTGGATCAGTTTTAAAATCATTATGTAGTAAACAATGTTTATGTCAATTTTAAAATTATTATCTAGTAAACAATGTTTATATCAGTTTTAAAATAATTATCTAGTAACCAATGTTTATATCAGTTTTAACGGTAATTTGAAGGTTAGCCCCCAGAAGGATCTGTGTTTGGAACTGATCCGGTTCCCACAGACACTCTGCCATTGGTAACATCAATATGACCACCAAGTCCACCACGCTCGAGCCCTACTCCGAAAGTTGAGCCTCCTTGACTATTCAACCCTCCACCAACTCTCCCTGTCAAATCTTTTTCACGGTGACTAAACACCCCTTCCAATAACCAGTCTGGAGTATTACCGATTCGTCCGCCAATCTGACCGCTCCCTCTGAAATGGTTATTTGTGCCTGTACTCTCTAGCTTTCCGTTGACTAACCAGCTCGGAGTATGCTCAAAGTCGCCCTGTACCCCTGCGTCTACCCGCCAATTGAAAGTGGGATCTGATCGTGTAGCAAAAGCACCTATTTCCCACCTAGGTCTGGAAGATCTGCCCCCTAGCGGAATATTTAGTGTACCACTGACTCCCCATTCTGATTGTCTTTTTGATCGGTGTTTTGTAGAAAGATACCTACGAGAATAAACGAATATAAGTAAATACAAACGCACATTATGACTTACCATACTCTCTAAAACTCCACTAACTACAGACAGATTATTTTTACGAGTTGAGATAAACATTTGAAGCTTCTACTACGAAACACGCAATTGTCGGCGCCAAAGCGATCCTTGATGCCCATTTGGTGATTTTACTCGTTAGAGAAAACGTGATATATATATATATATATATATATATATATATATATATATATATATATATATATATATATATATATATATATATATATATATATATATATATATATATAGCGAGACTCGGAAAGAGACTACCTGCTCATAAGCGAAATGTTAATACTATACAAAGTGACCCCGTTAAAAGGTTACATCTGCACAGCAGATACAAATGCTTCGTTCTCTGACAGAAACGAATCTTATTTGCCCTTATTTACGTAATAACTCACCGCATAAATTACATATAAAATGTACACCTTTTTTTAACAACCTATCTATCTGAACACACACACACACACACACACACACTTATAAAAGTTAGTATTCGTTCTTTATCGACAACAACGCTTCTGTGATAAAAAGACTTATTTTAACTGTAAACTGCTTCGAAGATTCTATTCTAAGCAATATATTTGGAACTGGATTGTTAGACCCTTTTAATCTCGAAACTATCTGAGTAAAAGTCTCAAGCACAATTCAAATGATAAATGTTCTATGATGTTCTTAACTCATTCTCATCAAAATTGCAAGACAAAGAAATACATTCTTCATATTATTCATAACTGTATTTGGGACTTTGAGAATGCCTTACGTTCTGTTTTCAAAAATATTTTGAGATTTTAAGGCATTTCTGCGGATGCAAGTAGAATCACATGTGCAGTTCCCTTTTAATCAATGTTCAAATTTGAAAATTAAAATTCCATTGATAATTATAACTGTTATAATTTTGCGTTGGTGGTTTCGCTTTCTCGTTTGCCTTCGATAAGCATGATTAATTAGTTAATGCCCCAACTCAAAATATGAAGTTATGCAGTTATGATAACACGTGCGATCACAAATTTAATTCCGTCTTCGCATTTCTATTTCGCATTTCGCATTTCTATTTTTAGGCTTTACCTTTGATATGGATTAAACGTCAACCAGTCTTCCGACGAAGAAACTTCTGAGCCAAATTCATACAGGGTTCCGTCTATTCCTTGAAGTACCACTGCATCCGGCCTAAAATAAAGTGGAAACACCGAAGACCATGTGCATGAGAATGTAATTAAAAACAGGACTAGGATAATCATGTTGTAAACGGTGTCGATCCTTCTGTTGTATGAACACCGTGTGCTATGCTCTGAAAATTGTATAGTACTCCTTATATATCTTTTTCGATCCTGACGTACGCTTGAATTAGGAAAACTGTGTCCGTTCCCATTAATGATAAGTCATCCTGCGTCAAATGAATTATCTTATTAGAAAATGTTGGGGGTTTAACAGTCTGTTTTAAATATATTGTTGACATAATTTACCTGGTTTTGCATAGTCATGATGGACTGAGGACATCCCTGTAGTAAATTTCTTGTGGCTTACGTTCGTTTAATAAAAATTATATCATTTTAATGAAAAGCAAATCTTACCGCAATCTGTCTTAATATATTGTGGTTGAATCTTATGCATAAAATCTACACCTAAAGATGTAATGGAATGCTTTGGACGTAAAGACATATTTTGTAACACCAGTTACGGATATTGCTCTATTCTTAATACCCCCCCCCCCTTTGTATAAAAAGGACTTACCAAAGAATAGACAGCTCAAATAGATAAATTGTCTTCACCTGCTTCATTAAAATATGTTGGCTGCAAGTCGTGCAAATAACGAGTTGGACTAGCAAAAGTATTCAAATCAAACCTAGAATCAGCTTGGATATATACTAACTATAATAGAGAGAGAGAGAGAGAGAGAGAGAGAGAGAGAGAGAGATTCATTTCAGTGAACGGATATGTTTAAAATATATTTGTAATAAATTTTCATGAATTCATTGGAAATTTTTGGCATGACTGTCTACCGAAAATAGAATATGTCATTAGAAATTCCTGTTTGTTTCTAACACTTTAATAAAGGGAATTATTTCGTATATTTCTATGAAATTAGTTTCATCTATGAAGTTCATTCATATATATATATATATATATATATATATATATATATATATATATATATATATATATATATATATATATATATATATATATATATATATATATATATATATATATATATATATATATATATATATATATATATATATATATATTGTAATTACTCTTTTAAATAACAATAAAATGACCAAGTTCATAATACAAAATAATTTCTAGCCTAATCACTAATATAGTGATTGTGTAGAGATTTCAACTGTCACTCTGACTGCCCTGGAAACCGATACACATTCCGAACTCTTAGATTTTGTTCATGGTTTCAACCTAAAACAGTCAGTTAACCAACCCACCCATAAACATGGTCAAATTTTAGACTGGATTCTTCATTGACCTCATCATAATGGTATACGGTCCACCCTTGTATCTCACGACCTTGCATCAAATTAACTCTGCATTATATGCCATCTGGACGTATCAGTCCTTAACACTCCACCAGTATTGGCTACGAAGATAAACCTACGTATGATATATAGAACCAAAACTAATGCATGACATCCAAGCAAACCTAACCACTTGCTTACCTTCATTAGCAGAACATCTCGATAACAGTCTGCGTTCATTGCCTGAAAAATATACCCCAGCCACCAAGTGTAGAGTATCAATTCAGTGTTCTCCGTGGTATAGTAGTGTTAGATACCAGCTTCGCAATTGCTAAAAGAGACCGCTGTAAAGTGGAACGGCTTAGGATTTCCACCATACTCACTAATCATAAACAAATCTATGAAGCCGCTAAGAAAAACGTCACCAACATTATCCATTTAGCCAAATTATCCGACTATAGTTCTAAGATCACGGAGAGCTGCAAAGAGCTCTTCGAGATAACTAACAAACTATCTTCTCTCCTGTAGACCTTACGGACCTGTTTGCAATATTCCTACGTGGCAAGGAATAAATCATTAGAGATAAGCTTAACAACGCAATTTCAATTGACTCGTAGTCACCATAGAGTTACAATACATAATTTCTGCAACAATCGTTCGAAGCATTTGAACCTGTCTCTATGGATTTAGTTCCATAAAAGTCACGTGAACTAGATCCAATTCCATCAACACCACCCAACTGAAGTTAATTTTATCATCCAAGTAGTTGAGAGGTGCATTTCTAATGTGAAATCATGGATGACATGTAACAAGCTGCAGATGAATGATGAAGAAATTGAGGCCATTCTGATCCCAACACAAAAACTTTGTCATTCACATCATTTACCTCAAACAATAACTATCAGCAACACCAACACTAAATTCACAGAATCAGTACGAAACCTAAGTGTTACTCCAGACAGCACTCTCACATTGCACCAACATGTCATGAACATAGGCAAGGCTGCATATATCGTGAGCTGAGACACATCAGCTCCATTCGCAAATATCTTTCAGCTGATGCCACTAAAAAGCGTGTGTGTTCATTAGTACGTTCAAGACGACAATTGTAACTCAGATCTGTCTAGTTCATCTCAATATCTACTCCAGAAACTTCAGAAAGTTCGATACACAGATGCTAGGATCATCCTTAGAGTACCATAATCAGATCACAGCTCCACGCTGCTCTTTACGCTACACTTGCTATCCATTCGATCCAGAATCGAACACAAAATTTGTTCTCTGTGCTACTTTTTTTGTGTGGGATGGGGGAGGGGCACCAGACAGACGCCCCTCTCCCTATCAAAAAAACTAAGAAAAAGTGTTTTATTTGTGAGTGTGTTCCCCCTGATGTGTTGTTTTGTGTTGTTGAAAATAATTTCTTTACTTTTAACCTAACATTATTTTTCCCCATTGGGATTATATAAATAACAGGAGGAGTTTTAGTCCCTAATGTATTCTATGAGAAGGTTTCTTCCAAGTTGGGTTTAGAAATCCCATCTTGGGTCTTCTTTCTCTTTTATTTTTTTTAAAGCTAACCCTGGCTAGATGTTTCCTACATCCTGTGTATGCTATTTGTGTTGTGCTATTTGTATGTTGCTATATGTATACGTATACATACAGTGTGTCATGTTAGGATAGCCTCTTTCAAGATCATATTTCCCAGTTGTATAACAGTTATAGTCCCCTAAAACGGTCTTCACTTATTGTGCTCTTTTTATATATAGATTCTTGTTTTATTTTTAATTCCTTTTGAATTTTGTACAAGAATGGTGTATTAAGTTTTAGATTTTATCATGGGTTATTTCCCATCCTTATTGTTTTAATGAATGCATTATCCCGTTCCATGACTTGTATTCTTCCTTATTTATTCAATAGGTCTACTTTGATCGAGTCGGGATCGGTACATTTTTTATTTTATTTGTACATCACATATCTCGATCTTTTTCGTCCTGTATTTATTTATTGTATTTACACTATTTCATGCCAAAAGCTGTTTATTATCCCTCTAAACGGGCTTTCTGTATAGTTCATGTGAACTCTACAGAGTATACATGAATAAAGGTCACTAGTTACTGTAATATGAGAGCATGCTTTGGTGCGAAAGCACGCAATAAAATACTTGTGCAAGGACTATCTAGTGTGTAAGCTGTGTTGTATTGCTTAATTCATCTCCAGGTGAGTTTTTCTTAGCTCTTTCACGGTTCTGCCCACTTCACGTAGCTATCCATTCGATCCAGAATCAAAGACAAAATATGTTCTCTGTGCTACGTGTTTACTGACGGACTCCAGTCCAATATACCTATCTAGCCTCATCGACGTGTACACGTGTATGTACCAAGCTTACACTCCTCTTCTGACAATCGTATTCCCATTATTCCCACTATGAAAACAAAGTCATATGGACAACGTTCTTTTGCATGCCAGGACCCTGCAGCGTGGAACGCATTGTCCAAAGAAATCGGACACAAAGACACAGTGCTCCCATTCAAGTGTGCTCTTAAAACTCGCCTTACCCGACTGCAAGAATAAACTTAAAAACCTAATAATTCTTCCAACCATAAATATTTTCAGCATTTTAAATGCTTTCTAATTTCATGGTTTTTATTTTTTTTTTTATTTTTATTTTTTTATTTTTTTATTTTTGCTGTTTTTTTAAAATGACATATTATAGATGTTGTAAGGCGTTTAGATCTTCTAAAGATTAGTCGCTATACGAAGTCTTCACTATTATTATTATTATTATTATTATTATTATTATTATTATTATTATTATTATATCTTATGCTAATAATTATTGCTCATGTTTCCAAGAAAGTCTTGGCGACCCCTAGTTAATTTATAGAACTAAGACAACACCTCATATTTCGAAACGCAAGTGCTTCTCGGTCAAACTTCCATTTATCAATGATATTTACCATGTAATTATAATTACCATATAAACATCCGGATAGACCGGATATATATCTGTCAAACTGTAAACAAAAACGTGACAGCTGTGGTATTTAACAAAGCAAACATACAAACGTCATTTAAAAGTATAAATTAGATTATCTTATTTAAATCTAACCTTTATCTTGCATAAGTACACGTTATTTGTTAGTAACCAAGATGAACCACAAAAAAGTCGAATGAGGGAATGACTGTCATGATTTATTAATGTATTTGCTTATTCCAGCGAAATCTACACTGGTAATCTGAAAACAAGGGACTTTCCAACAGACCTTCCAAAACAGGGACTGCCTTGCAACGTTGTAATTCTGTAAATGTTTGCACGTAAATTATGGATGTAATTTGTGAAGCAGAATGCAGGTAATCATTTTCTGCATACTAATATACACAAGTAGTTACGTAAAATGTCTATCGGTTTGCATGTATTTCGTTATTTATGACTTTTTTATATATTATTACTGGATCCTTGAAAATGTCTAAATTAAAAAAACGTCCTGTTTTTATCCTTCAATATCGCATTATTTCAACTTGGAGGTAGGTGTAGATAAATTGGTTACATCTAGCTCTTATTGGGAAATAATCTGCAAATTGCAATTGTTTTTTTTTATGGAACGGATGACTCTAAATTTATTTTGCACATATGGGAATGGTGAACAGGGCTTTAGAAAGTATGTGCTAGCATATCTCTATCTTTATCTCTCTGTCTCTGTCGAGTTCTGTCTATATGCATCTTTTTATATGTATGTGTTTGTGTTTGGATTTATCATGCAGCTTTAATGATATATTTATATAAATGTACGGTAGCATTTAGTATAGTTTGTATTTAATATGAAAGTACATCTCTCTCTCTCTCTCTCTCTCTCGTGTATATATGTATTGTATTTTTACTTCTCGTTTTATCTGTTGTGTTGTTTAGCTTTTAATGCCATTTAACAGCGCATGATAGATTATACATGGCTTCTAGAAAACCCGAGAAAAATGAGAAGAGAAACGTTAGAACCACCGACCTAATTTGAGATACTGGAAAGTTGTCTCACATATCGACATTGTCCGAGCCCTAGACTTTAACCCACGCGGACAAAGATGAGATGGCAGCGATTGGTACAAGTGAGTTCTATAGGGCAATCGACCACCCGGAGCCCCCACGTTATGTATGTATGTATGTATGTATGTATGTATGTATGTATGTATGTATGTATGTATGTATGTATGTATGTATGTGTGTGTGTGTGTGTGTGTGTGTGTGTGTGTGTGTGTGTGTGTGTGTGCGTGCGTGCGTGCGTGCGTGTATTTTATGCATGCTTGCATATGCGTTCGTGCATGCATGTATGTAAAACAATACATCTGTTTCGCCTTTAAAAGCAGAAAAATCTCTCCATTTTGTCAAAATCTTGATACATGAAGGTTCATTTTCTCTACAGAAAACAGTACATTTGATGAAGTCCATCTTAATGAATAAAAACATCGCTGTTGAAGAACAATGTATGCCTTCTGAAAAAGATCCTAAAATAAAACTGTTTGCTGTCTTCGCCCATGTATTAGAGACCTACATTGTATTTTCTCATCCAATTGAGATTTCCAATATCTTGTTTGTGGAACGTCATACAATATGGAGATTTCTTATGGATTTGGATAATAACAAGGATACAACATAGCTTGGTATATTTAAAATTGTTCATCAGATAGTCTTTGTTGTCGTGCTCTTTCGGGAAATGTACATACACGCATTAACATTGTCCTCAACGACAATACCTTCTTTGGTTCCGGAAAATACAATGTATTATTTACTTCAATTTAGTTAGTGGCATCTTTTAAAACTTCGGCGATAAAAATGTTATTGCCATCCAAGAATTTCGTTTTTCTCCCAGTTAAGCAAAAAAAAAGGGAACAAAGTAAATCAAGTACTATTATAAAGCATTCACGAATTCTGGTGCCATCATCAGAATCAGCATGTATCTCAGATTGCTCTAGATGACAAGCTGTCTAAACTGATTGTGTTTTTGGCAGTCGTCACATTTACTGGGACGCTATGATTGGAGACATTCGTGATTCAGACTATGATAATGTAAATGCGGCGACAAACCTGTTGTTTCTGTCATCGGTTGCATCAATGGTATTACAGTCGGCCATATCGCTAATATTTTAGTTTGCATGGCGGAAGAACCGATTGTTGACTAACCGGGAGGAGAAATTGGTTAACAAGATTAGAATGAGACCTTACAGTTCCTTACCTCTAGATCTTACAAGCTGTAACAAAGCTTTTAAGCAGATGGTAAAACAGAATTTATAAATTATAGTCTGCACCTTGGATATACGTAGTTATCGTACATTCTTTCATGATACCTGCCAGTCTGTAGTTTCTGACACAAAAATACGCGGATACTTTGAAATGTTTGTGTCATATCGATCACATAAATGCATCTGTACCCTGCCTGTCTTAAAGAAGTAATGTGCATCAAATAAACTGAATTACATCAGAAACAAATCGTATTTGCGACGTGAATTCATTTTCATTCTATTTTATTTTTACAAACAAGCGAAATTTGAATATCCATGAATTTGTTTTGCTTTTTAAAATATAGTTCCAGATTTTCTCTTATTGAAGTTTTAAGGTTTTGATGTTTTACATGATTTCTATTATTTAACTCTTTCGTACCAGAGTCAAATACATGTCTAACTAAAGAAAAGAGAAACATTACTTGCGGGCATCACGAATCTTCAAAAGATACGTATTTCACGAAATATTGATTCTTTACCATGCACTATGACTTACGTAAATTTGATAAGTGAATACTGTTTCTGGTCGTCAAGTCTCCTCACTAGATATGTAAACATACGCTTTCGATCATTTAGCAACTTGAATTCCTTGAACGTGAGAAGAAACAAAAAAATGAGAAAAAATCTACGGATTGAAAAGGAAACGAAGACATGTAGTGCTGATTTCATAAAATGTCATGTCACACCTAGAAGAAAACTGAGGCTACTGTGCAAGCCCCCACGTCCGCTATATTCTTTATATGTTATCGATGGTAACATTAAGTCACAGTTTTGTCGGAGGACCAAGATCACTCAACGATCCGACCAGTGAACAAAGTGAAATACAATACTGGTCTGAGAATCGACAGAACAAGGTATATAATGTGGAACATTAAGTTATAGACGGGTATACAATCGTCTGTTAGTGACAAGGCAGCCAGGAATGATATCAAATTGGAAGCCTGTCAAATGCACTGGATAAAGCTTAATAAATGTAAGGTAAGTTGCACAATCAAAGTCTTGTTAATCGGCAGTAATAGTGAAGGAGAATAAAGGACATAGTCTGGCTAGACTTTATTGTCGATCCGAAACTTAAACGTAAAAAACCAAAATAGTTGGTCGCCTGAAAAATGAAGGATTCCGATGTATATTATAAAGAGAACAACACAGGAGACTCAGTCCCAAACTGGAGAACATAATCCGAGATCGTAAGTAAAATAAGGTTACTGAATGCACTGGGAATAATACCACACAATTTCAATGAAAGCTTAAGGGGACTGGGTATGACGTTTATGCATGACAGACTGAGAGGGAACGGACCTCTGCAGCCAGGATTAAAAGAAAAATCGTCAAGATCTTAGACTTTCTAATGGCGATATGATCTCACAAAATGAGGTCTTGCCATTCGAAATCTTTGCCATAAGTGAAATATGCTATACTACTACTACCACCACCACTACTACTACTACTACCACTACTACTACTACTTATGATAATAAAAATAATAATTAGAAAAACAATTAAACAAAATACCACCAAAACAAACAAACAAGTGCCTCCAAAACAAAATACCTCCAAAACAAACCCTGGTGCATTGTTTATAAATATATGGAATATATCTGCAACATTTCTAGACTACACATGCGTTATAAACAGAGTGTATTATTATACGTTAAACAAAATATAAAATGTTGTCACTTTCCTACATACACCCATCTCTATTTAAAACATGAATCACATAAAAGAATACTTCATCGACATTATTTAAGGGGGGGGGGGGGCTTGGAGGCTGGCATTTACCTTGGAACGTTCCTCTAAAAATATTCAGGATATATCTGACATTGATGGAATGCAAGCAAACTGTGTATTATACTGTTCTAGAAGATTCATCAAAATTGATTGTATGTTTTATATAGTATGAATGCTTAAGCACCACTGTAAATAAATATTGAAATGCATATCCATCTTCAGATTAACAAATTTAATGACTGGTAAAGAGCAGTTGTGAGGAGTGCTCTGATCGTGGTACTCTAAAGATGATCCGAACAGCTGTATTTTGAACTTTGTGAAGTTTCTGGAGTAGATATTGAGTTGAAGCAGACAGAATTGAATTACAATAGTCCAGTCTTGAAAGTACTAATGAACAGATTAGTATTTTAGTGGAATCAACTGAAAGAGATTTGCGAATGAAGCTGATGCGACTCAGCTCAAGATATATAGCCTTGCCTATGTTTATAAATTGCTAGTGCAATATGAGCGTACTGCCTAGATTAAAACCTAGGTTTCGTACTGATTCTGTGAATTTAATGTTGGTGTTGCTGATATTTATTGTTTGAGGTAAAGGATGTGAATAAGAAAGTTTTGGTGTTGTGATCAGAATGGCCTCAGTCTTATCATCATTTATCTGCAGCTTGTTACATGTCATCCATGATTTCACATCAGAAATGCACATCTCTACTCCTTGGATGGTAGCATCAACTTCAGTTGGGTGGCTAGAATTGTATCTTTGGGTGTCATCGGCATAAAATTGGTGAGACACTGGGTGATGATCTATGACACTTTAAAGGGGCTGAGTGAATAGAATGAAGTGAACAGGTCCAAGAACAAAACACCACAATATAGAGCAACTGGGCTGGAGTATATTCCATTTGCAGGTACAATTTGTGTCCTGTTGACTAAGTAAGACTTGAACCACTGTAAGGCTGTATTCTGAATGCCAAATATATGCTGGAGACGGTGAAGTAATATATCATGGTCTATTGTGTCAAATGCTGCAGACAAATCAAGGCGGGTGAGGACTAATCTTTCCACTATCCAAAGCAGAGATAATGCCATTAAATACTTTCATAAGAGTAGTTTCATTATTGTGGCAAGGGCGATATGCAGACTGTACATTGCTAAAAAGACTGTTTGAATTCAAAGGAGATACAAGTTTGGTTAGAACAACAATTTTAAAAAGATTTTTTTATATGAACATGAGATTAGAAATTGGGCGGTAGTTCTTTAAATCGTTATGGTCTTGACTTGGTTTTTTCAGCAGAGGCTATACGATGGCAGTTTTGAAAAATGATAGGAATTCCTTCGACGAGAGAGAGAGAGAGAGAGAGAGAGAGAGAGAGAGAGAGAGAGAGAGAGAGAGAGAGAGAGAGAGAGATAATAAAAACTAACCTTGGCTTATTACAGTACTCAAGTTTATCTGAAAGAAAAAATGAACACTTTAGCTAACAGGCAAAAGAAAATGAAATCCTTTTCTGCTACATTGATGTTTTTGTTATTTAATGTCTTTGTAAATTAGAGTATTAATATTTATCGTACTATGACCATGTCTCAACTTGAAGATATACATACCAGCACATGATGGAATGTCTTCAGGAAGAACAACACTTTGACTAAACCTTCTAGTGCATAACACAGTGCAGCGGTATGTGTGCACGTACAGTTAGGACCAGACCCAGTTGAGCATGAGCAGCTAGCATGTATGATGTCACCCACTGAGTTCAGCATCATTATCACTCCGTAGAATTGCTGCTAATGTGTGCTAGAACCTCAGCAGAAACAATGGCATCTCTCAGCAATTTCATCTTGCTTCGTTCCAAATTGCTGTAACAAGATAACACATATTTAAATGTTTTTGTGGATGACAATAAACATACAATCATGTTCATTACGAAGGACAAAACAAAACTATTTATTTTTCAGGTTATTTGCCCCACATAAAACAATTTTTGGGTAAGATCCCGCCCACAAAACAATTTAAAACACAATCTATGTGATAGTTTCAAAGTTAGGCAAAAACCAATACTTAGATGCAATACATTGCCATCATTTGTATACATATATTCACAATGTAAATAAGTGGGGGGATGGGGGCTTGAAACAAACGTATATTCCAATTTCTTAGACATATAATTATTAAAAAATATATATTTAAATACAATAAACTATACATACTGCACATAAAATGCAATGCTACATGCATTAGTATTGCGAGTGGAGAAATAGTTTGTACTTATCCGTGAGCGTCATAGAGATCGAATACCGGTGACTCCGATAGTTAGTTTTCTTTCAAAATCCAGCAAGTGGAGCTAATTAAATGATTGAAACTGACATGTAAATTATCCACAAACTTTCAAAACCAAATGGGATAAACTCATATGAAACGCATTTTATTTTAGTGATGTTTCAGATGCATATAACTAGTTTGAACAACTTGCTCTTTGATTGTCATGATTAAATTTGTTTACTTCGACACCGTTTCCTTACTTGCATGTACACGTCCAGATGTAAGCAGCTCATAGCTACTCTATCGTATGACTTTGAAATCCGCTCTGGTACCAAAAAGTAAGACAGGATGGTTCCAGTATTAAATGTCGTCAAAACTGCGGCAGCATCGCTGTTAAATAGGCATTTTTGAACTCGATAAACGATTTTGAAGTAATTTGAGAACTTGATGCTGATGCTGCAGCGTCCTCCATATTTTGCCCACCAGCTATCGATTGAGTAATACGGTTAGCTGATCACCACCAGCCAAGTTATCAAAATTCCAAGCAAATTAAGAATTTCGCCGACGTCTACATGAAATGGCATATTAAGGGCTTGGCTCATATGATGGCATAATCGCGCTGTGGTGAACTTGTGTTGCATGTGTAAAGGAAGGCTCTTTGTACAAGTTTTAAAACGAAACCCAGGTTTAAATATACACACGGTGTACACGCTAAAGCATGGAGCCTAAAGCGCTAATATAGACCTTAAAGGTTTCAACGGAAGCCGCTGCAGTGGCTGTCACTGGTAAGAATTTCCAAAGACGGATGCCTCTGGGAAAGAGTGAACTCATATAAGCGTCCACGGAACAAATGATACCCTATTTATGCTGGCATAGCTTCTGGTTCTTGTTTTTGCGGGGATCAAGTACCCTGTTGTTGGTGTTTCAATCAGTTGATTAATGATCCGATACATCATGATGACCTCGTTCGTTTGTATGACGGTTGTTATGGTTGTGGTGGGGTGCTACCAGGCTCAAATTTTGTTGGAAATTAAATTAGTGAAAGATAGATGTACAGCTCCGAGCACCCAGCCAGCGATACCGACGATTAGATGGTTAAATATATATAACAAAAATTGAAGTCCAATGAATAATATTTAAGAATTCAATAAACAAATGATTCAAATTCCCAATTACACTCGTCCGATCGACCCTTTTATTGCCTATCGCATCACTTGTTAATCAGTGTGAGATCTTTTTCCACCTGTCCCTGTATTCTACTTATCTGTGGTATTCATCTCTCTCCTAGTTCTGCCATTTCCTTCTCTACTTCCTCTCCGATCTTCTTCAAATTCCTTCTCCTCCTGCTCGACTTCTCTATACTGTACTCCTTCTCCACCTCCACATTCTCCTCCTGGCTCCTTTTCCTCCTCCACCACCTTCTCTCCAACGACTAGACTTCTGTCGACTTCAGGTGTTTCAGCTAGTCTCACTTCCTTCTCCAACTCTTGAAACCTAGTCGAACCCGATGTTCTATGTCCTCTAAAAAGCTTCCTGTGAAAACACAAGGACGGCACAATATATTCCCTTAGCGGTCTCATCTCACACTACACGCAGCCGATCATAAGATAATGGGTATTAAATTTCTTCGGTCATGTATGCATTCACATCGAGATACCCATACATTCTTCTATGGTAAACAAACGCCATTCTATAGCACGGTATCAATAATTTCTTATAGATACATCAATAAATGCTGTCACATCAATACATATTCCTATTCCTGTTATAATAAATAATATCACAATAATCATACACATTTCTTTACCTTACAACTCATACAAAGTACACACAAATTCAAATATCCATGATCTGATATATATATATATATATATATTTCTTATTAATGAAAGTACTTCTTTCAGTAGTAGTAATACAAAAGAAACGTTTGATATGCATTGTGATACTAATTGTGCAACATCAAACGTTATTTATTTGATCACATGCAAAACATGTGACGTCCAATATAATGGACAAACTAGTCAACAAATATCTAAACGTATGAACCAACATGGATCAGACATAAAAAATTATATCGATAAATCTTTTTCATCTCATGTTGCCGTACACTTTAAAAATAGTTCTCATACTTTGCAAGATTTTTTCCTTTCAACCTATTGTTATAGCTGAATCTGAAATGGAACGTTTGCTAAAAGAAACCTACTGGATTCACCGTCTTAATACAGTATATCCAAAAAGGTCTAAATTCCAAAGCACTTTACGACCTTCATTAATGTAATATATATATATATATATATATATATATATATATATATATGTATATATATATATATATATATATATATATATATATATATATATATATATATATATATATATATATATATATATACATTAATTAATTTGCATCATACATATTAAAAGTAAAAATAAACTGTTTATCTCTATTTATTCATAAATTATATATATATATATATATATATATATATATATATATATATATATATATATATATATATATGCACTAGTTTACTGCGACGTAATTTAACAGCGAATTACAAAATTAATTCTGACCATAAGCTAACATTCTACACAATCCTCTATGCAATTATCAAGCCCATTTCTCAAATACTCATGTAAATGAAACACTAAAAAGGTAAGTCTATTTACTAAACGATGCTAGTAATTAAGAAAAAACATGCTACCAATAATTACAATTACGAATTTCTCAGGCAGATGCTTCTATTACTGTATGTTAATGTTGTATCATAATTCCGGATTGTAAAAGAAACGAAATCACTTCTTCTCATAAGCAGTCCTAAAGGACTTAGAACCCCTTGTGCGTTATAATAATAATAATAATAATAATAATAATAATAATAATAATAATAATAATAATAATAATAATAATAAATGTTAAACTCGCGAACCTAACATAGGTTGTTCCGATTTGCTTTTGATAATGCTGTATATAAAGATCGATGTAAATCAAATGATTATATTTTACTAGTATTTCTTTACACATATTGTACACAAATAAGTTTTAATTGCTAAAGACTTACATGATCTTTATTTCTCGACTGGTTCTGGTTCTCTTTCTTGAATACATTCGAGTTGGGCTATGTCTCTAATTTATGAATGATACATTAGATAACAGACAGCAACATACAGTTGCATTTTGAAATTTATCCAGCAAGTATTTGTTTTTCTCATTAGCTTTGCCAGTTAGTGTCGGCTTCAGTGTGTACTTCAGAAAGACATTTACATACCATTCCTAAGAAAGACATGATAAAAAGTTGGCTCAAAATTTGTCGAAAGTACTGTTAAAAGCCAGCTAACCAGCCAACCAACCAATCAAAACATAACGTGTTCTAATGTCAAGTTTGATGTGTGCATTGAAGAAAACGTGTTTAATTTTGCATTGTGATGGAATATGGAGTTAATGTAATGATTATATAGCCAATATTCATTATAATGAATGTATGTTAGCCAGACTCGGACTCTGACACCTAATTATATATACCACAAACCGTCTGCGATAAAATCCACTTCAGTCGAGATTTGGTAGGCTCTCTATCTTTCCTTGCCGTCGCAGAGGAGCTCGACGAGGCTCCAACAGCGTTTAAACTCAACTAGGACATAGATTCCTTATCAAGGGGAAAGGCGTCCAGAAATAACGTCAACTGAACTAATTACTTTTATTGAATGTGCCGATGCACCAGTAGTCTTGAATGTGCCGATATGCTAACAGTCTTATTGATTCACCGAAAAATACTCATCAGAATGGTTCCAGAATAATCCCAAAGTAACATTTTAGTCCAAAAGTTAACGAACGCTTTGTAATTTTACTGAACAATTTGAGTATAACAATTCACTCAAATTTTAACTGAACACCACTGACTGATATCAAGAGAGAAATAATAATGGAAATAAAAATGCCTTTTATACAACGAATCTATGTTCCAATTCTTACTTTCCTCATTTACGTCGTAATACATCCCCACCTGACATATGTATATAAAAACTCAATCATCCAATCGGTAAATTATTAAAATCTGCACACCGGTTCAATTTGTGTAACCTACCAAGGTCATTATCAAGGCTGAGTATTGAACTCAAATCCATGTAAACAACCCACTTATAGATAGATATTTTAAAATAAAACATCATTGACAAAAATTAACAATGTAATACGTTGTTCATAAATAAACATTGCAATCTATAATCTATTGGAAAAAAAAGTTAAAAATACAATACTGATACACATAACAAACGATCAGCACGACTCTCAGAACTTCATTTAAAAAATGTATCCAAGTGTAACATGTAAGCATTTTACATCGGAATCAACATCGGAATTAAGCAATTTGATATATTAGCTAGGAGCAGATAGACCTGGCGTTACAGGTTAAAGGTTGGATTGCAAACATCATGATAAGCCCTGCTTGGACCAGCTTCAAAGCCATCGCCAAAACAATCAGCAGTGCACCAGACACTTTCTTCTATCACAAAACACAGTAACGGTATCACGGTACCAATTGTTCTTCCATAGACCTCGATGCTAATGTTTTGTGAAATAAATATACTTTCTATCCTACTTCAGTATGCATGTCACACACTGTCACAGAGAACAATATTAGATTGTCAATTTGACAATGACAAAACCAGGAACTCCCTTGCATTAAGGAGAGATAACTTTGCTGGAACTAGACATTGGTAAGAGTTATCTAGTAACAACAGACCCAATTTCACCCATGTGTCCCACATTAAAAAAAAATCATAAAAAATACAAAATATGATCTAGATATGAATTAACTTATACTCACATGTTACCAAGAAGCTTAACTTTTTTAAGCTTAACAGAAAGTACAACTCTTACATAATGCACCAATCACAGTTATCGTTGTTGTTTATTTCTGAATGCAATGTTCCCTACACCTTAAGTTCTGCTTACCTGGGATTGTACAGTTGGTACCGTTATACCTATAGCCAACCTTCGTATTCCTTCTCAATAATCTGTGATAAAACTTGGGACTGTACAAGCAACAAATGTACTTAGTGTCGCTTTTCAAAAAGCAATTTTAGGAGGTACCAAGCTGTGTCTAATATTAATGTGTATGTAATGGTCTTTGAACTATTTTAACTCTGTTTTTATATTTGTGCTTTACTACCAAACTAAATGTTGGGAATAAAATGAATTGTTTTAACTATTGGTTGTGTTTTATTCATATCAGCACTTATTGAACTTCTCACGGATGATATGGGATAAATCACATTATATCATATTATGTAATAACTAGGTCAAAGGTCAATGCACCAAATAGCATGTACGTCTCGTTCTTCAAAAAGTAAGATTCACCTAAAAAAAAGGACTTTACATCTGTTTGATAGATGCAGAACTTAACATCAGAGACAGATGGACATGACCCGATCTTATTATAAAGTATACCCTTAGAACAGTTTACACCGTATGCAAATACATTAGGTCACTAACCACCAGTCCTCACACAAAGGTCAACTTTCCCAGCCTCTTTGTCATATAAATTGAAAGCCTCCCTCCTTTGAGTAGTGAATAAAATTGATGCAATCTGTCAATCTGACACCAAATATAGTAGATCGCATCTTCTAAGTGGTTATGTTAGATTTGGCGTGAAAATTGGGGAATAAAATACAGAAAAATGCCAAAGATAAACATTGAGTATAATGAGTCCAGTGGAGTTAAAACAGGAGGAAAGTGCGTATCTAAATGGGAGATGTAGTTTATGATAAAGGAATTAAAGGAGACAAAAGCAGAAATAAGACAAATGAGAAGTGAGAGCTTGATGACATTGCCTTGGACAATATAGGGAGGCAGTGCACCATAGGTGTAAGGTCAGTTCAAAGGTACCTGTGATATAACATCCCTTACAGACACCAAAATTTCAGGTGAAATGGTGTTCATTCCCAGCTAATGTAAAAGGGTGAATAATGTAGATAATATAGATGCATATAATGTATATTTCTTACACATACGAAATTAACAATAATGGACTTCAGTTAGGCAGAAAAATACCTAAACTAAACAAAACAAAACATATATTTTCAGTTTCTAAACATGTACGCTTTACTGGGAGAAATAATTAAATCACATTTGCATCAAGACTGAGGGCTAATATAATACTTCACTAATCTTCTCTTTATATTCATAACCAATTACTGAAAATGTGAGTTTCTCTTCCTTGAAATGTTTTGTCTGGTGTAAGGGAGATAACTGAACGATATACGTAAGGTGTGGTCTTTGTATTTTATACAAT
This sequence comes from Unio pictorum, assembly GCA_030141615.1. Classification (NCBI taxonomy): domain Eukaryota; kingdom Metazoa; phylum Mollusca; class Bivalvia; order Unionida; family Unionidae; genus Unio; species Unio pictorum. The sequence goes on along the minus strand of JARLTB010000203.1, from coordinate 4,046,859 downwards.
ATATTATCCATGTAATATAGATGAGTTTATGAACCTATGTATTAACTTCAATGCAATTACATTATCCAAAAATACATTACTGATAAAGTGAGAACCTAAAATCCAGGCTTCTATATGTATTGGAGACTTCAAGAGTGATGTAACTGACTTAACTAAAGATATGTGTGTTAAATTGCAAGGCAGGAAAGTGTACAGAACTGGACAATTACAGCAGGACAATTAAAATCAAAATAGGAAGGAATACCATATCTTTAATAAATTACCTAAAATACTCATACCAAAATATTCTGTATGATACAAGTGATCTACCTACAAGCGTACATAGAACGTCCTCTATCCTGGTCTATGACTTGCCTTACAAGAACAAGATAGCTGCTTTTTAGACATGATTTTTGTTATCTTTCGTAGGTAAAATAGTCAATATTTGGCCAAAAATCAAGTATATTATCTTTACATAACTTATTTTGTTGCATGCATGCTAATCTTGGAGCGGACTACACAGAAGTAAAGCCATCAGTCTATACATATTATAGCTATAATTACAAAAGCCCCCTTCCAAAGCCAACTTGTATTTTTTTCTGAAGAATGCATACATGTTATTCTTAAAATACTGTCAATATTTGACCAAAAATGTTCAATATTCCTTTGCTTTCCTACATCACACCAGTACAGTTTATAAATGCTGCCCACATGTATGCGTTGTTATGTATACAATGGGAGGCTGTTCTTTCCTATAGGTATCACGGTACCAATTGTTTTTCCGTAGACCTCAATGCTAATGTTTTGTGAAATAAATATACTTTCTATCCTAATTCAGCATGCATGTTACACACTGTCACAGAAAACAGTCTTAGATTGTCAATTTGACAATGACAAAACCAGGAACTCCTTTGCATTTAAGAGAGATAACATTGCTGGAACTAGACAGGGTAAAGAGTGATCTAGTCACAACAGATCCAATTTCACCCATGTGTTCCAAATTTTTTATTTTAAAAAATCATAAAAATTACAAAATATGATCTAAATATGAATTAACTTAATCTCACATGTTGCCAAGAAGCTTAACTTTTTTTAAAGCCTAACAAAAAGTACAACTCTGACATAATGCACTAATCACAGCTAGCGTTGTTATTTATTTCTGAATACAATGTTCCCTACACCTTAAGCTCTGCCTACCTGGGGTTGTACAATTGGTACCGTTATACCTATTATGACACTTGCGGTAAACTCCGATGAGACGTATTAGCTAACAGAGGAAATGCAGTGCAGAGTAACAAACAAATCTTCACCAAAGGCTACCCATAGTCTCTCCTAGATGTGCGGATGCCAACAAATATATCCATCTTTCTTCATTTCTTTTGGTCTGGTCATGTTTTCTGCATCTTTGTGTTGTTGTTATTTTCGTCCTCTATCTTGTAATTCTTCACAAACATACCTGGCAATTTCAGTTTGCACATTGACATGGGTTAACTGTATGTTATTGTACTCTCGTCAAATAAAACTAAGACTTTTAGAAATAATTTTTTTGACATCACTGTATGCCATCTTTGGCTCATCCTCCATTTGCACACACACACACACACACACACACACACACACACACACACACACGATACATAAGTGTACAAACAGCAACACATGGGTAGTATTGCCTAGGATCATTACATGTCATATGTTACTATTCTATTTAGAAATAATTTTTTTGACATCACTGTATGCCATCTTTGGCTCATCCTCCATTTGCACACACACACACACACACACACACACACACACACACACACACACACGATACATAAGTGTACAAACAGCAACACATGGGTAGTATTGCCTAGGATCATTACATGTCATATGTTACTATTCTGTCTATAAATGTACGTATTTGTGATGTAATCATTTATCTCTGTTATGAAAATATTCGGCGCACAAACCGTAATGCTTTTAAAACTTTTCAAATGTAAGTAGATGCGCTACACAATATTGTAAACAGCCTTTTGTTATTCAATTCATGTTTCATTGAAAGAGCACTTATATATATATATATATATATATATATATATATATATATATATATATATATATATATATATATATATATATACGTCGGTGTATATACATATACACAGAGTAAGTTTAAAATAAGGGTCAGATTTGTTCATATTACCTGTAATGCGGTTTTGGATTATGGATTATCGATCACGGCTTCCTTTCATTTATCTGTATAAATCGGTCTCATTGTTTGGATAAACAAGGTTTTAATTTTCAATTTCAAATTGCCCTTTTTAGCATGAAACATAAATTACTACTGATCTTGTCAGCAAGTATTCTGGCCTGGTCTAGTCGATTAAAATGTTATCTCGGCGTGCTTCGTTTACTTCCTGATGCTGTCTCGTAAATTTGAAAGAAAATTGACCAAACTAGCATTAACAATATAAAACTGACAGGTGAAATTGCTGATACCTTTTGAATGTGTAGTCGTATTCTACAGTGTTAGTATGCACGGCTACTTTGTTAGTTCGTGTGTCTCACACTACGGGATACCAAATAGAAGTCAATTTTTCTTTTGTTCCATTAAACTCAATTACCATTCTTTAAATTCATACGATTTTTTTTTACGGGTGCGCAATGCTTTTAGTTCTATTTCTAAGATTCTACTGGATATTTCCACCTCAAATGCAATACTGGCCAGAAATTTAGATATGAATTTCAACAAGAATAGATTTTGTAAAAGATAATGGAATACATTAATTTTAACCATTGCAGTAAAAGAAAATAATTCCAGAGAGAGAGAGAGAGAGAGAGAGAGAGAGAGAGAGAGAGAGAGAGAGAGAGAGAGAGAGAGAGAGATAGAGAGAGAGAGGTGGGGTGGGGGCATACTGACAGACAGAGACGGCGAGAGAATAAGTCGATGGTAGATTTATTCCGATGGAAATACAAACAAAATGTTAAAGACGAATCAGTTGTTCGTTTCGAAAGATTAAATGCTAAATTTCATTGAACACCATTATTCATGTGGATTTTAAAGTAGATAAATATTCTAAAGTTAATATTGGACAGATATTCTGTACTTAATAGTACAGTGATACCGTACGGTTTAATAGGCAATTTAAATGTCAATGTTGGACGGATACCATTTAGTTAATAATAAATGGATATTTGAGAGTTAATAGTGTACGGATTTTCAGTCCTGTTCATTTCTGCAGCAATGTATTTTATACTAATGTGATGCTTTGGTCACATATTTCCATAGAACTTGCAGAGATATGATTATTTCCATCAAACGAATCTAGACACAGAACTTGTAGAGGTATGAGTTTTTCCAGGAAATGAATCTAGACACAGAACTTGTAGAGGCATGAGTTTTTCCAGGAAATGAATCTAGACACAGAACTTGTAGAGGTATGAGTTTTTCCAGGAAATGAATCTAGACACAGAACTTGTAGAGGCATGAGTTTTTCCAGGAAATGAATCTAGACACAGAACTTGTAGAGGTATGAGTTTTTCCAGGAAATGAATCTAGACACAGAACTTGTAGAGGTATGAGTTTTTCCAGGAAATGAATCTAGACACAGAACTTGTAGAGGCATGAGTTTTTCCAGGAAATGAATCTAGACACAGAACTTGTAGAGGCATGAGTTTTTCCAGGAAATGAATCTAGACACAGAACTTGTAGAGGTATGAGTTTTTCCATCAAACGAATCTAGACACAGAAACTTGCAGAGGTATGATTTTTTTTCTCCATCAAATGAATCTAGACACAGAAACTTGCAGAGGTATAATTTTTGTTCTCCAACAAACGAATCTAAAAAGGGAACAATAAATGCCAGTTAAGGGTATTAGTGATAAACTTGATGAAAGGATCGAACCTGACGGAGGGGTTCGATGGGATGCACATGAGAGAGATAAATATTTTAATTAATGTTAAGGTGATATAATTTTCACTTCAAAAGAGCAAATCTACACTTTTATCTATAACGTTTTTTATGAATTAAAATGTGTTCATTATCTTGTGGAGGCAATTCAAGTTTCCCATATAGCAAAATAACAGCTGAATTAGGAAGAAATAATCCAATAGATGGGAAAAGTAATGCTCTCTTTAGTTCTTATGAACTGGACAATCCTATAAAAACCCATTTGGGTTATTAAAAGAAACATGGATCCGATAAAGATCTGTCGTTGTTGAGCATCTTGTACGTCTCAGTTCGGTCGGGACATTATTAAGTAACGTCGTAAAGTAAATTCGCGTATGTCATTGTTGTTAAAATTCCACACTAAGAGGATGAGTTAATTTGTCCAAAGAGGGAGGTGACTCCAGCGACATTTAGTGGTCGGAGAAAAGGAACAGCAAGGAAAAGACAATCGTAATGGGTCTCATTCAACTAGTAAAGAATATACTTATGAACAAATGTAGATAAAAGTTATAAATGGATACTGTATTATTTTAACTTTATATAATACGTTCTAAATTTACGATTTTTCCAAGCAGTGCATAAAAAATAAATCTTCTTTACGAGCATATACTAGCTATAGTTCTTTAACTGTCAAGTTGTACATGCATTTACTGGCAATACCGTTACAGTGCTTGCTCGTTCAATTTATACTTTTTCTTGTTTTTCAACATCAGAAGCATAAATATTATCACATGCTTTACATGCATATTCCAAAGTAGGTCGAGAAAAACTATAAAAGCTCGATTTATATTTGACTTGAAAGTGAATAATTAAGTTACATAAGTAATGCCACTGACCTATTTGCTGATGTCACCATGATATTATAGTATTCGCACACCTTCCCGTTATGTTTGTAAACCCTTCCCCCACCGATGATGAGGTAAACAATTATTCAGTCCTTTTGTAAGTTCAATCTATGGAGTCACTTAGAGGAATAATGTATTTGTTTACTTAAAAAGGGATACATTGACCTTTTGGACTAAACTACTACTTTGGCATTATTGTCAATTCATTCAAAGACATTCAGGTTTATATCTTTATGATATATCAAGCCTCGAAAGCGGTAAGTAACGGGTTCGAATCCCGGTGGAGTCATACCAAAGACTTACATAAATGGTACTAACAGCTGCCTCATTTGGCGCTCAGCATTAATATATTAGTGTTTAGTACTGATCGGTCTGGTGTAAGGATAATGTGACTGCGTGGGACATCATGGTACATGTCTGCGGCATGATGCCTCAGTGCAAGACATCACCATATACTGCCTCACTGCAGACATCGTCACGATATGATTCAAACATTGTTAAAGTTACGTTAAAAATTCTAATCACACACACAACACACGCACACACACACACACCTATTTTTATAAATTTTAATTGCCAATTTAAAAATATTTATTTAAACTAAAGTTGATGTTGTCTGAGGATTTAATACATGATCGCCTTTCTTGCAAAGAAACCCTATCACGGTTGATTAACATGGTTGGCTCTTATTGTAGGAATGTATTGTTAATAATGTAGCAAGCGCCTCATGGCTGACAACTAACAAGCTTATACCCCACCGCTAGCTAATAAAGTAAGCTTCGAGTGAAAATGCTTTATACCGAGACACTCAAAGTGGTGAAATCTGCCATCTCAAAAAGGAAGACAGACGATAATCACACCGCGGTAAATCAGTTCCGAGTAAAAAGAAGTCAAAGGGTTTTATCAGTTCATCTTGACATAATAAATGTACAAATTAATTGCTACTGACAATTCCCGTCCGGCCTTTAATCCGATAATATCCGAAACTGTCCAGATTATAACCTTTGCTTTGTAGAAATGTTATTGCCCTCAATTTTAAATTGGGTCTATCTAGCGTCACACAGTCATCAGTTTATCAAAATAGAATGTTTGCAGGCAAAATACGCGAAATAAATCTTGGAATACATTATTTGCCAGAGATAGATATCAGTAAAGAGTCACTCGATTGAACTATTCTTTTCCGGTATAATGGTTGCTCTCATTTTGTCCAAAGTAAAGTAAACCAAAATGTCAGCAGTTCTTGTTAGTTTATATGCATGCCTACCAACCGTTAGTGTAAAAGAAACTTTGACTTTAAATAAACAAATAAATAACATTTAAAAAAAAAATCAATAAAATCACTGGTTTATATATATATATATATATATATATATATATATATATATATATATATATATATATATATATATATATATATATATATATATATAGTTCAGGATTGACTGTATGGCTTAATGATATGTAGTTAATACAATAATTGTTTTGATAAGATTTGTATGGAGTTATTCAAATATATAGATGATATTTCGTACGTGCATATTGCAAGAAGAAATGAGTGGAATAACTGCTTTCTTGTTAAAGCCTTGGCGAGGTAAAATTATTCGGCGAGTTCCATGAACACATGTCAGATTCTATGTTTAACGTGACAAGAAATGCTGAGTTTTTAAAAACTAAACCATATAGACGTGTAGTGAAATAACTTGAAATATATTCGGATGCCTTGGTCGTTACGGCTTTCATTAGGTATATTAACGTAAATAGCACTGTAACCATGCAGTCAACACAGAATTTCAGTGATTGTAACAGCGGGAAACAACAGGATTATACCAAAGCACATCATCCGTACACTAAATTGATTTTTAATAACCTGAAGCAGAATTGACTATAGTTTCAGTAATATATGGCAAGCCTATTTTACTTTTTCTCTACCACCCCAACCCCCCGCCTTTTTCCGCATCTGTGTTAGGGGTGGAGGTTTAGGGTGTTAAAAACCTCTAAGAAATGAAATCAAGTTTTCAAAAATGACTGGACTGACACAATATTATGTTTTTATTTTTTAACGACAGAATCAAATGGGGTTATTTACACAAATCTTAGAACCGATGCGCATTTAGTATGCTGAACAGCTTAAATAATTTTAATTTCATACACACATATATGAAAATAAATGTTCAGAACAAAATAAAAATTAACCTCAATCAGTATGTTTCCCATTTATGTTGGACTGCCCTACAATTTACCTAAGACACTAACTAATACATTTCTTGGAACTTCTTTCTGAACAAGATTACAATGTTTTATTAGTAATTAAAGTACACATCAAAGGATAGTTAGGCGGTGTCTGAATTATAGACAGTCATTTTAGAATGTTTTTCTTCTTTTCGATCATGTACACTACTGGTAAAGGGAAATAACTGTCTCTGGCTTACGGGGTTGATTTTTTTGTTGTTTTTTGTTCTTTTGCATCTCGTCCCTTGAGAAATAAAACTTTCACGGCTTGTTAAGCTTCTAAACATAACGACAGCGAAGAGAAATATCCATCATTTTTAAATTATGACTTGTAATAAATCAAAATATTCAAATATAATTTCCACGTAAGTAAATATACTCCTCTGCTTTATAATCTGAAATAGTTTTGTTCTATGTTATGGTTAACTTTACCTTGAGAAGAAATGCTATACTGGCGCAAGTGTTGTTAAATATAGATGTAAATTTTACTCTGCTTCAATTTTCGAAAAAAATATAATTTGCTTCAAGTAACATCAAAATATTATTTATTATTTATTTATAAATTTGTTTTCGTTGATGAGGCTAATGTATACCAAGTTCAAAGTAAAACCTTTCAAATTATGTATCCATTCTAATTCAGCGACATACATAAATTATTTCCTTTTTTAATTAATTTTAAAAATAAATGAACATATTGATCGACTGAATAAACGAAAAAGCGAAAAACAAACAAAAATACAAATTGAATCGGTTGAGCAGATAGGTGTTATGAATTAAAACAGAACTGTAGTGACTCAGACAGAAAATCACGATTAAATGAATTTGTGCATGTCTAGATGAACTCTGAAACGGAATTTTAGCTATTAATTTTATAGGTGGTAGTTGCACATTTTGTATAGATAATGTTTACTTTCTTTTTTAACTACAGACTCAACAAAAGTAGAATTTAATGTAACTGTGGTATAAAGTAATTAAATATAAATATTTGCATCATCCGTTAAAAAGAATTTTGCTTATTGAAATTCATTTTGCGTGATATTATGCGCATGAGTGCATGCGTGAACGCGCGCGCGTGAATGTGTGTGTGTGTGTGTGTGTGTGTGTGTTATACACAGGGTTATTATATAGTTGCAATGGGCAGACGGATTTTAATTATGAATCTTTGTATGAAAAAGTAAAAGGTAAACCATTTCCCGGTCACTCTGACTAAAATTGTGTTAACTGAACTATTATCGTTATTTTAAAACTGTTTTTCTCCATTAGTAACACTCAGTGTGCTTTTCCATATTCTATGTACGTTTCAAACGCTTTTAAAAAAAATAAAATATACATATAGGGGATTTCAACTGCAACAAAAGACGACAATTGTCACAAAGCGTCTTTTACTATATTATGATAATGGTCTCACTTTATTATTAGTACATTGTCTGAACAAAGCATATTGCAATGGACCTCATTCTCTTTACATATAAATATATATTTAAATAGATTTGCAATAATTATTCAGACGTTTTTATTTTAATAATAATAATAATAATAATAATAATAATAATAATAATAATAATAATAATAATAATAATAAAGCATTGTATGCATTAACAACGACTTCCGCCTTCAAGTTAGCATGCCTGTACAAATTCACTTGACATAGCAGGTAGAAAGCGTAGAATTTAAATGGCAAGTTATCTGTGTTTTCTTTTAACATTTACAAAAGTAAATCACTTCTGGTCGTGACAGGAGGCATTAAGCTCTGTTTCGATCGATTAAAAGGTTATACTAATATAGTTTGTTTGTTTCCCGACGCTATCTACTAAATTAGAGTGAAAATTGAACGAAGCACAATAACCGTTTAAACTAATGACAGGTTCAATCTTACTGACACACCCAAGTCTTTCAATGGAACAATCATATTTTAAAACCAGCTCCAGCCAAATTGTCGGTTAGTCCAACCCAAATTAAAGAAATCTTGATTGAGGTTTGTTTTTTTTCTTTTTGTTCCTTGAAATTTACGACCGTCGCGAAATTTAGATTATTTCATGTATGCAGCATTTTAAGAATGCACCTGCTTGTAGATTTATTTATTGTGACTTCTCTGATTTTTTTCTGCTGAAAAGTTTAAGTGTAACAGATCCTTGATCGAAAATTTGTGTTTGCACATTGCAACTGGTCTCGATAGAAAAATCACCATCAACAACATATAACGTAACAAGAATTGGAAAAGCCTCATTTAAATATTTCCTAACATAAATTAAACAACGGTCTGTTTTGATTGTACATTTAAAAAACTAGGGACCTTGATCTTAACCTCTTGTCTTTACAGATCATTCTCACATCTCACATATGTAAGCTTGTGTTCGAGTCTCATATCAACCAACATGAGTGAGTAAAAAAAAAAACTTGCCAGTGGGGAGGGGGGGGGGGGGCTGTGCTTGCTCCTGTCGTCGTCTTCCACCAAATCTAAATATGATGATCACATGTGCTGAAAAATGGCGTTACCCACAACAAAATCTATCAAACCTACCTGTGACGTATCGAATTTCGAATAAGCAAGTGAACCTTACAGTTGAATGTGCCGAGTTTAAAGATTTTATCACATTTAGTATGGTCACTTCGACCTTTGTTCTTAAATTTCTTCCATGTCAATGTTAAATCTTCAAATGGGCCAGTGTTCCGATTCAATGAAATTGACGGGATATAGACAGCTGAACTTCAGATCCGTGTCAAATAGTCCTTCTTCAAAGAGAAATGTTATATAACGCAGTTCAGAAATTCTGACTGACGAAACAAATGTTTGTCTTAGCAAACTTTTCACGTAATATTCTATGTTTTAATTGTTTGTTGCATGCGTCTTGTTGATATGACTAGGTTCCATATTATGTACCGTTTATTCAGTTTCGTGGAAATGTCTTGATGCTAGATCTACTGTGTAGTTTATCTTTCAGTTTTACAGTTATTTGTTCATTAGCAAAACTGATTGCATGCGAACCAAATGCTCATATGTGTAAGATTTAAAGTGTTGTATGAATAAATATGAACTATTTTCTTTGTCTGTTAGGACGATAATGATTGTCGTGAGTTCACGATAACTACCTATTATATTTGCTTTTGTAATGTTTATATATACTGGAAGTGAGTAAGGATCTGTGAATTTTATGCAGTAGTAATCGAACATGTAGTAACATACGATAAATTATCGATATAGAGGTCACGTGGTAATTTAAGGCAAGGTACTACCGTAGATAGACTTTACGCAGTGTCTGAATGGAAAGTATTCTGAGTAACGTAACTACATGAATTTTGTTTACATCTAGAAATGTGTACATATAGGATTTAGGAACAATTTTGTCTTTTAAGGAAACAGTTTTCAGAGGGAGAGGGGACACGACAGTCTGGAGACGGAGTCCAAAACAGAAAAGAAAAGGGAGAAGTGACGAGTGAGATCTGAAAGGGGAAAACGACGAGCAAAGAGTAAAATTTGGGAAGTGCAAAAAGGGCGAGGCAGTCGGAAAGGGAAGACGAGGAAATAGGACATGTTGGAACAGTCACAAGGAAGGTGACGCAATCAGTCGAGGACATTACGCTCTTTTCACCACTAGTTATGATGATGTGCTAAATCCAAATTAGCCACTGCTATTAAATTATGTTGATATCAGTTAAGTTGAATTTAAATTATGTTGATATCAGTTAAGTTGAATTTAAATTATGTTGATATCAGTTAAGTTGAATTTAAATTAACACTAATAATTCGTTTGATTAAATTGTTAATTTTCTTGTTTACGGGGGCTCGTATTGCATTATTTCTTCCCAATAATCTTGCACAGTTCTATGTTGGTATCCTATCTTTCACTAACACCGGGTCATAACATCGAGGGAGGCCTATCCCTAGATAACGTTTAAATACAATCAACTACCCATCTTACTAAGAGGGAGACGTTACAATATGTACAAAATAAATTATTTAACCCTTTTGAATTCTTAACATCAATTCCTGCTTCAAAGTTCGATATATAGCGCTTAAAGAAAGGGAGAAGTGACAAGTGAAGTTCGAAAGGGGGAAGTGAAATGTTCATAGTAAAATCTTGGAAGTCCAAGATGGACGAGGTACATGTAGTTGGAACAGGAAGACTCTCGGAAATAGGAAACGTTGGAACACAGTCAAGAGGTAGGTCGTGCAATCAGTCATTTATATTGGGCTCTTTTTACAACTCGTTATTATGTTGAAATGGATCCAAATTAAAGACTATTAAATCATGTTGATTTAATTTAAATTGAATTGAAATTACAACTATTAATTTGTTTGAATAAATTTGTGGGGTTTTCTTCTTGTCTAAGGGTGTTCGTATTATATTATTTCTTCCCAATAATCTTGCCCAATTCTCTGTTAATATTCTATCTTTTCAATCACACCGGGTCATAATATCGAGGGAAGTCATTCCCTAGATAACGTAGCTAAATCTAATTAAACCCCTTCTTACTAAGAGAACTTTACACTGCCCCATAGCCTTTATAATTCAGTTTACTGTATTTTTTTCTCTGTCTGTCTTATTGAAATGTGGTGTTTTGAAATGTTAACGCAATGGTTGGCTACCCTCGATGACATGCTATTCGCATAAATTTCTGAATATGTTAGAAAGCTTGCCAATTGCCTCACGTTGGTCGGTGGTTCTCGAAATTTTCCCATGTTCTTCCTCCAAAAAATGTACTCACCGTCAAATTCTGTGTATCATTTGGTGTAAAATAAAAGGCGTTAAATCACCATCTGAATAATAATAATAGCTTCAGATATGTTTCAATGTTAAGAAAATTCATTGGTGTTTATTATAACTCAACCTTCCACGCTGTGCATTTTTCATTAAATAAAGAGAAGTTAATCATTGTCGAAGTATTTTAAAAGGTTAATACATTCCGATAAAATATGTCACCCCGTTTACATGGGCCAGTCTAGATTTAAATAAATGACAAGCATACAAGTAATCTGAATTTATGCTAAATTAACGGTTATCAGCTGAGAGATCTATCTCCTTCCTGTCCTTAAATAAAAATCAGTTCTTCTTCCATAGCAAATGTATAATCAGCCTTCAAATACAAAATCTTCCTATCAGCTTTTGACACTTTTAATGGGTATTTTAAGCATTTTTACGTGGACGGGGTAGGAATATGTTAAATTAAATGAATTTAATTGAAAAATACATTATCTGCTAATCGATATAACACATCCTACTGATAGCATGTCGATAATGCTGTAATATGAAATGCCCTCAACTGGGTGTGGTGTTAACACTGCATCACTAGGCGTATGAACTTCTGCAGGGGTGTCACCGGCTAGGGCAGACGATCTCTACAGATAAAAAGGCCAAGTGTTCGAGACCAGGACGCACCATATGTATTAGAGGATGCGGCTGTGACCGACCAGCTAAGGTTCGAAATTTCAAGGAAGGCAGATCTCTTCAGTCGTGGCTGGCCATCTGCCTGAGATGGAAACTCTGATATAAAACCTACGGCATGCGGACCTCGCATGCTGAGCCATGGCAGATGAACCCCAGGTTTAATGGGTGAGATCAGTTTGCACAGACTGCCTTCCACCTAAAAGCTCCATTGCGCAGATATGAAGGAACTGTTTACTGTCTACTGTTTGCGTTCGACTTTATCAAGCCCTGCAGCGATGGGAAAGGGGTGTGGCGTTTTGCCCGACCTAAAATTAAATTAGAACCATGTGTAATCAAGTAAGTCGGACAAGCCACTGTTTATTGTTAAACATGACCGCAGGCTAACACCATCCCTTACGTAAGTTTGCCGTAGCTAGGATAGGAAGGCGACCAAGCCCGTCAGAAGTGTAATTAGCACCTTGGGCTGGAAGGATGTTTTGTACATCAAAGAAGCTGCCAGAAGGAGTGGGCGTGCCTTATATTCTGGATACGCTGACTGACAGCCAGATTGAATTAGTCGAGTGGATAGGGCCCCAGCGCTACCCAATCAGAATCGAGATAGGGGTGGGACCCTGATTTATTTTAAAGTATAATATCTTTAAACCTTCCAGCGAGCTTTAGTTCGCTATAGCTCTTTAGAGGGAGAGTTGCCAGAAGATAGGAACTCCGTCAGCCATACGTTAATTGGCGGGAAAACCTTAGGAACAGAATTCTAAGTGTAGCTACTAAACGTTCAGTGAGCTATTTGTTCGATCCTTGCTGACTGCGACTGCATTTAATTGTAGATCGTATATATACTTATTATTACTGAAATCGTAGTAGGAATAATTATTTTGTGATGTTGATATGTTTGTATATTTTGAAGAATGAGTTCATATTTGTAAAGAATCGTATTGCTTGCTAGCCGTCGTAAGAATTAATATTATTATAATTCGCTATGTGGTTATTTTATAGTACAATAGCACATTATCCATGCAATTATAGAAATTGAATGGTATCTTGAAATGGTTGCACTGTGAGAAATTAGTAATATGAATATTTGAGTATTTGTATACGCTTGTGGGAGTGTAGTGTACAGACATACGTTTGGTTGTTGTAATATTGGAAGTACAATGAGATTAAATATATATATATATATATATATATATATATATATATATATATATATATATATATATATATATATATATATATTAGATATACTGATGTGATACGATGTATTGATATATGTATGATATCGTGCTATTACGCCATTGTTCCCTGTAAGAGTGTGTGGGAATTTCGATGTGTATGTATGCGTGACCTAAAAAGTAATAGCCTTATCTGATGGTTAATTGATGATTTAGTGTGAGGTGAGGTTCGTTAAACCATATATTAACGCCTTGTGGTTTTCACAGGAAGCTTCGAGGGACAGACTAGGATAGTGGCCCCAGTGTCTCCGATAGAGACGGAAGGAAGAGAAGGAAAGCGGGAATTCAGGAGAAGAAGCTTCGGGGGACAGACCAGTGAAAGTGGTCCCAATAGTCTCGATAGAGAAACGGAAGGAAAGAGAAGGAAGGAGAGAAGTCGGGAGAGGTGAAATCCAGGAGGAGTGAGAGGATCGAATAAATAGATGAGTACAACCAAAGGCCAGGTGGAAAATCGAACTCACACTGAAAATCACGAGATGAAATAGGCTATCACTTGGTGGACGAGTGATTGTGTATCATTTAAATTTATATGCTTTATTAAATTGTTATTGTTTGAATTTCATCTTCGTGTTCTATATAATTTAACCGTCGGCAGTGCTGACTGGGGCTCAGAGCTGTACATCTATTGGTCATTTATTTAAATTTATAATTCACGAGCCAGGTGGAACTTCCATAATATTTTAATTAATATATTGGAAGTACCCCACCCCAACCTTTGCAAACGCTACAAGGGGCAAAAACGGAAGGTGAAAGATGTCATTGGAAGGCGCAGTCGCAATTCTACAAGCAGGTATGTCACGTTTTGGCCGTTTGGTGTTGAATCGGAGACGACACCATCACCCGGCAGCTTCCTGAGTGACCAAGCAGCCTTACCTAGGAACAGTACTGCTTGCTCCACATGGAGAGGGACCTGCAAAAGGTGGCCTAAACAGCGCTCGTCTACTTATTCCCCTCCAGTTAGCCTGTCGCAGCCAACGGGCATATTCTAACGCGGTCGAAACATAACAGAAAAAACAAAGCATGCCTCACCTGTCTTACATCGTGGGAAGACTACACGTGGGTTCTTGGAAGATCAGAACAATACTAGACTGAACCGACAGCAACAAACCAGATCGATGCTCTGCATTAATCGCAAATGAACTCTCTCATCTTGGTACTGACATTGCTTCCATTTGCGAAGAACACCTTTCAGAGGATGGAAGTCTGAGACAACTCTGGGCTGGATACACCCTGTATTTTTCAGGAAATCCAACGTTAACAAACCTTCCCACCGGTCACACCGACTGAACCATATCCATGCGTCCCCCGTTAGGGAACCAACAATATGCCACACTCTTCAGTGCATATGCGCCAACACTCCATGCAGTTTGTTCTGAAAAGGATAAATGATACAATGACCTGCGCAGACTTCTCACGAGCGTCCAAGAGAGAGACAAATTAATTAACTTCGTTGATTGCAATGTTGTAGTGGACCTAGACACAGATTCCCGGAAAGCTGTTCTTTGGAAACATGGCGTGGATGGCTGCAATGACAATGGGCGCCTGTGTCTTGAAATTTGCGCAGAATTCATCTCCCCTTTGCAAACACCGCAATTCAGCGGAAAGACAGCCCGAAAACGACCTGGATGCACCCTAGTTCAAAACATTGGCAGAGTGCACACAGAACATCGTCTTGTCTGATGCAAGCTTGACTTCAACTTCAAGCCCAAGCCAAGGCAACAAGGAGGTACACCGTGTAGGAAGCTCCAGATCAAAAACCTTTTGTGTGCTTCCCTCAAGGCAGATTTTCAACAGAGCCTGCAGTCTAGATTTGAATAACCTAATTTCATTTCAGATATATCTCCGGAAAAGATATGCACATCAACGCTGCCATTCTTCAAACCTCAGATAAAATCCTTGCATTCACCACTAAGAAAATCAAAGACTGATTTGATGAAAACAATGAAGAAATACATCACCTGTTTGCCTAAAAGAGATCAACGTACCAATCCTACATTGCTCAACCATCCTGTCCACAGAAGAAAGCAGCCTTCCGCCCTATCTGCATCTACCTCCAGTGCAGGCTGTGTGACATACAAAATAAATGGTGGACAAAGCTTGCAGAAAGAACCCAGCTTTACGATAACAATGGTGACTACAATGGGTTTTATGAAGCGTTGAAAACAGTGTATTGTTCTATATTCCAAATGTATAATCTCATACGAAGTGCAGATGGTCAAGAGCTAATCACTGACAGGGAATCTATCCTAAACCGCTTGTCAGAGCACTTCTATAAACTCTTCAGCACTTGCCGTACAGTCCAGGATGCAGTTAGTGATCGAATCCCACAACAGAAACCAAAGATGTAACTCGATGAGTCACCCAAACTGCAAGAAACTGTAATAGCCATAGAAATGCTGAAGACTGGATAGACTGCAGGAAAAGACCTTGTAGAAAAGGAAGGGGGACACGTCAGACTGCTCCAACTACTGTAGGCAAAATCATTGCTAGAGTGTTGCCCACTTTTGCAGAAGAACATGCTCCAGAGAGTCAATGTGGCTTCATAGCCAATAGGAGCACAGCTGACATGGTGTTTGTCATGAGATAGATCCAGTGGAATGTCGAGAACAAAACAAAGGACTATACGTTACATTTGTGGACCTGTCGAAGGCATTTGACTCGGTGAGTAGAACTGGACTGTGTAAAATCCTTGAAAAGGCTCGGCTGTCATCACAAGTTCCTTACCATGGTTACACAACTGCATGACGACTTGCTTAGTCAGGTCGGAAATATTTTAGTCCCCACACTGTTCTCAGTCGTCTTCAGCATGATGATCCAGAAAGCAGCAGACGATCTCAATGACAAAGATGGCATCTGTATCAGATTTCGTACTAACGGCAACCTCTTCAACTTAAGGTGACTTCAGGCCCACAAAAAAGACCTTGGTCAAGCTGATCAGAAAACGTCTCTTTGCAGATGACGCTTGTTGACCACACAGATGCTGCATTACAGCTAGTAGCACCCGGCTTTGCAGAAACATGCCAGCTCCTTGGTCTTGATGTCAGTATAAAGAAATCTGAGGTACTTCACCAGTCTGCACCCAAGGACGAGTACTGGTCACCAATCATCTTTATTTACCATAGAGAGCTGAATGTAGTCAACTAGTTCACCTACCGGGGCTGTGTTATATACTCTGATGCAACGATCGACAAAGAAATAGACAAGACTGGCGAAGACAAACGGCAAAATCTATAAACGAGTGTTGTACAACGCATTCTCAAGAGAGGTTCACATATCAGCGTCTAAAGAGCTGTCGTACTAACCACCCTCCTATATAATACAGAATTAGGTCAATTATAGCCGCCACATCCGTCCTTTGAACGCTTCAATCAGCGCTGCCTAAGTACCGTCCTCAAATTCCACTGGAGTGATTTCGTCACCAACACTAAAATCCTCAAAACAATGTTAATAGGGCACGTATCCAGGAATATTTGCATCGCCTGGCAAAGATCGCACTGTATAGTCAGCTGCCCACTGGTCACTGTGATAGAGGGGCATCTCGTAAGAAATATAACGACTCCTTGTAAAAGAGCCTCACCACGTGTGGCATCGATCACCGCCAATGGGCATCACAAGCTTCTGGCCGTGAAAGCTGGCGAAGCCACTTTTGAACAAAATAGACGAACCAGCATGGAGGCAAAATAATGGTGATGAAAAAAACCGGTAACCATCGGCAGCACCAACCATAACCAAGACATTCCCTTGCATCCTCTGTGGACGGACGCGCCTGTCACGTATTGGGCATATCATCATCAGCGCGTATGCAATAGACGGGACATCCTCTTTCCTAAATCTTTGCAAATGATGTCATGCCAACAACACGAAATGAAGCATTACTTAAAACAATATGTCCCCAAATCTTTTGGACTTTTTGTTCATTAACAGAGTAATATTCATACTGTCATCTGCCTGCTGGGACTTTAACGAGAAAGTACCAATGGTTGGGTCCCAAAAAAAAGTTCATTAAGTTCTTTAAGTTTAATCATTAAAGAGGAAAGTACCATATGTTGGGTCAGCAAAGACAAAGTACCATAGGTTCATCCTTTAAGTGTAAAGAGTTTGCTATAGGTTATTTTGCGTTCAGTTTAATGTAATTTATATCATTTCTTTTCAATTACCGGTATATCAACATCAATCTATTTGAATTTGTACTTTGTACTATTATATTGGAGTACTGTAATGGTTACTACGTTATTGTAAATCTGAGTTAAATGACATTATATCATTCATGGCTGATGTACATCCAAGCAAAGTGAGATATCGTGCACGGATCATGTACACACAAGTAAAGTGAAACTTCGTCAATGGCTGACGTGCACGCATGCCGAGTGAGACTGATGTACACGCAAAGTGAGATGTTAATTGTTTACCGTATATGTTACGTGTAACACGGTGTTGTCAGTGACATCACTAGTCCGCCAAAGTACAAACGTATAAAAGCAGAGTTTATTGAGAGTTATCTTTCGTAGTTCTGTCATAGAAAGAAAATGAGTGTAATAAAACATAAACTAAAACATGCGCACAATATATCATCGTTGTAATAGTACCCGTAATTTACAAGTTGAAAACGAAATACTGATTCACATCGATACAATTCATTTTAATTGGTCATCAACCTGGGAGATAGCTCGTAGAAAATGTTTAATCACCTGCCGTTCAAACTCATTACTGTCTCAATAAATTACGTTGTAACAGTGTTCTAAGTAGTTGAACTTGGATAAATTATTTGATTTTATCAGTTAACTGGGCGACAGTAAGGGCCTGTTCCGGATAATGGCAATCAAACGAACAATGACACGGTCATCGTAAATTATGATTATAGAAATGCTACCTGTGTCAATTACTTAAATCATATATCATATCTTGTATCAAAAATCCTCTCAAATTCGAGAGGAATATACCGTGTATATGTGATTTTATTTTCAACTTTTGGAAACCTCAACATCACTATTGCTAATAATACAAATGTGACCACGAAGAAGAAATTAATAATAATAATAATAATAATAATAATAATAATAATAATAATAATAATATAAAATGATGATGATGATGATGACTATGATGATGATGACCATGACGACGACGACGACGACGACGACGATGATGATGATGATGATGATGATGATACAAGAAGGAGGCAAGGAGGGATTACATTATTTTCGTACCTAAGCTCCCTCACAACACTAATCAATCTAACTCTTCTGGCGATATTGCTTTATTTTGTATTAACCTTCAATATTGTCACCATGATGATTTGATTCATGGAAGTGCTGTAGTCCTCCACCCCCTATATAACACATTACATCCTCCACTGTGGCCTATTTTACAAAAAGGCTTATGTCAGTACTGCCTTCTGCAATGTCCGTGTTATGCTGTTTCAGAATGTTTATGCTAAATTTACTTATTAACAAACATGTCATGGGAAACTTTTAACTGTTATTATGAGTTTTAAAGTCTTAGAAAACATCATCACACAAACTTTATTATTTACAAACCTACGCAAAAGAAATTTTAAACTTTTTTAAAATGATTATTGCATTACATTCATCGACTTATATATATATATATATATATATATATATATATATATATATATATATATATATATATATATATATATATATATATATATATATATATATATAGAGAGAGAGAGAGAGAGAGAGAGAGAGAGAGAATGAAAGAAAGAAAGGAAGAAAGAAAGAGATGACAGTATTGGTGCAAGAAAGAAAGAAAGAGACACAGACATGGCAGTATATTTGCAAGAAAGAAAGAAAGAGACACAGAGATGGCAGTAGTGTTGCATTTACAGAAACAGATCTCCAACGTTTCGAGATAATCCGTTTCTTCGTTAAGGGAATAAATAACAATTCAACCAAAAATCTATGTATCCACTATAAACCATGTGCTTGCATTTGTAGTTAATAGAATCGTCCATTGCCTGTGTGTTATACTGGTACACCCAAGTAAGGCTAGTCTAAGTCGATAGCATCAAGATGGACACTACTAATGGATCAACTGAATCGTGGTGGTTGTCGATTTTCGCGTTTAGTTTGCAACAAAATGAGTGTTGTATCTATTCATATTTATTTGCACAGAGAGAGAGAGAGAGAGAGAGAGAGAGAGAGAGAGAGAGAGAGACACACACACACACACACACACACACCTATATATAAAGTCTTATGTGGCAATGTGATAGTAGTGGTAGGTGTGTATCAGCATTAACTAAAATGACACCAATTATTATGTAATTATTATGAGTCGCTAAGTATGATTAATTGTTAATTTTTTTAAGAGCAATTAATCTTCCTAGCTTGTCAGGTCTTTGAGAATCGTCATTGAATAAAATTTAAATCGAAGATAATGAAGCCATGAAAGAGACCTTCGTAAATTTTGCCTTCACAAAGGTTAAATAGGCATTTATGAAGTGACGGTGTAATTTATAATGCATTCAAGTAGACTACTGATATATTTAATGTTTTTCATATGCATTTACAATCCTCCATGATATCTTTTAACCACCATAATAAGAAATTAACGCTCTTTTGGGTATAATTACAAAACCTGGCATCAGTCCTTATGGAAGGCATTTAATGTATCCTAAACTTTGCGTCAACACATCGTGATTGAGGAAAACGCTGATTTCACAAATTCATGGTAATAAAGGTTCCATAGAGCAACGTTCAATATTTGGACAGCTCCTGATCTTATCTGACTTTTGTATGGTCCGAAACTACACTACCATTACATTGTGTATTTATTATGTCAAGATGATGTGATACCGTTTCTTGACTACTCTTCACAGTGGAGGTGAGTTCCCACCAAGTAGCTGTCGTCGGTCTTCCACGATTAAAAAGGAAAATATCACAACTTTGAAGATTTCAATTGACATTACTTTCACTCAGAGTTCTGGTTCATTAGTTAGCGCAGGAGACGTTGCAAATCTTAACAAGATAGTGCTATTGTGCGTTTCATTTCTCCGCCATCAGGCGTTGGTTACAAGGTTGAATCAAACAATCGGTTTGTCTGTTTGAAAAGAAATTAATTTATAACTACTCTTGATAAGGAATCATTGCAAGGGAACTATTTGTTATAATCTTATATAAATGATATGTGTCTGATTTCCAGTTGTGATTGTATTAGTAAAATCGACGGTGCCAACAACTCATCACTGCAGTGACTACCAATCACATCCCATTTAGATAGAATGACATCGGCAAACGTAATTCTTGTTAGTGAATTTAAACAAAAATCTGATAAGTCGATATGTCTCTTTTTTTCATACGTCATCATACAATATGCATCAACCGGTGAATGAAGTCCCCTGCACCTGTGTCCCCAGTGGCAGCTCGCGAAATATGCCAGTGTAACAATAGAATATGCATTGGCCTCGATTGTTGATGAAGGATTGATCTTTTAATATTTGATTGAGATGTCTAAATTTTAGACAAACGCTGTAAATATAAAGGTCCTGGAAGACATGGTGTGACATTGTTATGCTTTTTATGACAAGTGATCAATTACCTGTATGATCAAGAGCCCTGGGAAATCAAGCGCCGCAGCGTACCTGAGCACGAGAACACTCCATCTGTCGTTTGATGTCAGAAAAGTTGTGACAGGGTTATCTTAAATGCCTAGATCTGTGTTCAGTCCACTTGTAACGTGTTACAAACACCATGTTCCTGTGGAGAGAATTGTTTATCATGTAAACACCTTATCTGACACATACAGCAAATGTCATCCTAGAGTCGAAGGCATTATAGCTAATTGGCGAGTGTTTGGACTTTAATATTTGGAAATGCTTGAGTACAAAGAATGTATCAAAATGTTATCGGCTTTAATTTATTGTTTAGAAATTTACCCCGGCTCTAGGGCCCACAAGAAAAAGAATTTATCCCAGATGCATTGTTTGCCATGTATATGACAGAGCGTGCGCAACTGACAAGATGTATATTTTACTTATCTATAAATGGCAAATTTACATCGTAATGTATTAGATAATGCCACATCATTTCTCTGGAAGCACATACGAAATAGCCTTAAATTTCATGACTCCATCTCTCACCCCAAGTTCTCTATTAATCCTGTGTTATCTCTTCGTTTGTTTTGAAACACCAAAATTATATTTTGTAATATAATTGAAATAAAGACAAATTAGATCCAGAAAAACTAAAACCTCATTTTAAATTTGATAGATTTAAATTACAGTGTGATACCCGAAGTTTAATAAATAATACGATACCTCTCTTTCCCTCTCCTTTTTTCTTATTTTTATTATATTCTATTCTCCCTCACTCCTACCTATTCCCAAACCCATCGATAATATAGAGGAACACAGGGACCTGCATGTTAATGAAGTTAGAGACATAGACATCACAGAGCTATATCACGAAGTGGCCATGCCTGCTAAAGATCGTCAGCACGCAGTTAAAAGGACAAACAGTACACATAAATGGGTAAAATATAAGAACAATTGTGCAAAATCGGGTATCCATTAATGTTGGTATATTTGGGCCATATTTAACACATGCGATCTAAGTAAACAAACTTAGATAAAGAAATATACAATCTGTGGAAATGGTAAACAGGGAGATGCATAACAAGAAAAATTAAAAAAGATATGCAGCTTCTTATTGAGCATAGTATTGTCTTTTCGAATTTCAAATCCAGTCTGAGCAGAAATGAGAATCGCCACACTAAGAATGCTTTCACAGAAACATTCAGATTTCTTTACTCCATATAATAACACCGATTCTCGTTAGAACTCAGAAATAAATAATCAAATTTCAAAAAAATTATAAAATAAAATATATTGTCCATATTAATAAAATTCTCTACCTATAATAAACCATAAGTAATTGTTGACAACTTGAGGGGATATTTGATATATTTGCTGTCCTAACACACACACATCCATAGACACAAACATTACAGCAGACACTCGCATAGCATACATCGGACGACAAAAACGAATCGGACTTCGACCAGGATATTGAACCATAGGTCGAATGAACAAACCTTTAGAAAACACGAGGGGAAAATACCCCATACAAAATTTGTGAATAAATAAATGTTTGGTCAAAATTCAATTTCATAAAAGAATACCAACACATGCACCTTGGGGGGGGGGGAGGGAGGGACAAATACGCATAACACTCTTTTTTATACTAGGGTAGGGTGGCATCTGTCTGGTGACCCCCCCCCCCCGGAAACAAGGATGGTATTATATATATATATATTATTGTTTGAACTGAATATATGCCCAAATTTGTAGGAATATCGCCTTGAACGATTAACATCATTATCAACGCCTGTTTTGTGACATAAAAGATCCCATTTGAAACACAAAACAACATGTATTGAGTAGCGCTGTGAAGATTAATGAAAATAATCGAATAGTGATCGAGAAAGCTAAATGATCAAGAATCTGATTATAAATTTTAATAATCGATTATAACGATTGTGATTGTCTTCGTAAGAACTTTTTTATCTGAAGACCATTCAATTGAATCGTAAATCGATATGTTTCATAGATCAATCATCGATCATTACAAACAAATACTCTCAATGGCTATCGATCACCAATAGCAGCCGATAAGATAAGCTGGTGACAGCAATAATTTCATGAATTAAGAGGTAAAAATAACGTTTCCAATTGCTGAAATGACTTTATCCAAGAAAAAATATATATAATTCATGCTTGATTGGTCACAAATAACAGATAATTGATCAATAAATTACAACCAGTTCCCCAAAAAATAGTATTATATGAGTTTTCCGGCTGTAAAAGACAGGGAGTGGTAGAAAACAAATTCGTTGCTCCGATGTAGACTGGTTAGCAGCCCTTGAATAATTGTTAGCAGTAACCCCTGAGCAGGTACGGATAGCCGACTACCCATGTCTCTCCCCCTCCTCCACCCCCCCCCCCCCCCGCTAACCTTTCTCTTCAAACATATCGAGACAAAACAAAATAAAAGCATCAAATCGCACACAACAAAATGTTCTCTTTATTTCTACGTGAATTTAATTGCTTTCTTCAGCACACAGTGGGCTATATATGGCTGTCAAAATAACTGGGGCAGGAAGAATTCCGTAAAATCCAGCAAAAAACCACTTACTGGCACGCATTCTCACTTTCCCACGTTGACCGAGCTGCAGACTCGAACCTATGGAGACAGAGGCGATCGCTTTCGGCCGTGGACCCCCATGTCCCAAAATAAAGTGTTGCAGTGACTAAATATTATGTTACAATTACAATATAAATTGTAATCCTTTTTTTCATTAATATATATCATTAACAGTGTTTTTCAACTATATCGATTGCATTTTATTGAAACGTTATAAATAATAACTTTTATGGCAGTTAGAGATGTTTTTTAAGCTATAATGTTTGGCGGTCTTGTTTGAATAATTGATTTCCATCCAAATCCCTGATAAGCAAAGCTAAAATATATCTAACGAAAGCAAAACATATAAACAAAACAGGAAAAGTGTAATATAAATTCAAATGAAAATGTTAATTCCAAAAATTAGGAGGTGTTTCATCCTTATTAATATTTTTTTTTTATAAAGGCTGTGCCAGACTTTAATATTCATTCCATATGTATATGGGCCCCGGGTGGCCTAGTGGGCTAGTTGCCAATTTGAGAAAGCTGCCAGTAGCTTTCCTTGGTGGTTTTTACCTGGGTTTTCTCCTGGTTCTTCCTCCACCAGTTATTCTGGCTGACATGTATATCCAGTCCTGTGCTGAGCCCGCTTCGGTGGCCTCAGTTGTTAGGCCGTGCGGGAGGTCGCGGGTTTTGAACCCCGACAGAGTCATACCACAAACTTAAAATTGGTACTCGCAGCTGCCTCGCTAGGCGCTAAACGTTACAAGATTAGTGTTTGGACTGGTCGGCCTGGTATCAGGATAATGAAGACTTGGTGGGACATGACGCTACTTTTCTGCGGCATGATGCTCCAGTGCTAGACATTACTATACATTGTCACATTGCAGACATCATAGTGATATGAATGAAAAAATTGTTAAAGCTAGGTTAAAAATCCAAATCTCTCAGAAATGGCGTTAAACACAAAACAACAGTCTTATTAATTTATATCAAATTCTATTCAAGCCATTCACAAGAACGCAGACTATTTGCAAGGAGATACCTTGTATATAAAAGAAGCAATCACGAGAAATGTATATTAGATGCCGTTTAAACAAATCAATTCCGATAATTGTATAGGAGATACCGTGTATTTAAAAAAAACAATCGCGAAAGATATATAGTTGAGCACGTGTAAAATAAAACAATCCCAATAAATGTATTGGAGATAACGTGTAACGAAAGCAATCCGATAAATATATAGGAGATTCCGTGTATAAAAAAACAAAAGAAACATATCCCGATATAGGAGATAACGTGTATAAAAGCAATCGCAATATAGAAGATATGTATTTTAAAAAAATCGCGATAAATGTGCAGTAGAGCACGTGTACAAAAATATCGTCACTGATATTACGGCGAAGAAAAGTTCAACAAAATCGCGATAACTGTATGTAGAGCACGTGTACAAAACTTTCGTCACTCATATTACGGCGAATAAACTCAACGTTACAACCAAATGTTGTAGGCCTCAGTTTTGGACTTTGTCAGTTTTTAGTGAAGTTTTACAAACTTATACAAAATTGCATTGAACTAAAATGAAAGCTTTCTTTGAGTTATCTGGCATTAGTGTGACGCAGTTTGAATTGTATCAAAATAGTAATTATTGTGCATAAATAGACACAGAACTTGCAATATTTCGTAGTGTGCTGGTTTCTATTGACAAAATATTTCTTTTTCTTTTTCTTGTAAGACGGAAATTATTCATCTTATATTATATATAAGTTTCCATCTGTCGTGGCGGTGATAATTTTTTTTTCCTTGGCATCAACTTCACCTGTATATGATATGTATTGTCTTTGTGAAATTCGGAAATAAAAGGCTATCTGGTTAACATGCGTTGTTATCTTCGCCAATAAACAATAATACTCATTATAATGAATTATATTTTGCTTAGGCGATGTTGAATCTTGATTTGTAATAATGATAATGTGATGTGGTCGTTTTTATGAATCTGGAAATTGTCTTTAAAAGCTAAGAATACGAAGCTTACACGATTTCTCTGTTGTGAAAAATTTGGAACTCACTGGATGAAATTTTGTCATTTACTGAATGTACCTTTACCATAAAGTTATATATATATATATATATATATATATATATATATATATATATATATATATATATATATATATATATATATAT
Source organism: Unio pictorum (assembly GCA_030141615.1). NCBI lineage: Eukaryota > Metazoa > Mollusca > Bivalvia > Unionida > Unionidae > Unio > Unio pictorum. The sequence continues at coordinate 4,020,923 of JARLTB010000203.1, read as the reverse complement.
ATATATATATATATATGAGAGAGAGAGAGAGAGAGAGAGAGAGAGAGAGAGAGAGAGAGAGAGAGAGAGAGAGAGAGAGAGAGAGAGAGAGATAACCAATTGTTTACGGTATACTTGCTTTTACAAAGGATATGTTAAACAGGGTAAACATTAAACTGTTAGTGATCGAGTTTTCACCTGCTGTGATAATGATGTGATTTACGTCTTTTGCACGATTTGAATACATCACCTATAAATCACATATTGTTCCGATAAAATCAACAAAATCAAAGACCACATAGTTCAAGTGCTCCTTTATCTTGTTTTGGAAAAATCATAACAACCATTACAATAAATCATAATATAAATTACTATAGGATGCTGGGTAATATATCTTCTTCACTTGTGCACTCTTTTGTAAGAATTATTATTGACCGAACATTGATGTGGCATTAACCAGTGAGACTGTCTTTATCGTCAACAAAGTGTAAAATATATACAAACGAACTTCATGAGTCACTAATTGTGGTTGAAAAACGTCTATCTATTTTCACATCAAACAATAAATATCCTGTCATTTATCTACAAATATGATGAGCCAATAAATGTCACGATAAAGACGACACGTAAATTAATGGAAGCCATGACAACGGACATGCTAACAAATCATGCTATTTTTAGGGTTTTCTCTCTGTTGTGTGTGTGTGTGTGTGTGTGTGTGTGTGTGTATGTGTGGCGACTGCTCAGAGTTCCAAAAGTTTATTGATTTGGAGGTTCGTAAGTCCGACGCTAGACTCTTTTGTCCGATCATAATTGTTCAAGGTCCACTAGTCCAAATGTTCCCTAAAATTTAAGGGTCAATAGTCTAAAGGTTTCCTGAACCAAAGATTCATTAATCCGAAGATATTTGTTGTTGGGTTCACTGGTTCCTTGTTCAGAAGATTAAATAGTCCGAAGGTTTTTTAACACTAAAGGTACATGTAACAGAATTGTTACCGAGAGGAGGGTGGATTAAATGAACAATACAAACACAATTTGTGAAAGAAAATATAAATTTATGTAATAAATTATAAATGAAAAAAAATACAGATGTAACAACACAATAACTCATGCACTCAACCCACAATTACACTCACAACCATTCACAATACATGAACAAATTAAATATTAATACAAAAGGAATCTCAGATGTAAAGGGATCTCTTGGATTATACACAGATCCAGGGATCCTTTACGAAAGTTAAATTAATGCAAGTATGATTTACGAAAAAAAATAAACACAAACGACAAACTATCTATCGCACGATGGATTGCGATAACTAGCACGATCATATACTTGTATTCAATCAAGTTGCTAGCTTTTATTGATATCTATGTGATCACTTGAAATATTATTGCGATCTGACATAAGCATGCAAATACAACAATGTATTAAATTATATTACAATTTCAATACACCTATGTGTCTCCCCTGTATAACCGCACGATTCAGCAACAGTTGAATCGTCTCCCAGTTTCCCCGAGAACCGAGGGTTGACCAATACTATTATCGGACGTTACCCTTCACGGATCCACCACAGTTATACGTTCAGACAGCATACAACATCTACCCGAACCAACGGTTCCTCACTCCCCTAGATGTCTACCCGGACGTTTTACAACTCTAAGACAGCTCCGACACTCGGACTTCTAGCTTTCCGGATATTTACACGTTACACAGATGTTGACGAACAGACAGTTCGACACACAGACAGATACTTCAATTCCGTTTGCACAAATTAACGGCACAATCACATTCAGATATTTATACAGAGATGTTCCACAACAAATCAGACGATATCAAAGACGTTTATCAAAAGATGGTATCAGATGTGTTAACAGCTACGGTATCAGAAATGGTATCAACTACGTTAGCAGCTACGGTATCAGAGACGGTATCAATGATGTTATTAGATGCGCTATCAGTGATGTACTTCTACGGTATCAACGACGGAATCAGACGGTGACAGCTATTGTCAGATGTTATCAGATCTACGGAATCAACGATGTTATTAGATCTCCGGAATCAACGACGGAATCAGCTATAATAAACAAAACCAGACTAATAATAGTTGTCTCAAAAATAATCTAAGCTGTAGATTACGATATTTCATTTAAAGTCTAATAGTGACTAGTAATTCCAGATATTCCACGTTCATTGCAATAAAGCATCATTATACGAAATGATAATCTGAATAAAATTCACAATAAAACGAAATGTAAATTTAACACTCACCCCCTTTGGCTGGAGATTTGCAAGACGAGGTTATCTATCCTTTGATTAGATATTTTGGTTCCCGTAAATAATTATGAGAAATACTTCGCCTTATATACTCTCAATAGTTGAACATAAATCACATCGAGCTTGCCGTGCACCACGTAAAACGAGTATTTCGGATTTCATGTAAATTACAAACTGGCACATGCAAATCGTTACACGCCACTTAATTACCCCAGGTAATGCGTGTACGACGAAATCAAGAAAATGGTGAGTTTCGTTTGCAATTCAAGAACAACAAAAATCAGTTCAATTTTCGCCTAATTCTGTGACAGTACATGACTATTTTATCGGTGCTCGCAAACGATATAATAAGATCTAAACAATACAATAAAAAAAGGCGTCATAAAAGTTTTGCGGAGATAGGGGTCGTTTATTATTTTCATGAACTTATAAATGATGAAGCTGTGTAATATTTGTACTAAAGTTCTAATAATGGATATATGGATCAATTTAATGAGACAGGTGTAAAAAATATTGCAAGATGGAATTTTGTAGATCGTTAGACACATGAATCGATTATAAGTGGATAGATTTAGCAAGTATATATGTGTAAGTATTGTGTACATAGAGATTGGTGTGTTGGTAGTCTATATGGATACTATACTGATAGATAAATTCATAAATAGACATACTGATATGGATATATTGACATAAATAAAAATACATACAAATAGTAGGTTGGGTTGGTAGACTGGAAGATCAATAGTTAGATAAAGAGGTAGGTAGATGTACGAAGATTGATAAATAGATACACGGATACAAAGGTTGTAAACTCTCTCTCTCTCTCTCTCTCTCTCTCTCTCTCTCTCTCTCTCTCTCTCTCTCTCATTTGTATCTTTGACGTAGCTTTAACATTTTACCAGTCATATCGCTAAAATGTCTACAGTGTGACAGTTTATAGCGATGTCTAGCAAGCACATTATTCTAACGCCAGGCCGACCAGTCCTAACACTAATCTGACAATGCTGAGCGCCAAGCGATTCAGCTGTTAGTACCATTTTGTATTAGTCTTTGACATGACGAGAGAGAGAGAGAGAGAGACAGAGAGACAGACAGAGAGAGACAGACATACGGAGAGACAGATAGACAGACAGAGACAGACAGATAGACGGTTTGCACGGCATGCAAATCACACTCCAACCTAGTAATTTCTTAGCACAAAGTTTGTTTAAAACGTTTAAGAAAAAACGTTTTCATATTTATCTCTCTCCAGCACAACACCAGCCCATGAATGTTCCAGTCCCCTCTGGTTTACTACAGCTTTAGACGTCTCAGTAATTTGTTGAAACGCCTCCACTTCCTCTTGGTGGAGGGAGTAGTTCTTGCGGCTAACTCAGTGCTCCTGCGTTCATCCTTTTTTTTTTTCGGGCAATCTGCCTGAGGTAAGGATGTATTTGTCCTTACAGACTTGTTCAACATTTTATGAAAATCTTCACCGCTTTCTTGGGGGAGGGGGGGGGGGGTTTACAGTTTACCAGCCGCTGGGGGCAGAGAAAATCCACGTTCATGCAATTTGAGCCATATACTATGACAAATGCGGAATTGTAATTTACTTTTAAGTTTCAAAGTTCGGTCTGTTCGGACACCTCCATGAGATATATCGAAGTCACGAATTACTTTATTTTGGACGAAAGCATTGTCACGTAGCTTCTCGGAATTTGGCTTTCACGCGTTAAAATTTGTTTATAATTTGATATTCTTTTGTCGCTTATCAGTTTCATAACAAATGGTAATATTATATCACACTGTATTTCACTGTTACCACAGTCATCAGTTACAAACAAAGTATTTGCACTTTTATTAATATCAGCCTGTAATAATGTATCTTCTAAATATATTTCATCTTATTTTTATCTTAGAGTAATCAAGTTTTATTGCAAGTTATGTATAACAGAAAATTCTAATAGATGATTGTGCATCCATTATCTATAAGAATTAGTGCAAACACTGTTTATCCAGATTTTTTCGCTTGAAATAGTATGTAAGATAATTTAATTTAGTTAATAATTTAATTTTTACATGAGCTTTAGAATGCAATTTATTTAGTATTAACACTTTCTTATATCGTGAATTGTATATGGTTATTTTGCCGAACAATGTAGCTAACATACGATTAGCACCATGCAATGTATTATCATGTAAACTCATTAAATCACGCCTTTAAAACTCCATGTGGGAGAATCACGTGTAAGTTTAATAAAGTTCCACTGGTTCCTATGAAGTTAATTCCATCTTTTGTAAAATAAAGCAAACCAGTTTCTGAAATAACTGATTGTACATTTGATGCGGAAATAGTCGTACGATACTGTACACAAACATTTTCCACTCCGTTGCTTTCTATGATGATGAGAATTTGTTTTAAGTGATTCGTCCCGAGGGCTCTTATCACTGTTTTATCCGTCAAAGGACGGTTATTTAATTAATCCTGAGGGTGGGAATGGAGCCACCACCCTGCAGGCGTTTATGTGTTCAAGGAACACTATTTAATTTGGCCGTCACATCTGAGTAACTATTGAGCTACTGCTGTGTGATTGTAGGGCCTTTTTATATGAGTGGGAATATAAGTTGCTTTCTATACTTGCCGGGTTTTATATAGGCGTTATGTAAACTATAAAATCCGCACGAAGAGCGGAAGGATACAGTAGTCTAATAGACCATTTCATGGAGACTTCGGCGAACTTCGTAATTTGCTTTTATCACGTGGCGGGTGGTCAGCTGACCGCAATAGCCACTCGATAGGTGGTGGGCAAAATATGGCAGACGCTTCAGAATCAGCATCAATTTTCAAACTACGTCAACATCGTTTATTGAGTTGGAAAATGCCTTTTTAACAGCGATGCTGCTGCAGATATTGACGACGTTTAATATTGAAACCATCCTGTCTTATTTTCTGGAAACCAGGGCGGATTTCAAAGCCATACGACAGAGTAGTTTGAGTTGTTTACATCTGAACATGTACATGTAAGCAAACAACGGTGTCGAAGTAAACAAATTACATCCTGACAATCAAAGAGCAGGTTATTCAAACTATTTGTATGCATACGAAACGTAACTGTAATAAGTGAATTTATAAAAAAAAATTGAAACTTTGAATAATTTACATGTAAATTTCAATAATTTAATTAACTCCACTTGCTGGATTTGGAAAAAGCTGAAAATATCGGTGTCACCGGTATTCGATCTCTATAACGTTCATGGACAAGTACAAAACTATTTATTAAGCCGCAGTACTAATACATGTGAAATCATCAATATATGGCAGATGATGGAATTTAATACCACATCCTTGATTGGAGCGACTTTTGCAACCTCTGACGATACAAGTAGCGGGTGTTTATTAACGTTTTATCTCTGAAATATTTCTCAACAACAATGGACGCCAATTTGGCGGGTACATGTACCCACCAGCGTTTGATTGGCTGGAGTATAAAGTGACTCGGGAGGTTATTCGGATAATTATGGAGAAACTCGGTTAAATCCGGTATGAAATGGTCTATGGTCACCGGAACCTTTTGCCATCGACTGCAAACCGAAACGCGTGTCTGCCAGTATTCTGCATTGGTTATAACGATCTACACTTGTTTACGAGTTGTTTCTTGCTGTTTGTTTGTTTGATTAGGATTTTTAACGTAGCTTTAACAATTGTTCAGTCATATCGCTACGATGTCTGCAGTGAGGTAGTTTATAGTGATGTCTACCACTGGGGCATCATGCCGCAGACATGTATCATGATGTCCCACCCAGTCACATTATCCTGACAACAGGCCGACCAGTCCTAACACTAACCTCTTAATGCTGAACGTCAAGCGAGGCAGCTGTAAGTACCATTTTTGTAAGTCTTTGATATGACTCGGTCGGGGATCGAACCCACGACCTCCCGCTTCTGCGGCGGACGCTCTAACCACTAGGCCACCGGAGCGGTTAAATCGCTGAATCGTGTTTGTTTTAACTGAATCTGGTAACTGAATCTTTGTATGTAATGAAGACGATACAGTCAGTCAACTTGAAAAAAGTCATCGATTCCGTTTGATATGGTTATGTCTTTCATAATCACTTCACTCAAAGTATTGGTCACTGTATTGCTAGCACATTCCCGTTACCTTTCTTCTAAAAGACAGAAACTACAATCCAATCATGAAATCATTACATAGCTTTAAAATTTTGTTTTGATTAAATGCTCTCAAGGCATATGTGATACGACGATTTGTTGGATATACGTGTTTAAATCAAGTAGTTAGGTCTCCTAGTTCTGTTTCCCTTTAGCTCTGCAGGTTTTTGTAAATGCAATTCATCAATTATTTCATGATTTCTAATTCAAGCTTCATCAGTCATTTTATGATCAGTCTGAATCGACAGTTGTTTCCTACAAATGCTGACACTTTAACTCTTGCTCTTTCAGTTATCATTGCTGCTGTAGAAACAACAAGCCTAGTTATGTTTGTATTTTATCATTCATAAAAGTAACATATTTGATACTGCTTTCGGATGCCATCGAATTTGATCTATGAGATGCAGACACTTTTAAGCCAACAATACATTGTTCCCTTGCATGTGTATTTTGTATGCTGCCAATATTTATGTTGTTTTTAAATTCCATTGTGTAAGCGTCACGTTGTTTGTTAATCTCAATTCCACCCCAACCCCAAAGTAAATATAAGACAAGTCCTCAGCGTACCAGCTGAAAAAGATTGTAAATAAGCCATGTTTCCTAATTCGAATAACTTATTGTTGCGAAGTACAAAATTATACCTCACATGTATTCATCCGGGTCATTAGCACTATCAATTCTACAATATGTCATGGTTTCATATCCTGCTGTACCACCATCTTGAAATTTTGACGAAACAGCCTTGTACCGAGAAATAACAACGCGACGCTCGCAAAGCAGCATGCAACCCGGCTTTGGTTACATTGTTTCTTCATCAGGCTCCTTTTATTACTATTGAATTCAGGTTTTACTTCCTCCATGAAAAGAGCTACTTCATATACCGACTGACTTGTGTGTCTTTCAATAGTTGTGCTGTAAAATTAGCAATATAAACTATGTACGTATGTCTTCTTGGTCCGCTGTGCTTAATAACATATTAATGTTCCTAATTTTCTTCAAAGTCCGATTCATTCATAATCTGTTTCTTTTTGTGGATTGGGTTTGTAAATTAATATCCTCAAAACTTGCTGATCAGTAAAGCCAAAATTTGATTTAAGTGTTCTCGTACTCCATTACAAGAGCATACAAAAGATTTTTTAAAGACTCTGTGGTTTTTAATTTTGAAAGCACCACCAAGTTTTGTTTGTCGGACGAATCTTTAAGTTTGATTTTAAATCATATATATATATATATATATATATATATATATATATATATATATATATATATATATATATATATATATATATATAGAGAGAGAGAGAGAGAGAGAGAGAGAGAGAGAGAGAGAGAGAGAGAGAGAGAGAGAGAGAGAGAGAGACAGACAGACAGACAGACAGACAGACAGAAATTAAATCATGTTGCAAATTATGGAGAGAAATCTCGTTATATCACTATAACAATGGACAGTGCAATGAAAACTATTCAGCTTTTACTGAGTCACTTTCATATATATTAATACATTTGTCCACACAGTGCAGAAACGCTTTACATCGTCACAGAATGCGCACGTGCCGATAATGTGACACATCTTCATGACGTTTACTAATGTATGTTGTCATCATTATCCTTGTGTATGTCGTCAGATTTTAATTGATTCTGTGCACCATCTGCAGCAAGTTAATATTTCAACTTAATTAATGAGATAGAAGTTTATTTTATGTTCTGTCGGATACATATGGTTCATCCAGTGCAAGTTGTGACTCGACGACCTCGGGGCTTTGATGGTTGTTACACAGCACAACTGGAACCACGACAGGTTTTCCACACGTGTTAGATTTGCAATAAATTGTGGTCTTTCCACGTTAAGTTTTCTTTGTACCAGGACGAATAAGTCCTGATCTACATATTATCACGTCTATAACACGATGTTTAATTGGTTGTTGTGGACATGCACTCGTGCACAAACAGTCAACATGAAGAAGTCAGTGGCATTGCAACCGCCCATCTATATGTATATAGAGGTTAGCAATGTATTTTCTTCATTACTTCAGAAAGGACGTTTTCTATGCTTGGCTATCGCAGAGGGGCCTATCTATCTATCTATCTATCTATCTATCTATCTATCTATCTATCTATCTATCTATCTATCTATCTGTATGTCGATCTATCTATCTTTATGCTATAGAGATACATACATATACGTCTCTCTCTCTCTCTCTCTCTCTCTCTCTCTCTCTCTCTCTCTCTCTCTCTCTCTCTCTCTCTGGGTGATACAAATTCCTGATAAAAAATGTATTGCAATTAAATTTTTCAAGAGCTCTATCTCCTAGTACACCTGATTCGTCCATTGAGTCCACAGCGAAATAAATCTGAAACCGCCACATTATGTGCGTAGCACAAGACATTAGACTAGAGCGGAAATAAAATATGTCGTGAACAAGTAGCCGTCTATTTCTGTCCGATGACAATTAAATCCAATGAAAGGATGTGAGAGGCTTTGTGTCAAAATGTCAAGTTCAGATCCGCTAAGTAAATCTCATCTATGCAAATCCGGTAATATAAAATTTTAAAATCCAATGGATAGCAGGTGATCATTTGGTTATCTGTCTAATAATTTAGCATTTTAAGGTCAATGAATAGTTAAGGTCTACGAATCTATAAATGAATTTCAGCATCAAAGAAGCATTGAGGGAATCATAATAAGCGGAAAGGTTTGAAATCGACTGGTGTGCTGTTTTGACTCGTAGCATATGGTAGAACTTGGCAAATACTCAAAGCAAAACTTGCGATATATCTATGCATTCGAGGAATCCATGTTGATTATGAGGGTGACGTCACATTTTTATATCATGTAATAATTTCCATGCTTCCGTATATTAACAATGATATAAAATAATGTCTGTAAAATCATATAAATCCCACTTTCTTTGAATAGTACATCGTACACTAAAGTATGAATACTACATACGTTGACATAAACACTACAGTACCAGAATATACCAAAGAACTAGATATTTGTTTTCTTCTTCACAACACCAGCACTATTAGTAACTCCTTCGAGCAGTGAAACGCATACAACTGAAATAAAATTGAATCTTTAAAATGTAAGATAAAATTGTTGTAATTATTATATTTTCTTTCAATAGTTGAATCAATAATGATGAGAGCGATATACGATGCTTTATGATAAAGAACATGCAAGCAAAACACTAGGTGGAGTAAGGTATGCAACGAGTTGAAAGACAAGTCAGAGCGGGGCAATTAGATTTATTGCAATGCTCCAAAACATATCAGCGTGGGACACACATGTGATTTAGTGCTCCAACACAATCATGCTAACGCACAGATCAAGGACAGTATACTTTGAACGAATCACTTCCCTCATGGATATATTTGCTTACCCTTAAAAGTTATAATTACTATCTGGAAATATTTTTAAGCCATTTGGGTAGAGGAAGTTGATCCCGTGTCATGTGGCAAGGCAGCTAAAATAATCGTTATGTGCCTTATAAATGAATAAAGTTCACTAGTACTATACCAAAATAGCATTCAATGCATCACCCCTCAACCATCTAGCTTTGTAGATATTTACCTCTGTAGGAGACACATGTAAATACGTAAGCTAAGTCGGCTACTCATTTGCAGCCCAAGTTACGCATTCGATCTCCACTGCTAGTCAAACTTACAGGTAGTCATCAACAAGCCAAACCATTTCCAAGCATAACTCAAAGAAAACGTAAACCGCATTACAGATTTAGCTTATTTACAAAAGGCTAGGATTGTGATAATTAGACTCATGCCTTCTACCCTAAAATTAGGGAGGTGTAAAAATACGAAACTATCCCGTGAGACCCCATAAGGTATCGTGTTATGTATATTTAATGTGCATTGTTTGTTTGTTTTTTAATTCATTATATTCTATAGATAATTATATTCTGAGTTTGGGTTAAATATTAGGATTACTATCTTGGTCAGTGTCAATAACAGTATTTTTACCATGTTCTTTATAATAAATTGTAGTAACAGACCATGTCTATATCTTGAATTGTTTAGCAAAACAACTGTTGTCCTATATCCTGGATGTTTTTTGTTGTGTTTTGTTTTTGGGGTTTTGTTGTGGGGATTATTTGTTGTTGTTTGTTTTTGTTGTTTTTTTTTTTTTTGGGGGGGTAGTTGTTTATAATCCGGTTAATTTGAGAAATTTTTCATTCCTGCGATAACTTCTGAAACAGAGGCAATTCATGTTGTGTTCAGTATTTCATTTGGCTGGAATTATTTATTTAAACTATTATTTTCTAGAATTTCAAAGTGCTCAATAATATCTTAGACAGAAACATTGATTTGGAATTATAGTGAATTCAAACACGGATATCTTGGATTATATTATTGTGATTCATCAAAAGACTGTTAGCACATCATCACACTTCGGGCAATTGGTGCATTAGTACCCTCGTGATTACCGCTCCGGTGGCCTAGTGGTTAGAGCGTCCGCCTCGGAAGCGGGAGGTCGTGGGTTCGAGCCCCGGCCGAGTCATGCCAAAGACTTACAAAAATGGTACTAACAGTTACCTCACTTGGTTTCATCATTAAGAGGCTAGTGTTAGGACTGGTAGGCCTGGTGTCAAGATAATGTGACTAGGCGGGACATCATGCTACATGTCTGCGGCATGATGTCCCAGTGCTAGTCATCACTATAAACTGCCACATTGCTGACATCATAGCGATATGACTGAAAAATTGTTAACCCTACGTTAAAACTCCCAATCTCTCTCTCTCTCTCTCTCTCTCTCTCTCTCTCTCTCTCTCTCTCTCTCTCACAAACACACACACACACACACACACACACACACACACACACACACCCACCCCTTCGTGATTACAGGCACATCAATATCTTCAGCGGTAATTCTTATTCGGAATACCACTGGATTTTAACTAGAGATGTATTCAGTATGACTGGTGATAAACCTTTTAAGACTTTAAGTTCTTCGTAAATTTTGACATTGTATTCATGGGAAACATATTATTTGTTGAATTTTACATAACTTGTTGGTTTTCGCTCTTTTCTATTAATTTGTTTAAGACCACAGAGTCCAAATGACCGTATGTACGATTGTTTTTTTTTCTTTCTTTATCACTGTATTTGAATTTAACCTAACGTTCATCGTTAACATTACTTTTATGCAGAATTTTTAAAATATATTTGTACTATCGACAGAATGCCGCGCGGTCTTATTAAAAATGTCAGTTAGATATGTCTTCAAAGACTTTATATCATCTACTATTGGTTGGCGATGGCCACAGCGGTACAGTAAAAGGAATACTAGTTCGTACACGTACGACTTTCATCATAATTGAACATTTCGTTCATTTGCTATATAATAAATTAAACCTGTCATAGTCCACTCCTATACATGTTCTTCCTGTAAGGCGAGCCTCTTACCCATACATGTGACGTGAGTAATTATTTGACAGGTAAGACAAAGGACTAATTGCTGGCGTCTGATACATTCGTATACTGGTTTTGTCAATAAGATTACATCCTCATTGTTTAGGATGGGACATTGTCAAGTTGGTTACTAAAAATGTGTACTGACTGCACCTATTTCCAAGAATAAATAGTTGCTCTTTGTAGTAGCCGCACGTATAAATTTAACAAAATGCTGTTAACAGAAGGTGATGAGTGAAATGGAAACTGTAATGTAGTGAATTCATCTGGTCTTCGGTCATAAAACAAAAAATAAAAACAAAATAACTACCTTTATCTAAAATTTCATTTCATAACTTGTTTGGGCATTGAGATTAGAGTGGATTTTACGTACTTCGTTCACTCTATAAAACAAAGCATTTCATAACGTGTTTGGGTGTACAGGTTTTGCATACTGTACTTCGTCGACTATCTTTGTTTATACCAAACGGGACAATTGTAACACACAGAGGTAGGACACTAATGGTTCTTCTTAGTATAAAAAAGTCACACACAAAAACAGCGTGTGATCACATACAGGCTTTAAATATCTAGAAGAGACACACATCTAGTTGTAACTCGTGTTTGTATATTTTGGCCAGGGTTTGTTATCCAATGTTAATGTTCATTTTAATTTCACATTTCTCTAAATTTACCTTTAGTCAGAAATATACAGCCACTATTGTGCCAATTAGTCATTCAAGTTTACTACATACATACATACATACATACATACATACATACATACATACATACATACATACATACATACATACATACATACATACATACATACATACATACATACATGCATGCATGCATGCATACATACATACACACACACAGACTGACAGACGAAATCCCTCTATTCAAATGATTAAAAGATAAAACTTAATTTATGTACGTTATGTAAGTATATATCAATATCATATTATATTCGAAAAAATAATTTATATCATTCATACATTGACTTAAAAGACACTCAGACAATTATGATTCACGTTTAAACTAATTAAATAAGAAAGAAAAAATAATTCAGAAAGAAGCTTTATTCTCTTAAGAATAATAAGTACTTTAGGCTAAAATATTATTAAATTTATCCGTATATTGTATGTTTTATGATCTCATTCCAAAAGTATATTTGTATATAAGCTGTTTTTTAACTGATAGTATATGTCGTCATCACATAGTTTAATTTCATTTAAAAATGATGTTTGTCCTCCACCTAAACAAAATTTGATATATATTTCATAATCTGTCAACTAGTGATATTCTGAGTTATGTACTATGACTCGCGAGTCTCAATATGCAAATGTAAACTTCCAAAACTGAATGTAAATGGTACTCTTGATATAAATCATTGGAATTGTACAGTAGTTTTCTTTGTTTTCTTACAGGTGTTTTATTTCAAACTCCTTTACACATTTCAGACTATCCATCTCAAGTGCTTTAATTCTTGCAAATAATTCTCAATTTCAAAATGACTAAATAAAAGTGATCGGTTTTGAGGAAGAGAAAGAAAAAAAGCACCAGAACTTATGAAGGTTGAGTGAAGTTAAGTATAATTTTACATGGCGCAATCATTGCTTTCTTCGTTATTATTACTTTTGTCGCATTTGTAATTTTTCTTTTCTATTGGGTCTTTTTAATTGCTTTGCGATTATATGTAATGCTGATTTATATATACTAAAGAATACATCTTGGTGTCTATGACTGACGCCTTTATAAGACTCTCTGTATCCACGATTTGATTTGGAGATCTTTTAGCTAAACGTACCTGGGCAAATTACACAAAATACTGAGAGAAGACAATACACTAATTACAATTTGAAATGTTTATTCATGACAATGATAGTATGAGTGTATATATTAAATATGTCATATATTGCTTTTCTCATTTGGAGATTTTTTCGTTCGCCTTCATGATGCCAAAATAAAAAATGGCGTGTGTAGACTTTAGGTTTAATACCCACGCTGTAAAGACGACTCCTAAAAATGGAAATAAATGTACTAAATTAACCTGATTCTGAGCAATATGCTTTGAAACCTGTGTCAAATAAAGATATCTTGGTAATGAATTCAGGTTCTACACCATTTCAACCGAGTTAATGATTCCCTGAATGTTTTGCTGTATTTGTTTCTGTGGCAAGGTATAGATTACATGTTAGAACATTTCCATCTCATTTGGCCAATTGATTGACCAATTGAGTTGAGAGAGGTAAAAGGTTCGACATGTATAACTGATCCCACCCTTGTTAACTTGTTGAATTAAATTTAAGTTAGTCTAACAAAAGGAGCGTTAGGACAACTTTACTTTTGACGTGACATCAATTGAAATGCCTGTCTTTAAATCTGCATTTGATTTGTCACCGTGTGAATTCATTGGACGATATTATTCCGATGTTTAGAAAGAAAACACAGGGCTGAATAGAAAACAATGTAGACTGGCGAATTATAAGGTGACTGATAGTCCAAGTGACCTTTCATTGTTTATTTTTGAACATGCCTGTAGGGTGTACTTTATTGTTTCAGCATCCTCCAATAAACAGTCTGAAGTATTAAATGACATTAAAGAACCGGCAATGAAGACAAATAAGTCTGAATCACACTCCATCCTATTTATGAAAATAAATAAAAGATCATATATAGTTTTGCCAGAAAAGGGTGTAGCTTTATTTTCAGAAAAGTAGAACCTGGTTATTTTTGTATACAGACCGAACTGTAAAATTAAAGACAAGAGGCAATAACTGACATTCCTCTGCAGAGACATACATACATACATACATACATACATACATACATACATACATACATACATACATACATACATACATACATACATACATACATACATACATACATACATACATACATATAAACGATTTTTATTGTTGAAGCAGCAGGAGGCCATTTCTCAGTCACACCAATGGTAATCGAACGCGCTATTTTACCGGTACGATTCGAACGCGCACTCTTATGCCAACGGATCTTCAGACAGATAGATAGAGCTGGGTGGGTGGGTGGGTAATGGATGGATGGATGGATGGATGGATGGATGGATGGATGGATGGATGGATGGATGGATGGATGGATAGATAGATAGATAGATAGATAGATAGATAGATAGATAGATAGATAGATAGATAGATAGATAGATAGATAGATAGACATACTGATTAATTGATTGATTGATTGATTGATTGATTGATTGATTGATTGATTGATTGATTGATTGATTGATTCATTCATTCATTCATTCATTCGTTGGTTGGTTGGTTGGTTGGTTGGTTGATAATGAGTGAAGGGGAATAGAAGAAACGGTAGAAACACGTTCAGCCTCATTTTGGGTCGAGATAGGAATTACAAACTAATTTTCTATGTTCTTTTTTATTGGGGGCGGTCTTCTAGCAAGTGGAGAAACACAAATGTTATGCGTTATTGTTCTATTCTTGCGTTATTGGAGAATATTCATTGCACATTAAATACAACAGTTGTGGCCAGAGAAATGTGGCTTGGAACATTAGAAAAACGTATAAAATCAAAGATTGTGTGAAATTGCATATACAAATCAATATTTGTTACGACAGATACAACATTGGCAATGAGCAACTTAATTTATACTCAAGCTTATAATACAAGTGCCCTACAAACAACGAATAGTTCAAAATAAGCATACTATGTTATCGGAAGATTAAATACATTATGGAGAACAGTTAACAATGTTATTCAATATAATTAAAATTTTATTTCAACTCCATAAATCTATTACTTCGTGTCCTATGACCGCCCATGCATACATTATCTATACCTTAAGGATGATCTTAACGCATGGATTACGTATCATGTTCTAGCGACTTATAAAACTCATGAGTTAGATATAATATACATTTTTGAAAGCTATTGCAAGTGCCATTTGTGATGACAAAAATAAAAATAATGTAATTTCTCTCAAAATTGAACTATACTAGATTAAGTCATTATTTATAAACGTAAATGTCTACGTTTGTTCATAAACAAGTATTTCGTACCTTAAGTACTAAAATCATCAGGTTTCAGAATATGTACAGCACATTGGTTACTGATACACCAGTCTTCATTTATTCGAGAGTTTGAGAAGATAATATAATCTATTCAGTATCAGTAACAAAAAAGGACTGTAACGAAGAACCGTCATTTTCAAATCGTTTTCATGGCAAAGATTTGAACAGCTACTGAACCGTATGTCCTTGGTTGCTTCGTTTCCAGAATTAATTATCACTTTAGTCAAAGTTATCTTCTGCGCAATGATTCCTGAAAAGTAAAAATCATCATCATCATCATCATCATCATCATCATCATCATCATCATCATCATCATCATTATTATTATTATTATTATTATTATTATTATTATTATTATTATTATTATTATTATTATTATTTTTATTATTATCAGTATTATTAATATCATTAATAGTGGTAGTAGCAGTAGTAGTAAGATTATAATTATTGTAAATGGTACTGGTGATGTTGGTATTGTTGCTTTTGTAGTGTTTATATCAGGTGATATTGAATTTTTATCCATTTGAAACTGGTAAGGATAAAAGACCTGGACATTATTATGTTTTTAAATGACCTACAGATGCAAACAAATTGTATTGCAAATATACCTAATGCTAGAGTTTCTCACAAAAAGAGATAGAAACAAAAAGAAAGGCAAGGAAAAAAAAACGAGAAATCGCTACGATATGTGTCTATCTGAAATGGCAGAACTGAAGACATCAGTTATTGTTTTACGGTGCAAAGTAAAAACGTTATATTAGTCCATAACGAAATATACTCACTTGGAATGAAAAGACATGGCTGCAGTTTCTGAGGATAATCTTTGAACTTCGTCTGAAACCTGACATCCCGAGGGATTCCTTCCTTTCTTGTTAGTCGTTATAGAATTCAGTAAACTGAGCAAAATATATTCCATGACATAACAACATGTCACAAAAGAACAAAATGTCCGCTTTCAGTATAACATACACAATTTTTATCACAGATTTTGGTTTAGGCAGCAAGAAGTCAATTTATTCACACAACAAGATCTTTGCTTTTTGAAAATAAATCTGCATCTAATTCATCGGGGTCCAGCGTATAGCTACCGGAAGTCGTGGTGGAGATATCATCATCACCCGACCTGGTGCTTGTGCTATCATGGCGAATACGATATGGTACGCAACCTCTTAAGGGCATGGCGGGAACCGTATAAAGATTCGTCCATGTGTCCCTGTTACTGTCACAATTTCCACATTGGATTTCTGATTTTGGACTATTTGTATGTGCACTAGGATAAAGAGTTTGATTCCTCATCGGAATATATGGAGTCTGGGAACTTTCAGAATTAAGTTTGCTGCGGATTCCAAACGTTGTGTGTCCAGAATTTTGATTTGTAGATAAAGCGTTGTGAAAAGAATCATTGTCATGACGTCTATGTGGATCAACCGGATACTGGATATAGTTGTTTTGGAATGACACATGGTTGTGGGATTTATTTTTTATTTCTGGGTATACGAACGAGCTAGGGTTGTCTGAAAGTAACAAGAAAATACATACATGAGTAAATCATCTTAATCGTCGCATTTTATTACTTTCTTTGAGTATTTATAGAGTATGTTACAAACCAATCAACAAGCTGTTTTTCATTTATTCTTAGTATATATTTTTGATACATGTAAAGGTCCAGTGGTTACAAAATGAGTGCTTATTTCTGTTGTAATGTGTCTTTTGTTTCTAGAGTACCTTATTAATTTCTGAATTTATTTTCCCGTACTTTTAACCTTTCTGAAATTGTTATCATTTTTCAATACTAGTTTCAAATGAACGCTCCTTGCACGTTATTTGCAATAACATATTGATTTTTGTACCTTAGTGAAACGTCCTACAGACACTTTAGTCGAAACTTAAAGACATAAATTTAAATTATTCCTACCTGCTGCCGGGGAAGTGTTCGAATCTCCATCTTCACTTCCGCCCCGACCACTATCACACGTAATCGTCTCTTTGGACGTCTCACTGTCATCATCGCCTGGTCTTGGGGGATTCTGAAGTAGAGATAAGTAATGTAAAAGTTCTGTTGGCAATATTGGACATAGAAGGACAATCATAAATTAATGGAGGGGCAACATGCAGCAACCCTTTTCGTCATCGTCGCTGTCAATTTCTTTCACAGATCGCATGTTGATGTAGTAATAGTGATGTGATGGTCACAATGTCATTCTGTTGATGTGTCTCGTAAGATGGGACCAATGGTGTTAATGAGCACTTAAAACTGCAGATTACATTCATGATATTATGCAAAATGGCTAGCAAATATGCATGTTTTTGTCTGACGCACCTGTTCTCCTTGATCGTGCCAGTCTTTGTTTTTGGATTCCCACAAGTACCTCTGCAGATTGATGGCTTTTACCTGATTCTGTAACTTGCATGGAGAGAAAGTCTGATGGAGAGCGCCGCTTTCTGATAAACCACTTCCGTGATATTCCTTTAATGAAAAAGACAAGGTCATAGTTTTACATATATAACTATATACATCTTCTCTTCAAACACGTGCATATTTTATGTTTTAAAGATGAAGGTCACAATATGGGCGGCGAAGCGCTGGTAAAGGGGGTTGTCACTACATATAATTTGAAAGGAAAATACTCTTTCTGAAGATTATGTCTCCGGCATTCTGTTTCCTTTAAATTGTTTGGCTATTTAGAATGGGTTTCTTGCAAATTTCATCATGTATATATGTGTTTAATTTTTTTTAATTCAGCTAAATATTCATTTTTTCTTTGTCGTTGTTGCCCCTTTCCGCCCCGTCCCTCCTTTTATTGCCGGTGACAAACGGCTTGCTTAGCCCAAAATGTTGATGAATCCTTGATGGATTCCACGCCGTTACCAATATAGCTTGCTGTAAAGATTAAAAATGTAATGGATATAAACAAATTCGCCCTTGACTCATTCTCTTTGATATAAATATTGATTTTGTTTTATTGTGATTTGATCCTGATTACATCGCCGTAAATGTATTCCTATTTTGCACATTCATTCATCAAAATGCATATGCTCATTTAAGTTCGAACATGTGGCATATTGAAGCAACAACTGAAAACGGGTAGTCTCAGGCTAAGTTATATAGTACAACGCCCCTTAACTAAACAAAATATGATATGAACCAACTGATATTGGAAAACTCTTTTACTAAACCTGAATACGATATGAACTAATTAATGTTGTACAAAGCCCCTTTACTAAACAAATACTATATGAACTAACTGATGTTGTACAAAGCCCCTTTACTAAACGAAATACGATATGAACCAATACATGTTGGAAAAGACCCTTTACTAAACAAAATACGACATGAATTATCAATTAATGTTGGAAAAGCCACTTATACTAAACAATCTTCGATATGAACCAATTAATGTTGTACAAAAACGTTTTACTAAACAAATACGATACGAATACATTAATGTTGTACAAAGCTCGTTTACCTTACAAAATACGATATGAACCAATTATTATTGGACAATTTCCTTTACTAAACTAAATACGATATGAAACAATTAATGTTGGAAAAGCCCCTTTACTAAACAAAATACGATATGAATTAACAATTAATGCTGGAAAGCCTATTTACTAAACAAAATACTGTATGAACCATTGATTGATGTAAATAGCCCCTGTACTAAACAAAATAAGATATGAAACAATTAATACTATATGAACCATTGATTGATGTAAATAGCCCCTGTACTAAACAAAATGCTATATGAAACAAAATACTATATGAACCATTGATTGATGTAAATAGCCCCTGTACTAAACAAAATACGATATGAAACAATGCTGGAAAAGCCCCGTTACTAAACAAAATTCGGTATGAACTAATTATTGTGGTACACGATATGAATTATCACTTAATGTTGGAAAAACCTCTTTACTAAATAAAATAGAATATGAACCAATTAACGTTCGGAAAACCCCATTTACTAAACATAATACGACATGAATTATCAATGAATGTTGTACAAAGCCATTCACGAAACAAAATACGATAGGAACCAATTAATGTTGTACAAAGTCCCTTTACTAAACAAAATACGATATGAATTACCATTTAATGTTGTACAAAAGACCCTTTTGCGAAACAAAATAAGATATGAATCAATTAATGCTCAGCAAAGCACTTTTACTAACAAAACACGATGTGAACCAACTAATGTTGGAAAAGGCCCTTTGCTACTCAAAATACGATATGAACCAACTAATGTTGGAAGAGTGTGCTATCCCAGTAGACAATTATTTCACAAACAATGCTTAATATCTAATACTTAATATGTTGAAAATACATGTCTAAAAATATAGACATATAAATTAAACAAACCTTTTACACTTGAAGTAAAGGTCATCCAAGATCCACAAGCACCGCATATAGAAATTATATAAATATAGTGTGTGAATAACTATAATGCATTATTTGCATTAGAAGATGTCACCAAAAACGCTTTAATTACCTTTACACGAAAGCCATGTTCGGATTGGGAGTTAATAACGTTTTCATCACTTCCGGCGACTCCAGTTTTGTCCAGTGAGAAGCTGACTTCCTTTTTCTTCTGCTGAAAGCAGTTGATCTCCTCCGCGATCTCGTTTTCTGGGGTCAGGTCCAGGGATCCTGATCCAGATGATACCCCGCTGTCCGAGTACTGTGAAGGGAGACCAACGTCTGGCGCATGCTTTCTTCGGTCTAGGTTTCTCAAAAATAATATTACCCCAACAATAGCCACCGCGAATAGCACAGTTGATATAACAACAATGACGGCGATAATGATATATCTATTGTCCTCTGTAATTCCAATCTTCATCATATCTGTGGCATTTCGATAAACCAGTTTAATATTAAGAGTGGTAGTGGCGTTCAAAGATGGATTACCAAGGTCCTTCACTAAGATAACAAGGATTACGGTTCTATCGTATTGGATATCTAATATTTTATCGACATATATCGAACCAGAGTAAAGGTCAATACCAAAAATTTCAAAATCATTCCCCTGAGAAATGTAATAAACCAGAGTTCCGTTCTTTCCCTCATCAATATCGTGCGCTGAAATGTTTGCAACACTTTGCAATAATTCTGTAGGATAGATAATGGTTACTGTATTGTTAATGTTGTTTACATTTTGGATTATAGGCGTGTTGTCATTGACATCCTCAACATGAACAATGACTACGGCGGTAGAAGACAACGGAGGTTTACCTGTGTCAGTAACCACGACAGTGATATCATACCGACTTTGTCTTTCTCTATCTAGGCGCTCTTTAGTTCTTAAAGATCCATTCGGAAGGATGATAAATGGCAACGTGCCGCCTACATCAAACATTAATAAGGTGAATTCAGAATTAATGCCAGCATCCATATCTATAACTTCAATGAAGCCCAAATCCGTGCCAGCAGGTAGATTTTCTGGAACGCTTTTACGAGCAGATGTCGTGATTATTTCTGGAGCATTATCATTTACGTCATCTACAATAATTGTTACAACTGTAGTACCAGTTAGAGGTGGTTCACCTTTATCTACGGCCAAAGTCCGAAAATTAAATTCTGGGACGGATTCTCTGTCAAAATTCAAAGCAGATGTTATAATGCCTGTTTTGGCTTCGATGGCAACCTTTCCTGTATCCTCGGGGTGGACGTAGTATTCAATGATGCTATTCAGTCCTATGTCTTTATCTGTTGCCGACACTTGTAATATTTTTGTACCAATGCCTATGTTTTCTTTGACATTAGCAACATATCGTTCATTGATAAAGACAGGGGCATTATCGTTTATATCCATCACTCTCACTAAAAAGTTAACAGATGCACTCAAACTTGGTACACCCATGTCATGGCACGTCACTGTGACGTTATGAAGGTCTAGTGTTTCTCTGTCCAATACGTCTCTTACGAGAATCATAAAACCTTTATTCGTGTACTCCTTGACGGCAAATACATTGATGGATACGTTACAGTAAACATTCCCATTGGAACCCTTATCTGAATCTTCGACGTTAACATAGGCTACAAATGCTTGTTCTTTTTCCTCCGTAACATTTACGAAGCCGATATTTCCAGGAGACAAAAGGTTTACGTGGACAATCGGTGGGTTATTTCCTGCATCCTTTAAGAAAACATTGATTTCTTTTTGTGTAAACTGGTATTGCAGGCCGTGATCATATGCCTCGACAATGAATTTAAACTGTTCTTGTCCTTCGTAACGTAGGTCCTTAATAACGTTCACCTCACCAGTGGTTTCATTAACATAAAACATTTCTTTAATTTTGCTAACGTCTTTTTGAAGTTCTGCGATTCTGTAAGACACTATACCATTTTCACCCTGATCTGGGTCAACCGCTTCAAGCTGAAGAATAACAGCTGGTGGAGTTAGATTCTTTTCTATCGTTACGTCATAGCTATTAGACAGAAATTTCGGGGGATTGTCATTAACGTCTGTGACAGTTATAGTTATATTCAGTGTTCCTGTCTTTGGTGGCACACCACCGTCTTTAGCAACCACAACCAAAGAATAACGATCTCTCGTTTCTCTGTCCAGCTTTTCGAAAAGAATTAGTTTTAGAACAGAGTTACCGTAAGGCGTTCTGTTGGATTCCAGTTTGAAGGTGGAATCCATCTGCATCAAGCTATATGATTGAATTGAATTGTTCCCCCAAGTATCTTTGTCACTGGCACTTTTAATACGAAATTCATAACCGATATTTACTCCCTCTGATATTTCGAGTTTAGTTGAATTTTCAGGAAAGACAGGCGCATTATCGTTTATATCTTCGATGGTTACATTAACAGATATAATTGTGAAGAATGGTCTATCCGCCGTTACCGCAATATCCAACTCTTTCACGCAGTCTACAGAAAATTCGCACACGGTTTCCCTATCGATAACCAGAGCTGTTGTTAACACTCCAGTCGTGCGATTGATTCTGAAGTAAGATTTGTCTGGTTTAGAATCGAGGAAATTAAATGCCAAACCTGCCCTATCCTGTTGAGCTATTCTCTGAAAAATTCCTGATGTTACTGCTGTATTTCCGACTTCGTATCCGTCTGGCATCTCTTCAGCAATCGTGAAGCTAATTTTAATAGGATCCGTCGCTGCAGCGTGACAATATGAAAAATATCCCAGGACAGCACAAAAGGCGACGACGAGGGTGACGTGATGAACCATCTCGAAACTTTTGAGGTTGGCTTGTTTGATTCTATTTGCTTAATGGACCAACATAATTATCATCATAATTTGTCCTGAAACTGAACGTAAAACTTTTGATATAAAGATGTGTAAACATAATTGAATATATATATATATATATATATATATATATATATATATATATATATATATATATATATATATATATATATAAATTGATGATCAGATACATAAAAGAATATAAATATGGCTTAATAAACTATTTAAAACAATTAAACATAATGTGAAAACTACAATACCTCTCTCAGTCTATCTCAATGCACCCACACTTCAGATAAACATAATGTGAAAACTACAATACTACTCTCAGTCTATCTCAATGCACCCACACTTCAGATATACATAATGTGAAAACTACAATACCACTCTCAGTCTATCTCAATGCACCCACACTTCAGATATGCGTTTTATGCGTCTTTATGTGCTCATCTGTACTTATACTTATCCTTTAGAAGAAAATTACTTACCAAAGATGCACAAAGAACAGAAAAATGCCTTATTTTATCATCGAAACAAACAAACTAATATCCTTCGACATTTACGGACCCAAAGACCAATTTGACCATGGTCCGTCAAGCAGTACATTGCCCCAACTAAACGCAAGCTGGGTAATAACATCTCTCAAACCTTTGTTATGTACACCCGTCGTTCCTAATAGGTACATTTACCTTTATCTCGGATTAATTCTCAATTGATAGTACAAATTTATCAACACATTACTGGATTATTTGCGAATGTTTATAAACTGCAGGTGGATTCAAGCGTTGTTGTTGCAAGAGTAAGAGCTGATCAGACCGAATCCGGTACAGAAGAGAATCCATTGTTCCAGTATGTAAAATCAACACCTCTTTGACAATAAATTTTAAATGTGTAAATATTGAATCGGAAAAGAAAGGGACGGGTACCCGGGGCAGGAGGATCATTACAATGAATGAAATATAATACTTTTGAAAAGAGAGTTAATAAATGATTGCATTGTCCCAGTCACTCAAAGCACTGCGGAGCCAATGTCCACAAATCATTTGGAGCACACCTCCTTTTGTTTCGGAAACCTTACTTACGACTGCCGCTGTGATGTTTAATTACAGATGTTTATATGACAGGACGAGGCGAATTCAATTAAATTAAAATTATATCCATAAAGCTTAACGCAATGTCACTTCGGAACGCGATAGCTTAAGAGTTTATTAAATCTCATTCACAACCTTACATTTAATGTTAAGTGGAATCGTGACATCTTGTGCTCATTTGTTGGTGGGTAAGTTTTGTAAGATGCTTGAGGTAGGACTGATACGATGTTGGTGGTAAGTTTGGTAAGATGCTAGAGGTAGGACTGATAATATGTTGGTGGTAAGTTTTGTAAGATGCTTGAGGTAGGACTGATAATATGTTGGTGGTAAGTTTGGTAAGATGCTTGAGGTAGGACTGATACGATGTTGGCGGTAAGTTTGGTAAGATGCTAGAGGTAGAACTGATAATATGTTGGTGGTAAGTTTTGTAAGATGCTTGAGGTAGAACTGATAATATGTTGGTGGTAAGTTTGGTAAGATGCTTGAGGTAGGACTGATAAGATGTTGGTGGTAAGTTTGGTAAGATGCTTGAGGTAGGACTGATAAGATGTTGGTGGCAAGTTTGGTAAGATGCTTGAGGTAGGATTGATAATATGTTGGTGGTAAGTTTGGTAAGATGGTAGAGGTATGACAGATAAGATGTTTGTTGTAAGATCTTGAGGTAAGACCGATAAAATGTTGGTGGGTAAGTTTGGTAAGATGCTAGAGGTAGGACGAATACGATTTTGGTAGGTAGGATCGGTAAGATGCCAGTGGTAGGGTTTGGAAGATGCAGGTGGGTAGAATTGTTACGATTGTTAAGATGCTGGTGGGTAGGATCGGTAAGATACTGGTGGTAAAGTTAGGAAGATGATGTTGGGTAGGGTTGTTAAGATGCTGGTGGGTAGGACTGGTAAGATGCTACCAGGTAATATTGATATGATGCTGGTGGGTAGGATTTGGTAAGAACCTGATGAGTAGGTTTGGTAAGACGTTGTTGGCAGGTTTTCGACTGCATGAGAGGGGCTACACGTCTTATACAAAATATTAAGTTAAAAAATAAAGCAGAAACTACAAAATGATTTGATGGAGAAAAACAATGAAAATTATTGCTAAGAAATGCACGACAACCCTATTTTCAAACACGCCTTAGTGCTGTCTTCCTGTTATTCTGACCCGCTGTGGCGTTCTAAATTGTTAGACTACTCTAAAGTTTGTTACAACGATGTTCACACGACTATTTGTTGTTGCCCTTTGATTCAAAATCTTTAAGTTAAATACATGTTTACAACGTTATTCCGAATAAACGTATTCGCTAAGCAGCCCTATCATTTGCTATATCAAAGATTCGATCTTTCCATTGTGCTCTGCCTCGATGTTGATTGTTTCGGTACCGTTGATGAAATGTCTACATTTCCAGAACTATGAATTACCAATGAGATACATTCGCTTTGACAATTAAAGTATTTGAATGGTTTGGTAGACATTGTCTCCAATTTTTTATCTTCTGATCCACAGTATCACATTGAGTTATAAATCCATAGAACCAGACAAAATGTGTCATTGGCTGCTGACATATGAACTCATACTTTATTGACGTATTCTTAACGATATGCAAGTGCGCTCTTTGCCTGACTGGGTTACGAGATTATATTTGATATTACTGATAGCTATAATGTATTTTGTTCACCTAACGGTACGTAACTCATCAGATGATCCCAAACAACCCGGACCGTGGATACTGCTGTGAACTGTATCAGTTTTAAAGGATCTATAAACATGTTTACAAGTTTTGAAGCATTGCAGAGAAAAAAGGAATACAGAAATATCATTTGATAGATAACCTTGATGGGCATAATAAGATTGCAACTCAACATGTTGTAAAGAAATATATGTTGTGTATTATAATGGGACGCCATTTATACCAAAGTTCTTGATTATCTATCACTATTTCTATTCTACTATATAATAATCTGGATAGACGTGTACAAAAGAGCGTCACATACGAATATCTGGAGACAGGTCAAAACAGTCTCCATATTTATTATGCTTGTAAAGTAATTTAAAACTCCACAATGGCGCTCAATGCGAATGTGAACATTAGCGTTGACCAAATTCTATTATTTAAAGATGTATTGAACGTTATGCCGGTTCTGCTCTGTAGCACTTTACAATACCCTTAGCTTGGTTCCAAACTTTAACCATACATATAAATATTGTCATCAACAATATAGATTATCTGATTGTAACACAGTCTAGATAATATCTAACGTGAAAGACGATAAAAGTGTCTTACTATTTTTCAGATACACGACCCAGGTTTTCTCATTTTAGTAAACAATTGAACACAAAGTTTGCTTGGCGCGTTTATTTATTAAATCTTAGCTGGCTTGTTGTGACACATTGACTTCTTTTACATGATTATTTGCTAAAACAATCTCTTATGAACACTTCGACACAAATATCAGTAAACATTCTACTGCCTGTTTAAATCCTTCGGTGATAAGACAGGAATTGTATAACTTGTAAAACAGATTTGGGGGGGGGGCGCTCACCAGTTAGTATGTGCTTTTAAGAGAGTGAACTTTGTAAGGTGAGAATGTTGGCATACCTCTATGCTACTTTAATGTAATGTAGCTGACATTTCTTTGCATATTGTACTTTTGGAAATTGTACATGATCTAAGTATACTGCTAACTAAAATGACATCTCCCTTGTGCTTAAAATATTCGCCTGTATTAGTCTAAAGTACACTATCTTTAGCAGCTATTAAATTATGGAAAATGAATTATTCTAGACTAGACAATACCAGCTTCTAGAAGTTCCATGAATGAATCACCAAATATAAAAATTAACAAAAATGGTATCGGCTATTTTTATACAATTTACCTCTGATGTCCAGGAATTGAAAATGACCAAGTGGAGCTAGCACTTGTTTAAACGGTGAACATCTATAGTAGGGTAAAGCTGTATACCCTATAACTCAAATTACACCCATCAATCGTATACCGAATTAAAGGTTCTTTTAACTATACCTAAAGATATACAAGGTCTTTTTTAAATAGCCAGTATAACCAGTGAGGAAAACCTGGGAAATATTTTTTCTTTAATATTCTAACCCTATGCAAAATACGAAACTGTAGAGCGTCACCTTTGGCACTTTATAAAATGTTCATCATTTTTATTCGGGTAATTTTAGATGTTTTTGAAATTCGAATCAAATCAAGATTTTCCCCGCGTTATTTTGAACAAAGCACACACACACACACACACCCAACGATCTATCAAACGAAGAAAGAATAAAAGGACAATATAAATACGAATTTATCGAAGAACAAGCAGCAGTACACCCACTTCTTTGATTAGAATGGAATGAATCGCGCTCGCGCGCGCGCGCGTGTGTGTGTGTGTGTGTGTGTGTGTGTGTGTGTGTTAATAAGAAAATCGGTTGTTTTCAAGTTGTACAATAAATTATAATAAAGTTGTAATCAACTGAAAAAGAAACAGGTATTCGTTTTGTGATTGATTTACTGTTAGTACATATATTTCGTCATGTTATATTATTACAATTGTTTGCTATCGTAGTTGCCGTTTGACGATGTTTTCTTTGGGTAACATTGAAACAAATACTATTGTTTTTGGAATAATTTCTTAATTTGTACATTTCCTAAGAGGTATACTTAAGCGATTTGACAAATAAGTGAGAGAGAGAAAGAGCAGGCTGGGAAATATCACATGATCCAAAAATGTCAGATCATTATTTTAAGTAATGTATGCTATTTTTCACTAGTTATGAAAGTTGATTTTTTTCTTAGTTTTGCAACCGATGGAATTAAAAGATATGCAAAATAGTAACTTCCTTTAATTTAAAGCTTGATTTAATATTTGCAACAATAACACAAAATAGCACACACACACACACACACCCAACTTTCATTCTGACCTTGTACTGTCGTGCAGTGTCATTGTGATTGCTCAGGTGTCACTAATTTTAGCTAATCCGATTACTCCATACTAATGTAGCACTTGAGAAATATCAACAAATCTATCTAATATCTCTTTAAACCAAACGTAGTGCCAGATAGCCAATAATGCAGCCCTATCAATAGAGATAATCGGGTTCCGCTACAATCCCAATGCCCAAACGGCTCTATAACCATGTTCGTATTGGGGTTTGATTCTAGAAAGAAGTAAAAATATCTCTGCCCACTGATGTGTAACTCTGTACATGGAAGTACATAAAAGTCTTTTCAACCCCGTCATTTTCTGCCTCGGAATTTGCTCTTTGATAAAAGTCAAATTAGAAACAGACACTGTAGTATCCAATTGATTATTATGGCCGGGGCCTCCCTTTAAATAACGAACAATCTTAACGTTGCGGTTCGATTTCATGCAGTTAAAACAAACTTTACCTGTAAAATCAATATGTACCTGGCGTTCAAATCGACTTCTAAGAAAATAAAAGATCACAGCATAATGGAATTAATCTAATAGACTACTATGTATTACGTTATATTTTAAATGCTTGAATTTCAAAAATCTTCGTTACAGAAAAAAAATATTAACATTTCAGCATACCTCTTTAAGTAAGCAATAGTTTGGTTTGAAATTAATCAATATCCAACATATTGGGTTCATTATTGCATGAATTTTACTTGTAATAGGTTGTTTTCTTTGAAAAGATAATATGTATGCGAAGCCATATTGATGTTCATTATAGATTGTCTTTTATTAAGGGTAGGTGGGTAAAAAGACCATCAGTCGTGATAAGTTCCCCTGTTGTTTTTGTGTTGTTTTTTTTTTTTGGGGGAGGGGGCGGATATCTAGCTTATGGCAATTATTTTCCATGATCATTATGGATTGATAATATTATTTTCTTAAAAGTGGTTATTATTTGTCTGAAAAAATATTTACTTTTTTAATTATTCACAAGGACTTGCCACAACAGATAATAACTTCCCACAATACACGTGCATTAATTATCTGGTGTGATATTTTGAATGTACCGTGTATACTCGCATAATGCGTCGGTAGATATGGGTCTATGAAGTTTGTTAGGACTAATCAGTAGATAAAATATCATAGACCCTGATCTGCAGAAGTATTAAGCTACGGTAGATCAGAATCTTCTGTCCGAGACTCATTGAAGAAAGAAAAAGCTTTACTGGAATATTATGACTTATGTTACAGTATCTTAAATTATTTAAGATTTCAACCCACACCGGTAACCCCATCACCACGTTCAGAAATTTGATCGAATTTTATGACATAACCCATAAAAATACCAAAACATTCCATTTACTTAAATGACATTTTCAACGAATCTGCAATTTTGTGTTCTATACACCAAGTACGCCCATAGTGAATATGTTTTTGTGCATAAAACACCTTAGCCTGTCAAGCTAATGCTGGCATTTGTACGTTCAAATACGCCAATAAAAGGGAGTTATGCTAAAAGGTATTTTAAATCGAATTCTCGCATCCACAGTGTAAGGATCTCGAACATAAAAAGAGGCAAATTCAAACATAAAAAAAGTTTACGTTAATGGGATACTGCAGTCAGTAAACTCCTCGACTTTTTTTAGCCGAATAAATTTGGGACTGTATTCATTGCACCACTGTTATACAAATGTTTCTAAAATGTTTTGATCAATGTTTAGAATAAAATAAAGAAATTTTTAAAAATTAATCACGATACGTATGTGCATTGCTAATGAAAACGTGGTTTCCAAATCCAAAAATGTTAATTATATGAATGCAGATTATAAATTATTTCTGTTTTAATTTCATAATTTCATAAACTTAAAAATGTGATTAGTCAAGATTTATGTATTTATCATTTCACTTTTGAAACTAATTCAGTGAATATCCGATTATAGCAGAAAAACGTCTTTCAACTTCATAATTATAGGAGAATAGGGGATATCACGATAATTTTGAACACACCAATCACTGGTAATCGCTGTTTACTTTAATAACTGTACGCTCAATCACCATAGCTGACACGTGTATCGAACTCAAGCAAATTCACAACAAATAATTGTGTGACAATTAAAACAAATATGCATTGGCGCCAAAACTGTCATATTTTCTAATTGGTTCATTTGAAGCATTTTTTTTAAAAAAAGGCAATGTAGTTCTTTTCTATAACCTAGTGTAGCCTCCGTCAATCAGGCCATAATAGACCGTATCTTACTGGAATCAAATAAGATGATTTTCAAGCTACAAATAAATATAAAAATTACTCACGGTAAATCTGACACGTTTCAATGCGAATTTCAATTTGAAATACCAAACAGGTATCTGGTTTCCACACTTTCCTTCGAATTAGAGGGCATCCACTGGGTTCATTGAGATTTGTTATGATTGTGTAACTTCTCTCGAATTTATACAACCTTCAGTTATGGCCTTCCATTCGATTGCTCTCTAACGCAAGAGGGATTAGGAACTGTTTCCTTGTTGGGACCCAATTCCGTATTAAACCGTATCCCCTCCTACTATTATAGCATCTTATCTAACTTCCCATCAGTTCTTTGACCTTCCAACTTTCCTTTGATCATTGAGCAGGAAAACACGTGCCGGATTGTAAATATTGATGGAGAGGAAACTTGGGATTTCTTCAGTAAGTGAAGGGATTTAGCATAATCCACCATGAAAGGAACTTCAACGTTGTAAACTTCTCTGCAATAAATGTATATTTGTCCCCTGGAATATGCATACCAATATAAGCTAAATTAAATCATACTTTTGCATCAACGCTAACAAAGCCTGTTTAGAAAGGCAACCGTGTTTTTCAAAGAAATGGCATTTTAAGGCTGTAAAAGAAATTATAAACGTAATACGAGAAAATGTTGTGAAAAATGTGCTGGATTTAGCAAATGTTGATCTTGTTGAAAATAAAAATAATTGCTTTATTATCCCCTGAGGCTTCTACACGTATGGCTAGATCGACCGTAAACTGTAATATATATATAACGTCTTTTTAGGTATGAGCACTCCAGCATTTTGTTTGTCAAAAAGCATATCTTGTTCTCTCTTTAAATTTTACAAAAAATTATATGAACTTTAACTTGGTTGTCATATAATATTGTTAATGTATGGGGTATTATTGTATTGGTTGGAGGATTTGTTTTTCTTTCTATTTTCTTGCAATTATGATGAACGTGTTTTATTTATTTTGAGGTGAAAACAAATCATAGTTCCAAAATATAAAATATGCTTCAAACAGAAATAAAAAAATATCGTGTAGATAAAGCAGTTTTTTTTTAACGTTTCCATTGTGTTTAAAATGCAAACTATTACGAAAATAGATAGATATATTCAATTCTAACGGATTATTGATATGTATTTGATAAATCAATATCTTTAGAATCATTAAAAAATTCAATAAGAATAAATTTGAATACATCAGAATGTTTCAACAGGATATGGTGTTTATAATAATTTCTTACTTGTCCTTCGACTGGCACGCGTGTAAGACATTTCTCCGTTGCCGACGAAAACCACAATATCGCACATCTTGTATGTAGAGAACATATTTATGTTGCAAGAGACACTTTCAAGACAGACAGCATTCTTTATTGTTGCTTTTAAAAAGTAACTGAATTAATTTTAAGCAATTTTGTTCGTTTAGAATATGTTATTTCAACCTGTCCTTAATTTACACGTATTCACTCACTTTTTTCACTATGATGAACACCAGTGACACACTGGATTTAGTAACATTATGATCACACCCATAACACCGGGTTTTGGTGTATTAATGGTCATACCAATGACACGGGATTTTGGTGTATTATGATCAACATGAGTGACACCAGAGTTTGGTGTAATATTATCGCGCCAATGAAAACGATTTTATTTTGTTCATCCTTCCATTTTTAAACAAAATTTTACTTCGCAGGATTTGGGTGTATCGGTACGAAAGCGTATTAGCGCCAGCATTGGAAAGAATGTTTTACGTTATTTCCCCAGTATGAGGATATAAACATTTCTTGATTTAGAAAAGATTTTAGTAATTTCTAAACTATATTTTCGAAAAAAACTTATCACTTATTTACGACAAGAGACTTCATTAATCAGGAAACTGAAAATCTGCTTTTTTTAATAACCACCATTTAATCTCATTTAATGATACAAGAAAACACACTATAATAGGCAATAAAATTATGCGCATGAAATTGCATATGACAGAGAACAACTCAAAGTTAAGGTCAAAAGTGCATATTCGCTATAACAAAATCATAATTCTCTCATATTAAAGAGCATTTGAATATAGCAAAAAGGTTTTGAGCGTCTGTCAAAATATTTGATTAATATATTTGATTTGATTAATATATTTGTGACGAATTTCTCGAGACCACATTATCACCAGGAAAATATAGATCATTTTAGAAGATAGGAGGGAGAAACATTTCTAAAAGCCACACAAATGACGAGACTTTACTCGCCGTTATTTGCATCTGCATTGAATAAACTACCCAGGAGAAGATATTCACTTTAGAACCGGATAATGGCGCTGACCTCCCCCCAAAAAAGGGTTATTATCTTTCCCTTGACAGCAGCTCAAGGAGGATAATAGACGGCCTTCCTGATAAGAAGTAAATGAGGCGTCACTATTCGTAATGTCCCATCATATTTTTGATTTTACAATAATTTCTCCTGATGTACACACAATTTCTGACAGTGTGTATTAGTTAATAGTCCTGTATTAATACTAGGGGAGAATCCTTTTAAAAAAATGTATATCCTCCACTCAAATATGAATAAGTTATTGATACCTTCATTTTAGGAACTTGACCTGACATACTACAGTGGATTAAAGTTTACTAGATTTGCGGAAAATTAACTACAACTACTAATGGACGATAAAATAAAAAATATCACTATGATGCAATGCAAAATGGCATTAAACCCGAAACAACACAACAACAGATAAAACGAGAAGTAGAAATACAATACATAGATACACAAGAGAGAGAGAGAGAGAGAGAGAGAGAGAGAGAGAGAGAGAGAGAGAGAGAGAGAGAGAGAGAGAGAGAGAGAGAGAGATGGGGGTCTCAGAAAGAAATTATGTTAAGCACAAGCTTAGATTTAACAGAAAACTGATTAAAAAAAGAATAAAGATGTTTTCATATTGTCGTAGAGATAATGTTGCATGATCTATGCACATTTTGTTTCAATATTTGCACATGGATGAAGGCGAAAAACCGAGCAATGTGTCTCTACAGTCAGCACTAAGGCTACTAATTCATTTTCCGTAGAAATAAATGTTAACGTTTGAAAAATACGTTTTTTTAATGCATTAGATGGACTACTACCCTATGATATGCGGGCTCATGGCAGCAAGCAATGAGCGCGGGGCCCCAAGCAACAATTTTCTTTGCCTGAAACGCGGGGCCCATGGCGGTTGCCTCGTTCGTTTTGCCCTAGGGCTGGGCCTGCCTAGATGTATTAATTATGGTATTCAATGTACCCTATGTAGTTCGAAACTTTCATTTGATAAAGGCATGACCGCACAGACTTAGCAAAGTTCCGTACCTTTCAACCCATTTTGGAAGAAAGTCTGCATTTGAAGAAATGTAATTAGAAATGTGTTGAAGCATTACACTGATAATGTATAACATTAGTTGGAAATGTGCAATCACACATCAAGATCTCAGACCAGACAAATCTCTTTCCTTCCAATGTTCGTTAATATCCACTAAGACAATAAGGATGGGTCACCCTGAACTGGTGCAGAGACAGCTAAAGAGATCCAAGTTTTCAAAAAGAACACCGGTCATCTTGTCGTATATCAATCATTGGATCCCCTCTTGCATGTAATGTGTTTGGTATTATTATCTGGCGGATCCTCTAGATGACAGAATATTTATGAGGATGGCTGTTTAGATATGTCCGTCTTACCAGAAATACAAATGTAAAATCAAATTTAACAAAGTCGTTGGCCTCAAATCGTAAATAGATTTTAACATCTTTAACCGTTATTAGTCGCTCACATCTGACTCAGTTTTTCCAGGATCACAATTTAATACAAACCTATAAACATTCTAGCACAATGAAGAAGGCAAAAATGAGAATTAAAGAAAACTCTAGGTTCTCGTAAAATTTAGATGAAATTAACGCTTGCAAGATGTTTTTTTTTTACCGTTGAAAAACTTTTCATAATTCGGATAAGATGCTTTTCTTTCTGGTTTTATGTAGAGAAAGCCTGCTAGATTATGCTGTCATGGTAGCAACAGAAAACTGGAACAAATTAAATGACACTCTATCTCAAACCACTAATTTTTAACAGCATATTCCAACTTCCTTTCCTATCCTGGCCGTCGTACTCAATCAACACCCATACAGGGACCCTGAGTTGTAATAAAAGAAATGCGTGAAATATGTGATGCGCCTCAGGCTTTGACTGCATACACAACGTATTTTACAAAATATGATTGAAGCTTATATTAATGTATATCTGTCCTTCAATGCCCTCCAAGGGACTCCGGTGACAGCCATCTATCCCCCGGTTACAGATGATAACCCCAAAGGGAACATGGCCACGACGTTTTGTGAATATGCGGCTCTAACTTCTTGGTCAGATGCTGTCCGACGTTTTGTGAATATTCATTCAACGGTTTCTCCGCAGACGTGGTAGGGGACTGAGGGACGGATTTTGTTATTGTTATGGTCATTATCAGCACATGAAAGGATATACGTGGCGGTCTGTATATTTTGATGGAGGAAGAACCTAGGAAAACTCGTGAAGAACTCTCGACCCACGGTAGCTTCTGAAACTTTTTCTCACATATTCATCCATGTTGGCTAAACTTGAGACTCGAGCCCGCGTTAACGGAAGTGAGATGTGTGAAGGATCTGAAAAGGCGAGCGCTTTAGGTCATATAACAATCCTGGACTCCGAGGATGGACTGACAAACACGGGATATGAAAATATCAGGATCTACAGCGTGGGTAGAATAAAGTGGACTTACAATACATGCGTCTAGTGAAAAAGGACAGTAATCTACTAAAGTTGGTCAATATTCATAAGGCATACAATAAGACCTAAACCCCGATGATTTTTTTTTTTTTTAAATGTGAGCATTTTATAACTTGACTTTGAAATCCATTCATTAAAATTGAATACATGCATGTTCTAATTTCAATTGTACCATTATCTTTAAAGTAATTTAAAAACACCTTTCTGTCACGTCAAAGACATTTTTCTAGTCATATATCAGACTTTTTCAAACATTTTTTTGTGTATTGTTTTAAACCGCGGTCTATTTTTAATTAGTATGTAGTTCCTTAAATTTTCATGCGTTGGAGGCGACACGTAATGTTATCAAATCTATAAAGGAATCATGTGTCGCCGCATCTTTGTAATATTGACTGGGCCATTTAAAACGTCTTGTCCTTAATCGTATCAATCTTTCGCCTTCTTTGGTTCCGTATAGTGAGGTACAGCTAACAGCTAAATTGTTTTGTTTTTAACATCTCGCGTGTCGAGAACCTAGCATTGTCTCTTCAATTGTTTTGTGATTCATTTTGAGGTGTTAAGCTGTCAGTGTGTTAAATCTTTTGGATATGACTAACGGAAGATTCTCGGATGATAAAATAGTACGCGTTATTCTTCCAAAACAAAAGTATGGATACATGTTTAAAAATTACTGGATAATAAAGATGTATGATATCATCCCTTGTTTGGCTCCAAATTAATAATGCTTATAATTTCTCAAAACTGAAAATAGCAAACTAAGAATGAGCCAGCAAATTATCAAAAGTTGAATTTTTATGAAATATGACTTGCCAAAGAGTCTCTTTGTTATTGTCAAACAGAAACATCAATAGAAAAACTAAGCAAGCTAGACGTAAATTGCAACATTGTGTGTTAAATGTGTGACTGATCAAAGGCGACGAGTAACATAGATTAATTAGATAATGATGGAAGAGGTACTTGGAATTTTGTCACCAA
The DNA here is from genome assembly GCA_030141615.1 of Unio pictorum. NCBI lineage: Eukaryota > Metazoa > Mollusca > Bivalvia > Unionida > Unionidae > Unio > Unio pictorum. The sequence goes on along the minus strand of JARLTB010000203.1, from coordinate 3,984,784 downwards.
TCATAATTTGTTAAGTTCACGATAACGAAATATATACGACTACACAATGCATACAAATTATGAAAAATATCTTTAAAATAGACAGATACAATTTAAATATACTGCTTATTGGTCTTTCTCCTGGGACTGGGGTGGGGGAGTAATATGACAGGTACGCAGTTATTGTCAGTAAAATTTGTCTCGTATAATTAAACCTAAAACTTATGATCTTAACGTTGCTGATATCGTATTTTAAATTAAGACTTGTCTTTATATAGTGACTTGTCTATATGGTGATTTTTTTTTAGGTATAGTTTAAAATGGCATTTTTGTTAAGGCTACTACATTTTTAAATCACTAATTGTGTTTTAAGATCCTATGATTTTCTAACATGCTCTTTCTTATGAATCAAGAAATGTTAAACCAATGCGTCATGAAACACGTTTCTTGCACACAGTACGATCCGAGATTCATAGACATAAACGTTAGCAACGTACGGCAACATTAACACAGTACGATCTGAGATTCAAAAATATAAATATTAGCATAGTACGGTCCGAGTTTCATAGACATAAACATTAACAAAGCACGGTCCGAGATTTAAGGACATCAACAAGAGCAAAGTACGGTCTGAGATATAGAGACATATACATTAACACAGTATGATCCAAGAGTCATAGATATAAATATTAGTATGGTACAGTCCTTGATTTATAGACATACAATTAGTACAGTACGGACCAGGATTTATAAACATAAACATTAACATAGTACGGGCATATAAATTAATACAGTACAGTCTAAGATTCATTTGCATAAACATTAACACGGCACGGTCCGAGATTCATAGACTAGTAGATGTAGCGGTGTCACTAGTAGTGGTGTCAGTAGTAGTAGTTGTTGTAGTAGTATAGCATTAACATCAGCAACAGTAATATTAGCAGCAGCGAGAGCGAAACAAACATAAGTATCATTAATCTTAGCGGTGTTTTAATAATAATAATAATAATAATAATAATAATAATAATAATAATAATAATAATAATAATAATAATAAATATAATAATAACAATAATATGACAATAATACTACTACTACTAATACTTATATAATCAATTAATTAATTAATCAAGTAATGAATAAATTAATTAATTAATTACTGAATTAATGATTTAATGATTTAATTAATTAATTAATTAATAAAAATAAAGATTTAAACAGCACAATAAATGTATCATGTATTAAATGATAAACGTATTTAAGCAGATACCATAATTACTTTGCATGTATAATTATTTACATCACATCAGTATCGTGTTTAAAAAAGGCACCTTTTAACAATTTTGTAAAATGAAAACAAACGAGAAGTGTATTTTCGACTAGCTCTATGGAGCTCCACATATAAGGCGGATGATATTTAGAATGTGATACGGCGGTTGATTCTAAGATGCTAACATACTAAGTATGTATTAATACCTTCGGTAAAGAAAACAAACCCACAATAATAAAAAAAACGCACTAAAACGATTTAACTTACCTGCAAGTTAAAATAGGTGCAGCATAAAGAATCCAGGTGAGAATGAGATAAACATCGGATATCCGAATATACCAGTTGTCTTATAATACTAGGACGACTACACCACTACTATTCACTGTCACAGGTCTTTCTAAACACTGACCTAAAATGATACATCGTATATTTTCCTTAATCAATGGAGTAACTAGGACTATTGATAAATTCAACCAATAATAGACGCATCGCATGTCACGTGATGGATGGAGGTTTGTAATCAACTCACCTGTGTAGAGAGAAAACTGACAGCACGTGGTTGAGATTGACGACAGCTAGGTCAAAACTATGTGTTACATAGCAGGTTAATTTTTAATATATACGTGCATGCGGTAAGGAGAACATATATCATCCTGTCTTTGGTGAACAAACACCTGAATCACCTTGTCAGATTATGCAATGATTTCTATTAACCTCATCAGCTTTCCTATTGGATGTTAATCACATTTCATTAAATTGCTCGGGAAATTAGTTAAGATACATATGTGAATAATCACTTAATAAAGCCAAGAACAAAATAGTAATAAGCACTGTTTAGTATAACAATGATGACGTCTACGACGGCGGCAGCGGCAATGATGGTGACGACGATTATTATGATAAGTAGGGGTTTGGTGACCATAACGATGACATATAGATCATTAAGTGACCATAAGAATGAATCAAAAAAATATATAGATATCAATTAATGTAGATACAAAAATGTTACAGTGACACTTAGTACGATATCGATACGTACGAACCAATATCAAAGTAATGAAAGAGTGTGGTGACAAACAAAGTGTGTATGGCGATATATTGTTGTGATTTAGGGTCTGCTTTGATATAGGGTCTCCTTTTTAACCTACAATGTAAACGATCATTGGTTTTATCTTATTGTCATCTCTGGCAAAATTTCTGTAACTTTGGCCTTGGTTATATCTTTAGAGTATTAATTGATACTTATTCTTGAAAAATTAGAGCTGACGTTGCGTTGATAATCGATGAAAGATAACTTCATATTTCCTTTTCAGATTTAATGTATTCCTTCGATGAGTCCTTTGTAGTAGCTAAATCTTTATATACCACCCGTTCTCCACATTCTTAGTGTAATGAAATCCAAGCCTCGCAGCAAGAAGTATTTAATTTTAATCTCGTTTTGTCGGCATGTCGCTGCTAAATGCAGTCAAATGTCTATAACTGAGAGTTACTTTGAATTGGTTCATCATTTATTTATGTAGCACAAAATATAATATGTTCTTAAAAAGAAGTGAATAATGGGACCCTTTGGCGCGGATCCCGATCTTATCGAAATATTTCATAGCCAGATATCATTGGGATATGAAAAATTATCTATAAACTTTCCAATAAAATGCCCTGTTAATATTATCGCCGGTTTTTAGTTTCAATTAAAAGGTATAAAGTTTCTTAATATACAAAGAACCCACCAGCTTGGAAGGCCAGCTGTAGTTTTTATGAGAGGGATAAACTGGTACAAACTCATAACATACACATATGGCCCAGTATGATAAATCACCTCTATTTTGCAAAGAGTAGAGAAAACGTGTTGTCAAAGAGGCAGATCCATCTATTAATACGGACACATTAACCTGTAAAGAGGTAGAAATTTTCACGACGTCTTAACTATAAATGTTGTAGAGTCTGGTCATTTATTATTTGCTAAAAGGATCTGGACATGTCATTTTGTTTGCTTTCTTGCGTTTGTACATGTATGTATGTATGTATGTATGTATGTATGTATGTATGTATGTATGTATGTATGTATGTATGTATGTGTGTGTGTGTGTGTGTGTGTGTGTGTGTGTGTGTGTGTGTGTGTGTGTGTGTGTGTGTGTGTGTGTGCGTGCGTGCGTGCGTGCGTGCGTGCGTGCGTGCGTGTACGGATGGTTGGATTGAGGGATGGATGGATGGATGGATGGATGGATGTACGGGCGGGCTGGCGGGCGGATAGGCGCATTGATAGATCGACAAATATATGCCAATGATGATGATAACACTTTTTGGCGCTAAAGTATCCATGTTATACACTTGTCCAGTTATACTTCCAAGTTTAAAGTTTCCTTGCGTGATGGTGCAAATTGAATTTACAAACATTGTAGTTCAAGAACTTTGTAGTTGAATAAATATGAAAAGACAAGAATATTGTAATAAATATGACAGGTCAAGTGAGATATTACATAAGCTGGCTGAATATTTATTTTTTAATTTGTGTTATTATTTTTGTTTATACAGCTACTATCCACAATGTGCTGATTTGACAGAGTTATCTTCTCTCTCATTCCATGCGTTGAGCATGAGGAATAATATAATAATATGTTAGACGTGTACTCCAAACATCAACATAACCTTAGTATTCTTTTTTTGAAGTCTGTGATTTCTCATAATGTTGTATTTAATCTTTGATACTGTTCTGCATATTCCAATCTTAAATTTTCCATGAACATTTTCATCATGCTGACTTTATTTTACCTGTGCTCTCTTAGTCTCTAACCTGTTCCTTGCATTATTATTTATTGCAGGCTAATGTTAATCCAATTATGAATATATCATGGTATATCCATATTGAAGGCATTACACAACATGCGCAGTATTTAAGAAAGGATTCGTGTAAAGCTGAGAAAACCAGCAAATCTACGTCACGTGCTTATTTGTACTAACTAAATCAGCTATATTTCCCAGTGGAACTATGGTGTGAAAGTTTGATATAAATAATTCTATAATGTGCACAATATTGTTTTAGGGAATGTAATTCCTTTGAAAATATTTACTCCCTTAACTGTTTTGCTTGTGTTCTACAAGTCACATTACATAAATATTTGTTCAAGCCATTAGAATTATAGTCTTTACAAGAAACAAAACGTTCCCTGCGGACAAATAAAAGGAAATAAAAATGTTACTATTGATACAACGTGTCAGAAAGATTTTGGCAGGGGTACAAGACGGCTGTATTATTCCATCTAGCAAGGTTCATTCTTCAAATTCTGACTTCTTTTTATTACCTGTCGAGCTGCCAGTGAGATACAGGTAACTTTCCTCCTACGTCTTTCCAATATCACCTGAGTTATGTCCTCGGGTGAGGAGAATCGCGAAATCTGGGGATCTCTTCTGCCAAAAATGTTGGATTGCACAACTCTCCTTCGCTCATACACCGATAGCATCAATAATATTTTGGGAGGAATCCGTCTTGTCCAGTATAGGACTGAGGACGAAAAATGACTTGGACACATTACATATCAGATATGATAAAAGCAATGAAGACATAACACTTAAAGGCCCTAGGTAATACGGATAAGGTGCGTTTATTTTTATAAATATTATTTGTCTTTCACGAACGGTGCAGGCCAATGGTGTCATAAAATGGAAATACAATCATAATCAAGTTCATGTATTTCCACAAAAGTGAAAGATCTTTAATATGCTTTTTGAAGTGTGAAATCAAATTCGAAAACCTGAAAATGCATATTGCAGAGACTTTACATGACCCGAATTTTTTTTATAATTATATTAGACGATACGAAGGAATGGTAGTATCTTTAAAATGCCAGGAAATCAGTAGTTCCTTAACGACGACATCTCCCAAGTTATCTCCATTATTTTAGTTTTGTTGGTTTTTGGCAATTTTACGATTTGCTATCTTGTTTTTTAAAAACTTTATAGCGTTTACCTAACTCTAGTATCACAATTAAAAACTAAATTAAAATGCACAGGTCCTACTCACTCAGCATCGTCGCCTAATTATTTCAAAACGCTCTTTGTTATAATAATGAAATCAATTGAGAACCAATTAAGAGCAGTCAACAACAAGGAATCGTTAACGCATGTTTGCAGAAAAAGTCGCTATATACCACATCACCAACGGTTATTATTGCTCGGTCTCTTTCCCCGTCTAAGTTCTAAGGCAGTTATGGTCCCATGTTGTCCGTGAAATGAATTAGGCAGTGCAGAGTCAACATGTCTATATCATAAATATGTCAGTCTGTGTATTCGTGCGCATTGAAATGTTTGTACATTAAAATGGCACAATTGATAATAAACGAATATAATTAATCATATAAGAATTTGATGGATTCGGATACTATTAACAGAAGTGAAGATCTAAAGTAGATTATCGATCACCAAAGAATAATATTTTTCCTTACCACATTAATGCCAATGTGTCTGCTTTGTAGTTAATACTTTTTTTAAAATAAAAATTGCCATGTTGTCTTTCATTTTTAAAATCACAACAATTTGTATTGAAATCACGCTTAGTTTAATTCTTGTTTGAAACGTATACAGAAAAGCTTCAGGTCTCTGGCAAAATATATATCGCCCCTTACTACGAGCTCTTCATAACTGAAAACTGTCCATCATTGTAAAAGGGATGGGTATCTACGGTTTTTTACGTTTATATATTCGGATAAATTTTCATATCAAGAAAGTATTTGTTTTCTCGAGATGTCTATACATACGTTTAAATAATAACAATTGTCTATTTTGTCTTTTTGATGTCCATATTCTTGCTTTTAAGGTTTTCTTTGTCCATGATCGCTGAAGTCAAAGCTCGTGACAGTACTTTTTAATGGTCAACGATTTCAATTAAGTCTGTTCCGATATGTGCTTACTTGCACGCTCATATGTTATGTACCTTTTCAAGATCAAACTCTAGGAAACGATAATTGTTTGTCCTGAGAAAAAAAAACGTTTGAAAATTACATTAGTTTTGACTGGAAAATAGTCCTTTTTATAGTTTTTTTTGAGCATCTTATCGTAAAGTTTTGTAACGATTGTCAACGAACAGTTGCGCACATGCACTTGGAATTAAACATAAGTAAGAACAAAACTGAAAATTATAGCTGCGTAGAATTGTAAGATAGAAGTTGAATTCAAGGATTAAGCGGAGGAATCATATAATAAAACATTTACCAAGTTACATCATGCCTGAAATTGATCAGAACAAAAGAAATTCATCTTTTTGATGTAACAGTCATTTACAGGCATACACATTTTCTAAAATCATGACGAAGAGATCACAATTGCAAATGATGAAGAGAAGCAAATTATAAATTATTAGCTGCAATATGTTTTATATCGAAAGACAAAACATCTCTCTCTCTCTCTCTCTCTCTCTCTCTCTCTCTCTCTCTCTCTCTCTCTCTCTCTCTCTCTCTCTAGAATCTTCATATTAAGTGAAGTTAAATTTGATCACCTTGATTGTTAATTTGATTCTGCATACCCTTTCATACCATTTTAAAAATGTTACCGGTTTAGAAATACACTATTTTCTATTGAAGAGAAGAATTATTCACTACGAGCACTATTAATTGCGTCTGGTACTGGAACGTTTCCATTGTTAAAAATTTTTGTTCTTTAAATTGTAAGAGACTTCCAAACCACCACCTCTCAATTTCACGAATTTTAGTATTCTCTGTAACTTTAATGAACCGCAAATATTTGACTTTGATAAAGTCTGAAGTGTAGAAGTAGAGGGCGATTAGGCGTGTTATGGCCCCTTAATAACCCGTATCATGGGTCTGGTGGTTTTCCGAGATACCCGCTTCATTAACACCTCTTTCAGAATGACTGGGAACCGGAAGCTAGAATGAGGTGACAGGTCAACAAGCAGTCAGTACCACAGCAAAAACCAGCCTGTGCAAGAGTCAAACTTGTTACATTTTCTTACTTTGAGTCAATATTTTGATTGGAACGTAGCAGCTACCTACCAGAAAATTATTTGTGTGTTAGAAGTAATTTGTACTTTAATTGCGAAAGTGTAAGTTTTAAAAATATAAGCGAGTTTAATACGTACACCACGGAAAAGATGAAGTCCTTGTGGTATGAGTAATTTACGGGCTTTGTATAAAAAAAAATATCACTTTGTATTTTAATGATAAAGTATGACATGCCTATTATACGAAATTGAAACTATGAATATTTTTCCTTTAGAAAAGGTAAATACAAGATACATGCTAACATTCTCGAGACCTCATATGCCGGTTCAAATGACATGCAAATGGACATTCAATTGTCATCTTCATTTAAGTCGTGACAAATTTATACCGAAAAAGTCCCTTCAATGTGGCGTGCTATATTTTTATGTATGCAGTGGATACGCTAGAGTTTGGTGTACATGTCCAGAGGCAATGTTTTTAAGGGCACTCCTATCTTACTACAGAGAACAGTTTTTATGTAGTATGCCAGACTCCATAATTCTCCCTCCATATCCGCCCCAAATATAAAATTAGGAATAATCAGAGCACTTAAATTTTTGTTTATTGTAGTCATATCATTATAGATGTAAAGCGTTTAGAGTTTCTAAGGAGTAAGCGCTATACAAAGTCCTCGTTATTATTATTATTATTATTATCATTATTATTATTATTATTATTATTATTATTATTATTATTATTATTATTATTATTGTATTGATGTAATAAGTTAATAAATAATCAAAGTTGCATTTTGCCAATATAGGAGTTAAATCTAAAAAATAATGTATTATAATTTCGTTAAAAATGACGATTTGTCTCTACATTGAAATGAGGTTTGTTCTATTCATGTCTAAATTCGTTAAATATGACGAATTTTTGTCTACAGTAAAACGATGTTGTTTAATTCCTCTATAATTTTGTTAAATACGACGGATTGTTTCTACAGTAAAACGATGTTTGTTTTATTCTTTAATTTTATTTTGGACTAAAGTAGCCTGCTCCAATTTGCGGGCATTGCACCCCAACACAAACTCTCTCTCTCTCTCTCTCTCTCTCTCTCTCTCTCTCTCTCTCTCTCTCTCTCTCTCTCTCTCTCTCTCTCTCTCTCTCTCTCTTGGAATTAAACATATGTAAGATCAAAATTGAAAATTATAGCTGCGTATAATTGTAAGATAGAAGCTGAATTTCAAGGTTTAAGCGGAGGAATCATATAATAAAACTTTTACCAAATTACATCATGCCTGAATTTGATCAGAACAAAAGAAATTCATCTTGTTGATGTAGCAGTCATTTACAGGCATACACATTTTCTAAAATCATGACGAAGAGATCCCAATTGCAAATGATGAAGAGAAGCAAATTATAAATTATTAACTGCAATATGTTTTATATCGAAAGACAAAACATCTCTCTCTCTCTCTCTCTCTCTCTCTCTCTCTCTCTCTCTCTCTCTCTCTCTCTCTCTCTCTCTCTCTCTCTCTCACACACACACACACACACACACACACACATCGTGTCATGCGTGCTTGACAGCTATGTAACAATTTATTTACACATTCGAATTCCACAGTTACAATCAGGAGATGAGTGGACAACATGCATAATACAAAAGTTGCTTCCTTATACACTACATTGAAGCCATTCCACGCCTTCTTGTTTCAATTGTTCTGTTTTCTAACACGAACAGCCTTAACAAATCAACCAAGATAATTTAATGAAGTTGTCGATAAGAGTTTACGCATGCATTACCATTCCCTAACATTTGTTAGGATTACTCCAAATCAATTAAAAGAAAGGTAAAAAATGTGTTCTCACTTCTTTAGAAACAACGACCGAGTATTAAATGTTCGTGCTAAATATGCATGAATGCATGTGCGACGATACCCGATTGTGTGCATGGTCTTGGATTTTAGAATATAAATTAACATAGCTAATTACAAAAACTGACCATATGGCAGATGGGTCAGTCCTGACCAAATGTGTTCTCCTTGTTAAAGAAAAGTTATTAATATAGTTATTATTAATGTTATTATTAGTAGAGAAGGAAATATCGGGATCTCTAAACAAAAAAGCCAAAACAACAATCTTAATATGCTTCAAGTATACTGATTATTCGATGTTTTAGGAGCTGCGTTATACAATGTGGACTAATAATCAGACACCTGTCATATTTTGAGCTTCATCATCACCAGTATCAGTCTCTTGACCTAGTGTGGTCATTGAGGCACTGTGCTGCTGAACATCTGACCAGTTCCCTCCACTTGTCTCGATCATGTGACAATGCTGTGCCTCCGCAAAACTTTTCCTGGTCCATTATGTGATGTTGTCAGTCCACTTTTTTTTCTCTGTCTACCTCTCTCTCTGCCACCTTGGACACTGTCCTGCAGTACTGTTGTGGATAGACTATCCATAATTTTGAGCTTAAATTAAACAAAATAAGCCATACAGCAAAACATGTACTGTACAGAATGTTATGAGACTGTATCAATATATCGATACAGTTTATAAAGTCGTCGTTACAAATTAAACACTTCATATTTACCAGATAAAGTTATATTACTGTTATGTCATGAAAATGTATTAGTTAATTTATACAATGTGTGTTGTACCCTGTTTCGACTTTTCTGGAATGTGGAATAGTTTGAACGATCTATGCCTTGCGGTAGAATGCTTGTGAAACAAAAGCTCGATTTTTTTTACTATTCTTAATCGGCGAAGATTCGCCAAAACATCCATAACGACTCACAACTCATTTGCATAACATAACACATCATATAAAATCTAAGTATTTTTGTTGACACTTACCCAGTGTGAATTAGTATCAATAGTTTAGTGCCTAGTGAAACTTTAATGAAAATTGGTTGAAATTTGTTTACATTACGATTATTTTAATTGGTACATGATATACGGTGGTAGTCCAAAAAGTGACAAGGATTTGGCCAAAAGTCCGTCAAGCTGCCATGTACATGTAAATTGAGCGATGATCCCATCGTGCACAGCGACGGTATTTGGTCGGTGATTCATTGGTATCGGCACGTGTTGAGTGACATACAACGATATGGCAATCCTGCTGTCCCATGGCCAATGACGTTCAGTACTTACAAACAGCGACCAGCAATTATGAAGGTTTTTTTGTCTACCTGTTATACGGATCTATCACACGTGCTCACGTTAATGCACCACCTTAACATCACAATGCACCTAACATTATTTCTATATATCTGTCCACCCATCCATCCATTCATCCATCCGTCTATCTATCTATCTATCTATCTATCTATCTATCTATCTATCTATCTATCTATCTATCTATCTATCGATCGATCGATCAGTCGATCGAAGATTTACTTGGTGGCGCACACATTCTTATCGTTGACTGCAAAAAAATAAAAAAATAGAAAAAAATTGAAGTTTTTACCATCTTAATCTTCTGTTTAATTCTTGTATTATTCCCAATCTGACATTCGTATTTCACTCGTGTGACGTTTGATTCAAAAGTTTAAATAGATTAAAGGAAAGGAAAGGAATTATTTGAAATTACTTCCATTTTTTTCTTTCTTTCTTTTTGTCTTGTTTTCCGTCTGCACTGGAAATTTACTGACCCATAAGGCACAAATGGCGGAACCTTGGGAAAAAAATAACTTTGACACCGTTATAGCTTTCTTCACTCTCATTGGGCCATTCGCCATTTAAGAATCGTTGAGGACGGAATGCCGCCAAAAGAAATTATAGAAAAAGAACGTCACCTATGCTTTATTTTCGGCTTTATAAGTGCAAATGCCTCCTTATTTTCGAAACTGAGAAAAGTAGCACATATTTGGTTGACTTTAGTTGAAAACTGTATTAGGAAACAATAAAAAAATTGATATTTGAGGATTTGGGTAAAATTAGTATCTTGGTACCAATTTTAGATTACAGAGTGTCAGATGCAATCCAAAAACCACAACAATGATACATATAAAATGTGGGAACACACTTCGACAAATGCGTTTTCGGAAGCAAGGAGGCTCGTTGCAAAAGCTCTTCCCAAATATCTACAACCTGGAAGCCAATTGATATAATCTCCTTCATCAGAATGACAGACACAGAAACAATGACGTTTTAAGAAATACACAAGCAAATCCTCATTCCTCACCAAACACACTTACAAAATATTTTTACCATTCCTCTAACGACACCCTTGCGTTTTGCAGATCACGCCATACTACTAGCAAATCGTTTCCAAACAGCTTTACCAGGTAGACAAGTATGTGATAAAAGCTGGTTCTTCTGTTAGTGTTACCCTTTCTAACTCTCTTCCACCGACAGAACAGACTCCTAACTTCTCAACTCTGGCAATTCCTATGCATATATTATTGTATACGACCACGAGCACCAATGTCAACTAACGCGGGAAATTTCACTTAACTTAACCCTCCAACCATTAAAATTGAAGCATGACATTGAGGACGCACCCGGAATGCAACGAATGACATATCCCGACCCAAATTTTTTAATGAAATGATAGTAATTTGCATCCAAGTTTACTACGCATTCAGCAATACAAACGACACATCGGCAAAACCCAATAAGAATCTTTTGCTAGTGCCAAGGGACAGCATCTGACCAAGAAGTTAGAGCCGCAAATAAATGTCAAGTATTTGTAAATATCGTAGTTATTGAGAGGAGAAAGAATGGTTTTCAGACCATTTTCACAAATTTAATATTTTTGTTACAAAACAGGCGTTTCCCATTGCAACAAATCTTCTATCAGCTAGTAAATTATTCTCTGAAACTATTTTTTGAATTTGGACATGTCAACCTATGCCTCTCCAAACACTTACATTTTATACCTATACTTGAAGACTCCAACTACCGTACAGGGGCTGATACCGTACTCGTGACGGATGAGTCAGCGGCTGCATATATACACTTAGCACTGGTAACATCCACGAAGCAAATTTGCAAAATGTTTCCAAATACAAAGAATTGGTAATATGAAGACGCATAAGGACTATTGTCACCAGTTATATGGAGTTATTTTTTGGGCGATAATTACATGATTTATAATATTAGCAACAGGACCGGATCAGTTAAAGTCTTGGGGATGTGATGGGTTTCAAAATGTCAAAAGGGTCCTGAATTTCCCTGAATGGGCACCAAGTCAAAAGTCTATTTACTCAAAGTGTGCATAATATCAAATAAATATTTATTAGAATAAAACGATGCTCAAATTTCAAGCGACAGTACATTTGTAAAATGTATACTTCTTTCAAGGGATGTTTTGTTTGATCAACCTCTTTCAGAACCAATTAATCATAATACAGTATTGGAAGCAATACTTTTGAGCACGACCTCTACTGACCAGAAGAAAAAATAAAAGGAGAAAAATTCTAAATTAATTGTTTAGGAGCTTCCAAAAATAATTATACCGAAGCTGCAAAATTGATCGAAACTGGTGAAATTTATTATTATTATTATTATTATTATTATTATTATTATTATTATTATTATTATTATTATTATTTCGTTTTCAAGTCTTTTTAATTTTTTTTTACTAATCATTATGCGGGGTAATTGAGAAGCTAGATAGAGTCAGTTTTAATAAAAGCTCCAACGTTCTCTCTGTCTGCCAGCCTATACGTCTATATATCTATCCCTCAGGTCGAGAAACAGGCCACTCCGCCCGCTACCACCCCAGATGTACGTATATATATCCCACACAAGTATCTGATGGACACGATATATTTCATCTTCCACCAATAAGACCGCTACACTTTGGCAAATATCCGTTCTATATATCTATTTATATACAGTCCATGGTCTGCTAAAACCATGGTCTGCTAGAAGTGCAAATAATTCATCTTTGAAATGTCAGGTTGATCGATAGCTCTACAGCACGTGCTATATTTTCAAATAGTTTATCTAAATATGTTACAATCTTTTATGTACCTAGTCTATTTCACAATCAACCTTCTTTGTTCCTTCGTAGTAACTTTGTTTGCACTGTCTGGAGCATTTTGAACTTACCTCTAAGGAAATAAATGGTTAAACTGCATGTTTTCGTTAGTGGACTATACTATATACAAATTCTTTCCCAGATTATCCAAAACAGTTAACATTACAATTAATCCTTATCGAAGTTTCTTTTCTTCTCCAAAACCGATTTGTTTTGGAAAGTCATATATTTCTATTGTTTTAAAGAAACTTTATATACTATATTTATCACAAGATACAGTCTTATAAAGGTAGTTTCAATTAACGATTTTTTGTGTGTGTATGCGTTAAAATTGTGATAATGACCGATTGTATCCCAATGTATCTATTATCAATCATTTGAAACATGATATTTAGAGAAAATATTAGCTTAAATGATATACATTTCAGCCCTTTAGGGTTCCACGGCTATATATCGCCTGCTGAATATGCAAAACGTCTGCCGCAGGGGTAAAAATCGGATTAATTAAGGGTGAGAGAAGGGCTTTCGTATTTATTCAGGAACTCGCCATTTAAAATAAATAAGCTCGCGGTGGAGACATCCTCAAAGATGATTAAAATAAATATTAAGCCGACATAAAGTCGACAGGCTTCTAATAGAAAGAACTATGAAAAGAATACTCAAATGAAAAAAAACATGACTGTTTGCCGACTTTCAAGAACCAGGTGAAGGGAATAATTTAGCATTCTTGGTAGAACTATAACAAAGCCAATAAAACTTAGTTTCGTTCAGAAAGGCGTGCAAAATGAATACTTAATGGATTTTATATATGTTAATAAAACTCATAAAACTATCAAAGAACTATCTCTGTTTTGTGGAAAATAGGACGCGTGACAGACTAGGCACACAACAAATCTTCTCGTGACCTAGGTGCAGAGCGAAGTATCTATATAATTGTTCATTTGGTCCACGCGGCAAGAATCTACCGTTATTGAATATTTTGAAACTCGAGTAGCGAAAACAAGATAGGGAGCAGTTACCCCATATAGAAACATTTTTAGTTTCAGGATGTCTGAAAAAAAATAGTTTTTTACAGAAAATACTTGGTATTTAGCTCTTTTCATGATTTGTTTTTTTTTAAAAAAAACATTGTGTGTAAACCGCCGGGCAGGACTTTATAAACCAGTCCAACCTGTTTGACCGGGGTTCTTAAACCTCAATTAACTGAGCACTTCTCCGAGATTACCACTGTTTCAATGTTCTAAAACCATTGTATAATCATATGAAATATATTTGAACTCCAATGATTTTATTTTAAAAACCTTCACGTTCAGCAATCGTAAGGACCATAAACTGTATATATATATATATATATATATATATATATATATATATATATATATATATATATATATATATATATATATATATATATATATATATATATATATAAAACGCATTGAAGAAACAGGTGCCTTTGCAAACTGTTAGTTAATAAATCACTTGAAGTAGGTATATTTATTTTCCGAACATTTGTGCGCTTTACACCGATATGATTCGGTATATTTCATTTCGGATTTCTCTCTATTTGAATGATACGACATGTTTAATGTCACTTTTGTGCTTGTAAAGGGTTAACTTGTAAATTTCAAAAGTTATATCACATATATTGCATATATTTTGCATTCTCTTGTTGAGTTATTTGGGAATGATACTTTTTTTGGATTCTGTTGTAGAGTTATTTGTGAATGATACTTTTTGGAACGTTTTGATTCTGTTGTAGAGTTATTTGCAGGGAAAATTGTTTTTGGAACTTTTTTAAAATTCTTTTGCAGGCATTTTCACGGTTGATATTTTTATTGCAACTGTTTGGAAATTTCTTGTAGTTTTTTTTTTTTTTTTGTGGATGATACTTTTCTTGGAACATCTTGGTTAGATAATCTGCCAGTACAGAGTACTATTAATAGCGACTTTGCCAAGTTTACAGCATGGGTCTGTTATTGATAATCTTTTTTAATAAGTTTGTTTATCAATTATAAACAGAAATATTGATACATGTATTATTTTTCTGAACGTTTCTGTTAGTAACATCATTTGCATTTTGCTGAAAGCCATAGACAACTAAAACTAGCATTGCCGTCTTGTGCTAAATGGATCAGTTATGTTAGTAAAGTTAATCCGAACGCATCTAAATATGTGACAAACACGTCCTAAGCTAAACTTGGTAAATTATTTATCCGTCTAATTTTAGAATCTCTGAGTAAAGTCTGGACTATTTGCTCAAACATGATTCTGAAATCTTGAAAAATAATAATTCAAAAGAAATGCGAATCGTTACAGGTCTACCCGTTTATTGTCATGGAGACTATCCTGGTGTGATAACTGGTTGTCAAAACAAAGAGAGGAGATAGGATTATTGATGATGTACTGGAGAATTAATAACCAACTATTCAAGCCGTATTCTGCCACAAAGAAGATAAGAAGCATTTAATTATCGACATGTAACGCATCTCTCCAAACATCACACCAATCGCTACCAGACTTTGGATCTGTCAGATTAGAGGAAGCGCGATGGTTAAAGGCGCCCGGGTTGGGAGGACAATTTTTTTTTAAAAAGTTACGCCTCTATTTTAGTAGAGAACAAAACGTTTCTACGACACTTGCCAACCTAATTCCTCATCCCCATCCCCAAAACATTCGTCTTTTAAAAGATTGTCCCGTTTACACTATGCTAAAGGTAAAATACTATGAAAATTTTAGCTAAAGGCATAACTAGTAAGAAACAAATATTTTCGATAATAATAAATGTGGCTGCGATCAAACGTATACTTGTTCTATTTAAACTTGTATTCTTTGCATGAACTAACATCTCTCTCTCTCTCTCTCTCTCTCTCTCTCTCTCTCTCTCTCTCTCTCTCTCTCTCTCTCTCTCTCCATTATCATCATCATCATCATCATCATCATCCTGGGAAAGAAGCGCAGATCTTAGTCTATACGGTTTGTGAGGACTAATCAGTAGAAGAAACAACATAAACCATGATCTGACGGCGCATGATGCATCAGTAAATCAGGATCTTTATTGTTTGTAGTTGGACTCGTGCTAAATACGAATACATATCTACATGTATCACATCTATTACTGTCACTCAAATACAGTAATTCACATTTTGGGGCTTGATAGGAAGCATTACCTTTTCTTTCCTTCTTTGGAGGGTGCTCTCACCCATTTTTAATTTTCCAGACTATTTTAGAGAGGCCCTCCTGCCATTATGCTAGATATTTGCTATATGATAACAAAAAATAATTTTACATTTTTGTAGAAGTTTGTTCTTTTAAAGTTATGTTCGTCGTCATGAAGAAAGTCTCGTGCCATATTGTAGTTTTCTTCTTATTCTCTTTCAAAACCGCTCCGGTGGCCCAGTGATTAGAGCGTCCGTCTCGGGCGCGGGAGGTCGTGTGTTCGAACCCCGGCAGAGTCATACCAAAGACTTACAAAAATGGTACTAACAACTACCTCGCATAGCGTTCAGCATTAAGAGGTTAGTGTTAGGACTGGTCGGCCTGGTGTCAGGATAATGTGACTGGGTGGGACATCATGCTACATGTCTGCGGCATGATGCCCCAGTGCTAGACATCACTATAAACTGCACACTGCAGACATCGCAGTGATAGGACTGAACAATTGTTAAAGCTACGTTAAAAATCCCAATCCCAATTTTCTGTTTTCCGTTCCCTTCTTTTTTCTTTCCTTCGTACCACCCGACTCTCTCTCTCTCTCTCTCTCTCTCTCTCTCTCTCTCTCTCTCTCTCTCTCTCTCTCTCTCTCTCTCTCTCTCTCTCTCAGTTTATCTTGTTGGTAGTATTGCCTTGGATCTTATTTCTGTATGTTGTTTAACGTGAGTCACTGTTTCATTCACTGTTTGAATTTGCTCTTTATGTTGGACTTTATTTTGTTGTAGGTCTGGTCTTTTCTCTGTAGATTGTTTAAGATGGGTCACTGTTTCATTCCTTGTTTGTATTTGCTCTTTCTGTTGGGGTTTACGTTGTTGAGCCTGCTTTTGTTGATTAGTTATCCTAATGTTTTGGGTGTGTTACGTGCTTAGGCTCGAATAACCAGCAACACAGAAAGAGTGAAAACTAACAAGCTTGTAAAACTTTAACAATGAATTTATTAAGTACAATTATTTTCATAAAATAAATAAACTTACAGTTTTAGAGAATCAAATCCAACATTAATCCAATATAGAATTCACAAAAATAATCCACTAATGGAATTGTAAGAGTCCTGATAAATAAATGTTCTAATAGTTCCAGGTTCGAATCTTGACGATGTAATCCAAAATGGCTGACAATGTCACGTGATGCAGTTCTTGTTTAATTTATCATCCAAATGAATTATGAGCACATGTTTTCTCCTCCAAATAGATAATAAATCCTCTTTCTTCAATGAATTGACACAAAGTCCAGAACAAGATAATAAAAATTATAACTCAAACATGAATACACAACTGTTCATTTTAAAGCCCAAAATTCTACTGATTTGTTCTATCCCAAACAACAGTTCTTATACTTGTTTTTCTTAAGTAAACAAGTGATCACGTGATTTTCTAGAAATTGATAGAGGTTCATGGAAAGTCACAGAAAGAGACTGCCTTCAAAAAGTCACGTATTAAAAGAATGATCCAGAAGAAAAACCATCCCCAATAACTAAAAATAAAAGTTATCCTTGAAATTAACCAATAGTATTAAAGACCAGTTTATCAATCTGAAGCAAGGTCAGATAAAGAGGTAACCAAGCCAAGGTCAGCCTGTTTACAACTAGAACCCAGGTCAACCTGAATTTTCCAGAAAAAAATCTCCCAATTAATGAACGTTAAACCCAAAATGACAAATTTGGATTTAACAATAAAAAATAAATAAATTAAATCCAATAGCCGTAACACCTTCCCCCATAAAATAAAAAGAAAGGTTTATATGATAAAACTTTCTTTTTATCACAAACCAATTTACATCTGAAATTAAAAGAACTAGTATAAATTACACAATATAATGAATTGTTATACACAGGAAAAACGTCTGCAATTATATTATCAAGAAATAGCCTCAACCTTTTAACTTGTCCATGTCCCACAAAATGTCCTAAGAAAACCACTCTAGCAGGGCAGAACTCACTTTTAAATAATTTAACAGTCAGACATGCATTAGTGAGTCTGTCAAAAAAATTTCTAATTGTTGCTAGATGTTCTCTCCAGGTGTCGTTGTAGATGATGACGTCAAAATTTTCTAGACCTGTAATGATCATTTTTATGAGATGTTGAATTGGACTTTCTTTATATTGGTCGAGTCCATTTGGAGTCACAATGTTAAGTTTTCCTTTGCTTTTTCCGTAGTGGAATCTGCCAAAATCCTTTCAGAAGGTCAAATTTGGTGACATACTTGGCATTCCCGATTTTATCAATACAATCGTCAATTCTTGGTTTTGGGAATGAATCTGTTTTTGTCACTTTGTTCACCTTCCTTTAATTAATACACATACGGAAAGTTTTATTTGGTTTTGAAACAGGTATGCATGGTGAACTCCAATCACTTTTACTGGGCTTGATAAAATCATTCTCCAGCAAATATTGAATTTCCTTTTTCAAGAATTCCTGTTTGAGTGGACTCGTCCAGCATGGATGCTGTTTGGAATTTTCAATTTCAACGTCATGAAAATTTTGTTTGTCCTTGTAAGAATATCTGGACATAAGTGCTCATATAATAATAATAACTTTCAGCTCATTTCTTTCTTGTACTTGCAAATGTAAAAGTTTCTGGTCTAGATTTTTCATAATTTCTGAATTCCAACAATTTGTCGCTCCAATGTCAGTAAAATCCGATGATATTCCTTCACTATGTGGGACAGGTACCACTAAATTAATTACATATTTAACATGGCCATCTCTTTCAATATACTGGTACTCCTATAATTTATTTAGATCCCAGGAGCACTAATACTATAAATTAACTAATTCATTTTCTTCTTAACTTTGTAAGGGCCGTAATATCTAATCTGAAGAAAAGTAAGAATGAGCAAGAGTAACACAACCCCAATATCAGACTCAAAAGTTCTCTCCCCTGTAGCTCTTTCAACCCATAGTTTCACTTTTAACTTGGAATACTGAATTGGGCATTCATTCATAACTTGCTGGAAAATTCCAGACATGAAGTTTGAACCTTGATCAAACTCAATAGATTTGGGAAGGCCATACTGAGTAAAAACCTTTATCAAAGCTTTTACTGTTTTATATTTTATATTCCTCAACGGAATAGCCTCTGGAAACCTTGTTGATGCACACATAATGGTCAACAGGTATTGGTTATTTGACTTGGTCTTAGGTAAGGGATCTACACAATCTGCCATAATTCTACCAAATGATTTATCAAAGGCAGGAATAGGTTGCAGATGAGCCTTAGGTATCTTCTGATTGGGTTTTCCTACAATTTGACAAATATGACAAGATCTACAGTATTTGACAACATCACCCTTGATTTTTGGCCAATAGAAGTGAGTCAAGATCTTGTGATACATTTTATTAATCCCTAAATGACCAGCCAAAGGAGTTTCATGGGCCAGATTAAGTATTTCCTGTCTGTAAGGTTCTGGAACTACTATTTGATAGTTCACTGACCACTCATCACCAACAAGTACCTCGGAAGGTCTCCATTTTCTCATAAGAATTCCATTTCTAATGACATAACAGACAGGAACTTCAGTGACTTCAGTCTCATTTATGACCCTTTGAAACAAATAGGAGATCTCAGGATCTTTTTCCTGTTCAACGACAAGTGACTGTCGTTTATCACCCTGATTAAGAGAATGAGTTGTTAAAAGAGGATCACTATGATCAATACCTTCTGATTGATATAAACCAAGAGTAAAAGTGACCTCATCATAAACCTGACCTATACAAGGGTCAGTTGAAGGAATGCTGCCTTCTGTAACATCATTCTCAAAATCATCACCCTGATTAGAATAAAGAGAATGAGTTGTTAAAAGAGGATCACTATGATCAATACCTTCTGATTGATCCAAACAAGAAGTAAATCTGACCTCATCAAAAGCCTGACCTATACATATGTTAGCCAAGGGAATACTGCCCGTTTCAACTTCATTCTCAAGAGCTTTCTTTGCCATAGCTCTGGTAACTGTACAAGCTTGACATATATCAGGGATTTCTTTTTCAATTGGATCAACTTTCTGATCCAAATTAGGCTTGTCAGTTACAAGTGGATTAACCACAACCTTGTGCCCAGCTAAGTCGTTGCCTAGCAATAAATCTATTCCCTCAACAGGTAAAACCGAGACCGTTCCGATTGTCACAGGTCCTGATACTAAGTCTGATGACAAATTTACACAATGGAGAGGAACATTAACAACGCCGCACTCTACTCCCTGAATAAGAACACTTTCATTAGAAGAAGACTTCTCAGAAAAAGGCAAAGTACCTGATAATAAAAGACTCTGAGAGGCTCCTGTGTCCCTTAAAATTTTAATAGGGGTGGGATTGTCTGAATCACCCAAGAGTGATATAGAATCCTTCGATATGAATGGTTCATAATTCTCCATATCAAAATCAGACTGGGATTTATTAGACCCAACAATTGTATTGCTTTCAATACACGACTTTGACCTTGACCTCTTTTAAATAAGAGCATTTAGAACAGGCCTGTCTTGATTCTGATGCCTATTTTTCAATTTGTAGCAATCAGAAATAATGTGTCCTTTTTTCTTGCAAAAGTTACACATTGGAAGAGACAAGGATCCAGAATCAAACTTCTCTGAAGTCTGATTTTTGAAAGTTGTGTTAGTTTGAGTTTTAGAAGGGCTTGAATTAGGCGGAAATACTTTTCTGCCATTAAATTGTTGAGTAGAAGTCTTGTTAACAAAAGGAACTTTATGTGTCAAAGAATATTCGTCAGCAGCTCGAGCAGCATTTTCCAAGGTTTCAATCTGATGCTCATCAAGATAAGTTTTAACATCATTATGGACACAGTTTTTGAACTCTTCAATTAATATAATTTGCTTGAGATTTTGATAATCTTGCTCGACTTTCTTGGCTAAACACCATCTATCAAACAACTGCTCTTTTTGTCTAGCAAATTCGACATGAGTTTGTCCAGCTTCTTTTCTGTAATTTCTAAATTTTTGCCTATAAGCTTCAGGAACTAACTCATAACCTATTAAAATGCATTCTTTAACTACATCACAGTCACTACTTTGATGAACAGACAGTGAAGTGTAAATCTCGCTAGCCTTACCAGTAAGTACACATTGTAGTAACTAAGTCCAATTTTCTCTTGGCCACTTTAAATTTTCTGCAACGTTTTCAAAAAGAATAAAATATTTGTCTATTTCTTTTTCTTTGAAAGGGGGCACTAATCTAATATTCCTTGCTAAATCAAAACTTTGGTTTGAAGTATGATGGTGATTCTCACTTGCCAGCTCGAATTCTTTCATTTTACACTGATATTCCCTTTCTTCCTTCTCTCTCTCTCTCTCTCTCTCTCTCTCTCTCTCTCTCTCTCTCTCTCTCTCTCTCTCTCTCTCTCTCTCTCGTTCAATTTGTTTTTCTTGTAACCTTTCCTGTCTCTCTCTCTCTCCTCTTTTTCAAATTGTAATTGTCTTTCTTTCTCCCTTTCTTGTCTCTCTCTCTCCTCTTTTTCAGATTGTAATTGTCTTTCTTTCTCCCTTTCCTGAAATTCCAGTTTTTTTAAACTCTAATTCACTCTCTCTCTCTCTCTGAAATTCCAGCTTCTTCAACTCTAATTCCATCTTGAATTTTAATTCTAATTCCTTCAGTTTAATGACAGAGTCTGATGTAGACTTACTGACTGGAATCAAAGCACTTTGTTCAAAAACATCCTGTTCTACCAAATACTGGACCAAAATCCTTTTGATATCTTGTTTCTTTAAAGAAGCCTTGACTTCAGAAAGATCGTATTTTCTGGCAAGTTGAACCAACTCGTCTTTTTTTGAAAAGATCTAATTGCTCCTGGGTAGGATTAGAAAGAAATATTTCTACCTTAGATGTCATTTTAATACAAGCGTGTCAGTCTCACTAAAGATTTAAAATTTTCAAAAACTAGGGGAAATTCAAATTTAAATTCAAATTTATCTCAAATCTCAATCCGGACGATAGCCACCAATTCTATGTTACGTGCTTAGGCTCGAATAAGCAGCAACACAGAAAGAGTGAAAACTAACAAGCTTGTATAACTTTAACAATGGTTTATTTAGTACATTTATTTTCATAAAATAAATAAACTTACAGTTTTAGAGAATCAAATCCAACATTAATCCAATATAGAATTCACAAAAATAATCCACTAATGGAATTGTAAGAGTCCTGATAAATAAATGTTCTAATAGTTCCAGGTTCGAATCTTGACGATGTAATCCAAAATGGCTGACAATGTCACGTGATGCAGTTCTTGTTTAATTTATCATCCAAATGAATTATGAGCACATATTTTCTCCTCCAAATAGATAATAAATCCTCTTTCTTCAATGAATTGACACAAAGTCCAGAACAAGATAATAAAAATTATAACTCAAACATGAATACACAACTGTTCATTTTAAAGCCCAAAATTCTACTGATTTGTTCTATCCCAAACAACAGTTCTTATACTTGTTTTTCTTAAGTAAACAAGTGATCACGTGATTTTCTAGAAATTGATAGAGGTTCATGGAAAGTCACAGAAAGAGACTGCCTTCAAAAAGTCACGTATTAAAAGAATGATCCAGAAGAAAAACCATCCCCAATAACTAAAAATAAAAGTTATCCTTGAAATTAACCAATAGTATTAAAGACCTGTTTATCAATCTGAAGCAAGGTCAGATAAAGAGGTAACCAAGCCAAGGTCAGCCTGTTTACAACTAGAACCCAGGTCAACCTGAATTTTCCAGAAAAAATCTCCCAATTAATGAATGTTAAACCCAAAGTGACAAATTTGGATTTAACAATAAAAAATAAATAAATTAAATCCAATAGCCGTAACAGGTGATACTCGTCCCTTTTCGGAAAGGGGTTGGTTGATTTGTTCTTCTGTTGTTGTTGTTGTTGTTGTTGTTGTTTCTCCTAGTCTTGTTGTTGTTGCTGTTATTGTACTCTTCCTCTTTGCACCTCATTCGTTTTGGGTCATTTGAAGGGGATATGTCCCGTTTCATTACACCTGTTACATTTTCGATTGTAAATGCATCCGTTGTACCAAGTTTTCGCAAGGAAACCATGCATAAAATATGACCTCTTGATAAATTTTAATTGTGTTTTCTCTAATTCTAAGATTCTCATCCCGTCCTAGAGCTATGTTGATTGATGTTGCAGGGATGGTCGCCATTCTAGATGAAATAATCTGCACGGTGAATTTGTCCTCAAAGTGCTTAACCACTGCTTCTAATGGTATCTCTAGAGGAATATCAGATATACTCAACTCTCTCGTTCACTTTTTGATTTTCCATAGCAAGGGAGTTGGTTGTTCCACAGTTATAACCCCTTTTAGTATTGTCATTTCCCCACCAAATAAGAAGGGTTGTTTTCCTTTAGGTCTTATCTTATACCCTTTATACCCCATGACATTTATGGAGTAGAGCCTCTTGGTGTAATCCGGATCCTTTACTTTATTTGCTACCATAACATCTGCTGAGCTTGAGAATTCTCCCTGGGAATTTGTGACATGTCCAGAAATTGGGCACCTTCTTTGTAATCACATTGCAAATAACTTCAATTGTCCTGTTCGATGCGTGTGACCTTGAATTGTTTTCAATGTTCCTTAGAGCTTTCATGTTTGCTATCCCACACCTTGCCATTTTCTTTCTCCTTTTTAAGTATAATTTTCTTCTTCTTAGTTTAAGTTTCTTCCCTTACGTTTATGATTATCCTGTATGATTCTCTTTCTTCATTTGTTGTAGCATTGCCGTATTATCCTTAGCAGCCGGTTGACTTTCTTACTCTGTTTTGTACATCCCATTGTGATTATAGACGCTTAGTTTACTTCTCAACAACAATTAATATAATTAGGAAGCATCAAAGACCTTTTGCCTATGTAAACAAATGCGAGAAGTAAATAGCATTTATCAACATAATCGCGAATATTTTGTCAGCAAACCAACGTGAGAAACAAATGATGGAGAAGCTGTAAAAACAAATAATAAAATATCTGATTTCACTCAATCTACCAAATCCTCGAACAACCAATTTAGCTTGAAATAGTTGTCTATTGGTTTGATGCAGTTTTTTTTCTATTGGTTTGATGCAGATATTGTCTATTGGTTTGATGCAGATTTCGTCTATTGGCTTGATGCAGATTTTGTCTATTTGTTCGATGCAGATTTTGTCTATTTGTTTGATGCAGATTCAGCACATGGTGTGTTTGGTCGAATACGTTAATTCCTGCACAAGCTATTGTCGATGCCATTATACTGTGTAACAAAAGGTGACGACTTTTAAACCTTTGCCTGAGGTAAGGTCACCTGACAGGATAATGATGTTACTAATTAGTGACGTCACAGTCAACAAAAGAAAAGCTCACTGGCGTTTATGGAGAACCATTCAAGGTGAGAAAAGTACAGAGAAAACGTGTTTGATCTTCTTCACCTCAAACAATGTAAAGAAACTTAACACGCATTTACACTTCTTTCACCTATCTGGATGAAGATTAAGTTTTGATAATTATCAGAAAAACTATCCGCTGTTTAAGTAAACAGCTTTTGTGCTGCGGCCGCTACCTTAATCAGCTACATGTTTAGCATGTTCGCGTACATTTTTAAATATATGTTTATAGCATTTGGTTGCCCTGAATGTAGACTTATGTTTTTCTTAAATATGGTTTGGATGTTCCTCTATATCTATATACATCTAGTTATCATATGCCTCCTATGTATTAACGTTTATCATCTATGTGTGCTTTATTTTTTGGACAATTTTCTTGTATAATTAAAATCGGTATGCAGGTAACTGGTATATTAATGATATATTAGCCAACCAGTACTACCATCACTATATTTAATATAGTATGTAATAAGAGACATCATTTCAATTTTTTCAGGGGAAGGGGGCAAAACTTCACTAGCTTGTTAATTTTTGTATATAGGCTACATCAAATTTACAGCACAAGCAAAGGACGTCCCTGTTTCTAATGCAGAGTAAATTCTTATTCGTGTAAATTGACCTCTCTGCTTTGATGTTATAAGCAGTAATACATTTTTGGGTGATCTTAAGTGTATATTGCCCAGCCATTAAGCACGTGTCTTTAAATATTGCATGTAATTGGAGAGAGAGAGAGAGAGAGAGAGAGAGAGAGAGAGAGAGAGAGAGAGAGAGAGAGAGAGAGAGAGAGACAGACAGACAGAAAGACAGAGACAGAGACAGAGAGAGCATAATTTTGTCACGTAAAACGATTTCCCTGCATGAATGACTAAAATATAAATTGCAAATTGGGAAGGGTTTGAAATTGTAGCAAAGATGCATAATTTAATAACTACAAAAATCTAAATAACTGATGGGTATATCCGATTGTTTAAATAAATTGTTATAGTATTCTTTATGTTTGGTAAAATAGTTCAAGATTATGTAATGAAACTTTTACTCGAAATACAATGTGTCTACTGTTTTCTGTCAAGACCTGATAATATAAATAATTATAATTAAAATATTTACTGTGTAGACAGTATATGAAGGTATGGAAATCAGGGCGACACGTCATTCCAATTTTTTTTTTTTTATTGTAAAAACTTGCGAAATTCATGAGGTCATGTTACTTACATCCCTTGCGTGCATGGCATTCCGCAAACGATGTTAAGCACCATTTTTCTGTGGTTCCCTATTAATGTTAGTCTGCAGTTCAATGCACTCCTAGTGACCATGGGTGACTGAATGGTCTAAGGATCTCATTTTGATAAATCTCCCACACTTTTGTCTGCGTGGATTCGAATCTCTTCCCAACAAACGTGAATACGTGTGTAAAATTTGCCAGCAATAGCAACCACGGGGTCGGCGATTCTTTCTAAGGTCTTCCCGTTTTTTTCCTCCAACAGATATACTGGCCACTATGTACAGTCTATCGCTTGCTAAGAAAATGTAATTATATCCTTAAACATCAATTCAAGCCACTCCCTGCTTGGCACTAATTTATGAGAAAAAAAATTGTATATAAAATAAATTCTTACTCCACGGTAGGTCCGGGTGTACGTACGGGCATTCGCTTCATTTTCCATTTATCAAGATTGTTTCATGTCTAAATAAATAACTTTTAGCATTTTTCAAGAGCTAAGTAAATGTAAAATATGTTTATAAACAAAAAGAAGCAGAAAATTAACTTTAAATGAAGGGGTTTGATGTAATCTAAAAGCAACGCAACAACACGTCCATATTCTATCTTGTCTCTAATATGTGAGATATGAGATGTTTAGTACTTTCTTCAGAAGAAAGTGCGAATGTCCACATTGGTATGGGAATACACGTACTATGGTCTTATGTCTACATTGGTACTGGACTTCCAATGACATGGTCGTATGTCTACATTGGTACGGGACTGCCAATGCGTAGGTTTTATGTCTACATTGATACGGGACTGTCAAAGCTATGATGTTATGTCTATATTGGAACGGAACTGCCAATGCTATGATGTTATGTCCATATTGGTAAGGGAATGCATACAATATGGTTCTATGTCTACATTGCTACGGGACTGCCACTACTAAGGTCTTATGTTCACATTGATAAGGGAATGTACTTACTATGGTCTTTCGTAGATTGGCTTAACTGGCCTTTATTATATAACCAAAATCTGAGTTATTTTGAAATGTAGATTTCATTGAATCACTTGTATTACTTGCAATGAAAAGGAGGAAATACGAATTCACCGAATTGTGCAACAAAGCAATTTACATGAAACAAATTCTTAGTGCACGGTAGGATATATATATATATATATATAAGTAAGGTTTTATTTTTAAGAGCAGATCATAATAGACATAAAACCATCAAAAATCAGATACAACGTTTATAAATCACGGCGAAAGAAGAAGATGAACACCTTGTTTGAGATGTGGCCTATGTATTTCAGCAATATTTTGCTGAATAATCCTCATGACGAAATTATTCGAATATAATTTTATTTGATAGCAGTTTACCTAAGTACGCAAAAAAGCGACGGACGATCATAAACTATAATGGATAATTGGATATTAAATGTATACAATAGATTTTCAACATAATAACATTAGTAATGCTTTCATTTCCACGTTCGTTTGTTTGGTAACTTTTTTTTAAGTCGTGGATATTTCATTTCAATCGTTGGTTTGTTTGTTTGTTTGATTGGGATTTTTAACGTAGCCTTGACAATTTTTCAGTCATATCGCTACGATGTATGCATTGAGGCAGTTTATAGTGATACCTAGCACTGGGGCATCATGCTGCAGACATGTAGCATGATGTCCCGCCTATTCACATTATCCTGACACCAGGCCGACCAGTCCTAAGACTAACCTCTTAATGCTGAGCGCCAAGCGAGGCAGCTGTTAGTACCACTTTTGTAAGTCTTTGGTATGACTAGGCCGGGGATCGAATCACGACCTTCTGCTTCCACTGCGGACTCTCAAACCACTAGGCCACCGGAGCGGTCCATTTCAGTCGTATTAAATCTCATCTTTTCTTGGTTTAGTT
The DNA here is from genome assembly GCA_030141615.1 of Unio pictorum. NCBI lineage: Eukaryota > Metazoa > Mollusca > Bivalvia > Unionida > Unionidae > Unio > Unio pictorum. The sequence goes on along the minus strand of JARLTB010000203.1, from coordinate 3,956,923 downwards.
TAATAAACTTAAAGGTAATAACTATGGGAAGTAGATTGCAAAGTCAAAGCAAATAGTCTGATGTAGAGAACTATATTCCACGATGAGCCCGAAAAAAAGGGTCATCATATCCCTTCGATATTATAAAGACACACAATTTTGATACACATGTATGATAACATTGCATACAAATAGTGAAAATTTTTCAATTACCTGTCATTACTTCAACTTGCCTAATATTGGTAGAATTCATGCTGGATGCATTTACTGCAATGTGAAACAGATTCGCTGGCACCGAATGACAGGACTAATAAAAGCCATGACTAATCAATGACATGACTAACTAAAGACATGACTAATCAATGATATGAATAATCAAGCGTTGTACTAAACCGTCTTGTTTATTATGAGTATGATTGACAGTTATTATAAACTCAATTTTTCCGATGTAATATGAAATGACATGCTTTATGAACAAACCGTTCATGATAATAATGAGTGGAAGGCTGTGTGAAGTCAATTGAATTACTGTCACTAGGACCATTTGTAGAAAAAATGATTGTTTAGTCCGTTTCGATCACTTGTGCGAGTTTACCTCTTTAAGTAATGAAAAAAAAATTGCTGAATGAAACTATTGTGCAGATGAACTTAAATCATTAACATCGTTTTTCGTTTCGACGTTCCTGCTGCGAGTAACTATATAACTTACAAAAGATCCTCTTTGTAGCGCACAAATCGATGATTATAATATAATTTAAAAAGATGTTATCAAATTTTTATCTAAGCATCCATCAGTCCTCTACCACGACTCACGGTTTTATTTAATAACCTGGGGCAAACTTCTAAAATATTCGGTGCGACATTTAAAATTTGAGATCTCTTGAGTAAAAAGAGTAACTGTTATTTTAAATACCTTTCATGGAATAATTAGCCGCAGGTGAAATGGCCAAAAAGACTACACATAAATTCGATCTTGTACGCCCGATCTGGAGTGGTCGCGCACTCTTTGAAGAGTCAAATACAAGTTATGAGACGATATAATCCTCAAATCCTTTGATTAATTTATTCGAACAATTCGTAGCGCTCGCAGGTGAACGTTGCTCACTTTAAGGACTTCAATGGAGTAATATCAGAAATCTGACTTCCAAAGTTTGCAGAATGTTGCGAATTGGAATGTTATCTTCTATTCCTTCTTAGAGGGCGAGGATTAGAGATAAGATGCAAAATAGAGTGGTCTTGTTTCCATAAGGTTACCAGTTGTCATTTCAAGACTGGCAGATGTTATGATCACCTGTCTACTGTGTGTGGTGGACTTTGCAACAAAATTAACAAGCTAGAGAACAGTAAGGGGGGGCATCTGTCTGGTGCCCCCCCCCCCCAAGAAAAAAAGAGAGGAACAAAACAACAACAACAACAACAACAACAACAATAATAATAATAATAATAATAAGAATAAGAATAAGAATAAGAAGAAGAAGAAGAACCAAATTACATGTCATGTTTTAGAAATATGTTACAACCGCAAAACATAACGATTCGAGGCATAACACGATGATTCTCGAAGGCTTTATTTTTTTAAACAAATTCTTTCTTTTGGAATGTGACAACAATGATACTGAAGACGGATATCAAATACGAACTGTCACAATTTACTGTAAAACATAAAATAATTTATGTCTTATTGTATACGTGTCATTAATAAATTTACTTAAATCATATATTATTTTCTTTTTACTTAATGTTAGTGATTGAATTAAGTTCAAATAGTATATACGGGACACACTAAAATAAAACGATATTCGTTTTCAGTATCATAAGTGCCACATAGCATATAATATCTTTTACTTTTATCTATTTTGTCATTTCTATTTTATTCCAGTTTAAATTCTCAAATTATAAGAAGATACTCGAAGTATTGTTAATGTTAATCTATTTTTATGTTAAATAAGAATTTAAAACAATATTCATGGCCAAAGTCTGTTTTTGTATAAAGTTACGATCTTTTTAAGTCTCAGGATACATTGGGTTTTAAAGTGAATGACTTAACACGCCTCCACAGCAAAAAGCTGCATGGAATAAGACCTACTGCAATATTAGCAGAAATCAAATATTATCCAAACAAACTACTGTCTTGTTCGTCGATATATTCTATTTCATTACATTACAATATTGTTGGAAACTAATGGTTCTGGTATTTATTCAAGCTATGTCTACTTCAATGGTAAACACGTGTTTTAAAATCATTTATTTCAATTACCGATATCAAGTTCTTATTTCGAACGAAAGTAAACACAATGATCCACACATTAAATCTAACTGAATTTAATTTGACACACAGTGGTATATTTGATAAATAAAATAATACAACTTTTTAAAATCTCGCTGAAGTGGTTTAATACCGTTGAAGGAAAACGTATTCATTGTGTGTTCGAATATGTGGGGGATTCTGAGTTTTCAACTTTTTGTGTGGCGTGGTTTTGAGACTTACTTCCTTACACTTGTGTCAGGTTGAAATAACTTTACGGCGTTTAAGGAATCACCCTGGGCCGAGAAGCCGACACTTGTTGAAATAAAGCCCCTTTGTCATTGATTTCCTCATCTCGCCAAGAATAATATTTACACAAGGAAAATCTCTTTTAATGTGGAGTTCTAAAGACCTGAATATTGTAAGGTTAGAGAATGGCATTGGATCCGGTGTCTGTCTTGTCGCGCTAGATAAACAAACTTGACTAAATAATTGTAGGTGTTTGAAGACTTTTTGCTACAAAACACAGGCCAAGTCTAATAATGGTTGTGTTATACACAGTGAGAGGCTGGGTTTCTATTTTACAAGACAGACTTTGATCCCCGAATGTCACATAATATCGATGTCGGTCTATTTAAACGTTTCATTCGGCATGCAAACAAGTGTGCATTATCGAATTTGAGGAGAACACTGGTTCTGTTATTGGTACTTGGAGATTCCATGGTTTCCTCTTGTGCGGTACATGTCTTAAGGCATTTAAACCTGTTTTCCTTGAAGAAATGTCGATAATTTCCCCCGTTAAAAGCAAATAATCATATTGTGGGAAACCGAAAAGAGGAAAAGTTCAAATTACGCAATGTATAAAGAAAAGTACAATGTTAATATGGACCGCATGTATTCTCGTATAAGTCGATACCAGCAGCAATATGTACTAGATCTACCAGTGCAGTTGTAATAGACTTATAAGCGAGTTAAGCCGGTACTAGTACAATGAGAATTTTTGTAACATTTCTCTTTTGTTAGGGTTATTATCTGTCGGCCTCTGAATATTGAGAGAAAAAAAAAACTAGCTATAAATAAAGTTTACGCTTTGTAGTATGAATACAATATCTTGTTGTGAAGATGTCATTTTGTATCAGATATTAATTATAAAACATTTGAGCCTTTATCGTGCCAGGAATCTGCGCAAGTCGCCGAATATTGAAAAATATGTGATCTGTCTATCGTGAAATACAAGCTAACTCGCAATGCAAGCATTTCACCTATCCCAGAGAGATATTCTCGATGAAGCAAATATAAGTAAATATCAAATAAAGACCCGTCGTTAATCTCATGAGAATCACTTCCTTAACTTGCTCTCTCTCTCTCTCCCCCCCCCCCCCCGCCCGGGTACCACATTATTGCACAACCATCAACTTAATCCCTCTGATTAATTGCAAGTGTCGACTTGTTTAAAATATTCGACACAGTTCCAATATAGATCAAACGCAGTCATAATTATCCAAGGTCAAAATGTAAACATTTCACCTGTAATCGTCCAACATCTTGACAGGTGAAACGAAACCCCAGTTAGAGGATGAGAGTGCATCAAAGACAAGACCTAATGATGGTTCTGACTAATTCCCATGTTTGGACTTAATGATACAATTTAGATTCGGATTGATTTTTGACTATAGAGTACCTTAGAAACGTTTCAAAATGGCACTTCATGACAGACAAATTGTTTCAGCGATGGATTATGGGCTCAACTTTGTTCTTGTTAGTCCCAGTGTAAGTTAAGGTCAGGTTCGGCCGGCGTCACTTTCAAATTATCTCAAGATTCACGTACTCAAGATGCAGGCATGATTAAAAAGCAAAGGTAGTTAAATGTGTGTCTTTGAAAACAAAATTACTGTAGAATTACTTGAAAATGGATCAATGATTGTATTATATATGAATAATGCAACTCCAACCCCGTTGCAGTGTCAAGATATAAATTGATACAGAGGACATATATTTTCAGTCAACAAAATTACTCTTGCTTAAGCCTTGTTTGCTTAAAGTATACGAATGTTTGATGTACTCTAAACACAAATATACGATTAGCAATGGCTGACCTAAACATTTCCCTCTCGGGTTGTTTGCTAGAACATCCGGTCATCAGCATGTCAGCAGCAGAGAGGGTGAACAGACCACGATTTCAAGCAAAAATAAGGCTTCCAGATAACGTTTCCGAACAAAAAATGGCCTATACACTACGTTTTCAGACAAAAATCTCATTTAACTAAAAAAAAAAGTTTCCATTTTTGCTCACAACAATGTGGTCATTCACCCTCTCTGCTGCTATGGGTTAACAAAAATTATCGATAATTTTAACCGAATATTTGATCAAGTCCTTAGGACGGAAATCCTTTGTTGAAAATCGAAGATTTTTAGGATTTCACAAACAAACTAATCACTAACACCTCCTCTTGTAGATCAATTAGATTATTGGACTGATCTGTGAGTTTGAAATTAATTCTGGTTAACGAATTATTATGGCATCGCATGTAGACAGGATTAATTGGGTTTTCAATAATTAGGTATCCTGGAGGAGCTGTTGGTGCAAACGAATAAAGAATATATCCTTGCTGAGCTTGATTTGATCGTTCGAGATTAATTTGATAGCTTCCTTCGATAACATCACATACTAAATTGAGTGCAATCACTGAGGATATATTTACGTTGAACGGAGCGATATGCCTCCCGCCACCATCTGGGTCATTATTATGTTTGAGGATTTTTATTTCCTGTGATGCTGTTTTTTTCCATGCATCATGAATTATTTTAAAACCAACATCGATGGCGTCACTGAGAAGTTTTTTTAGTTCCGGCACGTTATATTCCGGTAGTTTGAATGTGGGGATATCTTCAACGCGGATTTTATAGTCTGTTGCAAATCTTGTTCTCGATAGGGGGTTATCGTCACCTGATACCACTTGAATAATTTTTAGGTTAAATACTTCCATATCGTCGATAATTTTGTTACATGTTTCTACGACGCTGATAAATTCATCTCGGGTGAGAGAGCCGGATTTAAGAGATATTAACAACAGCGATAAATCATTATTCATTGCTGTGAAATTTTTAACGATTTTAGGTTTGTCAATAAAAAGATATCCCTTTATTCTTTCCCCTGGCTTCTCGTTTCCAGTTGCTTGGTATCCGAGGTTAAAGAAATCTATAGGTATCCTGTACTCTTGATAACTCTTTGTTGGATTATTGGGTTTTATTTTGTCTGTGATATAATCAGATTTTTGTGGTTCTGGTAAATCAACGGTTTTCCCCCCTGGTGGTAATTCAGGCCATCCTAATACGGTTCTAATAGAACTCTGATAGATATCTACGACGTATCCTTCTGTACTTATCTCAATTGTGGATGATAGCGTCGGTTCATGAACTGTTATAGCGATTTTTGATTCTTTTCCAGTAATCGATTTTATTCTACGCGCTAATTCATTATTGATTTGTTCGATTTGGTATGACCCTGTTGGTATCGAAACGACGTTCCAGTCTGGGGTTCCGTCGGGTTTATTCTTATTTGCAAACACCAGTGAATTATTCGGTTGTTGACCACCAAATGATTTTGATCTGATATTAGGCCAACTGTGATACACTCGTAGTTTTGCTAGCGCTATCTCCTTCACTGGAACCGGAGAGGGGAAATTCACACTGAATTCTGGATTCGTTGATGTTATTGATATCATGCTTGTTTGTACTGGGTTCGTGTTCTCCACTATTCGTTGAAGTAATTCCTGTGGTGTCGTCATTGTTATTATACTCATGTTGTATTTCTAATTTTGGTATCGAGGAATCATAAATACTGACCATCACTGAGAACTCACAATCTGGTAATGTTGATACTATTGAAATCATTTTGGTTTTTGGGTTCGTGTTTTCTAATTCCATCGATGTTGTCATTGTTATTATACTCATGTTGTTGCTCTAATTTCGATATCGCGGAATCAAAAATACTGACCATCGCTGAGAATTCACTATCTGATATAATCGTATTATCGAGTGACGACGCTATCATCAATGATAACTGCGAATATGCGGTTGATGCAATATGAAATTGAAGTAAGTAATTCTGCAGTTTGCGTTGGCTGCATGATGATATCCTTTTTGCTATCCCGGTTGATATACCCCCGATTGTAGCCAACGCAGAAATGCAAATTGGAACTACGACCGGGGCAATCATTGTAACCGATGCAAGTATTATTCCGGCGCCAGTGAGAATGCTTGACACCGAGTACATAATAACATCAATTGCGGTGATTCCTCGTCGGTATTTTTTTATTTTTATTTGATACTCCTCAGTGAGGGTTTTTAGTCTATTCTGAAATTCTCTGACCTGATCATAGCGACATTGCGTTGATGAAATCATTTTTATTTTAAAAACACTAGCGTTTTCAATTGTGAAATCCGAAGGATTTTCCTTTCAAGTTCGCTGGAATGCTAGTACTTCAGTCGGGAAAACGATCTACGAGTTCTATACACCAGGCTATTTTTGATCTAGCGGTGGTACTATCAACCGCGACGAATTGAAAGGTTGGTGTTATGCCAGTCTCGATAATTAACGTCGCGACGCCACCAGAGTAGGTTCTATTGTCCATGATCATATTAAATTGATTGATAGAGGCCCACGTTAACCTATAGATACCATCAACCTTCGTTTCTTCCTCCCCATCCTCCAAGAGATTGATGGTAATTCTAGGATTTCTTGTCTCACTTATCCAATCCTCGATTCCATGTTTGACCGTATACACGATATTTTTAATGTGCTTGTGCGGAATCCTTACTTTTTCAAAATCTTCTATTAGTTTAAAAATCTCGAGATAATTTGCCTTGATTTCTGAAGCAGTCATCATCCTTCCAGCTTTCTTGTTAGCGAAGAATGAATTCAACAAGTCTTTAATATCAGTGAGAGTCATGCCAACCACAAGCGGGGTTCCAAAGAATTTATGTATAACATTTTTGCGAAAATTATTATAACCTCGTATAAGATCATTCAGCTCACGTTCGTTGGTAGCAATCTTATTGTCTTGGGTGGTAATCTTGTTGTCGTTGTCGGCAATCATGCGGTTGTTGGTGATAATCATCTTGTTGTGGGTGTCAATCGCGTCTGTGATTGTAGACACAAGTGAACCTGGTTTAAGTCGTCCGTCGCTGGAATACAACGCAATAGAGTTTTCAGTGGCGTCGCGCTGCCGTATCAAAATGTCATTCAATGACACATCACTGGATTTCAATTTACCCTGTTTGTCCTGAAATACAACTATTTCGTTCGGGTCAACACTTGTTAAATTTAACGTCTCAGCGATTTCATCTTTGATTAGTTTTTTTACATCACCGGTTGCAGTGCCATCGGGTTTGGGTTTCAAAGATCTCCCCCAAATATCAATCATGTTATTGTAAAACTCTTTCTCTCTCTTTAAAATCGTTTCGATTTCCAGCGATTACTAGTGTATTCATTCACGACAACATGTGGTGGTTTTCCGCTTGGGTTACTCAAGGAGTTAGAAATAGCGTTAAGGACATTTAATACTTCGCTGCCACATATTGGTGGGTCAATCATCGTTTGTGTTGGTAGCGTAGAATACCAAGTCTTCATTGGAAGGGTTTTTATATAACGCAAAAACTCTTTTGGTGGGGCTAATCCATATGAATCGAAATAAACAATCCCACGTGGATCAATAGCGTATGCAACCCAGTGAGTTCCAGGTCCGGTGCTGTTATCGAGATTAATAATACCTGTTTCAATTTTGTTTGGTTGATGTGGTAATTGATCTTTCATAAAGACACCTCTGAAATTTTTAATCGCTAGTTTTTTAGCAGCATCCATTAAATCAAAATTGGACATAGGAACCATCGAAGATTTCTGAATTAATAAACCGGTCCTAGTCTTAGACCCTTTCCGCTGTACCACGAATACGGGGTTCCTGGTAGTCTTAGACCCAATCCGTGAACGGATCGTCCCTTTTTTTTATACCCTCGACCTTTCTTCGGTTCATATGATTCAGCAATGCTCTGTACCGCTTTTGTCCCCAAGCCTCCAACTACCCCCAATGCGGCCGCTTTTGCGACTGCTGGGGCTGCTGCCGCAACCAATGCTGGTAACGCAGCAAACAACGGAAATATACCGCCTGTTTTAATCATATTTTTGATAGCAGCCGCAGAGAGAGTAATCTGAACACCTTTTTTGGCTGCAAGTGCATCATTGAAATGTTTCACCTGACGAGTTGTCAGCGATAGTTTATTTGCACCACCAGTCATTTGGTTGGGTTTCAACGTGATTGTGGTTCCACATCGCTTAGCTGATTCTGATTGCAATTTTTTTAATTGACCGGGAGTTAACGTAACACTAATAACACTATATGACATTATACATAATAGATTGATTCTAAATCGAGAAAATCGTTTACGATTTCAATTACATGTTTTTGAAAATCAAAGATTTTCTACTGGGGCATCTACCACTCTCATTCTTCCACCAACACCTTCAAGTAGCATTGATTTATCACTGAGAATGACAGCAACCGCTCTGTAATTAGCAATATCACCATGAGTCACATTAGCTCTAAAATGTATATCAACAACAGATTGTCTCATCAAATCGAGATGTTCCAGTGAGAAGTAATAGATCGGATACAGATTTTTAAAATCCAATTGTGATATTTGCAAACCAGTATCCACATTTTGATCGCGTGCCATAAATGACAACAGACGATGATAAACTCGTGCAATATGATTTTCTGTGTAATTAAGTTGTATATCCTCGGATGGTTCCTGTTGGCCGTTTATTCTCAGTGAGACGTCTTTCACACCTAATTGATCAAATATCATATGACTGAAACGTTGATTGCCAACTCGTGCGTTATCCTGTAACGCTACGAATATATGACGTGGCGCAGAAACACCTTGTTTTGATGCTAGATTCCACGTGAATAACCCGTTGATATTTGATTGCTTCACATCTGTACTCACTGATAACCAACTCAACAACGACTTTCCTCCCTGGTCCATAAATGATAGTAATCGCTCTTCTGCAGTGATTGCTGGAGTCAACACTGGCATCCACAATGATATTTTTGTTAAATTGACTTTACCGGCATCATCATTTACATGATCTGCAACTGTGTTTGCTGGAATCCTCCAGATTGCGTCATTATCATCACCCTTTCGTACAAGTGATACTGTATGCTTAGCTCCATAAATAACTTTTCTGACGTTTCTACAGAATCCAAATATGTGATGCAGTGGAATCGCGCATGAAAATGATTTACGCGCTCCTTGCAACATTGAGTTTCGTGTTGCAGCTCCTAGATTGAAATTAACATCGTTGTTTATAATCATATCCTCGACCTCAGCATTACTACTATCATCACGTTTTTTTGGTTGTCTTACAACAAATTGTTTTCCTCCAGCGGTATTTGTAGCATCTTTTGCAAACATCATAGAAGGTCCTGCTGATCTTGTATAATCATCAGAATATCTCGCTAACCCGATTATTGTTGTAGCCACATCAACATCGCGATCTATCGACTCGATTTCTTTTCCATCAATGAGATATCTAGCACTCTCAAATAGCGCCATGATACCATTATTGACAAAACCGACTTGAGTACCAACTGGATACGGTGCTGGTACAGCAGGAGTATCAGCAGCTGTTACAAGTTCTCCTTCTACTTCAATAAACGCTTCACAGGGTAGAAAGTATTTACTGGTATCATGGACTTGAAGATCAATTCTTGCTCGACTATTTGAGTCTATGGCATGATAGGCGTAATATTGATAATCGCGTACAGAATCATCCTTGCCAACTGGGGCGTCTATATCAAATGCTGGATCACGTGACTGTTTGAACATTTTATTCTATTTATCAGAGTCTAAATCGCGATTTCCCATTTCATCGTCGTATTTTTTTAAAGCCACTTCCTGCTATCATGTTTGCAATATTGCTTTGGTCGGGGGTTAAAACCATCGACGCTAATTTTTCATCTACTGCGTTATTTATAATTCTACTAACACTTGCAGGCATTTCCGCTGTAGACGGTAACGGTTTTGAAAATCCTTTGGATTTCATCCGTGATTTCACTAATGATGTTAATTTATTCTTCGCAGTTGAAAACGCTTTTCCAGCAAGATCTCCAACAGCACCAATACCCTTATCACGAATAACATCAATGGCTTTCATTGATAATTGTTTAGCTAACGGCATCACTTTTGGAGCCATTCTCGCAAATAACCCTGCAATGGTATTACCTAAACCATCTCCGTAGTATGCTCTATAAACCGGAAATCGTGAATTAACTACGTAGACGGGGGATGGTTTATCATGATTGTAGTGTATGATCATTATTTGAAATCAGAAACAATTTTTCAATTGTAAAACAATTTATCAATTAGTCACTGTAATATCCACCTTCCACTAACTCGCCAATGAAATCTCGATATGTGCTGATATCCATGATACCACCCTGAAATAATCGTCTACAGATATCAGCTGCTTCATTAATTATTTCCGGTGAGTTATTTCCGGCTCGGAACCCTCCTACAAGAACCTCTAATCGTGATATATCACTGAGAACACTACCAGGACATGAAACGCTAGCGTTTCCAACTAGACCACTCCCTAGAAATTTTTTCTCATCGTATGGCTGTCTTATTTGGAGTTGAAATTTTCTTTTGAAGTCCCTGTATTCCTTCATCCTTTTATCTAAACCCCCAGTATTTATTTCATACAATATATCAGCCCATTCATTATGTGACATTCTATAATTCGAATAATTGTCCGTGAAAAACTTCTCTTGTGAATCATAGCTGTTAGCAGCGAATTCACCTAAATTGTCTATATCCTCGTTGAGAATTTGTTGTTTAGCGCTCTCGGTAAATATAATTGATTTAGGTAGTCCACTAACTAGTTCTTCCTGAAATCCTTTAAGTTTTCGTTTTGAAATGGTTGATATATCCTGAGGAAGTGATTGCAAGGATTTTTTTGTTTGTTTAGTTCTTTTTGCTATTTTTTCTAACACAGGGAGAAAAGTCTCTTCTTGTTTTTTTCCTTGTTCAGAGATTGTTGACACTATATCCTTCGTTACTGTGGTTACTGGTTTAAACAATTCTTCAGATCCCGCAGCAAAATCAGTCTGAAGACTCTGTCGTTGTTGTAGTTTATTCCGTACAGAGTCACGAATTGGTACAAATCTCTTAATTGCATCCAGTCGTTCACGAGCCAATCGGGTTGTTAATGCTTCATTGACCATTATTTGAAATCAGAAACAATTTTTCAATTGTAAAACATTTTTTTTAATCCCGACCTAACACCAGTGACAAAGTCACCACGGAAGTGTTATTTCATCCTATAACGGCTCTATCAGTGATGAGGGGGAAAATTGTATATAAAAATAATTAATCAAAAAATGCTAAAAAAAATTAAAATCTCTATGAGGGACGGTCACAATCAAATAATGATAAATGGTCGGTCAATCAAAATTATTCATTTTCTTGAATTAACGCCCGTAGGTTTCTAACTTTAGAATTAACCTCCTTTTTCAATTCGTATTCGTATCCCAATTCCTTTCGTATTCGTTCTACGATGGTATACAACGGAGCGAACACACTTACGTCACTGGAAAATGCGAGAGAGTCTTTAATAGAATTCTGAATTCTTTTGATGAGCGCATACTTCTTTGGTAGCATATATTTATTGTTGTTAACTCCGTATTCTATATCCTGAAAATCAGACATGATTTGATCAGGATTTAACCCATCTGATAGTTCAATATCCCAATTTTTCAATTTTAAAATCTCGGATATAATTCTATTCATGTTTTCAGAATTCATTATTCTATAGCAATGACATATTTCTAAATGAAAAATATGATGCATTAGACGTAACTAAATAGGATTTTCTGTCCGGTCCCTTTTGAAATAGCCGATCGACAAACCCCCTCTGCAACATATCGTACTGAGGGTCTACAAATATTGAAATACTTGCCGGCTTCATATATTGATTTAAATACTTTTTCTTCGTTAGTTATTGTATTCAAAGATTTTACTGGTTTCATTTTTTTTGAACAAGTGTCAGTTTTTCCTCGTTTGATAGCCTGCAGATTTGATAAGGAATTGTTCTTCGGATTAGAATCAATGTGATTAATAATAAAACCATCTTTGATCAATCCATGGAAACATTCATACACGAAACGATGATTATAATATTTCTTATTCTTTCCAACAGTAAACATTAAATACCCCATACCATTATCCCTCCCAACTGGATTCTTCAGTCTACGGTTTCTTACAACACCATCACTGGATGCTTCATAATTTGTACTCACAGGGTGCTGTCTGAATTCTTGGGTCATTTATATACTATACTATTTGTCTAATTCAATGACTAATCCATTTTGCAAGGTTTCATTATACATAAATCCTTCATGTAGACACATATTTTTAGTATAGCATGAAAAGTTCAAAAAATTAACTTCGAAAAATGCTGAATTCAGTGCTGATAAGGAATATCCATTTGCAGGCTTTCATTATACATAAATCTTTCATTTAGACACTTGTTTTTAGTATAGCATGAAAAAGTTCAAGAGATTGACTTCGAAAAATGTTGAATTCAGTGCTGATAAGGAGTTTAAGAGATTATTGAAAATCAATCCTAAATTTAATCTCGATAAACCAAAAAAACGTCCAATAGACGAAAGCATGAAAGAGTTTAAGAGATTATTGAAAATCAATCCTAATTTTAATCTCGATAAACCAAAAAAACGTAAAAAGAGATTATTGAAAATCAATCCTAGATTTAATCTCAATAAACCAAAAAAACGTCCAATAGACGAAAGCATGAAAGAGTTTAAGAGATTATTAAAAATCAATCCTAAATTTAATCTCGATAAACCAAAAAAACGTCCAATAGACGAAAGCATGAAAGAGTTTAAGAGATTATTGAAAATCAATCCTAAATTTAATCTCGATAAACCAAAAAAAACGTCCAAGAGATTACCCTGGAAGGATGCTCAATTCAATCTCGATATAGTTTCTAATACACCAAAGAATACAATTCTTGATAAAGCCATGATTAGTAAAATCAGAGACTGTTTTAATGAATTTAAGCGTGATGGAGCATCTTATTGTTGGTCAACATTTCGAATTGATGGTATTGTTAATGCTACCATGAATGATGAAAAAGCAACAGTGATAATTTCACGTATTGGGGAAAAACGGTATTTTTTCCGAATCAAATTCATTATTGAAGTCGATGGCAAATGGATTATTAGGGATAAATTTGAACCAATCCTCAAGAATAAAAAAACTGTCATTGTGAGTAGAGATTCCAAACCAGGAATTCTAACCGGCATTGACAAACCATACTACGAAAGATCTTATCCCGTAACAGCAATGGTTTATGGGATATATCCGTTAAATGATAAACCCGATATCGCAAAACTAGCTCCTATGAAATATTCGTTAGGGCTTAATTGTGTAGCAACACGGGTAATGGAGCACTTCACAAATGCATCCCGAGGAAATAAACTAACTGATCTGCGACGTAGGAAAATAACCGAATGGGAACTGACAGTGAAACAGCATGGTGCAAAGATTTCTGATATAGCTAAGTTAGAAACATCATTAAAATTCCCAATATCAGTAACAACAATAACCGGAGAAGTATTATACGAACCGAAATATCAATCGCGAGGAGCCCCAATACAGATTATTGATCATAACAAACACGCGTGGACACCTGCAGTAACACTATTTCCACGAGATAGAACCGTGAGATATATCCCCCCGGAATTTTCCGGGAAATTCGTCGGAGATGTTTTCTATGAAGAGAGATTATTCGATGCTATTCATGCGTTGTGTAAAGATGATCCTGTGTCAGTGTGGTTACTTAGAAGTGATGAAGATCCCGAAATAGGATTTGATCAATTTGTAAGACCAAATGGCGAATTATATCGCATTGAAGAATTAGATAACAGAATGAGAAAAATCGCTAGTGATTTTTCACCAGAGAGTTTCCATGAAAAACTACTCACGGATAGTTTTACTAGTCCATCAGTGGTAGCTCACTTCGCAAGAGAGAAAAACTCATGGCGTCCAACACAAAGTGATTTTCTCGAGGATGTTAAATTGAGTTGCGTCGAATTGGGTCATGGAGGACTGTGGAATACGAAATACTCACGTGATGGTATGATTTCAATTGATATAGCCGCGTGTTATCCCGGAAGTTTTCTCGGGTATGGGGAATGTGCTGAGTACTTCAAACGATTTGGGCACCCCACGCATGAAATGACTCGTGTTGCGATTAATGGACCATTGCCTGATTTTGATTTAACTGGATTCGCTCGTGTGATATCATTTGAACTCGCTACAGGGTTACATCCTTGTAATTATCTTTGGCTCGGTAGACACCTATCTGAAAAGGCCTGGATGCCAATAGTGCTATTGAGATATATGATTGATTGTGGTATGCTAATATCGTTAATTGTTTCCGAGGCTATTATATGCTATCGAGCTCAGAAAGAAATTTGGCTACCACAACCCGATCTAGATCGTATAATCAGCGAACTACGAAAACAGTGTCCAGATTTCAGTGAAGAAGAAATCATAAATTGGTCTAAGAACTTATTTGAAAATAAAAAAGAACAAGCAAAGGATCTCGGACGAAGAATAATCGGTAAATTTACCCAGGGTGGACGGTACGACAACGCAAAATACTCTTCGCGGTTGATCATAGATGTCGCTGAATACGATTTTATTGTAGCGGATTTAATAAAACAGGGAAAACTTGTATCCCGTAAGGATGCTTTTCTATCCAATGGTGAGAAATTAGGTACGGTTGTTACCTACTGTGATGGATATAATTCCCAGTACACACATTTGAGAAGTTCAATGCTAGCCTATGCTTCTATTAATCTATTTTCGATGATAAATAGATTTCCTAATACCGCGGTTAGAGTGGCCACTGATTCGATGTATATACACAATAAGTACAAATCAGCTGTAGCTAAATTCACAGATCCCGAAGAAAATTGGGGGCGTTGGCGATTTAAAAAGGAGATGCTACATGAGTATTGTGAATCCGCAGACGTTGCCATGGATGATAAATATCTTTGTTGTAACCGTATTGAAAATCAATCAGAATTTTCTAATGCACCACCGGTATCTGATCCAATCTGTAGATATAAAACAGTTTATTTAAACGGTTGTGGTGGGTCAGGAAAGACAACTCGTGCAATTGAATTATATCGTCGTGGTGGAAATACTTGTATTTCTACTAACATGATTGTGCTAACACCGACTCACAGACTCGCCAGAGAGATGATACAGCGAGGGGTAAATGCTTGTACTTACCATAGTTTCTTTCGATGGAAGGGTGACAAATGGAATCCTGAGCGTATGGGTGATAAATTCATTCCTAAAATCATAATCTGGGATGAAATATGCACAGTGTCATTAGATGTATTACAAACATTTCTCGAATGGTTGTTAAACAAAAACACAAAAGTCGTCATGTGCGGTGATCACGGCCAACCACCACCATTTGTCGGTGGATCTCCACATGAATGGCTAAAGGGTTCTGTAGACTATTATGAAGAAATTAATACCGACCATAGATCACTTGATGAACAATTACGCGAGTTCAAAGCACTGATTAGATTACAACCGGATAAAATCCAATGCGAAATAGCGCGTGAAATAATTTTAGAAACTCCCATGAATGATTTCTGGGAAACGTGGAGACCAAACGATTTGATAATTGCAAGTAGAAAAATAGTCAGAGACACACTTCAGATGAAGTTATTTGAAACGCATAAAGAAAAATTTGCAACGCTTCCAGTACCCCTTTGTTATAGGCCATCGGATACACGAAAACAGAACATTGAAGTTGATATTCCAGGGAAGAGTGAAAAACAAATTCTAGTATTAAATGATATTGTGCTGGTTGATATCAATGTCGTTGAAGATGCATTGCGTGCTAATAAATCCCCATGGACGCTAGGATACGCAGCGACGATACATTCTTCACAGGGATTGACTATATCGGATACAATTGTTTGGATGGTAGATAATCGCATCGAATGGTCAAATTTAGTCTATCTCGCAGTATCCAGAGTACGAAGAATAAATCAGCTTCGAAGAGTTGTCTTCGATGATGAAATCATTGGTGGCGATGATAATGACACCACAATAAATGATATTGATGTTAGCATCATTAATAAAAAACTCTCCGGTTACAAACAACAGGATAAAAAAAAACAACGAGAATTTGATATTGATGCTGAATTAATAATTACGCTGAAACAACAACAGAATAATCACTGCGCGAGTTGCAATTGTATAATGCATTGGCAGTATTCGGATAAGGATCCTCGCCAATTTACCGTAGATAGAAAAAATAACAATCTCGGTCATGTCAGAAATAATGTGATGTTGACTTGTCTTGAGTGCAATAGACGCAACGGCGCAAGCACAATGCCTCTGGCATCGGGTGCTAGTTAAGACCATGCGGTGGCAATTGAGTATCCTCGGGAATTACCTGTAGTTGTTGTCGAGTAAAACCCCGCTGAGGGGCAGTTGAATCCAATTTATAGATTGCTGGTCTACCAGTTGATCGTGTTATGCCGGATATTTTATGCGCGGTAACACTCCAAATAGGATCAGTAGCCCTTTTTCTACCCCCTTCAAGCTCTCCTGGTTCGTATAAGTACCTCACAATGACATTACTACCAAGAACTGGTTTTTTGAAATCTTTTTGAATTTCCATTTTAGGTATCGACTTCTTTTTAATCGCGTTGATAGGTTTCATGTTGATGGTTCTAGTAATCTCGTTATTCAGTGCGGTAACTACACCTGGTAATCTCTTAACCCATTCACGGGATCTTTTTTCTTGGATGAATTCTTTTGCGTATTGATATCCAAATAACCGTTCAGCAAGAGTCCGATTAAATCGTTCTACAATGGCCTGATCGCGATGTAGCGCAGTATACCCTCGTCGTATGGTAACATTATGATGTTTCATTGTAGATAACACTACACCCTGAAATTCCTTGCCAGGATCAACCTGCAATAGATTTGGCCAGTGCAGAGGACCTCGTCGATAAATCCTCTCAAATGCAGAAGCGACTTCAGTGGCTGATTTTGTTTTTAACGGTTCTGCTTCTTTGTATCGACTTGCAATATCAACTACGGTTAAAGCGTATTTGTAACCACGATCATGTGGCAGAAATAATATATCAGCCTGATGAACTTCATTAGGAACTGTCACATCAAAATGCGAGAATTGAATTTGTTTAGGCGGTGGTAGATAAATTTGCCATAGTGCCTGTTTGGATAACCAATTAGCCGCAGTGGTTTTTTTCACTTTTGCAGCACTAGCGAGTTTATGGACTGCTGATTTACCCCTCCAGTATCCTCTTGGGGAATAATAAATTGATTCCATATTAAAATGCTAGCATTTTCAATTACCAGCACCTAACATCAATTTACCTTTCATAGCTGATTTTACCAACCACGAAGCCAATTTTTCTTTGAAGGATTTATCAGGAATAGCATTTAACGCATGAATTAATTTCACATCTGCTAGATGCCTGTGTTGCAGATTGCTGCTTTTATAAGCAACATCATGAAGGTGACAGGCCTTATCAATGGCGTTTATTGGTTCTTCACCGGGGTTGGGTTGATTTTGATTATTGAGTCTGATATCAAGTCTGGTTCCCGGTCCACAGTAGCTATATCCTGGGAGATGCTTTTCTCCGGGGTACTTTGCCCATGGGGTTCCAGGGAGCCTTGCCAATTTGGCTGCGATATCACCTCCTCGTTTTTTTTTAAATCAGATTTCATAGACACAAATCTAAATTTCTTTGTACCACATTGCACGCATTTACCAGAAAGCGCTGATCGGTTATTTTTAGTTGTAACTGTCGTCACATCATCTGTGCCAGTACGCGTTTTGCACTTCACACAATATAGATCCATAATTTATGTATAGAAATATGGATATAATTGATTTTTCAGCGACTAAAACAAGAGAACCAATTAAGCATCATGCAGCGCTACCAAACTCTATCCGGATGATTATAATCGGGCCATCTGGATCCGGTAAAACGCAATTGTTACTCAATTTAATAATGAGATGGATGAAGTGGGATAAGTTGTATTTAATTGCTCCTAGCGTAGATGATCAACGATGTTATGAAGTGCTAAAAGATTTTAACGAGAATGCATCAGAAATTAGCGGTGAGAACGCCATTGATTTTATAACCGATATCGATGAAGCACCGAGTATTGATGATATTAATGGAGATATTAACAATTTAGTCGTATACGACGATATAATGTTGGATAAACAAAAAAATCCTGCTAGAATCTTTTCCAGAGGCAGGCATAAAAACACTGACGTGATATATGTAACTCAACGTTATACTCAAATACCAAAAGTGATCAGAGATAACTGCAATATGCTGTGTGTATTTAACGGAGTTGATACTCATACGTTAAGAAATATTTGGCAAACCTGGTGCGGTGGAGATATGGATCATAATCAATTTAAAAATTTCTTTAGTCGCGCTCAGTCAACCCCGCATGGATTTATAACAATAAATTTACATGATCCTCGGACTCGATATCGTATCGGACTGGATCAAATATTCGGTTAAAATCGAAGATTTTCATTAGGAACGATGGAAATTTTCTATTAGTTTCTGTGTTCTCGCTAGTTCATCAGCATAATATTCTAGTTCTTCAATATATTTATTTTCGAGAGTAATACAATTTTCACAGGTTGATTTGGAATTTCTACCACCAGAAATTATTTGTGATTTATCATATTGTTTCTGTAGTTGTTCTATCTCTTCCTTATATTTTTCATGTCGATGATGTAATAATTTTTTTAATCTATCTATTTCATTCTGTTGTTGATGAAAATCCTGCTGTTGCTGTTCTATCTTCTGCTGGTATTTATTACGTTGTTGTTGAAACTGCTGTTGCTCATGTAATTGTTGTTGTAATTTTTCATTGAGATTATAATTTATAAGCTCCAAGTTACTGATTATACTATTCTTTTTCATTATTTCTGAATTTAGTTTATGGAATTCTTCATTAGATTTTTTTAGCTGATAGATTTCCACTTGAGATTTTTTTAATTCTTGTTCTAAACTCTCAATACGATTCTCATAAACACTGTTTGAAATTTTCTTCTCAGTACGATCACTCGCAATCTCAGTATTATCACTCACAATATCAGTATTATCACTCACAATATCAGTATCACTTACAATATCAGTATTTGATGCGTTTTCAATAATACCATCGTTGAATAATGGCTTTTCACTAATAGTTTGATAATACACTGGTCTCTCATCTGAGAGTTTATTAAGAAATTTATTTAATACGCTCAATTTATTACGACTATTTAATGGTATTCCCCATATCGAATATATCCTAGAAATTCCAATATGATATCGTTTTGCAATATTTGCAATAGTATCAATACCACGAGCTGCTTGTATTTCTCGAATTTGATCATGAGTTAATTGAGTAGATTTTATCGGCATTATAAAATATATAATAAAAATCATCAATAATTATCGATAATTATTCATCGTGAATTTATAGTATATTCGATAATTATCATACTATTTGATAACAAAATTATCGATAATTTTTGTTAACCCATAGCAGCAGAGAGGGTGAATGACCACATTGTTGTGAGCAAAAATGGAAACTTTTTTTTTTAGTTAAATGAGATTTTTGTCTGAAAACGTAGTGTATAGGCCATTTTTTGTTCGGAAACGTTATCTGGAAGCCTTATTTTTGCTTGAAATCGTGGTCTGTTCACCCTCTCTGCTGCTATGTCTGTTTCACGAACGTCGGGATTGGTTCAACTACCGTTACAGGACATTGGACTTTTATTTATGTAATTTTTAATTCAACTTAATTTATTTATGTACAACGTACAACAACATGATGCAAACTACTACATATTCGGATTGAGTGAAGCCTGGCGGGGATTTTTTTTTTTTTTAGAAAACAAATTTCAATCGTGGGGTATAACCCTTTTCAAAAATACCTGCCATAATATGAACAATTTTCATCACAGTTTTAAAATGGCGCGATCACTTCTGAATCATGTAACATTCCACCTAGAGGCCGACCGAAACTAAATTGAAACCGATAAACTGAAGTTGCCGAACACGAGATTCATTAAATTAGCCTGGGTCATGATGCAATGCTACACAAATTAAAAGCGAATCTAGGAGTAATCATTCAGAGCCCAGTAAGAGGACTTAGCTAAATGTCAAATTGCCTAGCGCCGACTGACCGGCCGACAAGCAGAGTAATAGATATAGCACTAGCGTTTCATTCTGAAACTTAAAATAGATCTTCGGCTAATGACCGAAAGCCAATATCAGTTTCGGCCGAAACCGAAAGCAAACCGAATGCCGAAACAGAACTATGCCGAAAGAGGCCATTTACAAACCGAATTTCGGTCGGCCTCTAATTCCATCATTACAGTATTTATAGAGGCTACTGCAGCTCAATTGGTAATGCACTAAACTCGTATCGCAATGGTCGCGGGTTCAATACCCACCCATACAAGCCTGGGTCAATTTGACTCGTTGTGCTTTTGTAATTTTACATTTGGACACGGCATTTGCTGTAACAATCAATCCGAAACAGTAGTAACGCAGCGTTTCACGCTAAAAATGGAAATCACAAGTTTCTTAAGCTAGTGATTTTATTCCACCAATAACAAATAGCGTTTGGAATAATTTTTTTCTCTTTTCTTTTGATTGACTGATATCGGAATCCCAGTGTAAAATTAAAACTCAGAAATTTGCGATCTAAAGACCAGAGGACTACGATTATTTGTATAGCTTATACTTCATGCAACTTGTAGTTCGTTCTAAAAAGAAATTGACATCCCCCTTCCACATGTCCCATATTTGTTTCATAATTCATTTTTTTAAAACACCCAACGCTTATACCAGTACCAAACTTTGTATACATGAATTGTTTGCCATACGAAACGGGGTCACCGACATATTATGATGACAATAGGAAAGGTCAAAAGAAAAACAAAATACTCAGTAAAAGCAGAATTTATGGTTGTAGGTGGAAACACACATACACACATATCTAATAAAACATGGTTAGGTCTAGCAGTCCTTCGCTGACTCTAAGAGATGTGTGTAGCAGGGTGAAACAGAGTTGACGAGGGCGATGGAGTGTGACGTCTACGTCAAGTCTGCCAACCGTCTGCAATTGCATTTACTAATGGAGGTAACTTATCTTAAACGTGATGAACAATCTCTTCTCAGCAAAGCCATAAATAGTTTTTGTCGCCTGAGACCAGTTTAATATACGGATATCTGGAAAGAAAAAGTCGTTTACGAGACGTATTATTTTGGAGCTGCGGACACACACACACACACACACACACACACACACACACACACACACACACACACACACACATACATACATACATACATACATACATACATACATACATACATACATACATACATACATACATACATACATACATACATACATACCTACATACATACATACATACATACATACATACATATATACATGTTTCTGTGTACTTTTCATAAATAAGAACGTTTCTTCGTGGGTATTTTTTAAAATAATAATAAAGTGTAAATAATTCCAATTAACTCCTATTTTATGTTCCAGCTCTGTTGTTATATCCAAAATCAGTCAAAAGTATCTTTTAAAGGAATTCAAATTAGGAAAAGAAAAGAAAAGAAATAAATAATTCACATTCGTTTTTGTGATTACTATTTTGATAAAACCTAAAATATCTTTTGAAATGGGTTAAGAGTCAATTCTTTTTTATGTTTAATTTTGCTTTCGAATAAATGTGATAAAAGTCACATAAGTCACTGATGGATAATAACATGGTTTTACAGTATGGTTTACAGTATGGTTTACGGTATTGTTTAAATGTACGGTTTACGGTATGGTTTAAATATATGGTTTACGGTAGCAGTGACCGTATTTTCATCCTGTGTGGCAATCGAATTTCTCATGCATACCTGGCATTTGTTATGTATTTTAATACACACAAAGAAAGTTCATAAATCTAAGGACGTCAAATGGCGAGCGCGTTCCGTGCCCCCCCCCCCCCATAGTCTATTTATTGCAGAACTTTACAACGTTTACTTAATGATATCAAAAACTAACAAGCGAAACGCATGGAAATTAGTATGTTTAAATACTAATTTAGTTATTATACAATTTTGTAATGTATGCGCCGTTGTGTTTCGCCGCACCTTAATGCTATAATTACAAACGAAGCAAAATTAAACGTCAGAGTCTCCCCAGAGATAACGAATGTCACGAAACACTAGCATTCGCCCTGAACTATTGAAAATAAAACCATACTAGAGTTCATGTTAATCCCAGAAATATACCTTCTTTTGGACGACAACGATGATTACGGTGATGATAGAAGCAACCCTAATTTCAGTACCTGTGTTGAAAATATACAATGTCTGCAATCTCAAAAAACACCAAATATATAACATAGTATACACTCTTTTCAAAATTTTTATCACAAAACTCTGGATTGTTTTCTGGCATGCTGAACCTACAAATATGTGGAAGGTAGAAAGTATCTCAAATGCCTAATTATTTATACAAGATTGCTGGAATGAATTTTTTGCTTCCCGCAAGAATAATATACGCAACATTAAGAATAGCCCAGTTTAGGCAAATGAGGAGACAAATTGGCACAAGTTAAAATGCCACCACATAAAATATATTCAGTTTACGGTGCCACGTGAAGACAAAACATTACACTTGAATGAAATAAAAACCATTTATTTTAATTCAAGTAATCATTTTCAACATTTAAAAACGCGGACGTACATCATGACGAATGTTTTTTTAAGCTGATCATGAACAAATCTCAGTTAAATGGAAATATTAAGACTACAACATGTGCAAAGATAGTAGCATGGATACAAAAGATTAGAAGCCAATACAAATGACAATCCTCAGAAATTAAGGAGAATTTGTAATATATTATGAGGGTATAAATCATTTTAACTGCTTTGATGTGCCTTTGAAATTTTAAGAACTGATAAGATATGAACACTTACTAAAAGACTAACGATCAAATGCTGAAAAACGTACAAGATATAAATGGGAATGAAGAACATTTAATCAAAGGATAAAAATAATATACAAGATTTTCTTTTGTTTCTCAGTTTATCTACCTACCTGCATACATATCTATTGTTTAGTAAGTGGCAGAATATAACATAATGATGAATAAAACAACACTTCACCGTTTCTAGTTCTCATATTTTTTATATTTGTGGATGAAAAGGATATACATATGAAATCTGGAGATTTTGTTCAATCCAGTATGGGATGATCCAGTAAAATAACGTCACATATATATATATATATATATATATATATATATATATATATATATATATATATATATATATATATATATATATATATATATATATATATATATATATATATATATATACGTACGCACACACACACACACACACACACACACACACACACACACACACACACACACACACATAACTGTTTCACGAGAACCTCATCATGACTGTTTTACTTCATTGTTTCCTTATTCTGACATTTATCGTCTCATGGTTACACGTAAGCCCATAGAATAATCCTTATATAAACTAAGTCAAACTATCTACTTAGTCAAGGCATAAAGTAAGTCACATTTCATGAAATTTGACGTATGCCTGAATTCTGTTATGGTATGGGAGCTAACTCTGTTTAAACTGGCGATGTTGATACATTTCTGCCTTACAAGATTATTATACCTTTATTGCTTAAGTCATTTATGCAACAATTGACAAATCTTAAGTCTTTTTCTTCACCTGACATAAACTTCAGTTCGGATCTCAAGTTTAGTTACTTGAAGGAAATATCCTCTATAAAATAACATATTCACCACAATAAAAGAAAATAATATCAATATAAATATTTTAAAACACGTTAATGGATAATAATTATGCAAATAGTAACAACCACAGGGGATGCCATGGAATTTGTGTAATAATGTATACCTCATTGCTTTCGTGTAACCACAGAACATGTATGTTAAATTGGCTTTTTAGCTCGGGTAAAACACATGGGTTACCTCGTCCACTGATTAAAGACAGTATATAAACGTTAGGTATAAATTTCGGAAAATATGACACACAGAGAAACTTAAAGGAAATCAGGGAAAGTATACAAACAAATATG
Organism: Unio pictorum; assembly: GCA_030141615.1. NCBI lineage: Eukaryota > Metazoa > Mollusca > Bivalvia > Unionida > Unionidae > Unio > Unio pictorum. The sequence goes on along the minus strand of JARLTB010000203.1, from coordinate 3,932,382 downwards.
CGGATCTGGGCGCCTGTGCCATGCCTTATGGAACGGGCACAAGCTGCTAAAAACTATGTATGTGCATCTTAATTATAAATTCAAAACAATAGACATAAAAAATGCATTTATTAAAAAGATAGATAACGAAATTCTCAAATATTTATGGGGCTTTAAAATGCACTACACCAGCAAAGAAACTTTATATAGGGAAGGGAAAAGAGGAGGCCTAGGCCTCCCTCACCCGACCCTAATTAAATACACCAACATTCTAAACAGGTTTAAGGACATTAAATCAGAGCCAAAAATAGCTTGTAGGGGCTCTATATTTATTATTTTGGTTTCTCTATGAAGCAGAGAAATGACATATATAGGAACAATAAATTAATTAAACTTCTAGAGGTGCCAAGAAAATTAAGATCAATAAAATAATTACTTTTCAAATATAGAGATGCTGAAGACCTATGGGAAATTGACATTAAATCTACATACAAATGGCTCACACAACAGACAATAAATAAGGACAAAAATAATGTGGAACACAAACACATAAATATCAATTGGGATAGGGCCTGGGGAAACTAGGTCAAAATAGGATCGCAAAAAATGAAAAGTATCCTGTTCAAATACATGCATAATGCATGGTTGACAGGAGAAATAGCAGTGAGAAGGCATATGATCGTGGTGTCGCCTAAATGTCCACTGTGCAAAAATTATAGCTTTTCTAAACTACACATCTTTACCCAATGTTGTGTTACCAGAAACGAAAGGAACACGATAATTAAGTCCATTAACGAAAAACAATTGAAAATATAAAAATTTACTATACTTAGATGGAAATTTCTCAAGGATATTATTACAAGAAATAACTAGTTTTATAGTAAATTATATGATAGCATGCGGACCTGTCTATAATATAGGAGAAAATATTAGATAGAAGGGAGGGACGGGGACCTCAAGAGAGGGAAGTACTAGAAAGGAAAGCACGGAGCTAAATCATATGGCGCTAAGCGAAGTGGGCAGGCCCGTGTAAGAGCTCGGAAATAAACTCACTTAGAGGATTAAGCACGACCCATACAAATACATTTCACGCGCTAGATAGGGTTACTTAAAGAAAATCACTTCATTATACCCCAATATAAGCATGCTATCATATAAAGTCACTGGTAACCAATACATATGAATACTCTGTATAGACTCGCAGAAAGCCCGTTTTAAAGGGAATAAATAAATGATCACCTTTTGGTTTGGAATAGGAAATATAACTAAATAAATAAAGGGCGAAAAAAGATCTAGGCGCTTGAAGTACAAATAAAATAAAAAAATGTACTGATCCTGTTTCGATCCAAGTAGACCTATTACATACATATGGAAGATTACAAAACATGGAACACTATAAGGCAAACATTAAAACAATACTATAAAACTTAATTTAATACACCATGTATTTGTACAAAATTTGAAATTCATAATTAAATTTGTAAAAAAAAACCACTTATAATAAATTAAATAGAGACCGTTTAGGGGTCTCTATGTAATTTAAGAAAACTGGGAAATTTGATCAAAATAGGCTATCCTTACAAGACACGCTGTATATATATATATATATATATATATATATATATATATATATATATATATATATATATATATGTATACATATAACATCACACAAATAGCACAACACAAATAGCACTCACAGTATACAGGAAACCTCTAGCCAGGGTTAACTTAAAGAAAGGAGAGGACAGGAGACCCATGATGAGCCTTTTAGCTCGGGTAGCCTTGTCATAGAAAACACTAAGGACCAAAATATCTTCCTATTTTTCATATAATCCCTATGGGACAAAATTAAGGCTAGGGTAAAGTAAATGAAATTTTTCTTAAAAAACACAAAAACTACACATCAGGGGTTACACATCAACACATAAACACTTTTTTTTTAGTTTTCTCAAATAGGAGGAGGGGACATCTGTCTGGTGCCCCCCCCCCCCCCCCCCCCCCCGAGAAAAAAAATCACAAAGACTTTAACTTTTGGAGAATAGTTTATTATTATTTTTTATTATTAATTATTATTATTATGATGATGATGTTCTTAAGTTCACTATTCTTTTCATCTGACCAAACAATTTTTTATTTTTTTTTACTACATGCATTACAATGCATTATATTCCACTGATACACTGAAACCACTAAGAAATGAATTTTCAATACTGCTTAGGTCTCACTAGACAGTTTTTTTTTTGGGGGGGGCAAATTTTTATCCGACGATGACTTTTTGCAGAAAACTGATAATAATATTACATTAAATATACAAGTAAAAATTAACTAATGATTTTTTTTTGGGAAAGGATGCTTGTAAGATTCTGACTAAGGTATTGAGGATAATTCCTTATGCAACTGGCTGATTTAATACTGAACCTACACTACCTCCAACCCCTCTTTTTACATTCATTTTTGACAGGAAAGAGCTATTTTGAATATTTTCCTGTGAAAAGGCAGCTAAAAGATTCAATATGTGCCTTATGCATGAATAAAGTTCACTAGAACTGTATCAAATTAACATACTTTTCATCACCCCTCGGCCATCTAGATTTTTAGATATTTACCTCTGTAGCATACACATGTAAATACTGTAATAAATTTGGAGCATGTGCATTTGATAGCGCCCCGTTTTAAGCAATTCTTAGATTTATTTGTGTGATTATTGGGATTCGGCGCCATGGAAATATTCCTAGCCCCGAAATAATTAGCCAGTTAGTAGTAGCAAACGTCACGGAGTCGAGTGTTAGTGAGTTTGAACCATGACATGTTTCTCTAGTAGTGAATTTAGGTCCAAACCGAATGACTGTCCCTTTAGTAACATAGTCCATATTAAAATCTAGTGGTGTATAATAGTGTGGTGGTTGAGATGGCAGTATTTACGGTAGGAAACCAGTAAATTACACAATGGAATCAATAAGTAGGGACTTGGTAAATACCGTTTATGTTTCCATAATGGAAATTAGGCGTAGTTATATTAGGGTAATACGCTGGTAAAACTGTACTTTGACTGGCCTAGAGTGGCGAAATTAAATAGTTCCCAGTGAGAAAAGGGATACTAGTGTATTTTCTATGGCATAACCGGCTGGCGGTACGGAAATCTGAGGATGGTGAAGAAAAACTATGCAAATGAGCGGTTGATGGACTTTTGGCAAGTCATTTTAACTGTGGTCTTGAATTGATTAGAGCAAAATTTAGTATATAAAAGCAGACACGTCTGTCTTTCCAATTTACAACTCAAATTGAAATGAAAATCTTTGGAAATTTGGGAAAACATATGACTTCCAGCGAGATTCGCGATTGGGTTTGGCACCGCTCGGTCAAGTGAATACCCCTGTGCGTGTAACAATACGTAAACCAAGTTACGCATTTGATCTCCAATGCTAGTTTAACTGTAACAGTCAATCACTAATAAGCCAACCCATATCCAAGCCTAACTCAAAGCAAATGTAAAAACCACATTGCATAATTTACTTATGTGTAAATTTATAAATGCTAGGCTTGTGACAATTAGGCCATGTTTTCTACCGAAATAAAATATTTTAGACTGTTGTATCGTCATTATCGTCAGTAATTCGCCATTTGTTATGAGAAACAGAAATCCCCACAACGTCACCCATTACTTATCTGCGACCAGTCAGTGACTCTTTCGTCAGCGTGCTGGTTCTTCTCTCTGTTTTCCTCCTTTCCTTATTCCCTCCGAAAGTAATTTCGTTTTAAATTAAAGAGTCTGACGACCAAACATGGTCGATAAGATGAAAATGTATAAGAACATTTGACATTTATTCGTCTAATTTTTTTAATTTGACTCTTAGTTAAGAATTTTAAAAGCCCGTATGTTGTTGTATCTTTACTGTGCATTTCGTATACAGTTTTAAGCTTCCTGCCGTGTTGTCTGAATGCTTTTGATGCAATGTTCATCTCAGCAGTCTAGACATATATAATTTTTCTTCGGTTGCCAAGTAGTTGTATGAACTGAATTCCAAGTTTAGAAGTGCACATATATAGAAAACAAACATTCCTTTTCTAACATCGGGGTTGCTTGAATTCGTATAGAGAATTCAGATCTATGTCTCGGGGTGGGGGAAAGGTTAGCTAAGTATCATAAAGCGACCGCTCTTCCCATCACTGCTAATTCACATATGTTGCAAGCAGCTTCCTTTGATTCTTGATGGTGTTTTCCGAGTCTTCCTCAAACCAATTATGATGGCCGCCATGTATGGCCTTAAACCCACAACAATTAACGTCCAAGTTTAATTTCGAACGTGCGATACCATGACAACTTGCATGCGCTTTGCATTTATTAATGAAGTCTAAACATACAATGGCTAGAGTTTTAAAATGCTATGAATTTATCAATGTATTATATCGCCCCGCTAGAACTCGAGCATTGACATGATGGCATGAATTAGTTATCATTAATCGTCTGTATTATTATATTCTGTTTAATTCGATTAAATTCACATTTTGTGAGGGCACTACAGAAAAGAACTAGTTGATTGATTTATGGACTGATCGGTACGTATAGTCACATGGAAGGCTATTTAGAGCAAATTACATCATAGCAGCCAACCTGATCCGGTTTGAACAGGATTTTTGAAACTCAAAGCTGCGATTAGGCTTTCTGGCATGATAACAATTTAGTCCCTAAAGTCATAGTGCTAGTCATCAAAGAAATCGGAAATAGATTTAACGCGTTATCACAGTTAACGCAATACAAGATAATTGAAGATAATAAGTCATCAAACAGAAACAAATAGTCGACATTAGTCAATCTAATGATTTATCTTAATCTTTGACCAAGGTAACAAGACAATAAATTAAGATAAGTTAATCACTGGAGGCAACAAACGTACGTGTTACTCAGAATGCTTTTACCGTATATACTAGTTTGTAAGTTGAGTCGTAAAGCAAAATGCACGAACTCAGATATACCGTCGCATAATGCGGTTTATTAGGAGTAATCAACAAAATAAACATAATATACCCTGATCTGCCGGCGCATTATTATTTGAAAAAGGTATATATATATGTACGCAGGGTTTAGGAAAAGGAAGAAACGTCAGAATTGATTACAATTTACAGCAAATTAAACTTCAAAGCATTCGGTACTTATTACAGGTTTCTTCAGAAATAAGCGCTTTAATACTTTGTATTCTAGGCAAAACAGGCCCCCCCCCCCCCCGAAATTTAAGGCGGTATCTGCTCCCTGAATTATACCCTTGGTTTTCCAGTATCACATTTCCTTTGGTTGCAAACACTGATGATGTTTTCCATGCATAACAATTGTTCTGTATTTTTTATGCTTATCTTATTTCGTGAACCAAAATAAAAGTAATATAACGGAGAAACCCCATTTTCTTTAAATTTCAGTAACATCCTAATCGGTCTCTCCACATATTTCCTGTTCCCATTTTCATCTATCAAAGGGTATCCTTTCTGGTATCCTTTGAATGGGTATATATCCTTTCTGGTATCCTTTGAATGGGTATATATCCTTTCTGGTATCCTTTGAATGGATATATATCCTTTCTGGTATCCTTTGAATGGGTATATATCCTTTCTGGTATTCTTTGAATGGGTATATATCCTTTCTGGTATCCTTTGAATGGGTATATATCCTTTCTGGTATCCTTTGAATGGGTATATATCCTTTCTGATATCCTTTGAATGGGTATATATCCTTTCTGGTATCCTTTGAATGGGTATATATCCTTTCTGATATCCTTTGAATGGGTATATATCCTTTCTGGTATCGTTTGAATGGGTATATATCCTTTCTGGTATCCTTTGAATGGGTATATATCCTTTCTGGTATCCTTTGAATGGGTATATATCCTTTCTGGTATCCTTTGAATGGGTATATATCCTTTCTGGTATCCTTTGAATGGGTATATATCCTTTCTGGTATCCTTTGAATGGGTATATATCATTTCTGGTATTTTAGCCATATTCAATGTCTCGATGTTTCGGTTTTTTTTAGTATTTTTTTAATTTTTGTTTGTTTGTTTGTTTTGTTGAACTTCGTGTCATTGGTCTTTATAAAGGAGTTGTTTCTGGCGTATCATGCGTTTTCTTCCGAATGACTTAAGCGGTGACTTTTGGTCTTTTTATGCGTTTTTTAATCACCGATGAAGAGTTTAAAACCTTGCAAAATTTCTCTAGATATGTCACATTTATTAAAATACATATGATTGTCTACTTATCTGTGTTTGCTGAGGAAGTGACACTTGTTTGAAACAATTAACTTCATACTCTAGCTGTCATTTGCTAGGTTTTACTATTCTATTTTGTCGCTGAAATTTTCTATCCGTTTCCTACAGCTGTCGGTTTATATATTCAGTTGATGGAGGCTAATTTTAATGTTAGTTAGACTACATAGAAAGTTGTAAATTTATAGGTTTTAGTTTCTGTCCGTGTAATGTTGCAGTTTTTCGTAAAATGCGTGCTTTTAATAGTATTTTCTAAAAACAATTCTTCATTTTCTTTAGTTGTATGACTTCTTGTTCTAGGTTTGTTAGCAATCTATCTATATGAGGAAACGTCACTGGAATCAATGTATATTTTGTCAGCAAGTGGTTTGGCATTGACAGTCTATGAGATTTTGCTGTTTATATCCTTAATACACAAAAGGGCATCCCTCCATTAATTTATAAATTGTCATCGTTTAATTTTCAACCAACGTCTTGAATAAGTACTTTGTATTATGTGCTACTAATACAGTTAGCAGTGTGTTGACCTTAGTCATAATTGGAAAAATAGTATGCAGCACAAACAAAAACAACATACACACGTGTAAAGGTATGATGTATATTTAAAAAGATCTCAGATGGGTAATGATTTTATATTGAATTTATTAAACGACTTGAATAATAAGGAGATTTTGCGAACCGCTTATACGAGCAATGGCGAACAGAAGCTGGACATTAGTCTGATAGTTTCATAAACTTTATATTAAATCATTACCCATTTGATATTTTGTTTATTGCACAGCATCTATTGGATGAAAATAGATAAAAGAGAAAGAAGAATAATTAATTTTAATCATTTTGACGCAGATGTTGCATCTCTCATTTGTTGCGGGTATAAAAACTGTCTCAGACGCAGTTCTACAATCATTCACAATTAAACATAAAAACCAAAACGTTCCAGAAAGCTGAGTTAACAAAATTACCAATATCGCAACCAATCAGTAAAGAGTATACTGACCATTTTGGACCAATCAGTATCACATGAAGTGATATGTAGTGATAAGCTACTTTCATCATCATAATCACTGGTGTCATCATTATGATCTTTATTTGTTTCTTTATTACTCTAAAACTTTCTTTGACAGTATTATAAACATATGCAGTTACTTTTTCGTAGTGTTTCCCTGGAGTATTTTAATCGCGCTTCATTCGCAGACTAAATAATTTTTAAATTCTTTTATAGCTAATTCACTTGATTCGTCGATGATTTCAGCATCCTCTGCTTCTTCCGTCTATTATTTCCCGTCTTTCAATTCACTTTTAAATGGTTGTGAAAATATCTTCGCTTTTGCCGTACACGTGTATCACATCCGTGTTAATGAAAAGTGTCATTTAATGTAGCGTGGGTTTTTTCTACATTGATCTGGCATACAATTAAGCCATCCTTATACTGCCATCTTCCACGCAACAGGATGCATCATTGAAGCACCTATTTGCCTTTGAGCAAACGTTTTAGTGTGCTGCAGTTACTCTATTACAGAATATTTCATGTGCAAATTCTACAACAACAGAAGAGACAAAAACCAGACACAATTTTAAAACTAATTTGTCTTCTACTTTTTAAAAATAAAATAAACATCTGTTTCTTATTATTAGACTCAAGGGCCTGTCTGTGTTTACCGAGGTGAGTATATTTTGTTCAAAAATAAACTTCATTCAAGACTTTTTTTTAAAAAGTAAACAAGATTTATATAGTCTGTCATTTCGTTCTGTTATCCTATATCTCGTTCTATTTCCAGTCAGTGAGGGCCGATTCCAGTGTTAGTGAGACTACCGAGTTTAACCGAGTTTAACCGAGTTTAAGTATCTATTGGATTTATACCGCTTTCAGTAGTGAATTTGTACTAGTGCCATTTGGTGTAAGCTTCGCGTTTTCGATAGTAATTTGTTCTAGTAATTTATTACTTTAAAACGGGAGTTATTCTAATAGAATTTGTGTCAGTCTGGGTTTTATGCTTGTATAAGGATAAATCTAACCGATGAGCCATCACTGGAATCAATGTTATTTCATCAGACTGGCAATCCATTAAGTTGTAATATTTACAGTTAGGTCCTTAATATACAAAGACCATCCCTCCCTCAAGTAATTTAATTAACAACTGATTTTCAACCAACATCTTTAATACGTATGTTATGCTTTATATTACTAATAATGTGAATAGTGTGATTACCTTAGTCATAATTATAATTATAATTGATGCCATTAGCATAACAAAGAATTTTCAATCATGTACACGTGGTCAGCATTATCCCCCACCCCCCGCATAATACCTATAACAGTACCCATCCTATTCATCACAAAAAGCAATTATAGTTATTAGTTTATCAGCCCGAACATAAGTTGCTTTATTATTCAGCAGCAATACAATTAAGGGGAACTAACAATTATTGACTTGTAGAAATGTTAATATAAATTAACTCCCTTATAGCGTGCTCCTCTTTTGACAATAAGTGTTATCATTCCCACTATGAGAACGAAGTCATACGGACAACGTTCTTTTGCATAACAGGGCCCAGCAATGTGGAACGAATTGCCCATTGAAATTAGACACAAAAACACAGTGATCACTTTGCATTTTGAAGAGTGCTATTAAAACTCACCCTTTTCGAATGCAAGAACCAACTAAAAGACCTAATAATGTTTCCTAGCTTAAATATTTTCAGCATATTGTATGCTTTTTAATTTCATGGTGTTTGCTTTTTTAATATATATATATATATATATATATATATATATATATATATATATATATATATATATATATATATATATATATATATATATATACAAAATAATAATAATAATAATAATAATAATAATAATAATAATAATAATAATAATAATAATAATAATCAGGACTTTGTATAGCGCCTAATCTTTCGAAGCTCTAAGCGCTTTACACCATCAATAATGATATGACTACACTACAGAACAACAAATGACACAAAGAATGAAATTGGAAAACATAAAAACATGCTGAAAACATATAAGATACAAAACATAGTTAGGTCGCTAAGTTTGTCCCTGCAGTCGAAACAGGTGAGTCTTGAGAGCACTCTTAAAAAGGAGCACTGTGTGTCTTTGTGTCTAATTTCAATGGGCAATTCGTTCCATGTCACCGGGCCCTGGTGTGGAAACGAACGTTGTCCATATGACTTTGTTTTCACCTTGGGAACAATGAGTATACGATTATCAGAAGAAGAGTGTAAGGATCTAGCTAGTGTATACACATGGGTGAGGCTGGATAGGTATGTTGGACTGGAGTCTGTCATTGAAATATAGCACAGAGAACAAATTTTGTGTTTGATTATGTATCGAATTGATAGCCAGTGTAGGGTACAGAGCAGTGGTGAGGTGTGCTCTGATAGAGGTACTCTAAAGATGATCCGTGCAGATGTGTTTTGAACTTTTTGAAGTTTTTGGAATAAATATTGTGATGAACCAGACAGAATTGAGTTACAATAGTCCAGTCTTGAAAGTACTAATGAACACACAAGTGTTTTTGTGGCATCAACTGAAAGATATTTACAAATGGAACTGATGCGTCTCAATTCAAGATATGCATTCATGCAGATGTTCATGACATATTAGTGCAATGTGAGAGTACTGTCTAGAGTAACGCCTAGATTCCGTACTGACTGTGAGAATTTAATGTTGGTGTTGCTGATATTTATTGTCTGAGGTAAAGGATGTGAATGAGAAAGTCTTTGTGTTGTGATCAGAATAGCCTCAGTTTTATCATCATTCATCTGCAGCTTGTTACATGTCATCCATGATTTTACATCCGAAATGCACTTCTCTACTCCATGGATGGTAGCATCAACTTCAGTTGGGTGACTAAACTTGTATATTTGGGTGTCATCAGCGTTTAATTGCTGCGACACTGGGTGATGATCTATGACACTTGAGAGCGGATGAGTGTACAGAATGAAGAGAACAAGTCCAATAACAGATCCCCGTGGAACACCATAACATACGTCAACTGGGCTGGAGTGTATTCCATTTGCAGATATAATTTGTGTCCTGTTCACTAAGTAGGACTTGAACCACTGTAAGGCTATATTCTGAATGCCAAATACATTCTGGAGACGGTGAAGTAATATATCATGGTATTTTGTGTCAAATTTTGCATACTAATCAAGAAGGGTGAGGACTGCAATCTTTCCGCTATCCAAAGCAGAGAGAATGTCAGTAAATACTTTCAGAAGAGTAGTTTCCGTACTGTGGCAAGGACTATATGCAGACTGTACATTGCTAAAAAGACTGTTTGAATTCAAATGAGATACAAGTTGAGTTAGAACAACCTTTTCTAAGAGTTTTGATATGAAATGAAGATTAAAAACTGGGCGGTAGCTCTTTAAAGCGTTATGGTCCAGTGTTGGTTTCTTCAGCAGTGGCTTTACGATAGCAGTTTTGAAAAATGATGGGAATTCCCATGATGAGAGAGAGATATTAATAACATCAGTTAGTGAAGGCAATATTGGGTCTAAGCACTCAAGCAGCAGTGATGTCGGAATTGGATCAAGTTCATAAGACTTTGGTGCACTTTTCATCACAATTGTCCGTACTAAATCTATAGAAACAGGTTCAAATGCTCCTAAAGGTTGTCGCTGAAATTCTGCATCAGAACTGTATGGTGACGAATCAGTTGAAATTGTGATGTGAAGCGAATCTCTAACGGTTTTAACTTTGTCATCGAAGAAATTTGCCAATTGGTCTGGTAGGTCTAGTCTAGTGGAGAGAAGGTTGTTGGAAGTGGTGTACATTTGTTAGTATATATATATATATATATATATATATATATATATATATATATATATATATATATATATATATATATATATATATATATATATATATATATAGTAATATCAAGCGCTTAGAGCTCCTAAGGATTAGGCGCAATACATAGCTCTCATTATTATTATTATTATTATTATTATTATTATTATTATTAGTAGTAGTAGTAGTAGTAGTAGTAGTAGTAGTACTACTACTACTACTACTACTACTATTATCATAATGACTTCTTTCCAAACAAAAGCTAATGACTGTTAAATTTTGTCAAAACCAAGCATATGTTTGTATTTATCGAGGAGATAGTAGTTTGATTTTAAAAAATAAACTTCATTCACTATACCGATTTTACAAGATTTAATTATATTTTTTTTTGTTTAATTGTCATACAAAACCGGTTTCTATTTCCAGTCAATGACAACAGATTGATAATTTAATAGGACTATTGGGAAGTTACAATTTTAATCTCTTCATTTTATAAAGAGATGTAGTGAATTTATACTCATGCAGTTTTTTAAGCTCCGAGCTTTCTGTAAGTTTTAGTTTTTAAAAGAAGTTTACCGAGTAAAATTTGGGACGTTTTGCTTTTATGGTTGTGTAAAAAGTATATCTAATCGAGAAAACCTCAAAGGAATCAATGCTGATTAATGAGCATGTAATGAGTATGGCATTGACAATTCATCAGACTGTACTATTTTCATTTACGTCCTAAATTCACAAAGGGTCAGCACTCCCTTTAAATAATTTGTTAGGTATAATTTTCAACCAACATCTATTATAAATACATTATGATATTTGGTTTTTAATAAGTGAGTACTTTGATTTCCTTGGTCATAATTATAATTATAATACGCCATTGCTGCTATTAGCACACACACGCGCGCGCATACAAACGGAAGGGGTTAGAGAACACAGAAAACGCATACACTTTTCGGCATGTCTAAGTGGTTAGCATACATCTACTTATGTACATGTAACCCGTTTACGATCATATTTGATATTTAGAATTTTTCAGAAAAACATAATGACGAGTTTACTATAAACAGGGTGCCACTCGTAATATGCGGGAGTGTATACAGGGTTTGTTCAACATCTCCGAAACTGTAAACGGGTGAGTGGTGAGTGGATAAAATCTGTAATTGAATACTTCGTCGTAAAATAGTAAGAACGTCCGGCATTATATCTGTTATTGTACTCATTTTATTCTCCTCACAAAACTAGTGATAGTGATTAGCTTATGATAGTGACTGCGAGGTCTTAAATTCCCCCAATCTTTAAAAATCGAATAACCAACACGTTTCTGATTACGGAGCGACAGTAAATTAAACGGGAAGTAACAACTGCAGACTGGCAGACACATTGATAAAAATTACCTCCCTTATAACTTTAATCTCCAATAACGTAACATCATTCCTCTAATCTTATGCGATAGTGCTGGGGTTGCTGTAATCATCATGTTATTATTATAATTATTATTTATCTTTTATATCTTTCGTTATTACTCTAAAGGTGCCATTGACACAGTATGTATGAAAATGTCTGTGCAATTCAGGCTTCAATCTCGGACTCAGGAACGCTATTTTTCAGTTCCAGATTTTTGCTGATTTATCGAAAGTGTTCAAAACCTTCCATTAACTTTGACAAATTATTCAAAAGAAACTGCGGCACAGGATAGTCTTTCGGCATGAAAATTTATCTTTATATTTGATTAACACATGTGGCACATTCTTTTTTTTAATAAAGAATGTCAATTTTTTGACAGACAATTCTGAGATCATTTTAACTATATATTGCCGATTCAAAAAATGCTTGTACAAAAATAATGGATTGAAATATTCAAGATTTTAAGACAAAGAAACATCTTATTGAAAATATTAATTCGTCTTGTATGATGATTTTATATTAAATACTAAATAACTATTATATTTATCGAACCAAATATTACATGTTTTTATGACATATTTCATCAGTAAAGTTTTCTATTTTAGAATGCACCTAATCATGATGAGTATATTTGCAGAATATACCTAGTCGTGTAGTTCCTTTACATCGGGCTCTTCATGTTGACAGGTTTCGCTACAAAAATACCTAGTCGTGTAGTTCCTTTACATAATGCTCTTAATGTTGACAGGTTTCGCTACAAAAATACCTAGTCGTGTAGTTCCTTTACATAATGCTCTTAATGTTGACAGGTTTCGCTACAAAAATACCTAGTCGTGTAGTTCCTTTACATAATGCTCTTAATGTTGACAGGTTTCGCTACAAAAATACCTAGTCGTGTAGTTCCTTTACATAATGCTCTTAATGTTGACAGGTTTCGCTACAAAAATACCTAGTCGTGTAGTTCCTTTACATAATGCTCTTAATGTTGACAGGTTTCGCTACAAAAATACCTAGTCGTGTAGTTCCTTTACATAATGCTCTTAATGTTGACAGGTTTCGCTACAAAAATACCTAGTCGTGTAGTTCCTTTACATCGGGCTCTTAATGTTGACAGGTTTCGCTACAAAAATACCTAGTCGTGTAGTTCCTTTACATAATGCTCTTAATGTTGACAGGTTTCGCTACAAAAATACCTAGTCGTGTAGTTCCTTTACATAATGCTCTTAATGTTGACAGGTTTCGCTACAAAAATACCTAGTCGTGTAGTTCTTTTACATAATGCTCTTAATGTTGACAGGTTTCGCTACAAAAATACCTAGTCGTGTAGTTCCTTTACATAATGCTCTTAATGTTGACAGGTTTCGCTACAAAAATACCTAGTCGTGTAGTTCCTTTACATAATGCTCTTAATGTTGACAGGTTTCGCTACAAAAATACCTAGTCGTGTAGTTCCTTTACATAATGCTCTTAATGTTGACAGGTTTCGCTACAAAAATACCTAGTCGTGTAGTTCCTTTACATAATGCTCTTAATGTTGACAGGTTTCGCTACAAAAATACCTAGTCGTGTAGTTCCTTTACATAATGCTCTTAATGTTGACAGGTTTCGCTACAAAAATACCTAGTCGTGTAGTTCCTTTACATAATGCTCTTAATGTTGACAGGTTTCGCTACAAAAATACCTAGTCGTGTAGTTCCTTTACATAATGCTCTTAATGTTGACAGGTTTCGCTACAAAAATACCTAGTCGTGTAGTTCCTTTACATAATGCTCTTAATGTTGACAGGTTTCGCTACAAAAATACCTAGTCGTGTAGTTCCTTTACATAATGCTCTTAATGTTGACAGGTTTCGCTACAAAAATACCTAGTCGTGTAGTTCCTTTACATCGGGCTCTTAATGTTGACAGGTTTCGCTACAAAAATACCTAGTCGTGTAGTTCCTTTACATCGGGCTCTTAATGTTGACAGGTTTCGCTACAAAAATACCTAGTCGTGAAAGGTTTTGTCACGGGGTGCATTTAGTCGTGAATGGCCCTTATTTGTTTAATTTTTTTAATTGCCAAAGTTATGATAGGTGTCTTGAGAGAATGCACACAGCTGTGATAGTCTTCGTTATAGAATACACCTATCTGTGATAGTCTTCGTTATTGAATACACCTATATGTGATAGTCTTCGTTATAGAATACACCTTTCTGTGATAGTCTTCGTTATAGAATACACCTATATGTGATAGTCTTCGTTATAGAATACACCTTTCTGTGATAGTCTTCGTTATAGAATGTACCTATCTGTGATAGTCTTCGTTATAGAATGTACTTATCTGTGATAGTCTTCGTTATAGAATGTACTTATCTGTGATAGTCTTCGTTATAGAATGTACTTATCTGTGATAGTCTTCGTTATAGAATGTACTTATCTGTGATAGTCTTCGTTATAGAATGTACCTATCTGTGACATTTTTCGTTATAGAATGTACTTACCGGTATCTGTGATAGTTTTCGTTATAGAATGTACCTATCTGTGATAGTCTTCGTTATTGAATACACCTATATGTGATAGTCTTCGTTATAGAATACACCTTTCTGTGATAGTCTTCGTTATAGAATACACCTATATGTGATAGTCTTCGTTATAGAATACACCTATATGTGATAGTCTTCGTTATAGAATGTACCTATCTGTGATAGTCTTCGTTATAGAATGTACTTATCTGTGATAGTCTTCGTTATAGAATGTACCTATCTGTGATAGTCTTCGTTATAGAATGTACTTATCTGTGATAGTCTTCGTTATAGAATGTACCTATCTGTGACATTTTTCGTTATAGAATGTACTTACCGGTATCTGTGATAGTTTTCGTTATAGAATGTACCTAGTTGGGACAGTTTCCGTTATATAATGCACCTAGTTGTGACAGTTTCCGTAATAGAATTTGCCTTTTTGTGACAATTGTTGTTATAAAATGTCATAGTTTTCAGATTTTTTTCTTCACTTTATTCGCTGAGTTTAGCAATATTTCACGTAAATCGTTGCATCTTCCTTTATGGAAAGAAGCTTGGAAACCCAAACAGTGATGTGTATTATTGTATGCAAGCTATATATGATTTATTCCCGTCATTTCTAACCCTTTCCTTTAACATGTACAGCAAATCGGTACATGGTTAATACCACTCATTTATGAGCTAACTTTCATTTCATTGTTTTCTTTTTAATCAACTATTTTGTATAAATTTGTTTTTTCATAATTGTAGATGACCTATTTTTTTTTTGTCAACGGTATTTAATCATTTAATGTCTACTGGTCCGACTCGGACATTTTCATTAGTTGCTTCTGCAATCTACTGGTCCCACTAAGACTGTCTCAACAGTTGTTTTGCAACAACTTGCCATTATTTATGTTGCTTTCATTTTGCATTCTTCCTTTGCGGTGAGTTGCACTGAAGGCGCAACGTCGAAGGAATCTGTGCTTCCACGTGAAACAGCAACGGAATTTCCAATTTTAACCATTGTCAAGGATGCCAGCATGGAGATGGTACAATACATTTCCTCATAATTTTGTGTGAACGTATTCCTATGCACATCTGCATTTTTTTGCAAGCTCTACATATGTATATGTTTTAGGTTAAAACATTTTAAAAATTATTTTCTCTAATAATTTTGTTTGATCAAAGTAAACCCTTTGCAAAACAAATTTTTTTTAAATAAAAAAAAATCTTGTTTACGTTTCATAACAAAATCTATGCTATCATCATAAATAATCTGAAAAAATGTAATTGAAGATATCTGTTTATTAGATATTTCTTATACCACTGCATACTTTTTTTTTAAAACTTCATAATCAGGGTTAAATGGATGGAACGATAATCCTATCCTGTCAAATTCTTTAACTTCTGTGCTGTTTAGTTCATCTTTGAAAAACGCCTAGTATCGTTCTGGTCGTCTTTTCGATATGAAACACGTTGTTCTGTTAGATAGTTATTAGGATAACACAATGTAATGTTTTTCTTTCCTGCTGTTGTAAAAGTTAGAGTTTCAACTCGTATGCATATTGAATCTATTGTACAATTTATATTTCAACTCGTATGTGTATTGAGTCTGTTGTACAACTTATGTTTCAACAGTTTCAACTCGTATACGTATTACATCTGTTGTACAATTTATGTTTCAACTCGTATGCGTATTGAATCTGTTGTACAATTTATATTTCAACTCGTATGCGTACTGAATCTGTTGTCAAGCTTAATAGTTTCAACTCGCATACACACCGATTCTGTTGCCTCATTGGTTATAAGTTTCAACTCGTACTCGTATCAATTTCAACATGTATGCCTACCGACTCTCAGAGGCGTTGCTAGAGTGTTTGGAGACCGGGGACAAGATTTATTTTTAGGCCCCCACCCCCAAACTCTGAAAATCATTATTTTCATAATAAAATCACCATCACCCAATACAACCTATTTCAAAGCCCATTTTGGCGCCTCCACTGTTCCCCTCTGCCACCCCCCACGCCTCTGTCGACTCACATTTACTAGTAATAATTTGTACGCGTATCCGTTTCAACTGCATATATACATGCATATGTCTCTGTGTTTACACGTCCACATGTGGTAAGCACATCTCAGCGTTTTATTATTTTTATTTTTAAAGATTACCTTTACACTTAGCGCCCTACCTTGTTTTTTCTGTAGTGTATTTTATGAAAGGTGTGAGTTCTTTGCGTGGTAGACGTTAGGTTGTTGTTTACTATCTTCTGTAAATTACACTAGCACGGACGGGGTGCGTTCGTGTTTTGGATTTTTAACGTAGCTTTAACAATTTTTCAGTCATATCGCTACGATGTCAGCGGTGTGCAAGTTTATAGTGATGTCTAGTACTGGGGTATCATGCCGCAGTCACGTAGCAATTTGTTCCACATAGTCACATTATTAATATTCCAACACCAGGCCGACTAGCCCTACACTAATCTCTTAATACTTGGCACATCTGTTAGTCTCGAGAGACGATGAATGTGCACACATGCGATATGCCCTGATTGGTGGTTGTGCAGCGTCTGTAGTGGCTATGTAGAGCAACAAGGGAGAGAGAGAGAGAGAGAGAGAGAGAGAGATATCTTAAACATCATATTATAGAACACATAAAGTCTTCCAACTTGTATAGTTTTGAGTTTTATATATGCATGCTCTGAAAAGTACCAACATTCTATACATAAATTGTAAAATGTAGATTGACGATAAACGTCTGATGCTTTTGAATATGTATATCAGCTAAAATTAAAAAACTGAAATGTTTGGTGTGCTATTTTGTCAAGACTTACTGGTGCTTGTATGTAATATTAACTAACTTCTAACAAATTAATCATTTTAAAATAGTTATTATTTTAAAGTGCAACATATTGCTTCATCCAGATGAAGAGTTTGTTTTAGTACACTTGTCCGTATAGTTTCAATGGATTCATAAATCATTAAATAGATCAGATTTATTTCAGATGATGACATTACATATCCGACAATGTTTTCGTAGTCATGAGAGACAGCAAAATGTTAAATAAGTCAAAGCGACAGGGAGATATTTATTAATGTTCCACATCAATTTACCTTCCTTCTTGATATTGAGATGTTCGACGTACGCTTCCTGCTATATACCAATTACATGAACCATTTAGTGCAAATGTACATATATATATATATATATATATATATATATATATATATATATATATATATATATATATATATATATATATATATATATATATATATATATGGGCATTTAATCATGGTAGGATATCCAAGATAAAATATAACCGTATCGGTGAAGGTGAAACTAAAATTCATTTGGGCCGATCGCGGCAAGAACATACAAGCATTGCCGGCGTTGTGATTGTCCGGTCATCTCTGCGACAGATACAAAAAAGGCGATATATCCATCCCACATCTCACATATTGTCATACAATAAACGGTGTGGTAGTGCTAAGGAAACTGTCTAAAAGCCAGAGTATGTGCTTTCCCTGCTATTACTATTTGTTTGTTTGTTTGAGAGAGAGAGAGAGAGAGAGAGAGAGAGAGAGAGAGAGAGAGAGAGAGAGAGAGAGAGAGAGAGAGAGAGAAACAAGGAACGAAAGATGGAGCGAATTCTAAATTGTCAAAACATTTAAGGCATATACAGTCTTGTCATGTCACAATATATTTCATATTTGCAAAGATATTGTTTTCTCTTTCTGAGAAATGTTGACATCATTTTATATAAAGCCAAAGTCATATTGACAAGGAGTGTTGACATGTCATGATGGATCATAGTTTTATGATGCCATATAGGTCCTGATGTGCGGCCTAATTTGGCTACTACCGATGACAGTTGGAAAATGTTGTTATCATTATTTTTCCCAAGTTAATATTATGGCTACTACTGTTGAAACAATGTTAAAATTTATGAGATATTCCATAAATAACATTCTAAAATGTTTTATT
This sequence comes from Unio pictorum, assembly GCA_030141615.1. NCBI lineage: Eukaryota > Metazoa > Mollusca > Bivalvia > Unionida > Unionidae > Unio > Unio pictorum. The sequence continues at coordinate 3,913,460 of JARLTB010000203.1, read as the reverse complement.
GATCTAAAATTTTTTGGTGCTGATCTGATGTTCCATGTGATCATTTTGAAGTTGCACTGATTGTTCTGTGGGTTCATTCCTCATTTCACTACAAATTGAAGATGTCACACAACCCGAACCAAGGTGATAGACTGACAACCCTGGCATAACTCAAGATAATAATGCAATAAACAAAGTATTGTATTCCCTGGGTTGGAGCAATCCCCACTTAATGAAGTATTTCATGAACACAAGCAAAACACAATATTTACACTTGGAGACTGTGCCATAATCGTTAAGACGTTATATGTACCATTCCCAATTTAGCCACCATATAAATTACTAAAACAAGTGCGCCTGACTAGAAGCTTGTATTAATAGTAACTATCGTAAGAATTAGCTTTTTCACAATACCACTTTAAAAACTTTTAAATGTTCTAGCACAAATAGTATTGTTAAGACGGTTGCCTTGGATGCCAGCATAGCAATAACTGAAAACTACATATACGATATGACGTTTTGTATTAGTTGTGCGTGATAGCACATGTACGATTGGAACAGTGGTTACCATACTAAATGTGATGCCAGTTAGATTGAGATAGTGAGTGCATGATGTTGGTTTAGGACCAATTAGACACCGTAAAGTGTCTTTTTCAAATACGAGTAGCGTTAAAATGATCGTCGAGATTATTGTCATGATGGCGATAATGGATAACAGACTGAAGCCGTTCCAGGTCTGTCCCAACAAGACATAATACAAACTCTTTTCGTGAAAACATAATGTCGATATAACCATATATTCATTATGAAACTGTAGAAAATTTGTCAAAATGGCCACTGTGGCAGCTGTAATGGCAATATGGTCAACTTAAATTCCATTTGGCTGACTAAATATCAGCAGATGTTCTCTGTTGAAAGCATTTGCAGATAGAACTTATGGATATGATGTCTTATGTAAGACAAACTGCAAGATAGGGACCGTTATAGCTATTATGGGTGTCACGTTTTGTTAATATTCGATCCGAACCAAATAAATATAACTTGCTGCCTTTCTGTGAAACGCTTATGTTGATATGACCATCCACTGCGACGTAGTAGAACATTTCCAAATTGGACGTAATGGCCGCCATATTGGAAGCGTGAACAACATCCTTGTCTTTTCTAGAACAAACCACACCTGATAATAGTCTCTTGCTAGAACCATATTATATTTATATATATATATATATATATATATATATATATATATATATATATATATATATATATATATATATATATATATATATATATATATATATATATATATATATATGACCATTCCTTTAAGCTGTCTTCTGTGGCGGCCACAACATGTTTCAGAACTGCATTATGTTTGGTAAGAACCAACTAGCCATTTGACGTTTTGCGATGAAACTATGACTTCAAATAGGAAAAACAAGACTTTGGAGATGACTGGTGTTGTGATTCACAGTAATCCTCCCTAAAATCATCTTTTCACAGATAATACAATTCAGAAAGATCAAATGTATAAATTATCTTAACAGTATTTACTGATAATTGTGATTGTTGTTTTATTTTCTTCCTCTTATTCATATATATATATATATATATATATATATATATATATATATATATATATATATATATATATATATATATATATATAGTATCAGATGTAAATCTAGTATCTCAGCGATTTTGTCTGTATCTTTTCACAGATAATACAATTCAGAAAGATCAAATGTATAAATTATCTTAACAGTATTTACTGATAATTATGATTGTTGTTTTATTTTCTTCCTCTTATTCATATATATATATATATATATATATATATATATATATATATATATATATATAATCAGATGTAAATCTAGTATCTCAGCGATTTTGTCTGTACGTCTAACGATGCTTAATCGATATAAAATGTGCAGTTCTTTTGATATTCACGCTTCTGTACTGCATATGCAGTTCTCCTCCGTTAAAATCGGTAACCGCAGTACGAATCAGGCTCCACGAGTTACAACGATCCGGTGTGAGATCTCTCCATGAGGGAAACTTTCCTCAACCCATCCAAGATCGTTTGACCTCCGTCATTTCACAGACGATATTCTCTGCAATTCTAGAAGACAGGTTTGCCTGACACTATACCTGCTTTAGCAATTCTAACATTATTTTCAATTGTACTACTAGCTACACGTAATTGTGATAGGCGAACGCGTCTTCTAGCACGTGCACGTGTTGTGGTTACTTAATGTAATGGCCGTTTAAATATAAAACTTTCATATTGCAAGGTGGTTCATCACTACTGACGTCTTGGTACTGAGTGAGACCAAATTTCAAACAAACTGAAGGGATTGTCCATACTAATTTGCTTGATACATTCATATATATATATATATATATATATATATATATATATATATAGTTCAGGGGTACATATGTGACCAAATATGACATTACGAATAGTGACTTTAACTTCGTCTCCGCTTAGTGTTCAGATAGAACAGCTTGTCATTAGTCCGTTTCCTGATGTCGATTCCAGTCATTCATGGACGGCAAAGATAAGAGTGGCGTAAATATCATGATGAAGAGGGTTGGGGCCAACGGACTAAAACTGGTTCTCACAACCATCCACAGAACTAACAAGCATGTCACAGGACCAGACCTGCTATAGGGGCCCAGGGGGCCCGGCCCACCCTTTAAAAAAAACCAAACCTATTCACTGCTTTTGATAAAAGATGCAAAGGTGGTTCCGAATTTTTAATTTTTTTTTATTTATTTATTTATTTTTTTAAATATTTTTTTTTAGTGTTTTTAAAACATTGCAGTTTTTAGTCACTTTTGTTAGATCCCTTTTTCATGGTTCAGATAGCACCAGATTGCACCATTTTGCATCCTTGAAAAAAAAAATTCCGGGGGAGGGGGGGCATGACCCCGGACCTCCCTAGAAGGCTCGGCGCTTCGCGCCTTCGCTTAACCCAATAACAAGTTTGCCCCCCCCCCCCCTGAAAAACTTAGGTTCGGCCCTGATGTCAGCCTATAAATACCGAACAATCGCTACAAATTTGTCTTGGTGTGCAAATGTGCAATGACATTTCAATGTCATCCAAGGCTGATTGTTTGCCTTTGTTGTATAGGGTTTGCAAAAGCACCTAGATACTTATCAACATGTCATATATAATCTAGCAATTTTAAGAGCTGTACATCGGCATAAATATTTAAGTTCAATACTGCTAAATCTATGTAAAAAAGGATGTTAATCGTTTTCTGAATGTATTTGGTTTAGAAAGGGAATACAATTATCAATAATCAGTCTAGAAGGATAATTTATGTTTTACACACACACACACACACACACACACACACACACACACACACACACACACACATGTATTCATTGTCTCCGCAGACCATGGCATTGCAATATCGTATACATCAAAACGTGTGACACAATTTACTGTATATTATGTAAATATATACCGTTGACCTTTAACCTTTAAGTCTGGACTTCTTCGTCAGCTCAATAATTATATTTTAAGTTGTGTAATACTTTACATTATCTGATTACATGCCATACCATTTCAACTGAAACTGGTCTCCATCTGGCGCAGCTAAATCGATAATTGGCATAAAGGTATTATGCCCTTTGCCATGTCGACAGTAACCCTACCACATACATTGCGAACACATGAATATAAATTTAATGATGCTTGTATGGTTTAGCTTTTGACTATCTGAGATTGTCCAATCAATATAAGCAATATCGTTCTTAGGTAAATGTATATATGTTGATACTTTTTTCACTTTTTGCTCAGAAAGGAGCACCTATTCCATTTCGAGGTACCTGTGTTCAAAGCTACAACATAAACCCATATTGGGATTAATTTGTAAAACATTTATAAACGCCATATGTTTGGACTGATTAATGCTAGCGGAAGGTCAGTAAGTTACACTAATACATGTCTATATAGAAAATGACAATATGAACACAGTCACTAATTTAATAAGACGCACATTGGGTACCCCTGTATAAAACCAAACGAATAGATTAAACATCAACTTGGGAGACATACTACATTTATCTTACATAAAAAAAGATCATACCCTACCCAGGCATTATCTAAACATTGTTGAGATATGAGTGTAGTAAATCAAAATGCCAAAATGAAGTAAACAAGAGTGGTAAGTAACATTCCAGACAAACTGTAACTGTTGAATGCTAACGTTCTCAGCATGCTTTATTGGGGACATACACGTAAAGGGCACTAGGGACAATATATTTGGTATCAGTGCGCGAGGTAACCATTGTAAATAGAAAACTTGTAAACTGTTTCCATTCGACATTTATAATGTTTAATAGTTTAACAATAATATAGGAATGAACAATGCAATTTATAAGTATCTCCTCATAATATCCTATAGATCATTGTCATATATTAATACAGACTTTCTGAAGTATAAATTTTGAAATTCAGTCGTAACGTTTTAAGCAAATGTTCAAAACATTAAGTTTAATAATATTCAAGGGATAAATCAAATGTCTGCCTTTATGTTATCCATGAAATTCGTTTTCTTCCCCGCCTTTTAATTTAAAAAAATACGTTTCAAATTTAAAGTACACTCCGAATTAAAGAAGGGAATCAAATATTTACTGTATATATTATTATATATTTAACCCTTTTGCTTGTTTTAAGCTGATATTGATATACGTTTCGAATAATTACTTTACAATTGCTTTCTACGCAAAGTACGCAAATACTGAGTAAACAATTTAGAGATGTAGGAAGACTTACAAATAATTAAATGTTATAGGTAATGTTAGGTAACATAATTAAAACTTTGCAAGGAAGGTAAAAGCGAATATTTTATTATTTTGTCACTTCGCTGGTAGGTAAATAAAAATACCCATTATTTGAAGCATTCTTTAATAATTAATGGGTATAGGTGGCAAAAAATTCATTGTTATAAAGAAACTACCTTTCACATTTTAGGGTGCTAAATGTCCGTTTATATTTAGAGCCCTCAAATGGCTTTAAAATATAACTAATAATTTATAGAAAAAAGTGTATTGTATTTAGTATACTTGAGGTAAGTAGATATTTAGAATAAAAATAAAATTTACAACACTTGTGTTATGATAGCGGTTTCGAAGTTTGGATGTTGATTTATTTAACAGATTTCTACAACACGTAATTATGATGCCATGCTGCAAGGCTTGAAAGTTGCCAACATACTTTCATGTAAGTAGATAGTCGTTTGGAGTGGACGGCTATGACACTGAACAGTACCCAATAAAACTTCCATAGTAACGCTACTTATATATACGTGTCTTTGAGATCGTGACAACTATCCAATATAAACTAGCGGGTGTTCAACAAATCCAACTGTAAGAGAGAGCTAATAAATCGATCGCACACACACACACACACACACACACATACATACATACATATATATATATATATATATATATATATATATATATATATATATATATATATAGAGAGAGAGAGAGAGAGAGAGAGAGAGAGGGAGAGTGAGAGACAGACAGACAGACAGATAGACAGACAGACATACAGACAGAGACAGAGAAAGAGAGATGCTTTAATGAGAAAGTCCGTGTGGTGGCCGTTACTGTCCCGGAAGATAAAATTGATCTAACTTATTGCAGATGGTATCAATATTAAGTCGAGCACATGACACAAATGTGGTGGTTTGCTTACCATCTATTCCTTCGTTGTGCACCGGTACCGACATTGATCAATACAGTCACATGTGAGGCAAGCCCAACAAAATGTTACATTTTGGAAGCCTTTACAATTTGGCCAGCGCTGTAACAATTTGCTCATCTGACGAATGCTCGCATCAGCATGGTTAACTACACCGATTATTTACACGTATTCTGTCAATATTTTGCCTCCTTTGGCGGTCTTTTGATTTTTGTGAATGCGTAAAAGAAAATTTTGTGTCTTTGGTTCCCCAGACTACACTATCAAAGCTAGGTTAGTTATAATAGCAACTCGCAGCGTCATTGCATCGCGCTGAATGTACATGTTGGATTTTCTCAATGCTCCCGTTTGATCTTCCAACATCACAAGTTCGACCTTGTAAGTTTCAAGAAAACTACGCCTGGAAACAGCTAAATATGCATTGAGTACAAATAAACTCATATTTACCATGTTTACATTAGCGCAGCGTCGTATGGCTGATTAGCGTGCGAACATGTAAAGAATCATTTTGCTTCTTATTTAACCTAACGATCAGTAGACATTTGCAGAGAGTTAGAAACGCTGAATTAGATGCAACGCATCTCCATCAAGATTTTGACAAGAGTACGTCCTTTCGAGTTTGCAACAGTTTTGTTTGATTAAAATGCGGTTTTTTCGTTTATCCCCTTTCCTCCGCCTAGTTATGTAACCAGCAGTTGTCCGATGAGGGTGTGCAAGTTCAGATGGTCTCTAATTCAGCCGAATATCCAGGTACAAGAGCCGAAAATGCTAACAACATTGGAATAGATTGGAAGAATAAAATTAGTCCAACTTGATTTTTTTATTATCACGGTAGCAACTCTGGTAGCAGAGAGCTTACCAGTTAGCATGAAGCCTTGACTTTTTGCTGTTTCAAACTGTTGCGCTTGCATCGGTGTCAGCATCTGTAGTATTGTCCTGGAGAACATATCAATTGATATATTCAAAGGAAATCCTAATTGTTTTGTCATTCAGGGTGAGGTCTTTTGGAGTTAATTTATCTGTCGGCATTTGAAGGATTGTCCCAGATGAATTACCTATTGAAATATTCAAAATAACTCCTGATTGTTTTTGTAAACACGGTTGAAATCTTGGGACATTTTAGTTAGACGTTCAAAGATCTTTTAAGAATGATGTATTGGCTTGTTAATGACCTACAGTCGGGCAATCAAACTCTACAGCAAGAAAGTATTGTGCGGAAGAATCACAAAAATTCATCTATATTTATTCGCTTTTGGTCACAACTGTGATCATCTCTCGGATCACTTTATGGGCAGAACAACGTGATAACTGCCTGCGTTCATTACTTGAAAAACATGCCTCACCTACCAAGTGGTGACTATCAATTCAAATGTGTTATCCGTAGTATAGTAGTGTTAGCGACGATCTTCGCACTGCAAAAAAAAAGGCCGCCATAAAGTAGTGAGGCTTTGGCTTTCCACAAGACTCATCACTCATAAACAAATGTATGCAGCCGCTAAGAAGAAAGTCACAAGCATAGTGTATGTAGCCAAATTAACCCACTACAGTACGAAGATCACAGAGAGTTTCAGCTGCAAAGAGCTCGTCGAGATAACTAACAAACTAATGTCAAAGAACAGTGGTACACCACTTTGGACCTATTTGCAAATTTCTTCCTTGACAAAGTTCAAACCATAAGAGATCGGCTTGACAACACAGTTTCAATTGACTCGTCGTCCCCATACAGATACAATACAGAATTTGAGCGACAACCATTAGGAGCATTATAACCTGTTGGTATGGATTAGTACGGACAATCGTGACGAAGAGTGCACCAAAGTCTTTGTAACTTGATCCAATTTCAACATTTCTGCTGCTTGAGTGCTTGGACTAAATATTGGCTTCATTGACTGATGTTCTTAATATGTCTCTCTCATCAGGGGATTTCCCATCCTTTTTCAAAGATGCCATTGTAATGCCTCTGCTGAAGAAACCAACACTTGACAATAATGATTTAAAGAACTACTGCCCAGTTTCTAATCTCCCGTTAAAAATGCTAGAAAAAGTTGTTCTAAACCAACTTGTATCTCATTTGAATTCCAACAGTTGTCTTAACAATGTACAGTCTGCATATCGCCCTTGCCACAGTACTGAAACTACTCTACTGAAAGTATTTAATTAAATTATCTCCATTTTGGATAGCTGAAAGTTTACAGTCTTCACCCTCTGTGATTTGTCTGCATCATTTGACTCGATACACCATGCTATATTACGTCACCGTCTCCAACATGTATATGGCATTCACAATTCACTTTCTCATTCACATTCTGTACCTCAAACAATAAATATCAGCAACACCAACATCGAATTCACACAGTCAGTACGGAACCAAGGTGTTACTCTAGACAGTACTCTCACACTGCACTAACATGTTATGAACATATGCAAGGCTGCATATCTTTAGCTGAGAAGCTTCAGCTTCATTCAGTTGATGCCACTAAAACACTGGTGTGTTAATTAATACTTTCAAGACTGGACTATTGTAATTCAGTTCTGTCTGCTTTGTCTCCATATCTACTACATAAATGTCATAAAGTTAAAAACACAGGTGCTCGGATCATCTTTACAGTACCACCATCAGAGCACACCTCTCCGCTTCTATGTACCCTACAATGGCTACCCATTCGATCCAGAATCAAACATAGCAATTGGTCTTTGTACTACGTTTCACTAATTGACTCCAGTCCAGCATACCTATCTGGCCTCACCCATGTGTATACACCAGCAAGATACGTACGCTCCTCATCTGACAATCGTATACTCATTTTTCCTCTTATGAAAACGAAGTCATATGGAAACAGTTCTTTTGTATACCAGGTCCCAGCAACATGTGATGAATTGCCCATTGAAATTAGACACAAAGACACAGTGATCCCTTTCAAGAGTGCTCTTTAAACGAACCTTGTTCGACTGCAAGAACAAACTTAAAGACCTAATAATGTTTCCTACCTTAAATATTTTCAGCATTTTTGTTTTACAATTTTGTTTTTGTAGTCATATCATAATAGATGCTGTAAAGCGCTTTGAGCTTCTAAATATTAGGCGCTATACAGAAAGTCCTCATTATTATTATTATTATTATTATTATTATTATTATTATTATTATTAATATTATTATTATTATTATTGGTTCAATCAATCTCGTACGAGCCAGAGAAAATTTAACAGCATTCGATGTAGCTCCATGATGTGACGACAATACAAACTATGATGGGGAAGCTTCCAAATGTTTCCAAACGCTGTCTTCTTTGTGAACTATTATATTATTTACTATTTTCGAAACCTTTCTTCCCCACTTTGCCGATTGGCTTGGATGTGTGTAAACCTTTTCTCATATATTCACTTAACCCAACTCTTAGGTGTTATCTTTTGTATACGGGTGTTAAAATATGATTTTGTTACTAATATTATTCTTCCATTCGCAGGACCGCCTTTCTTTTATCAACATGAACCACGAGATTCGTCATGAACTTGAAAATATTTTATAAATTGTAATGATGACAACTACGCTGATCCATGGCTGTTTTTATTTTTGGTGACATCGGAATGTCATGTACGCATAATAATCAAACTTATAACTACAGCTTTTGTGCACGCACTACAGAGTATGCTGTTTGCCTTAATATTTGAAATAAGTATGGTGCATTTAGTAAACATGCGTTCGTAATCTTCGAAGATGGCACACTAAAGATCCAATTTAAAATCTTGATTGTCTTACTTGCCGCATTAATCATAAATCGCCGTGTAATACGAACTTGTATTTGAAAATAGCTAGACCATCGGTCATGTTGTAACGGGCAATATAAATTAACTACGAATGTTGGTCAGGCCGTTGACGTTTTTATCACTGATTGGGTATGCGACTTTGCTCTATAAGATTTAAAGTGGACTACCATACAGGTAAATTTTGTGTTTTACAATCCATCCTTATGTGCAGAATGAAATATACACTTGTATTATTCCTGCTGTGTAATGTCAATTTCTTTTAAAAAAAGCGTTATCGTGTCTTCTTTTGACAACACGTTACCTATTAACACTAGCCTACAATTTTTAGAAGCCGTCGGCTTCAAAGATAAAATGTAATATTTGTTACGGATTTGGTTGTGTTAAATTCAAACTATGACATTTAACAACTAATTTGCTACTGTTTCCAAGATATTTAAAATTTTACATTTTCAGTCTAGGTATATTGTTTAGATAGTGGCATTTTAAGCTTAAGTTTTACATCAAGGTCTTTTCATATGTTTATGCTTGCTTTACATGATATTTCACCTGTCCTACTTTTGTAATACTTAAACTAAACAGCAAACAGGTAATATAAATAAACTTTGATATGAAACAAAAGGTAAAAACGGATATGTATATATCAATACATTGCTTAATCAGTATTCAATGTCTACTTGGAGCTCTTTTGCTTGTCGATTGTATGAATTAAATGCAGCATCTCTTGTCACTGTCTAGCAATAATTGCAAAGCGTTGATGTGCTCTATTTGCACTGATAGTGATTAAACATTTCCTGGTGAAATCTGTCGTAGTGCATGTCGCTCACAGCTCCGCAGTTCGCAGGAAAAGTCTAGAGGATAGCGCAAAAAGTTAATTTTTTTCCGTATGCCTTTATGTTGTTTCCCACAAAGCGCCTGTATGGTTTCCGAAAACATGTGTTGCCACTAACCGGATGGCTTTCCATGTCATATTTTCCGTGCCACACAGTGCACGGTCAAATTAATCATCTCAGAGACGTTCACGAATCTGAATTACAATATAGGCACATTCATTCATCGTAGCAATTAACTTTGGTAAGTTTCGACGGAGATACTTGAAAGCTGTTTGTGATTTGTCTATGACATTGACAAAGTTCTTAATCGACCTCAGCGGGATATGCATGGGTAGTAACAAAACCTTCCTTGATTCAGCAAATGATGGATGCTGACATGTTTTCATCCCATGTTCACTGTCGTAGTGGCCAATCCTTCTCACATGACTATCCATTTCGCAGATTTAAAAAAAAAAACAGTACGTTGTGTATCCATTCTGATGACCAAGCAAGAGAGCTAGAACCTTCGAATCGTCTAATGGCTGACACTCATGTTGGCTATAGCTTATTCACCTCAAAGGTTGTTTCATGTTTCATAGTTTTCCCTCATATAAACGTCATGATCAACTTGAATTTATAGTAAAACTTTGCCATAATGCAGCAAATTCGATATAAGAATCGACTTCAATAAATCAAAGAACAGTCTAAACTAATATTGATCACAAACGATATCGAAGGCTGTCATCACACCATCGATCTCGTTGCAGTTTACATGCGCACCGTCAACAATAATGGATTGGACACGATCCTTAGAACCGTCATGAAACATGGAAACCGAGTCATCATCTTTCATGAGATTCCACTGCTGTAGTATGGAGGTCTACAGCTCTGCCTTACTCTTAGATAGCTCCAAATCCCCGACAAGGTCATTCAGTTCGCCTTGTGTTTTGAGCTGTGGTTCAGGGTTGAAGAAAGGGAGAACATATATCTTATGTGACATTGATTTTTTAGGACAAAATTGTCATCCTCGTTATCGTCTGATTCAGGTTTTAATGTTCTGGTGCAGCAGGAACAAACGTTCCTTCTCCATGGGGGTACTGGGCCTATAGATAATGCACAGTCCTCTGCTTGGTCTTTGACACACTTTTCTCAACTGAAGACAAACAATTACTGATATGAACATTTGGCTTTCTCCAAACAAGTGGCACTGCAACAAGCATACATTGTCCTAATATCTAATTTAGAAGTCAAACTAAAGGCAATAGGCTTTTTTAACCATAATGTTATGCTGTGCGTTTGTGATGCAAAGGTCAATTCACCAAAAATATAGCAGAAGTCGTTTGCATTGTTCACACAAGTACGAAGCATATCTGCTCAGTTTAACTCAACATAAATGTGCCCTTTGCAAAATCAAGAACTTACAAAAAAGAGAGCAGAATACTGTGTGATTTTCAAGTGCTGATATAGGGTAGGTTTCTCCTTAGCGTGCATTAAGCTTGGTTATGATTGCATCATCATTGACATCTATGAATAACGTGATGCAATTCATCTCATATATGACGCAATACCAGCTTCATATTTCATAATTTATTATGTTGCCTAAAAGGCGCGTAATGTAATAACCCAGTTGTATATGTATTTTTTAAAGCCATTTCCATATGTATTCGAGTCATTTTTGGTTTAAATTGAGATCCCTCCCCTTTATAACTCACACATCCTCCGCCATTCCCAAGTCACGGTTCTTCTATACTGACCCAGTTTCATATTTGTAAAAGTAGAGCCAATCAACAAATTCTTTTCAGTGACCTAGATTCATATTTCGGAAGAACTTTAGCTGTAAACTAGTGTAATATCGTAAATCATCCCGACCTTTACGTAACTGAAAATCTGACATATTAACGGACTGCATAGCAACGGTATCATTATTATAAATGATAACTAACTATCATACATGGTATAAACGTACTGTCGTCGATAATATGTTTTAGCGAATAGTTTTGCTTAAGAGTTTGTATGATGAAAACATCTTTGGACTTGTGTTTATACTTATCGTAATAAATAACGAGTTCCTGGGAGGAAACAGTAAAGAGCAGTGAATATTTTCCAACTTAACTATATTGATGAAAGCGGGAAAACGCACCTAAATTGACTTTATCTCTACCATGTAATAGAATTGGGCAATATGTTGTTTTGATCTATTAGTGTGTTTCAAAGAAATATTTAAATTACAAACTGAAACTAAATGAATGAGCAGTGTGAACGTTACAATATTAAATACACACACACACACACACACACACACACACACATATATATATATATATATATATATATATATATATATATATATATATATATATATATATATATATATATATATATACACACACACACACACACACACACACACACCAAGGTATTAGCACATCAAATAAAATTTATTAGGTTATTATGCAGAGCAAAGTTTACATTCATTAACGTAATTTACATCTAAGGTTAATTACCTGAGCATTGTTACGTTGTCAGCAATGGAATTAACTAAATTACATTTCAGTCTAATGATACCTTCCTCATGACGCATACAATTATGTTTAAAACCTACCACGTTTTGTAAATTAAAGTGAGAATCCAACATTTTACACTCATAAGAAAAGTTCAACATATGCAAACCTCAATATTTTAGTAATAAATTAGTAATTTATTTGCTTGATTTTAGAAGCATTGTGAAGACAACTGAGAAGTGATTAATAGTGCACTTCCCTATTTTCATTTGATCCTTCGTTGATTGTTTTCCTTTGCTAAACGTAAATAAGCAAATGCATTTTATAACATATATTAGTTGATAGTTTTTGTAAGCAAATCATGCCAAATATACATAAAAAGTAAATCACTTGACATGACGGTAAAAACATGGGCCAATTAAAAGCTGTTCAAGTTTTCTGCGCACGCATTTTTATTTTTTACTTTAATATACACCTGGACGATAGTTAGCCTAACAGTTTGAGAGCGGTGTTACAGAATAGACGTGTACACACCAATTTACAGTAAGTAACATTTTTTCTTGTTGTCGAACGTATTAAGTCACAAATAGAAACCATAATCGCATATATGTACTTTATTCGGCATTTTCATTAGGACTATTTGAGTAGATGGAACGTATTTATCTGTTATAAACAGGTATGTCAAGCAATGTTTGTATGAATATTCAGTTTGACCCTACTGAGTGTTGATCATTTCTCTCCGATTGGAAGAATATGTTTTATTCCCAAATAGAACGTTATTGATGAATAAATCGATCTATTTCAAAATTGCTTGTTGGCTTTTGAAACATGTGATGTGAATGGTTAGTTACATAGACGTTTCTTAAATGTTGCCATAGGAAAATCCGTTTCATGTAGGAAGTTTTTGGGTTGACTATTTTATTTTTTTCTTAAATGATACCACCCATTTCACATATATTTGTTTTTGGATTATTATTTTGCCATTCTATTAATCTAAGACATATTTTCTTTGCTAAGCGTTTGAAACTAATATAGTTTTACATTCTCAGTAGAATCATGTAGTGCCCGTTTATGCTTTTGACGCAACAAGGTGTTAGATTAAAGTGACGCCACTTTAATTGTCAATGAGTAACATAATACCGATACGATGAAAATATCAGCATGTCCTGCTTAGGACAAATTTACAGATAAACTGGTGGCATGCTGGCTTATAACTAAATGAAAGCGTGGTCATCTATATGCTTAGCACGAGGTAAATTATTTTGAAATTATGTTACCTACGTCAGTCGTTTTTTTAAATCAGTCACAAACGGAGGTCCTCTTGGTATGATCGGTAATGGTGGTCGTTTACTAAACTGTCGATCACACAGTACAAACAATGTTTCTGATACCGATACCTCTCTAAATAAACTTAGTGTTTTAGTACATCAGACATGTTATAGTCCATTTATATATACATTTTATGGCTTGCAAATCTTAATGGCTAAATGTTTATGGTGGATAAACATTTCAGCTGAACCAGTACTGCATGCTTATATTTTGTTTGGATAAGATTTTAGTTTTATTACAACGTTCTAAAACAAACATTCATTATTTAATCTTCTCTCGAAGGTTTGTTATGATTTGCAGCTTTTTCAAGTAAGAGTGATTGGTACTCGACATACTGTGGCTCTTCGCACGTATTAAACTTTGATAAGAAGGAAAACTAAAACAGACCATTATGACATGGATACTTTTCATGAATATTCATGTATGTTTTCTGGATTTGGATGTATGTCTGTTTCAAATGCATTTTATTTATTTATTTTTTATGATATAGCTTTTCCATATATTTTCAACGCTAGATATGTCATATACCTATCTATTATGCTGACTTCATATACGGTTTTCTTCTGACCCCAATCCCAATAGAGTCCTGTAAAACGTGCGTGCCGATTCACCATCATTAAAAATGAGACATATTTACCTTGTACTTTATTAAAATTATGGTACTTCATTAAAATATCTCTAAGTAGCACTCGCAAACTATATGACATTAACGTTGTCGTTGTTAAAAATAACTTTAACAGAGAGAGAGAGAGAGAGAGAGAGAGAGAGAGAGAGAGAGAGAGAGAGATGTGCAATTAAATCTCAAAATAATATGTCTACATAGTTTCCTGGCAATTTGTAAAAGTCTCAGGCAAGTTGCGTTATAATGATCGTTTAATGTTGCTTATTTTTAAAACACCAATGACAAAACATGATAGTTGAGAAACATAATAAAAAGCCATGTTTAGTTTGATTTGTCTTTGAAGGCAGAGCAACACATTACAGAATTACACATTACAGAATTACAGCGCACAAATCGAAGAATTATAAAGTGTCCTCCCCAAGGATATGTACCTGAGCGTTGAACAAAAGTGGGAATCAGATTTAAGCTCGTCTGATCACGAATTAACTCTTCATCCAATAAGAAATGGCGATTTATAAAAGGCAATTTACGGCTAAGTTTCGACTGCACAAGCATATATCCCTCAGTGCTCAGACAGAGATAATAAATGATAATAAAGGATAATGTAAACCTAAATCATTTACGAGCTCCTTGAGAATAGGTACAGGACATGATGTATTACATATTAATAAAGACAATAAAGATTTGTCTTCTAACCCTAAAGCGATGTATATCACTAAAAAGTTTAATATTATTTTAAACTTGAATAACCTAAATACACATTATTGCGTTATGTCACTGATTCACGCTAAAAATATAATATGAAATAAGCAAACCCTATAAAAAGCAGCCATACCTTGAGAGAGATATTACATAAACGGAAAGGGTGGCGACAAGAACAGTAATACTGTGGTAGAATTTGAACCTTAAACCTTTCGGTAAGTCTGGTACACTAGCTACAAAATCTTATCAGCTACTGGTGCAAAAGAAGTTTTTATGCATGGTTCGTCATTTTAATGTATTCATTCATATGGATACAAATGAATTCATGTTTATGTAAGTGAAGTTGCAAATTAGTGGTAACGTTATCTTGACTTTCTACTTGTGACATTTCATGTGCATAGTTACAAACATGGCAGCACCTATTGTATTAACTAGCGCCTGTCTGGACTTGTTCTTGTGGCCAGATAAAGAGATATGCAAACTCGATCACAACAACTGTACAGTGGCAATAGAAAAATGGTTTCAATTTCGTTTCGGAACAATTCTAACTAAAAGTAAGTACAGTGGAATATATAATGCAGACCGCATTAGTAGTTCTTTAAATGAAATTTCTGGAACTTTGGACTAAAGTCTGGCTTTCAAACTTGACATTATATAATTGCATGTAAATCCAGGATTGTAAATGTCATGAGGATAACTTACGTACTGTCCAGCAAGCAACACGTCGAGATAATGATGCAAAAAAAAAACATCCGTTAAACCTCTACTAATAGTATAAATAACTAGGTAACTGTTATAACTATGTTGATATTATAAATAAACGAGCAACTAACATCAAAGGATATTTCCTATGGAAGTGATGAATGACACTGAAAAGATCTCACAAAGTCATATATACACGGTTAAGGAAATTGTGCAAGTATTTTCGATGAATGGTTTAATGGCTGAATAATAATCATTACAACAACAAACAATATAATGGCTTTATTAGAATACACACAAACTTACATACCTACCTACCTACCCCCCCCCACATACATACATACATACATACATACATACATACATACATACATACATACATACATACATACATACATACATACATACATACATACATACTCATACAAAGATGATAATACATTATAATCGAACGGGTTCTTATGTATATCAGTTAGAGAACCTGGATGTTTTCACCATATTCTAAATTGCGAAAAAATTAGGGAAGCAGAGTCGCGTGAGACCAAACTCACCAACAGGATTGGTAAATAAAATTATATATCGTTATACTCATTCACGGAAATTCTGACGCTAACATGTTGACATAAGCAACACTATAATTTTAAGTTGACGGCACAAGTTAAGATATCGAAGTAGAAATTGAGCCCATGTCAAATCATTGAAAGAGTTATGATCTATATGGATGGCATCCTTTTAGCAAACAATTTTACAGTCAATATTATTAAATCATCTTCATTATTTTTAATGATTCATTAATTCAATTAATTAATGATTAATTCATTCATATTTCCTAATGTGTCAAATTAGATCTACATTATCTCCTTATCTTTTGAAAGATGGCTTTTTCCCTTTTTCCGATTTAACATAATACAGAACATAAAATATGTTCCAAATTAAAATAAAGACAGCATATGCAAATTTACACCATGGGAAATTAGAAACATAGAGATGGTAAATATATCAGTCCAATAGGACTGATTGTAAGTTCTGTCTGACAGGAAGAAATGGTACCTGTAAAAGGAAGGTGATCATTGAAAACAATCCACATCGTAACGTAATTAAATACATGTTCTTTATTTCAGACAAAATGGGATGTTCGGTAAGTTTTACATTTGCTCTTGATCCTCTATCACGATTTCGCAATGGATTTACGATAAAATCGTTATATTTGGGCAATTCCGCATGTATTAACTTCATATATATATATATATATATATATATATACGCCTATGATGTCTGTCTGTTTATCTATCTGTATATATATATATATATATATATATATATATATATATATATATATATATATATATATATATATATATATCTGTATATATATATATATATATATATATATATATATATATATATATATAGTTACTAATGTTATACATACATATCGTAAATCACCAATGACTACATATCACGAAAATAAATTTGCAAGGATTTTGAATTGTTGCTTCACGTGTCTGCGAGACAGTCTTTAATACATTCAATGGCAAAGTTGATAAAGGTGCACTATACACTACGAATGATGACCCAAACACCTAATAAAAATAATTATATCTCAAGATAACACTTATTCATTAGTACATGATGCTGATATTTCCACATGTTATCAAATTATTAAACTAACCGAAAAGTCTTTAAGGTCTCGTCCATACTATATATTTTCATTTCTGTTAGTAGAATTTGGTTCATTAATAATTTTGTGAAATATCGTCACACCTACGATAATCGCAATAATAACTAGAATATAACGAAACTAAACAAAGAGATGTCAACACAAATACCATCTACCCTAAGCTTGTTACCATATACAAGCGTGCGAAAATCGTTCATATATTTTGATTTATCTTCAATATCAAAACCACCAACACCATTCGTATCCAGAAACATTATTAAGGATCTGAAACTACATCACTTTATCTGAATCAATTGTTTGGCATTTTCCGTCAAACCAACGCTATTGCATAATCACTAAAATGCTAAACGCACGCTAACATTAAGGATTCTGAGTGTTTTGAATTAGAAATGAAAACTTTCGTTCATCTGTCCATTCTAACATATGAGGATCGTTTAGTGCTAGCTGAGTAAACAAAATACTAAAAACAATGATACCACGTCTGCGCACACAAAAGTCGTAAATCCTACCATTAATGCACTTTTATAGTATCGACCAATCGGTTCCTTCTGCATTAACGGCAAACATAACATCAAACAGTACGTTATTCACGGGCAGCCAAGCAGTCCTTTTCCAACTGCACAGTAATGGTAATAGATGTCTTTTAGATAGAAACAGTGTAATGCATATATAATGTTGGACAGGAAGCAGAATAAATTTTCTGCATTTCTTAAATATCTGATATTTATGGCATCCTCATGTAAAGGGATACCATACTAGCTTAGGTGTGTCGTTAACAACAAATTATCTAAATCGAAACGTTGTATATACACTTGCAACAAACATACATATACATTTTCATTATACTGAACTATAATACTATTCATACCGAATGTTACAACAATGAAAGGCTGTATAACAAGTCAGCCCAGAAAAAAAAATAATTTTACTTTCCAATAATAGTATATAATTTCACATAAAGGTCCATAACTACAATGGGCATAACGTGCAAGACCTAAACAAAAAGTAAAATGTCATATTTAGTTATTTAGTAAAATAGAAGAAAAAAAAGCTTCTTGAAGATATATTATCGTCAAAATGAAACTTGTATATCCATTAATGTAAATAATGGTATTTCAGAACGTTAGAAGTATATCCACTTACATCGGCAATAAATAACATCTGCATTAGAAGACATTCCATATTGTTACGTGCTTAGGCTCGAATAAGCAGCAACACAGAAAGAGTGAAAACTAACAAGCTTGTATAACTTTAACAATGAATTTATTAAGTACAATTATTTTCATAAAATAAATAAACTTACAGTTTTAGAGAATCAAATCCAACATTAATCCAATATAGAATTCACAAAAATAATCCACTAATGGAATTGCAAGTCCTAATAAATAAATGTTCTAATAGTTCCAGGTTCCAATCTTGACATTGTAATCCAAAATGGCTGACAATGTCACGTGGTACAGTTCTTGTTTTTAATCATCCAAATGAATATCATAAACATATGTCCTTTTTCCAGATAATTCTTCTTTTCCAACGAATTGACACAAAGTCCAGAATAAAATAATAAAATTTAACACTCAAACAGATAATAAACACAACTAATATCTTTAAGCCCAAAATCTACTGATTTTAGCTTCCAAAACACAGCTATATATAACTGCTTTTCTGAAGTAAACAAGTGATCACGCGCTTTTCTAGAAATTGATAGAAGGTCAGAGGAGGTGTTTACCTTCACCTAGTCACGTAATAATGAAATGTTCTAGAAGGAAATCATTCACTTCCCACCCTCAATAAAAGTGTTGTCCTTGAAATTAACCAATAGAATTGAAGACCTGTTGACAATGTCCAAAGCAAGGTCAGGATTTAGGTCAAACAAGCCAAGGTCAAAACTTGTTTACAATTAGAGAATCTAAGTCAGCTTAAACTTTCTAGAATAATTTCCCAATTAATGGATATTAAACCCTAAATGATAAATTTGGATTTAACAATTAAAAATAAATAAATTAATTAAATCCAATAGCCGTAACACCTTCCCCCATAAAATAAAAAGAAAGGTTTATATGATAAAACTTTCTTTTTATCACAAACCAATTTACATCTGAAATTAAAAGAACTATTACAAATTACACAATATAATAAATTATACACGGGAAAGAGTGTCTACAATCATATTATCAAGAAATAGCCTCAAATTTTTAACTTGTCCATGTCCCACAAAATGTCCTAGGAAAAGCACACAAGCACAGCAGAACTCACTTTTAGACAAATTAATTGTCAAACATACATTAGTGAGTCTGTTAAAGAATTATCGAATTGTTGCTAGATGTTCTCTCCAGGTGTCGTTGTAGATGATGACGTCACAAATCTCTAGACCAGAGATGAACATTTTTATGAGACGTTGAAATGGACTTTCTTTATATTGGTTGAGTCCATTTGGAGTCACAATGTTGAGTTTTCCTTTGCTCTTTCCGTAGTGGAATCTGCCAAAATCCTTTCAGAAGGTCAAAATTTGGTGACGTACTTGGCGTTCCCAATTTTATCAATAGAATAGTCATTTCTTGTTAATGGGAATGAATCTGTTTTTGTCACTCTGTTCACCCTCCTATGCACATACGGAAAGTTTTATCTGGTTTAGGAACAAGTATGCATAGTGAACTCCAATCACTTGTACTGGGCTTGATAAAATCATTCTTCAGCAAATACTGAATTTCCTTTTCCAAGTATTCCTGTTTGAGTGGACTCATTCTGCATGGAATTCTCAATCTCAACGTCATGAAAATTTTGTTTGTCCTTGTAAGAATATCTGGACATAAGTGCTCATATAATAATAATAGCTTTTAGTTCATTTCTTCCTAGCACTTGCAAATGTGAAAGTTTCTGGTCTAGATTTGTTATTAATTTCTGAATTCCAACAATTCGTCGCTCCAATGTCAGTAGAATCCGACGATATTTCTTCACCGAGTGGGACAAGTACCACTAAATTAATTACATATTTAACATGGCTATCTCTTTCAATACTGGTACTCCTATAATTAATTTAGATCCCAGGAGCACTAATACTGTAATTTAACTAATTCATTTTCTTCTTAACTTTGTAAGGGCCGTAATATCTAATTTGAAGTAAAGTAAGAAGAATGAATAAGAGTAACACAACTCCATTATCAGACTCAAAAGTTCTCTCCCTTGTATTTCTTTCAAACCTTAGCTTTATTTTTAACTTTAATTGATTACTTGACTTGGTCTTAGATAAGGAATCCACACAATCTACCATAATTCCACTGAATGTTTCATCAAACGTAGGAATAGGTTGCAGATGAGCCTTACGTATCTTCTGATTGGGTCTTCCTACCATTTGGCAAGCATGACAAGATCTACAATATTTGACAACATCACTTTTGATTTCTGGCCAATAGAAGTGAGTCAAGATCTTGTGATACCTTTTATTAATCCCTAAATGACCAGCCAAAGGAGTTTCATGGGCCAGATTAAGTATTTCCTGTCTGTAAGGTTTTGGAACTACTATTTGATAGTTCACTGACCATTTATCACCAGCAGGTACCTCGGGAGGTCTCCATTTTCTCATAAGAATTCCATTTTTAATGAAATAACAGACAGGAACTTCAATAACTTCAGTCTCATTTATGACCCTTTGAAACAAACAGGAGATCTCAGGATCTTTTTCCTGTTCAACGACAAGTGACTGTCGTTTATCACCCTGATTAAGAGAATGAGTTATTAAAAGAGGATCACTATGATCAATACCTTCTGATTGATCTAAACCAAGAGTAAAAGTGATCTCATCAAAAACCTGACCTATACAAGTGCCAGTTGAAGGAATGCTGCCTTCTGTAACATCACTCTCAAAATCATCACCCTGATTAAAATAAAGAGAATGAGTTGTCAAAAGAGGATCACTATGATCAATACTTTCTGATTGATCTAAACCAAGAGTAAAAGTGACCTCATCAAAAACCTGACCTTTACAAGGGTCAGTTGAAGGAATACTGGCTATTTCAACATAAGCCTGACCCACGCATGTATCAGATAAGGGAATACTGCCCTCAACAACATAAGCCTGACCCATGCATGTGTCAACGAAGGGAATACTGCCCTTTTCAACTTCATTCTCAAGAGCTTTCTTTACCATAGCTCTAGTAACTGTACAAGCTTGAAATATATCAGGGATTTCTTTTTTAAATTGAATCAACTTTCTGATCCAAATTAGGCTTGTCAGTTGCAAGTGGATTAACCACAACCTTGTCTCCAGCTAAGTCGTTGCCTAGCAATAAATCTATTCCCTCAACAGGTAAAACCGAGACTGTTCCGATTGTCACAGGTCCTGACACTAAGTCTGATGACAAATTTACACAATGGAGAGGAACATTAATAAAGCAGCACTCCAACCCCTGAATAAGAACACTTTCATTAGAAGAAGACTTCTCAGATAAAGGCAAAGTACCTGATAATAAAAGACTCTGAGAGGCTCCTGTGTCCCTTAAAATTTTAATAGGGGTGGGATTGTCTGAATCACCCAAAAGTGATACAGAACCCTTCGATATGAATGGTTCATAATTCTCCATATCAAAATCAGACTGGAATTTATTAGACCCAACAAATGTATTGCTTTCAATACATGACTGTGACCTTGACCTCTTGTAAATAAGAGCATTTGGAACTGGTCTATCTTGATTCTGTTGCCTATTTTTCAATTTGTAGCAATCAGAAATAACGTGTCCTTTTTTCTTGCAAAAGTTACACGTCGGAAGAGACAAGGATCTAGAATCAAACTTTTCTGAAGTCTGATTTTTGAAAGTTGTGTTAGTTTGAGTTTTAGAAGGGCTTGAATTAGGCGGAAATTCTTTTCTGCCAGTAAATTGTTGAGTAGAAGTCTTGTAAACAAAAGGAACTTTATGTGTCAAAAAATATTCGTCAGCAGCTCGAGCAGCATTTTCCAAGGTTTCAATCTGATGCTCCTCAAGATAAGTTTTAACATCATTATGGACACAGTTTTTGAACTCTTCAATTAATATAATTTGCTTGAGATTTTGATAATCTTGCTCGACTTTCTTGGCTAAACACCATCTATCAAACAACTGCTCTTTTTGTCTAGCAAATTCGACATGAGTTTGTCCAGCTTCTTTTCTGTAATTTCTAAATTTTTGCCTATAAGCTTCAGGAACTAACTCATAACCTCTTAAAATGCATTCTTTAACTACGTCATAATCACCACTTTGCTGAACAGACAGTGAAGTGTAAATCTCACTAGCCTTACCAGTAATTACACATTGTAGTAACTGAGTCCAATTCTCTCTTGGCCACTTTAAATTTTCTGCAACTTTTTCAAAAAGAATAAAATATTTGTCTACTTCTTTTTCTTTGAAAGGGGGCACTAATCTAATATTCCTTGCTAAATCAAAATTTTGATTTGAAATATGATGGTGATTCTCACCTGCCAGCTCTATTTCTTTCATTTTAATTTCTTTCTCAATTTGCATTCTGCTCTTTTTGTAATTCAAATTGTCTTTCTTTCTCCCTTTCCTGTCTCTCTCTCTCCTCTTTCTCTCTATCAATCAGCATCTGCTCTTTTTGCAATTCAAATTGTCTCTCTCTCCTCTTTTTCTCTATCAATCCGCATCTGCTCTTTTTGTAATTCAATTTGCTTTTCTTTCTCCCTTTCCTGAAATTCCAGGGTTTTTTTTAACTCTAATTCACTCTCTCTCTCTCTGAAATTCCAGCTTCTTTAACTCTAATTCCATCTTGAATTTCAATTCTAATTCCTTCAGTTTAATGTCAGAGTCTGGTGTAGACTTACTGACTGGAATCAAAGCACTTTGTTCCAAAATATCCTGTTCTACCAAATACTGGACCAAAATCTTTTTGATATCTTGTTTCGTTAAAGAAGCCTTCACTTCGGAAAGATCGTATTTCCTGGCAAGTTGAACCAACTCATCTTTTTTGAAAAGATCTAATTGCTCCTGGGTAGGATTAGAAAGAAATATTTCTACCTTAGATGTCATTTTGATACAAGCGTGTTAGCCTCACTAATGATTTGAAATTTTCAAAAACTAGGGGAAATTCAAAATTTAAATTCAAATTTATTTCAATCTCAATCTCAATCTCAATCCCGGACGATAGCCACCAATTCTATGTTACGTGCTTAGGCTCGAATAAGCAGCAACACAGAAAGAGTGAAAACTAACAAGCTTGTATAACTTTAACAATGAATTTATTAAGTACAATTATTTTCATAAAATAAATAAACTTACAGTTTTAGAGAATCAAATCCAACATTAATCCAATATAGAATTCACAAAAATAATCCACTAATGGAATTGCAAGTCCTAATAAATAAATGTTCTAATAGTTCCAGGTTCCAATCTTGACGATGTAATCCAAAATGGCTGACAATGTCACGTGGTACAGTTCTTGTTTTTAATCATCCAAATGAATATCATAAACATATGTCCTTTTTCCAGATAATTCTTCTTTTCCAACGATATGACACAAAGTCCAGAATAAAATAATAAAATTTAACACTCAAACAGATAATAAACACAACTAATATCTTTAAGCCCAAAATCTACTGATTTTAGCTTCCAAAACACAGCTATATATAACTGCTTTTCTGAAGTAAACAAGTGATCACGCGCTTTTCTAGAAATTGATAGAAGGTCAGAGGAGGTGTTTACCTTCACCTAGTCACGTAATAATGAAATGTTCTAGAAGGAAATCATTCACTTCCCACCCTCAATAAAAGTGTTGTCCTTGAAATTAACCAATAGAATTGAAGACCTGTTGACAATGTCCAAAGCAAGGTCAGGATTTAGGTCAAACAAGCCAAGGTCAAAACTTGTTTACAATTAGAGAATCTAAGTCAGCTTAAACTTTCTAGAATAATTTCCCAATTAATGGATATTAAACCCTAAATGATAAATTTGGATTTAACAATTAAAAATAAATAAATTAATTAAATCCAATAGCCGTAACAATATGTATGATGGATTAAATTTAAAAAATCGCCTGATCGTAACCGTTGTAAGAATGGATGCATCAACTTTTCAAGCACAGTAAGGGAAGCAACATATACAAAATTAATTTACATTTAAGTATCTGTCCAGGATTGCAAAGCTTTAACTAAGAATAGTAAATAATTATATTATTCAAAGATTGTATATAGCGGATACTATAATAATCCACAAACGTTGTTAGTGAATTATAGTATTCCCTAACATGTCTTACGGTGATACTAGTATTATAATATCCCAGCATATTATTTATTGGATATTATATTATTCCAAACATTGTCTTATATGATACTAGTAGTATAATACCCCATCATATTATATTATTCCATACATAGTCTGTAGTGGATATGTTAGTGTCCCTGCATTGTTTGCTGTGGATAGTATATTATTTCCGCATGTCTTTAGCGGATAATACAGTATTCATGATTTGTCGTTAGAAGCCATTATCGTATTTCAGCATCGACATTAGTGGATCGTATAGTATTCGTGATTGTCTTTAGCTGACATTATAGAATTTTGTCATTGTCTTTAGTGGACATTTTAGTATTCCGTCATTGTTTTTAGGGGACATTTTAGTATTCCGTCATTGTTTTTAGTGGACATTTTAGTATTCCGTCAATGTCTTTAGTGGACATTTTAGTATTCCGTCATTGTCGTTAGTGGACATTTTAGTATTCCGTCATTGTTTTAGTACATGTTTTGTTATTCCATCATGTAATTAATGGATATTATAGGAATCCGATTCTGTCGTTAGGAGCTAATAGCATTCCGTCATTGTTGTTAGTGTCTATTTTAGTTTTCCGTCATTGTTTTTAGTGGATTGTTTTTTGTTTGTTATTCCAGCATTATCGTTAATGGTTATTATGGTATTTCAGCATTATCGTTAATGGTTATTATGGTATTTCAGTATTATCGTTAATGGTTATTATGGTATTTCAGCATTGCATTTAATGGATAATCAAGTATTCCTGCAATGTCTTTACTGGATATTATAGTATTTAGTCATTGTATTTAGTTGATATTATAGTAGTCAGTCATTGTCTTTAGTTTATATTATGATATTCCAACATTATCTTTAGCGGAAAATATAGTATTCCGCCATTGTCTTTAGTTGATATTATGTCATTCCGTCATTAATTTAAGGGATATAATAGTGTTCCGACATTTGTCATTATTAGATATTCTAGTATTCGAGCGTTTATTTTAGTCGTTATTATAGCGTTTTGTTAATGCTTTTAGTGGATTTTATAGTATTCCGTCATTGATTTAGTGGATATTATACTATTCCGTCATTGATTTAGTGGATATTATAGTATTCCGTCATTGATTTAGTGGATATTATAGTATTCCGTCATTGATTTAGTGGATATTATAGTATTCCGTCATTGATTTAGTGGATTTTATAGTATTCCGTCATTGATTTAGTGGATATTATACTATTCCGTCATTGATTTAGTGGATATTATACTATTCCGTCATTGATTTAGTGGATATTATGCTATTCCGTCATTGATTTAGTGGATATTATAGTATTCCGTCATTGATTTAGTGGATATTATAGTATTCCGTCATTGATTTAGTGGATTTTATAGTATTCCGTCATTGATTTAGTGGATATTATACTATTCCGTCATTGATTTAGTGGATATTATACTATTCCGTCATTGATTTAGTGGATATTATACTATTCCGTCATTGATTTAGTGGATTTTATAGTATTCCGTCATTGATTTTGTGGATATTATACTATCCGTCATTGATTTAGTGGATATTATAGTATTCCGTCATTGATTTCGTGGATATTATAGTATTCCGTCATTGATTTAGTGGATATTATAGTATTCCGTCATTGATTTAGTGGATATTATAGTATTCCGTCATTGATTTAGTGGATTTTATAGTATTCCGTCATTGATTTAGTGGATATTATACTATTCCGTCATTGATTTAGTGGATATTATACTATTCCGTCATTGATTTAGTGGATATTATAGTATTCCGTCATTGATTTAGTGGATATTATAGTATTCCGTCATTGATTTAGTGGATATTATAGTATTCCATCATTGATTTAGTGGATTTTATAGTATTCCGTCATTGATTTAGTGGATATTATACTATTCCGTCATTGATTTAGTGGATATTATACTATTCCGTCATTGATTTAGTGGATATTATACTATTCCGTCATTGATTTAGTGGATTTTATAGTATTCCGTCATTGATTTTGTGGATATTATACTATCCGTCATTGATTTAGTGGATATTATAGTATTCCGTCATTGATTTCGTGGATATTATAGTATTCCGTCATTGATTTAGTGGAGATTATAGTATTCCGTCATTGATTTAGTGGATATTATAGTATTCCGTCATTGATTTAGTGGATTTTATAGTAATCCGTTATTGATTTAGTGGATTTTTATAGTAATCCGTCATTGATTTAGTGGATTTTTATAGTATTCCGTCATTGATTTAGTGGATTTTATAGTATTCCGTCATTGATTTAGTGGATATTATACTATTCCGTCATTGATTTAGTGGATTTTATAGTATTCCGTCATTGATTTTGTGGATATTATACTATCCGTCATTGATTTAGTGGATATTATAGTATTCCGTCATTGATTTCGTGGATATTATAGTATTCCGTCATTGATTTAGTGGATATTATAGTATTCCGTCATTGATTTAGTGGATATTATAGTATTCCGTCATTGATTTAGTGGATTTTATAGTAATCCGTTATTGATTTAGTGGATTTTTATAGTAATCCGTCATTGATTTAGTGGATTTTTATAGTATTCCGTCATTGATTTAGTGGATTTTATATTAATCCGTCATTGATTTAGTGGATTTTATAGTAATCCGTCATTGATTTAGTGGATTTTATAGTAATCCGTCATTGATTTAGTGGATTTTATAGTATTCCGTTATTGATTTAGTGGATTTTTAGAGTAATCCGTCATTGATTTAGTGGATTTTATACTATTCCGTCATTGATTTAGTGGATTTTATAGTATTCCTTCATTGATTTAGCGGATATTATAGTAATCCGTCATTGATTTAGTGGATTTTATAGTATTCCGTCATTGATTTATTGGATTTTATAGTAATCCGTCATTGATTTAGTGGATTTTATAGTAATCCATCATTTATTTAGTGGATTTTATAGTATTCCGTTATTGATTTAGTGGATTTTATAGTATTCCGTCATTGATTTAGTGGATTTTATAGTAATCCGTCATTGATTTAGTGGATATTATAGTATTCCGTCATTGATTTAGTGGATTTTATAGTAATCCGTCATTGATTTAGTGGATTATATAGTAATCCGTCATTCTATTTAGTGGATATTATGTTATTCGAGCATTGGCTTTAGTTGATATTATATCATTCCGTCATCACTTTAGGGGGTCAATCCGACATTGTCGAGAGTGGATATTATACAGCATTTCAGGATTGTCGTTTGTATTGACTTAATAGGGATATGAAAGTATTCACACTCCGGTTAAAGGGGATAGTTTATTATTATAACATTCATTTTTAGAGGACAATACATTATTAAAACACAGATTCAATGGCATATTGTAATGGCTTGTAAGGTATGTTATGCACACATTTTTTTAAACATGTATGCGCTTTAAGGTCTGACATTGTCGTTAAGGACTTGTCATACTCCTAACGATAGAACGCGTGTACGCATGCATGTCTTTGTGTGTGTCGTTCATCATACGATTTCTTTTTTTATAGGCTGGGAAAGAACTGAAACGAGAACCTGAAGTGAGTACAATTATAAACAATACACGTGAACTATTGAGTGCAAGATTTAGAACAAAGATAAATTTGATCATGAATGAAAACCAGCGGACAAAATACTGTTTCATTTGTGACTGATTATTTTTTAGTTTGTTTTCTTCGTCATTTAAAGCAGGAATGTGTACTAATATGAGCTTTTCCTAATTTGTAGTAAACCTACATTGCATAGTATTCATTAACTGATGAAACGTTACCCTAAGATTTGCTAGAGTATACGTCTAATAGCAGAATTATTGAAAACATTCAAGTTCAAGCCTACGTATATAACGACATATTAAAGGTTGCAAAAATATTTGTTTTCTATAGACCAAGAAAGAAATGACAAGTGACGTGAGTACATTTAAAATAATAACAGATGTATGTAAGATAATACCCTTAAATAGTCAACCCTAACCCTAACCCTAACCATATATATATATATATATATATATATATATATATATATATATATATATATATATATATATATATATATATATATATATATATAATTGTAAAAATGTAACAAATCTTTATAAACGTTGTATCACAATTCCAAATAATAGTCAACATAATGGATTCCTGATGGTGTTTCCAATAAATTTCAATTTTGACTCTACCAATGAGTTAAAATCCTTGATTTATAGCAATTATATACTCCAAAGATGTCTTTAAATGATTTCAAACAAATTCAAAAGTAGGGATTTAATAATGTACAAACAATGAATTTGTAATCTAATGGAAAAAGTTAATTAGTAAATATCTCAACTATTAATGAACCCAACTAAAATTGATTCCACTAAGGTAGATGTTACGACACGGAATTAGCAATTCAGTCATGAAAAATCATGATATAAAAAAGACACAATAACATATAGCTTCCCATCACATTCATTCACAAGATTGCATCTAGAGGCTTGTAATGTCAAACAGACCAATTAAATATGTTCACTTAAAATTGATAATTAGCTAGATTATATATATATATATATATATATATATATATATATATATATATATATATATATATATATATATATATATATATATATATATATATATATATATATATATATATATATAATGTCTATAATTGTCTTACTCTTTAAAGGGTGCAACGAAGGAGACAGGTGCAGCACCAGACGCTGTTGTTGGTGTGAGTATATTCGAAAATATACCTTCGTGTAAACGAGATTATTAAGATCTAACATTGTATTGAGATATACATTAGTTTATAAATTTAGAACATTACCGTGAAACGTGACGTTTAGTAATAGTTTTGATAAAATTCAATAATATCTCCTTAATTTTTCACCTTTGTTACACGTTTCTGGGAAATATACGATAGATAACCACTATATAAATCGATGACTATACCAACGAATAGACCAATCAATCATTATATGTATGCATATCCTTACATCATATTAATCTATATATATTTTAAAATAAATATGAATT
Source organism: Unio pictorum (assembly GCA_030141615.1). Lineage (NCBI taxonomy): Eukaryota > Metazoa > Mollusca > Bivalvia > Unionida > Unionidae > Unio > Unio pictorum. Next base: position 3,883,354 of record JARLTB010000203.1, on the reverse strand, counting down.
GATCATTTTGATATCTGAATGTTGTATCCTTTTCAAACGAAACCATATGTCTTGTTCTGATGTAGTGTATATATCATGCATGATCAATTAATTTCGTAGCCTTAAAGATTTATCGAGTGACTACAAATTACAAAGACAGTTTTACGCTGACTTCTATGTAGATAGTTGTTATATAGTGTTTTTTCGTTAATAGCGTTACTAAACAATTACTATATTTGTCCATTAGGAATCCAATGCAAATGCAGGAGGGGGTGAATAGAATATTTATATTGAAGGTAAGTGCGCTTCGCCTTCTCTGCTCATGAGAAGAGCCACGTTCGTAGCGGATATTATGGTTGGTTTTGTTTCAGTTGTGCATATATTGTATCCAAAGTGGAATCATATAATATGACAGTTGAGGATTTAGCGATGAAAAAATATGTTAACAAAAAAGCTTATCTGAGAATAAATATGTCTGGGTTTAAATGAGTATTACAATCACCATTATGACAATATTAAAATGCATTAATATCACCATTATGACAATATTAAAATGCATTACTATCACCATTTTGATAATATTAAAATTCATTACTATCACCATTATGACAATATTAAAATGCATTACTATCACAATTATGACAATATTAAAATGCATTACTATCACCATTATGACAATATTAAAATGCATTACTATCACCATTATGACAATATTAAAATGAATTACTATCACCATTATGACAATATTAAAATGCATTGTTTCAAACTATTTAGCTTTAAAATATGAAACCATGAAAACTTTGCTAACATAGTAGGGTATGACTGACTGTATGACAACTACAATTATTGCACTAGAAAATTAAAGAGATGTAGGTCTTTCTTAACGAGTATTTGTATGTGTTGGATTAGCCTTGATTTGCTTATCATTCAAACATTTTGAAATCGCCGTATTATTGTTTTTTCACAGTACAAATGACAGCGCATTTAGAAGTCAACAAGTTTTCATATGCATATTCGACTGTAACCTGAGGCGTTCACCTATCTAAATATCACATATTGCTCTATTATATATTTTAATAATCTTTTCTATAGTTTTATTTTTTTCTTCATTGATCGGAGGTCACGGGTATGATATATATATATATATATATATATATATATATATATATATATATATATATATATATATATATATATATATATATCTTTTCTCTTTATTGCAGGTTACTCTGTTGAAACAACTTCGATATACGACGGTCTTAAGAGTATTAATATCAGGAAATGATCGCTGTGCAATTTAGCCAATAGATTCAACTTCTTGCAATAAAATTTACAATTGTGTTTCTAGATTGTTTTGACTTTTCTCAAGTTGTAATTTGTATCTAATATATGTCGCTATTGTTATAAAAGCTCTTGAATGCAATGGTGTATTGAAAATAAAGCCTTATATTTTTTTTACCTGCGACGTGCGTTTGTAATTATGTGTTTCACTAAAGAGTGTTATCTGTTTTTTTGCTAAGTTCCATTATATTTTACGTAACTTTACATCAAGATCGAAGCTTGTTTTTGAAATATCGAAAAACAGAATAAAATGTAAACGCTGGCATGCATATTATTTCATTGTAATTTGTCAATAACCCGAAAGATAAGTAATGTGAGATTTTAAATCAACCACTTTAACGACACACGCCAGATACATGACCCATAATATACTGCATACCACGAATGCCGTTAGCAAACGGTCCTCTAGTAAGTATTGGAAAAGAGTGATGTGAGTAAAATGAAATATTAAGTCACAGCAAATCTAATCCTCTAAACTGTATGATCTTTAAAATAGTCAATATTCATTCTGAAATTGCGTATGAGTAATTTTGGCAATGGCAAATTTCTTAAACTTAATCGAAACAGAAATATTCAAAACAGGTCTTGCTGTAAAATGATCGTTATCATCATACTTATGACAAAGTAACGATATTTCCTAAAATAAAAAAGAGAAACAATAAAACAAACTAGTTTTAATACATGTTTTTATAACATCTAGTAATAAGAAATATTTCGCACTTAATCTTCATTTCTTTAATAGGAGGTATACAACAAGAACATATAAAAGGGACACCTGTGTTGTTCATGACTATTGGAAATGAAACGTTGTAGAATATTGTTTTGATTATAGCCACTGATACACTCTTCATTGGTTTTGTTTTTAATGTTCGTTTTACTCTTTCTCCCTCTCCATATCGATAATTTCATCACGATATAGAACGTACTGGAGCATTGTTAACTTCCCCGCTAGTAAGTTTCACAACCTGACTGAAAATAACCAGAGGTTCTGGCCAGCAATCTAAATTCGGTATAGCTAATATGTTGTTTATTGTCGCTGCTTCCTGAAGGTCAATGTTCTTTCATGTAAATCTGAGACTAATTCAAACATCAATTATCACTTCTAATATAAATAGACAGCGTAAAATGTGCAGCATTGCAATAAGAAGGCTTTGTTTACCGTAATATGCAGGATTATATATATATATATATATATATATATATATATATATATATATATATATATATATATATATATATATATTGTTACACTACATAACTGTTTTCATTTCAATACATGCTAACATTAAAAATAAAAACAACGCCTAGGTCCAGTAGACGTTTCCTTGAAACGCAGGGATGACAACTTTAGTTATTCGTTCGAAAATGCTTATAGATATGGCATATAATTGAAGATCACCACTGAGGTATGATTTAAAAACATGCGAGGTACATTACGCAAGGCGTTGTAGCCAACATCCATACATGTACAGATAAACAGAATCAATGAATTGTGCTACATATACAATATTTTCAGTATGTCCAGGGAACTAGAATTTAATTGAAAAAGACTTGCAATGTTCAGCACATACTCGGTGTATACAGTTAAGACACAAAGGTGAGTGAATATGGCGACATTAATACAAAAGGTACACACCACAATACACGCGTCCTTCACGTTAATGTCGATCTCTAGCAAATGAAACAAGTTTGTAATATTGTCTTTCTAGTCCTTTGTATTCAATTTGTAGTAAGTTTTTATTAATAACTACAGGAACATATAGTAAATTAATTTGTCTTAACGATATTTTTGCCTTGCTGGTGTTTCATTGTTAAGACAAATTATTAGACAACGTCATGGTAAACCTGTATACGTTAAAGCCAACGATATCTAATAATTGCAAGTGGATACTTGTGAATGGCAACTAATGCAACATTTCGGTATATCTGTATTTTATGTCGTAAAGTTTCCTCTAATGCTTCCATAAATGCTGAGGCACTAAATTAGTTGAATCAATGTTTGATTTGTTTACTATGTGTCAGAAGGCTTCTGATAAATTAATGTCCGTATTTAGGAATGCACCAGCTCTTTTGGCTCTAATTTAAACTTTATGTTTATGCAAGTGATTTAGGGGTTGGTGCAGTATTGATTTAGCAACACCTTGACGTGTATATTTGTTCCACTCCTTCTCCAATTAATGCATTCTGTGATCACATCCTGTATAATGTATTAACAAAATGAAAAACAAAAGTCAGCGATTGTTGATGTGTTGAATGATTTGTATGGAATACATCATTGAAAACAAGGGACAATATGATTAAATGGAGATGCACTTTCATGAGCAAGTGTGATCAACGTATGGTATTTCTGCAAAATACGAAAAAGCTGTATCTCTTACTGACCTACTTGCCTCAGCTGATTTCACAAGCTCCATAGACATTGGTCTAGTAGACTAGTTTCCAAACTTAAAATCGTTTGAAATCACGTTCTGGGTTCCCCTATGAGCATCGGCAAAAACATCGGCCTGTTGAGCCATATCCTGCAAGTTTGAGAAGACTTTCTCTTTCAGAAACTGACTTAGTTCCCGACCAACTGTGTTCAACAATTGATCTTTGAGCAAACTATCAGTCAACGTTTCAAACGTCTGCACCGCTTTTCCGCATGCAATCCACGGCTGAAAATAGTTCGCTATTCTAACGATGAACTGACCAAAGGTTTCTCCCTTCTCGGGCTTGCTCTACCTGAATGTTTACGGAAACAAGTTACATAGTTATTTCAATTACGTCTGTTATTACGGACTTACCTCTGTTAGTTAGAACATACATTCACGATCTTCGACACAATAATGGAATTGCACTTGTCTCAGTTGAAATCAAAGTTCAGTGTTTGACGTAATGTGTCGGAAAATAACAGGCCATGGTCTTTACTTTGTATAGAAAGGTCATTTAAAATATGAAGCGAGAGCATCGCGCTTTGGCATGTAAGACAAAGCGCGAATCAAAACTATAGTTTGTCAAGTAGATGCATCCATTTGCTATCGTGAAAATATATGTGTATAAAATACATCAGAAAAATCAGTAAATGCTTCTAAACTGTAACAATAGGCTCATGAGAGACTTCGAATCGCTTTTGAAGCGAAGTATTTGATTACAATAATCGCGTCTTTTAAATAATGTAACATCTGTTATTCCATATACGTGTCCGTGTTTGCTTGAGATTTAGAGAGGGGGAGGGAGAGAGAGAGAGTTGAAAACATAACTTAAGAAAACAAATAATATACGTAAATGAATATATTTAATATTCGCTATTAAACGTTTGTAAAGACGACATTCTAGCTGACTATATGAATGAGGGCTCTTAGCCAATCAAATTCCCAATGTTTGATTCTACGAACTAACAGCTGATTGTATTGTTTGCCAGAACGGATGTTAGGACTTGCAATAGCCCATGTATCGATGAAAACAAACTATGTCCTGTCTTGGCTAGAATTTGAATTAAACGTCTTACTACGCCAGCAATAGACGACAGCAATAGTGGCTTCTTGTTCTTTTGTTATAAGGATGGTATATCAATAATTGTTTAATCCAGTTTGTCACACATTGGCGTCAAACTTCGATGCTACCAACGTCGTGTTCCTATACACAATAGTTATTAAAATTAAGAAAGTACCAGATCCGATCTTTGGCAAATGTCTGTTGAGCGTGGAAAGCGCTGATGAGATTTTAAATTAAACCAAATAAATAGCAGTAAGATCATGCAAGCATATAGTATAATCAAATACATACAAACAGTTAAGATACGAAAATATAGTCTTAATTATTAATGGCAGTACTACTCTAAGGGTCTTAACCCCGAATTATCTTCAGAATCTTAGTCTTGTCCCTTCTGTAACAACATGCACATTTACATAACCAGATGCAACATGACTCTAATTACAACAGCAAGAGCAATGTAATTGCTTTTCTATGTACATCGTAATAGGTTTCAAACATATATATATGCTTCTTCTATGAATAGGTGATATCACAAAGACAACAAAACTGCAAATATAGAAGTAGACAATACTAACCGCAAAGACTTTGTCATGAAAATTAAGGTATGGGTAAATACTAAATTACCCAAAATAGATAAAGATTTGTAGCAGGCAAATCTTTGAAATGTTCATGGAATATATATATATATATATATATATATATATATATATATATATATATATATATATATATATATATATATATATATATATATATATATATATATATATATATATATATATATATATATATATATATATTGCTAGGATATGAATCAGATAGAACCACGTTACTATTTGAAATCTCTAATCACATATACAAACGCTTTTGAATAACAATATGTTTGAATGACAATATTTTTCCATTTTCGATTTAGACAATAATTTATGTTTGCCAGTTGATTAGTGCCGGCTTTCACACAGAGTGTTTACTTCTTATATCTTGTCTTTTCCATTTATTTCATCTACTCTATGAGGGACAATAATATCCATGATCATGAAGATAAAAACATGTTTGTAACAAGATACATGTGTTCTTGATTCTTTGTTTGTGAAACAAGAAATAATATGGAAGTGACTTTGGAAGGTTGTGTACTGCGCTGTTCCTCGGGTTGACCCACTCTTGTATCGGCCGCTTAGCCCTTCATGGATCCACTACATGTACAGTCAGTCATACGTATACACGTACAGACAGCATACAGCACCCTTGTATTAGCTACGTCTACAGTCGTGGTTCCACCACTTGTACAGAAATACGTACATACATATAGACATCTAGATAGCTCGTTACATCACCTCGTAATCACGTAACCTCGTGACTACCTCGTAACCTTGTAAGCTACAATAAAACCAAACTGGTAATAATAATGAGTTCTGGAAAATACTAATACATTAAATTCTTAAAAACAACTTTAAATTCACAGTTCACAACGTTTCAAATATGCGTTGTAATAAATGGACCATTACACGATATGACAATACAAACTCAATAAACTTATATCAAATAAAATAAATTTAACACTCACCCCTATGGCTTTTAGAAATACCACGTGAAAATAACGTGCTCTTCTCACTGGATCCAAAAGATCACTGTCCGATTATACCTTAATCTTGCTTAATTCAAAGGATAGTGAGTACTATTCAGGGTAAAATGGAACTGAGGTGTTTCTGTCTTTCCAAACTGTCTTCAGCCACGATGGCTCCTAAGTACTCGAATCTATTAACTGTTAACAGTTTTTGGCCTCTAATCATGATGTCAGTGCTGATGCCACTGGTGTTGTTGGTTATCAATTTGGTATTCTCTGCACCGATTTCCATACCAAAAGCAGTAGCTGTCCTGTCCAGTTTTTCCAACAACTGAGCTAGCTCCTCCTCATTTCCTGCAAGGCCATCGATGTCATCAGCAAAGCGCAGATTCGTTATTATTCTGCCTCCAATACTGACAGTTCCTTCATAGTCTTCAAGTGCATCTGTCATGATTCTTTCAAGGAAGATGTTGAAGAGAGTAGGTGAAAGTTAGCAGCCCTGTCTGACTCCCACAGTTGTCCTAAACCAATCTCCTATTTGACCGTTGAAGCATACTGCGCTGGTGGCCTTGCTGTAAAGGCTTTCTATGACTTTGATCAGGTTAGCGTTGATGTTGTACAGCTTCATGGTGGACCAAAGGGCTGCATGCCATACCCTGTCAAATGCCTTCTTAAAAACTATAAAGACATGATAAAGGTCTTGTTGGTGCTGGAGGTATTTATCATATAGTATTCTCAGTTTGAAAATCTGTTCAGTTGTGCTTCGCCCTAGTTTGAAGCCTGCCTGTTCTTCAGCTATGATTTCCTCTGCTTGCGGCTTCAGTCCGTTTAATATGATTTTTAGCATGACTTTGCTTGGGTGGCATATAAAACTGATTGTACGATAGTTCTGACATTGCTGCAAATTGCCTTTTTCGGGAGAGTTACTATGAGTAACTGAGTCCATGGTGTTGGCCATTCCCCTGTCTGCCAGATCTTGTTGCAGATTGTTAGTAGGGTGCTTATCATGGCTTCACCCCTTTCTTGGACTAGTTCTGCAGGAATGTTGTCTACTCCTGCTGCCTTCCCTCTTTTCAATGCTTTCACTGCAGCCTCTACTTCTTCTCGGAGGATGGGATAGTTGTCAGTGTTGGTCACTGATGCGGTGTTGAGTATGTCTGGGTCCCCTGTAGGTCTGTGGTTGTACAGGTCTGAGCAGCATTCTGTCCATCTCTTAAGAATGTCTTGTTCTTCTGTAAGACATTTCCCTCCCTTATCTTGAATGATGGAGGAGCGTCCATGTTTTACACTGGTCAGGTCTTTCACCAGTTGGTATGCTTTTTTGATATTATTTTTCTTTAGATTGTTTTCTATATCTTTACACTGGTCTTAAATCCATGTCTCCCTTGCCTTTCTCATGATTTTCTTGATAACCTGGTTGATTTCCCTGTATTGTTTTGCTCCTTCTACTTCTGACTTCTTTCTTCTTTAGCTCTCGACGCTTGTCACACAGATCAAGTATGTCAGTTGTAACCCAAGGGTTCTTTGGTCGTCGATGTTTGCCAAGGATCTCACTGGCTGTTTGGGTCACTGCTATGTTAAATGTGTCAATCATTCTGTCTATAACTGTGTTCTCTGCACTAAGAAGTAACAGTGGTGCAAATTTCCCTCCTATCCTTGCCTGGAAGGTGGACATGGCATAGCCCGAATGGAGAACACTATAACCATATTGATTATATCATGGTGAAGAGACGTTTCTACACCAGCGTAAACATTGCCAAGACAAGAAGTTTTCCAGGAGCAGACATTGGAAGTGACCATGACTTAGTGATGATGACCCTCCGACTACGTCTAAAAAAGTCGACAAAGAGGGCCCCACAAGAATCAAGTTCAACCTTGACAAGGATAGTTATGTAATTGTTTTTACCACTCCTGAAAATCATTCCTTTAAATCTTTCAAACAAATGTTTGTTTTTCTTGGTATTCAAATTTCTGGATGCTTTGTGTGGACCAAACGTGTTCATCAGCTTCAGATCATATAAGCTGGCAAATTCCAGGAGCCTTAAGCCTCTGTCGTTGGTCTCTGCATTGAAGTAGCGTCCACATGTTCCTTTCCTGTTATCAACGGCATTCTCTCCTATTTTGGCATTCCAGTCTCCATGCACCACAAGAATGTCTTTCTTTGGGGTTTGGTCCAGGACTTCTTGCAGTTGGTCGTAGAAATCCTCTACTTCTTCATTATCTTGGTCTGTAGTTGGAGCGTAAGCTTGCACAATGGTGATATTGAGTGGTGTTGCCCTCAAGCGTATGATGATAAGCCTGCTGGAGACTGGCCGACAACTCATGACAGTGTTCACAGTGTCTTTGTGGACGAGAAATCCGACACTATGTTCATGTTTATCTTCTCTGCCAGAGTGGTATAGTTTATGGCCATCCTGTGTTGATATCTCCTCAAGGTTCTTCCATCGTACTTCGCACAGTCCCAGGATATGTCCAATGGTATCTGTTCATTTCGTGTATAAGTTCATCTACCTTTCCAGGCGTTAATAATGTCCTGATGTTCCATGTACCAATGCTGACGTTGTTTCTGATTCGGCGTTTTGGTGGTGATCGTGCACCAGTAGCACACTTAACACCTCTGCCCTGGTGCAAGACAAAAGGCGTTGTCCTTGTTCCGGGCAACGACCGATCCGGTATGGGTGGAGGTAAAGTTGTCATTGCATGTGGTGTGTCTTGGGCAATAAGCCTGGCGGAGCCCATCCCTCTCCAGGCTGTTGACCACAGCCGAACTCCATATAACTAGTGGCTCGCCTTGGTCCTGGACACATGGCCATTGAGTCCTTCTTGGGACTCCTCCGCCCTGGGTGGTGACCTTATTGAGAACGTTCATACGCCCAATCAGGTACTGTGTCAGCACCTTAGCCTTTGGTTATCCAAAACCTAACCTGCAAGGTAGCAGGGGACTCGTGGAGGGCGGGGTTGTCTATATCCCGTGCAAATGTGAACATCTGCCCACTGCCCAGAATGCATTTATATTTTACTGCAATTGAATGGGACATATAAACGAGTTCTTTTTCGGACTACCATTGCAAGATCTTATTACTTGAATCAAAATTAAATAAGCATATAGTTCCGACGCACATTATATGAACAACTAAATCCATAAGGTTTCTATATCTTACTATTTTCTGCTGTGGCATTTAGTCGTATTTCTAGTGAACGCAGTTATTATTTCCTAGGAAAAAATGCATTTGGAAAAAGAACGAAGAAACAAATTTATCTTGAATATTATAAAATTGCAGTGTTTTCTGCTCTTTATGGATAAGAACGAAGCAGACAATTTAATGAAATAAAGACGAGATTGGATCTCATAGGAAAGATTAAACATCTGGAACCGTTGTCGTCAGAAACATAACAGGAATCAATATTTTCTGAAATAATGTACAAAGCGATACATTTTCCCGTTTAAAATCATCCAGTGATAGAATAGTAATACCCAATTATGCCGGTCATTTATCAGCCTTTGCAGCAAAGGTAGACGCATAACTTATCTTTGGGAATAACCTGTAATGTTATATGTGTGCGTATGTTGGTGTACGTGCATTAGAGATATATTCCTTTAGTTATAGAAACTGTGATGGATTGTGCAATCTGCATTTTCTTGTCATTTTCTTTATTGAATATGTTCTATAATACAACCGTTCTTTATATTGTATGCATTTCTGCAACATTTGACATACTACGCAATGGTAATCGCAAATACTAATGCAGCAAGTTACTAATTTAGGCATTATATACCTTTTCTTTAAATACAGGTGTCATATATCATGCTATGAATCTTCTCGTAAGGTTTCCCTCACAAAATGCATACATTATGTCAAATAAAACGTTTGGAAAACTACATAAAATATGAATCTAACTCGCTTCTGTGCTTCATTGCAGAATACAATGTCTCATTAAATTTGACATTTATGACAACAGAATGATTTATTTGAAAGTGTGTATGCCTAATATGTGGTTTGAAATAAAGCTTTCGTTAAGCGAGTTTGCAGATAGATTTTCTCGTCAAAACAATTTAAATAAATATATATTATGGGAATGCAGCTTGTCAGCGCTTCTAACTCCACATTGGTATAAGGACATTAATATATCACCAGTGAAACGTTTTGTAGCCAACAATATAAACCTTACTGAAATGCCATTTTACCTAAAAATAAAGTTAAACACCATTTTGACTAGAAAAATAACAGAATCATAATCCTTCGACATAATTAATATGGTTAGGAAATTCTCAGAATCAGTTAATATTGTGGTTTTATTATTATTATTATTTTCGCTTTCGTTCTTTAGAGATGCATTAGAATGCATTAGCTTGCTAAAACTACATTTATTTATTTAGACATTGGACGTGTCTCATTGTTTAATCTAAACATCCGCACTCACTCGCAGCCACCAGCACCCATCCGCATTCTTTTCTCTGCAAAGACAATACATCATTTATCCGATTTATGCTCTAAATTATTTTAATGCTTCTGAATTCAATGTTTATCATTTTGCATATACTCAATTGTATTAGCAATATCTTACCGTGTGTTGGAGTCACTCACAGCACAATGAGTGTATCAGGCTACATTTTGGAAGAAATTAAAATTGCTCCCATTGGTTAATGCCACATAAATCTTGGTCGTATATGAGATGTAACTCTTGCTCTAAATGTATAAGATTGTCGGCGTTCTCTCCCTTGTTAAAGATCTGTTACTTTAAGTACTTACCCAAGGACGATCTTTAGGTCGAAACATAGTGTAAGTTTGCAATTAAAAATGGTCTAACTTTGCAAACGATTAAACAATTTTCTTTCGGAAACTCAGCCATTCATACAATCATACTTGATATTTACATACAGAAAGGGAAGAAATAATAAAATATATCTCTACCTCTATGCTCTTATATATATATATATATATATATATATATATATATATATATATATATATATATATATATATATATATATATATATATATATATATATATATATATATATATATATATATATATATATATATATATATATAGAGAGAGAGAGAGAGAGAGAGAGAGAGAAGATATATGTATGTACGCTGCATAAATGATAAACTATAAGAAGTGTAAATTTTTCATAAAAAGGAAACGAGGCCGAGTTTTCTTTTAATGAAAAAAGTATACAAAGAATGGAATATCATTTTTACAGCGTACACACTATTCATATATTTTATTTATATCACATATTAATACACATATTTACACTTTCAGTGGAGCTACGATATGCTCCGAGCAACTGTAAATTGACAAAGTGAATGAACTCTTCACATTCCTGCGAGTGTGTCCACTACAAAAGGTAGGTCTACAATTTTCTTGTTCACAATCACATATGCAACTTGATAAGTTGATTGTTTTCTTTTGGAGTTTTTTTATTATTAAAAATTAAGAAGTCAATACAATAATACACTCATGATTTAAACATGAAATATGGTTTTTGTGAAGAAAGTAGTGCACTTCAAACACGGTCAGCCTCTTGTACATTGAACTGAACTGTCAGACATTCGCGTACTGGTGTTTGAAAATTAGCGTGGTATAGAAACTAAACAAAATGACAAACCAACAAAAGGTAATTCAAATATTTTAATATATTGAAAGTTCATCTATGTCATTATTCTGCTTTAATAAACGTTTCTAAAGACTACAATTCTCTCTCTCTCTCTCTCTCTCTCTCTCTCTCTCTCTCTCTCTCTCTCTCTCTCAATAGGGGGGGGGGAAGGGCGATCATTTGGTCATTTGCATAATTAATTGGGTTGAATTTGAGCTTGAATTTATTTAGCATGTTAATTTTCTTCAACCTCACTCGGACATTCATAACGACGAGGTCGTGATCACTACAAACATCAGCACATGGGACCGTTCTTGTTTTTGCTATATTGATGCCAGATCGGTAACGGTTTTGAACTAGTATGTAATCGATCTGCTTATGGTAGGTTCCATTTGGTGCGTGCCAATTCGAGAATCGTGAAACTTTATGTTGCCCCATGGTGTTGGCCCGTACCAAGTTGTTGTAGCTTGCGAACTCGAGTAGCCGTCTCCCTCTTTGATTGGTAAGCTCATTGCAAGAAGGTCCATAATGATCATCCCAGTCTTTTAAAGCATCTTTGCCAACTTTGCATTCCAGTATCCTTGGATGATGAGGATGTCTTTTTACTTACCATGTTTTTATACCCTGGAGTTTGTTGTAAAAGTCCTCTATTTCTTCATCATCATGATCAGTAGTTGGATAATTCTGATGTTAAAGGTTGATGCTTGCAGACGAAAAGAGATTATTCTGCTAGATATGAGGCGACATTCAAACACAGATCCCTTGATGGCTTTGTTTACAAGGAAGCCAACTCCATTTATGGACTTGTCCAAATCTCCACTATGGTATAATATATACCCATCTTCAGTTGGTATTCTCCTAGGGCTTTCCATCTTACTTCACTTCACAACCTGGAAAAATTGAAGGATCCTAAAATCTGCAAGTCATTCCAAGCCACAATTGGAGGAAAATGTGCCCCACTCATTGTGATGGATGTTGATGTTAAAGTGATGACAGACACTTTAAACACAGTCAGGATAACAGCTGCCAAGGATATCATTGGCCTCCATCGCCCAAAGAAATAACAGTGGGTTACAGAAGAGATTCTGAATCTGTGTGATGCCCGAAGAGACCTCAAAAACACAGGACACTCAACAGTGGCAGTGGAGTACAGAGAAATAAATAAGAATATCGGTAAAAGCTTGAAGAAAGCAAAAAAAGATTGGATTGGACAAAAGTGCACAGAAACAGAGAGCAGTCTGATAAAGAATAACAAGAAAATGGGATTCCAAATTGTGAAAGACCTCACCAAAAGAAGCAACAAAGAGTCATTACCATTCAAGACGAAAATGGAAAATGCATCACAGAAGCAAGTGGCATTGCAGAAAGATGGACTGAGTATTGTAAAGAACTCTACAACCATCCGTCCACAGAAGACTCAGAGGTGCTTGACGTTTTAAACTCCACAAATGATGATTTCCCCATTCTCAAAGAAGAGGTGAAGTCAGCAATAAGAGCACTGATGAATGAGAAGGCAGCTGGAGTAGACAACATCCCAGCTGAACTTATCAAGAATGGTGGGGAATCAGTGATGGAGCTTCAAACAAAAGTCTGCAACAAGATCTGGCAGACAGGCGAATGGCCAACACAGTAGACCCATTCACTGGCTATAACGCTCCCCAAAAAGGCAATCTCCAGCTGTGCCACACTTATGGAACTATCAGTTTGATCAGCCATGCTAGTAAGGTGATGTTGAAGATCATTTTGAAGAGACTGAATCCACAAGCAGAAAAAATAATCGCTGAAGAACAGGCAGGGTTTGGAAGTGGAAGAAGCGCAACAGAACAAATATTCAATCTTAGTTATGTGTGTAAAGTACCCACAACATCAACAAGACATCTATCATGTGTTCATAGATTGCAAAAAGGCTTTCGACAGAGTGTGGCATGAGGCATTGTGGACCATAATGAAGAAGTAAAACAAGGGTCAAAAGTTGACCAATGCCATCAAGTAGCTGTATGCCAAGGCTACCACTGCCGTAATTGCTCAAGGCTCTGTGGGGGACTGGCTCAAGACAACAGTTAGAGTACGGCAAGACTGTCTCCTGTGACCACACTTTTCAATATTTACTAAGACCGCATCATGAGCAAAGCCTTGCAAAACCACTGTGGGACAGTGAGCATTGGAGGGCGTAACATCACCAACCTACGCGTTGCAGACGACATTGATGGGTTGGCAGGCAGTGAAGTTGAGCTTGCCACATCTTCCATATTTGACATGGAAATAAGCGCCGAGAAAACAAAGCTGATGACAAATTGTGGCAAAGAAATCTCAACCAAGATTAAAGTCAGAGGACAGGAACTGGAAACTTTCGGCCAATTTAAATATCTTGGTTCTATAATAACCGAAGAGGAATCAAGAGCGGGAATTTTGTCACGAACAGCACAAACAACGGCAGCTATGTCAAAGCTAAGACCCATCAGGAAAGAAAAGAATATCTGTCTAAAAACTAAAAATCAGACAAAATCAGACTATTGAGAGCACTAGTCATCTCAGTCATTTTGTATTCATGTGAGGCCTGGGCCCTGACAGCAGAATTACAACGAAAAATCCAGGCATTTGAAATGTGATGCTACAGAACCATCCTTGTCATCTCTTCACAACTGTCTGAAAGAGAAAGCTGAAATGGTATGGCCATGCCAACAGTCTATCTACAGCAGTACTGCAGGGCAGTGTCCAAGGTGGCAGTAGGAGAGGTAGACAGAAAAAAAGTGGACTGACAATGTTACAAAATGGACCAGGAAAAGGTGTGCAGAGACACAGGCATTGGCACAAGATCGAGACGCGATGAGGGAACTGGTCAGATGTTCAGCAGCACATTGCCTCAACGACCACACTTGGTCAAGAGACTGATGATGATGATGATGATGATGATGATGATGATGATGATGATATTTAATAAATAATAGTCGATTTTTAGAACATATAATACGTTTAAGAAACAACAGCAAAAAAGCATTAAATACGCTACAATATGTGCGCCTTGTAACCAGCAAATTTAACATATTGGCTTAATTTCGAATGGTATTCCAACTATGTATCATTGATATTATGCACACTGTAGAAAAATCCCAAGGAAAGCGTAAACATACCGTTACGACGAACCATATTACTATAGGTTACATGGTTCAAGTTCAGTTTTAATGTTTTCGTCCAGTGACATGTTTTTCTCTCACTCCAGCTTTTTGCGTATTTTGTCCCTTGCGCACGAGAGAGGAATGGAGAAAGGAAAGGGTTATGATGAAATTGCGTACCATTTTACTTTCACTTAGAAAACAGGGACTATTAATACATTTTATCGTTTATTTTCATTTGTCATTATGATTTTTGAAGGAGTAGAATTTCATCATTGATATATAGGCCTGCGGTTGAAAGGATGTTTATATATTCGTATTATTGCGCCACGGGTGGATCCCAATTTAATATACAAATAGTATTGGCATATCAATTTGCTTTATTGCAACACTTAAGTGCCATGTTATTTTTAATGTATGTATGTATGTATGTATGTATGTATGTATGTATGTATGTATGTATGTATGTATGTATGTATGTAGGAGGCCCCGAGTGGCCGAATGGTCTAAAGCGCTCTCCTTTACAGATCACTGCCATCTCACATCTGCCTGCGTGGATTCGAGTCTCGGATTCGGCCAATGCTGGTATCATTGTATGTGATAAAGCTTGCCAGTAGCTCCTCGTATGTCGGTGGTTCTTTCTGACGTTTTTTCTGGGTTCTATCCCAACCATTAATACGGGCCGCCATGTATAGCCAATCTTGTGCTGAAAAATGGCGTTAAACCCTACAACAACAACAACAACAAAGTATGTATGTATGTATGTATGTATGTATGTATGTATGTATGTATGTATGTATGTATGTATGTATGTATGTATGTATGTATGTATGTATGTATGTATGTATGTATGTATGTATGTATGTATGTATGCATATACATACTATCATTAATAGGGTGTTGGCCTCTCTTCTGTATATGCACACATCCACCACGGTTAGGGTGTTGACGTCGGTTTTGTTTAAGCACACAAGCATGGATGAAGTGTTGGCGTCTGTCCTTTCTCACCCATGTGACAGAGAAATCTAGCTGTTTTGCTAACCTTACTTTTCTTATCTCAGTCTAGTCATCTCAGACCAATCTTCTCATTCAAGGTGTCTACACGCTTAGAACTACTTTAAAAAATTGAAAACCTTGTTGTCTTCTGCTGTGCTTTATGTAGTTGTTCTAAAAACAGATAAACAATAACAACAACAAATATATAACAAAAATAGTAACTTAACGTCAATCAATCTTTGAGAACACACCATACAAAACATTTCGAGACACACACACACAAACGCACACGATATCGAGCTATTTGGTGTTTTGCTAGTTAGTTTCACACATCGAGGTTAATTTTTTTAATCCTATATGCAGGCCTACTTCAGTACATTTTCAGGTCTGTGTCATTAAATGAACCTAAAGCCACCTAACTAAATTTAAATACTTCGTGTGAAACATAGTATATACTGTTTTAATGACGCTGATCTGAAAATTGTCTGTGCTACAGATAGGGTAAACTTCTCAATGCTGTGTGGAATGAACTACGGACAGAAAACACTGGTCCAGGCACATAGAATAGGCCTACACACTTAATAGCCTCGTGGAGAGACAAAAAAATATAACCCCATGAGTGGATTTTTCTCGTCTTGGTCTAAAATCCCAACAAAGATTATATTAATCAAAAGACACTCAGGTTATACACATTGCCGGACACAAAAATCCCAACTCTCAACAACTACAGAAAACTTAGTAACAGTCATAAATGTATTATGTCAAATTCTTCTAATTTTGTTAAGCATCTGAAATTGCGCCCCAGTTGAATTAAACATATACATGTACATACAATCTTTACTGGCAAATAATGTACTTACCAGCCTGAAGGAATCATTTATCCATCCACACATTAATCCAGATGCAAATTTCACGTTAGCAATTGTCACTTGCCGTATTTCCAAGAACTAAAAGTAATTTTCATTGAAACCGTGAACTTTAAATTTCAACACATTGTTATCCGCTAGGGTCCGTATTTGGTGGGTCTTTGATACGGGGGGTGGGGGTGGGTAATTGTACAATCAATATTAATTACAACACAAGTATGTCACGAAACAACTTCACCTCCTAAAAAATAAAAGGAAAGTTATATACGATAGTGACACAGATCTATAAGGACATAATTTGAAATTTTCATAAAGGGGGTGGGTGGGACAAACATTTATGGGCTTGTTAACATTGGCTACATCAATTTTACAGCACATGCAAAGTCAGAGGTGGTGGTGGTGGTAGACAAATCCCCTGCCCCAAATGATATAATTAGCAAGGTTGGGGTGTTGGCATCGGTTCTGTGTGCACACAAGCTCGGATGGGGTGCTGGCGTTGGTTAAAATTTTCATTGAAGTAAAAAGCAAAATCATCTAATATTTTAACCAATACTTTAAAAATTAAATTTTCGATTTAAATTTTGTTATCAAGGATATAGAAAGTGCGCACAATTTTGTCATTTAATTTATCAATTTACAGTTTCTAACCTGGCTGCCATCAGGTAGCCTCTTTAATTTGTGTATTGTTTGATCTGCAAACTAAACATAACCTGCTGTTTACGTTCTTTTCTGGTTTCTACAACACTCCGATTTTCAGGAATAACTGTTGTTTGTATCCAATATTTGGTAATGTCTAGTTTTGATTTATCTAGAAGCACTTGAACAAAAGAGAAAAAGGCGTAGCTCTTAAATACGTGTGTTCTAATGGATGTAATAATACAAAGTTAGTTAAAAAAATATAGACTCGCCGACGCAAATATGGCGCCCCGTTTTTGAAGAATGTCCCGTTCACAAAATGCAGAAGGTAACAGTATTAGGGTCTCTTTAGTCAAAATCAAGTTCGAAATCATACATTGTTGAGCGAAAATTAAGTACATTCTTTATGTCATTGATACTTTCGTTTTTAAAATCTGCAGTGGGTGGGGAGTAATTACAAACAAAGCGAATACTGTAGTCATTAATTTCGTTTGTGTAGAATGACGGACAGGTACAAATACTTTGTAAGAAAATTAAGAAAACATTTTTCTGTTCTCTTTTATTTAAAAAAATCCAAAAAAAATTCCAACAAAAACTAAACGTTGAGTGCCTTACCGATGGTACATTTTTCCAGAGTTGTCTTCTTTGATAGACGTTACGCCAATATTATCTCCCTTGACGCTCTTCCCGTGATTGATGTTGGGAAGAATTATGTCCCTTTGGCTTCCTTATTTTATTTTATTTTTTCATTCTTTCTCGCCACTCTCCTGGCGTATGTTGATTAATAGCCAAAGAAGTATCAAAAGTGTTGTCTTAATCCGTTCCGGTGATTGATATTGATGGAACCTTATCGTTGCCAAAGAAAAATGCACTTGTGCTGTTGTTTTTTAATGTTTTTTTTCTTTCTTTATTAAACTACGTTTAAATATCCTGAGGTTGTGGCGCATACATAAAGAACAAACTGGTAATCTACTCGCCTGAGAAAAATAAGGAGATTTCCGCTATTTAAAAAAAAATTATCGGACGTAAATGGTAGCGTCGGAATAACAAGCGGAAATCAGCTTATTGGTCTATATACTCACGGAATATAGTTATGGAGCATTTGGAGACATGTATCCCGGGGATATATTGTCCTCAAGTCAATTTTATTGAGCCAAACAATATAAAGCACAAAAATCTTGCGCCATTTTTTCCCCAGTGCATTCCATATGCCATTGCTTATTTTAGTCATACTAGCTTAAATCATCAGTAATGTTTTAGTTCTTTTTAAAACAAAAATATTAATGATTTTAAGTAGTATTACAAAATATTTAGCTGTATAAAAATCCGAGTATTCCAACAAACCTTTAGATTAATCAGGTTAGTTTATTCATCACCTGCGATCCACCGAAATCCGATGTAACGTTCGACAGAAATGCTAATTATCTTATAAAAACTTTCACTGGTCAACAATGTTCTTGTATCTGCTTGCTGGGTAGCCCTATAAAATGTAACATTACAGTAATCAAATAAAGCGCATACAGACAAGTCAACTGGAAATATGTGCTGACTCACATGAAAAAATATCACCTAAATGCAGTTAAATTTATGTGTCTGTTCTTGGTATTTTTGAAATGTATTGATCATGAGCAATTATTCCTCACAGTAACAGAGTATTACTGATTCAAGCTGGTATAATTTTAATACATAATGGAAATTATGGAACGGATTGCAAATATAGACTCAATGAAAGTTATTGTTGTGTTGTTTTTTATTATTAAAAATAGTCAAAACAATAAAGCTTTTAGTAATCAGATGTATTTAATTTTTAAAAAATAATTTTCAAAACAGTTTCTAATAATTGTAAAAACATGCATTTGATTACTGCATGTTTAGAACACATTAATTATGTGTCAGATTAGATGGTAGAATATTCTCATGGGAAAAACACAGCATAGTTATATTCAAGGATACTTCTTAACGTAATTTGAAGCTAGATTATAAGATAAGATAGTTCCATATCGTCTGCGATGTCCATTGCTCATCAGGAGGGTCACAATCAAGAAACACAATACACTAAAATTATATCATTATTTAAAGCGAGTGTGGGTCATATTTTAATTTTGTTATGTTTTAACTTTGGTAGGTTCCGGTTTGGATATGACTATAAACCCAAGTCACATATGTTGTGCAGGCGTTGAGTAGCAACTATTTCGTCAATGAATATAATTCTTTAAAATTATATTATATGTACCTTTAAATGGCTATTATTTCCTTTTTTATCAACATGTATTCATTTTCCTTTGAAAGCTTATTATTTACATGCCCTTAGAAACACAAATGTGGCAAAAATTGTTCAAGTTCTTGGACATTCTTGGGCGAGGTCAACATGTGGCTTGCTGTGTAGTCACAGTGAAAGATATATATATATATATATATATATATATATATATATATATATATATATATATATATATATATATATATATATATATATATAAAGTGCAGAGTATTCAACAGTCGGAATGAGTAAACAATATTACCGTTACATTTAATATTTTTCAACACAATGAATATTTAAGTAAATGCATCTACATGCCCATGTTGACATACACTTAGCAAACTGCATAGACTGGGACTGATGGCACATTATGCAATGGCAGATATGCTTCAGTGCAGCTGGACTCTGTCTATGTCCGGATAAATATAGCATTTAGTGAATAATACTATATGAACTTCATGAAAAGTCTGTGTTGGCTGGAAAGCATGGTATTGACTATATCATATTGAGGAAAAGAGCACTAAGTGCCGTTCACAAGGACACGTCAAGGTCTCTGACCTGGGCTTGCCTGGACCAGCAGTCCTTGTATTAGGAGTCTGATTCTCTGATATCTGAGCAATCGCAGTTTCCCGACTTACCAAGAATGCTAGGAAAATTTATCTTTAAAATTTCTGCATATGGTAATGTTAACTTCCAGATTT
This sequence comes from Unio pictorum, assembly GCA_030141615.1. Classification (NCBI taxonomy): domain Eukaryota; kingdom Metazoa; phylum Mollusca; class Bivalvia; order Unionida; family Unionidae; genus Unio; species Unio pictorum. Next base: position 3,862,819 of record JARLTB010000203.1, on the reverse strand, counting down.
TATAATATTCGAGCATTTCCTCTTTCTAAAGTAAAATTTAAAATATTTAGGGTTTTTTCTTGAGGGGTGGGGGGCTGTCTGGTGCATTTCGAGAAGAAAAAAGTTTTCATGTGTGGGTGTGTTCCGCCCGATATGTAGTTATGTTGTTGTTTTTTTATTTTTTTTTAAATATTTGTATACTTCCTCATTATTATTTAATTTAAAATTTTGGATTTACACATTTTTGTGGGGTATTTTTTTCTTTCTTAGTTTTTCCTTAGGTTTGGTCTTCCGAGTAGGTTTTACTCACCCATTTCGGATTTCCTTTCCTTATTCAGTAGTTTAAGCTTGGCTAGATGTCTCATGTACCCCACATATGCTATTTGTGTTGGTGCTATATGTATGTACGCTATATATGTATATAAATTGTTTTATTATTTTTTTTTTAATGTTTTTTTTATCTTTAAAATTTGATCAATTGTTTTTTTTTTTAATATAGAAATTTAGAATTAGGACTAAGTACAGAGAGAGAGAGAGAGAGAGAGAGAGAGAGAGAGAGAGAGAGAGAGAGAGAGAGAGAGAGAGAGAGAGAGAGAGAGAGAGAGAATTATTAACCTAATGTTTTTCTGTTTGTATTTAGATTGTGTCGAACTTCGAATTGCTATTTATTTCAAACTGAGTCTGACTGTGCTGGAGTGGAGATCCGTACATGTTTTAAATTTAAATTGTACTTCTCCCCAATCGAGTTGGGTCGGCTCTAAGTTATTAATTTCTTGATCTAAAATGGTTTCCAAAATTGGTTTTTATATACCCTTAAATGGGTTCCTTGTGCGGTACGGGAGCTGCACAAGGTAGAAATAGGTGTTTCAGATCAGAAATAAAAATATAAAAGTACTGTAAGAATATATTTCCTATCAAACTATATGTTTTAGTGTTTCGGTGTGTTTGTTCCTTTTCCCTAAATGGGACCTTTTCCCAATTCTTTCACAGGCCTGTCCACTTCGAGTGACGTCATGTGACTTAGACCGATGATATCATCATGTACTTCCGCCATTAAAGGTCCCTGTTTCCCATTTCCCCCGGTTTTTTTCTTTCTCTTTCTTCCTTCTCCCCTTCTTTTTTAGGTGCATTCTATAAAAGAAGAATTAAGAGAAGGAATGAAAAGAGATTCTCTATATTTAGAGAAAGTTGATTAGCCTATTATGATTATCTGTCCACACTTTAGCATTGCACTTGTGGTGAAGCTGGTTATTTTATATACAGTGTTTTTTGGGGGGACGTTTCCATCCAAATATAATAAATTTTATTTTTTTGTATTTCCCTTGTTTGTTTATTTATTTTTATTAGGTCACCATTTTCTTTTTCTAATTTGTTGCACTGTATGTACATGTAGTGTTGTGAATGGTGCTTTTATACACATTGGACAATATTTTAGCTGTTTGAAAGTTAATTGCTTAGCTCTGTAATGTTAATTTTGAGTCAATAGTGGGCTATTTCTTTATAATATTTATGTTTCACTGAGGACTGGCTTGTTTGATAAATTTTGGAATGGAGGTTATACTGAGATTTTCTTTGACTTGGTGTTTCAGGAAGGCATAATTCTTCCGATAGTTTACTGTTTTTATACTAATGTTCGTTTATTTTTACATGTCAAGTACACTGATACTAAATATTTCAATTAATTGCTACTAATGATATGTAGGTTTGATGCAGCGTAAATTAATTTTCCTTGCTTTCATCCTTGAATGGTCACTTAAACTTGGATTCTCTGCAGTATCACATGATGACAAATGTCAGTATGCACTTTACAATCCATACATAATGTGTTGACAAAAGTGCATCACCTATAAATAGATGCATAGCATGGTGTCTTAGCTGCAGTAAAACTGTCAAGACAATTTTAACAGGATCTCTTACAATATCCGGGTTGTGGTCTCAATCTGGATATAATTTAATATGGTAAGTATTTTTCCTTTTCTGTTATGTTGGATCATTATTTGCAACTTTAGTTTGCGTTCAATTTTTTTATTATTTAAATAATCTATTTTTATATCATCAATTTAGTTTTGTAATAGTATTATATATGCTCTCTTTACCTGAATACGTATGTTTTTAAACTTTACAATGAAGCATATAAACTGTATTTAATTTTACATGTTCTTGGAAAATCTTTCATCAGTATCAAGTAAATACCATTCATAAAAAAATTATATTGTTATTAAATATTATTTTTTGACTAATTTTGATCATATTGTGTTTTTAATGATTATTATGTACTTTCCATTCTGAATTTTGAACATAAAATATTATTTTCTGATTCTGTTCTTACACCCAGAGATTTAACATTAATGTTCTCCAATGTCCCACTTTCTCCTTGGCTTCCAACTCCGCCCTTTCCCCTTGGCTTCCAACTCCTCCCTTTCCCCTTTGCTTCAATCTCCCCCTTTCGCCATTGGCTTCCAACTCCTCCTTTTACCTTGGCTTCCAACTCCCTCTTTTCCCTCCAACTCTCCCCTTCACCTTGGTTTCCATCTTCCCCCTTTCCCCTTGGCTTCCAACTCCCCCCTTTCCCCTTGGCTTTAAAGCCTTCTTGGTCATCATTTTACTCCATGCCACCTCTTTTCCTTCAGCAATTCTATGTCTTGTTCATCAACCTCTTTCAAGGTAAGTAAAGTATAGCATTAAAATCGATAAGTTCAATAACTTCTATATATATATTTTTGTTATTTGATGTGTTGTGCATGTGGCTGACTTTACTTAAAATTACAGACAACATTCTAATATTATAAGCAGTGATCCTTCATCTAAGTAATTGTAAAGGTGTTCCTCTTGTTTTCCTTGTAAAAAAAAATTCCTAACTGAAACACTGGCCCAAAAGCACAGTAGTTTAGAGGTGTTTGCAAGAAAGTTTGGAAGTGGGATATGTGTTTTAAAGACACTCACATTGTGTATGAAACATGGAGTGAATTCATTTGTGTCATGTTGTATAACTCATACCACCCATTTCAAATTGAGGCATTGTGATGATTGGGGTGGTCTCTAGAGGTTCATTGCAGTTTTGGAATTTTGATCCGCCCATTAAAATAGAACCTCCTGTAATGGTGACACTTACGACTATGTTTAGAATGAGGATTATGGTGGTTAGCAATAACTGAGTAACACATAGGGAGAATCCTTTGTTGCCAACATTTAGTCTTATAGTTTAATCCTTGAAGACTTTTTTTTTGATATCTAAGTGTCCATTTAAGGTGGCCAGAGGCTATAGTAATAAAACTACCTCCAACTGGGCCATTTTCTTCTTGCAGAAAAAGTAAAATCTGATATTTTTGTGAATGGGGTGGGGGTGGAGGGTTGTCAGGAGGAGTTAATCTATAAAGTGACTTTAATGATTTAGAAAATTGCTTGACTTATAGATTTTTTATTCAGCCAGTATAATATCGATAATTGAAAAAGCATGGTGTACTTTATCCTTAGCAACTTGATGATCAAACTTACTACTGTTCAAATCATAGTCTGAAATCATGCATGTCCCTAAGGATTTACTTTGTTTTTAAATGTTTGTGAAATGGTGTTAATTGAAATATGAAAGAAATGTATGTGAATTTAGTAACATGTTTGTAAACGAATGGATGGTCTCTCATGTAGTGTCAAATACATGTATATTCTGTAAGAAGAAAACAATTATCTTGTACATGTATTGTAGATTTTAGGAAATAAATAATTGTTTCATTATCATGTGTGTGTGGTGGGAATCAGTTATCCAAACCCATTAGGGAACATGGATTTAATGTGGGTAAGTGGTTGCCTGGATGATAGAATTTTGGCTGATAATGTAGAACTGTGAAGGAAAGATTCTGGATTAAATGGTTCCAATAATCCTACATTTGGTTGTATTAGTGACTAAGTAGATAATCATAGTTTCTAGACATTTGACTATCAGTAACAAAGCAAATAGTAACAGTTGTATGCAGTTGACAAGATTAAGGAAATAAGGAATAATAAAAGTATTAAGATACTATCATGAATACTTAATGTCATGATACATTTTACATTTGATTTGTGGTTTTCACTTTGACATGAGATGGAGTCATTTTATGTGTGGTCTTGCAAACTCAGATTACAAAGAGGTTTGATTCAGGTAAAATCTACTATATAGGGAGTCTGTTCTAAGGGGTTTGATTAAGGTAAAATCTGCTAATAGGAAATCTGTTCAAAGAGGTTTGGTTTAGGTAAAATATACTAATATGGAGTCTGTTCAAAGAGGTTTGATTAAGTTCAATTCTACTGATAGAGAGTCAGTTCAAAGAGGTTTGATTAAGTTAAATTCTACTGATGGGGGTCAGTTCAAGGAGGTTTGATTAAGTTCAATTCTACTGATAGGTAGTCAGTTCAAAGAGGTTTGATTAAGTTAAATTCTACTTATAGAGAGTCAGTTCAAAGAGGTTTGATTAAGTTCAATTCTACTGATAGAGAGTCAGTTCAAAGAGGCTTGATAAGTTCAATTCTGCTGATAGGTAGTCAGTTCAAAGAGGTTTGATTAAGTTAAATTTTACTGATGGGGGTCAGTTCAAGGAGGTTTGATTAAGGGAACTTCTACTGATAGAGGTCAGTTCAAGGAGGTTTGATTAAGGGAACTTCTACTGATAGAGGTCAGTTCAAGGAGGTTTGATTAAGGGAACTGATAGGGAATCAGTTCAATGAGGCTTGATTAAGTTAAATTCTGCTGATAGGGGGTCTGTTTACACTTGTATACAACAAACTTTGATCTTTTGCTTAATCACCATAAATGGTTCAGTGACATTTAATTACACAGGGTTAGACAACAGAAACTCTTTGATCGCACCATTATGAGTCTTTAATCACACCATTATAAGTCTTTGATCTTGCTTTATTGGCTTCCGATTTATATATGACATTTAATGTCTTTTTGCTATAGTGACACTCACTTGGTGACAGTCAGGTGTAAGTCAAAATCCTCTTCCCAAATCATTTTTATTTTTAAATGATAATTTATTTATTCATAATACCTTTGTAATTAAAATTCTGTGAGATAATATTAAATTATGATTGTTTCTGATTTCAGCTACTCTTTTCTACATTGACATTGTGGTTTGCAAATTAACTTTATTATGTAGATTGGAATGAGTTGTTATTATATGGTTTAACATCATTGTACAGCACATGATAGGCTATACATGGCAGCCAGTATTAATGGTGAAGGAAGAATCTCATATCTTTGCCAAAATCCAAATTGTTAGTAGTGTTCTTGCCCTGATGGTGAATCATTGAGACTGTTTCCTCGAGTCTCAGAAGATACCAGTTATGGTTAAAGACAACGCTCACAGTGGTCATGTACAAGTTAATAATTAGATTGTAACACATATATTGTACATGTTGATAATTACATATATTGTACATGTTGATAATTGGATTGTACACATATATTGTGCATGTTGATAATTGGATTGTATACATATATTGTGCATGTTGATAATTGGATTGTACACAAATATTGTGCATGTGGATTGCACATGTTACTGATCCTACAGTGGAAATAGACGGAACTGCTTCACTTCCAGACATTATGAGCTATGGAACAGTAATAATGTATCTGGTTAAGAAACATTCACAAATAGTTACATGAGACTAAGAAAATATGAATTGTTAGATTTACTAGACATCCAGGTCTCTGCAGCAGCACAGATGTTTGCTGAATAAAGCTGGATTTTCATATTTTTGGGGAATGTCTAATAAGATTGGTCAACCACTTTTCAGCTTTTTATTACATTTATTTTTTAAAGTTATGCTGTTGCAGATGGTAATGACAACACAGTACATGTACCATTGCCTATGATAACTGAACATGCACCTATATTGCCTTTGATAAAATCTGAGAGTTTTCATTTTATAATCAAAGAATCTTTCATGGCCAGAGTTTATGATTTGAATTGACAAAAAGAAGTTAGTTCTATTGTCACATTTTCCATTCAGAATTTAGAAAAGAATTTTGGAGATCTGATGAGATGTATTCAGACAGAATTGAGTCTACTTGACTAGTACATGTATTCAGATAGAATTGATTCTACTTGACTAGTACATGTATTCAGATAGAATTGAGTCTACTTGACTAGTACATGTATTCAGATAGAATTGAGTCTACTTGACTAGTACATGTATTCAGATAGAATTGAGTCTACTTGACTAGTACATGTATTCAGATAGAATTGAGTCTACTTGACTAGTACATGTATTCAGATAGAATTGAGTCTACTTGACTAGTACATGTATTCAGATAGAATTGAGTCTACTTGACTAGTACATGTATTCAGATAGAATTGAGTCTACTTGACTAGTACATGTATTCAGATAGAATTGAGTCTACTTGACTAGTACATGTATTCAGATAGAATTGAGTCTACTTGACTAGTACATGTATTCAGATAGAATTGAGTCTACTTGACTAGTACATGTATTCAGATAGAATTGAGTCTACTTGACTAGTACATGTATTCAGATAGAATTGAGTCTACTTGACTAGTACATGTATTAAATGCATTGGATCAGTGGCACTGTGGATGCAGCTGTGAGTATCTGATTTTTGTAATGATGGTGTTGAACATAAAAATAGGCAAAATAAGTAGCTTTAATTATGGCAAGAAATGCTAAACAGTAAAAATTTAAATTTAAAATCATGTTGAAGACCATTAAAGCAAAAGGCAACTCTCATATTTTTAAGAATGCTAGATGCATGAAAAAAAGTTAACAATTTCAATTTAATTGCTTTCACACTAAATAAGTTTATCTGCAGACTGAAGGAGAACAAATGCTTTTCATGCATTTGATAAAAAGGATCAAATGCAATACAGTTGTTTAGTGTACTGGAAAAGTCTACTTTTATGTGATTTTCTTCTTGTTGATAAGTATTCTTGTCCTCTGAATCTAAATAATTTAAAGACATTCATTCCTGTATGATTGTACTTGATCTTGTACTCATACCTTTTACACACTTGTACATGTGTTTAAATACTTTTACATATATAGCAAATACATGTTGACTTGTTCATTGAATACATGAATTTGTATGCATAGACTTGTACTTTATACACTACTTATATATTTGTACATGTGCTTATACAATGGTTTCATGGTTGTTAATTTACTTTTGTATAATACTTTATTCTAACCTTTAGAATATTGGTGGACTTTAGGATGTGGAAACTCAAAACATCCTTCTCATTTGTATCAGTGTCAGTTCATCAAAATGTTCAACTGTACATTCGTCTACATTCTGCTTAACTTCAATGTTAATGTCTTTCAAGTTAGCTAAACAAAAGGCAGGTTTTACAAACATGGGATTCCTTTTGGGATGGTCCCTGTTAGTAGGTTAGTAATTGCTTTATTATCACTATTGATAGGCATAATAAAGGTTTGGCTTAAATTCTCAGTTTGTGAGTTATAAATACCTAGTGAAAATTTGACTGAAAATTCAGTGAATTTTCTTTTTAGATCTCAAACAAATATCACTGAGATTTCACCAAAATTTTGATCAAAATTTTCACTGAAATATTGGTGAGAGTGCACTAAAATTTCATTGATATTTTGGTGACAGTTTACTTAAATTTTGGGTGAGATTTCACTAAAAGTTATATTTCAGTATGAAGCAAAATTATAAGCTGTTATAATTATGACATCAACCAGGATTCATAGGGTCTCTGAAGGTCTTTCACAGTTACAGAAAACTGAGGTAGTATTTTCAAAACTGGAGCTGGTATTTTCAAGGCCTTGAAAATATTGAGCTGATTATCTCTAAAAGTCTTTTACAATTGAAATAAACCAAAACATTTTAATTTCTTTCCAAAATCAAAAATAATATTGTCCTAGGTTATTAGATTCGGAAGTAGTTGCATTATCTTGGTTTCTTTCTTTTGATGACCCATTTAGTTCCATTTCATCATTAAGTAATATTGCAGTATTTACTTCTTGAAGAGAATTTCTCTCTTCAAGTTTTCTAAGTTTGCGCCGTAAATGTTTGTTGTCTTCTTGAAGAGCCTTGACATCATCTTTCAGTTTTCTAATGCATCTATCCCTGTACAAAATAAGATACAAGACGATAAATAACAATACTACTATTTTGTTTAATGTTCTAATATTTACTAGACGCCATCATGTGTAAAGAGTTAAATGTTACAAATTTCACAAAGCTTAGTATTCATAATGCAAAATACAGATTTCCAATAGAGCCTATTAAACTCCAATTTCCATTTCAGCCGAATCTGATTAACTTATTTTATTGAATATTGTAAGAAAATTCTGGTATGATTATAAGAATATATCAGGGGTACCTATGTGGGACAGGAAAATCTCACCAGAGGGGTCAGGATTTATTGGTGTTGTATGGTTTAATGCCATTTTTCAGCACATGAGGCTGTACATGGTGGCCACTATTAACGATGGAGGAAGAACCCAGGAAAACCCCCGGAAAGACCCAATGATCCACGAGAGGCTACTGGCAAGCTTTCTCACAGTCCCACATTGGGCATATCTGAGACTCTAACCCATGCAGACAGAGGTGAGATGAAAGTTAGCCATAACGTAAAGCGCTTTAGATGACTCAGGGCAGATAAAATAAAATGGCTCTGCTTACACCATTATGTATGTCCAGTATAGATATTTTATAAGTCACATGATTTGTTGTAAGCTCATATAATATAGGATTTTCTCTCACACATCTGGAAATGGGAGAAAATATGTTAACAAATCAGAGGTTGCCTGTCAAATGAAGAATTAAATGACATTTTGCCAATTATTCTTTTGTGCACATGTTTTGTAAAAAATAAAGTGCATGTCATTACTGTAACCAATTTTTTGCTTCAATGAGTCAAGCATAATAAGGGCAAAGTTTCATGACCCTGGGTGTTACATTTCCTGGTTTATTGCACAGAATGCCCATGTCCACATGAGGTAATCGCAAAGATTGACCCTAAAAACAATAGGCTTGCTCCTTTTGGCAACATACCTGTCAAGATTCATGCTAGTAAGCAGAACATGATTTAACTGTTATTAGCCCTAAAGGAAAACCTTGCAAAAATATTCAGTCCATGGAATCTATATAATTTTACCTGGAGTTGTTGCTCTCAGTTTCTTTTCTGAGGTAGTCTGTTTCCTCATTTGATCCATTTACTGCAAGTTAAAGGAAGATAACTCTCATTGGACGACTATTTACATGCATCAAAAGAATAAAAGTCATGAAAAAGTACTTCTAGAAATGACAGGGTTCTTATAGAAAGTCAGACAGTTACTTTTCCCAAATCTCTTGAGTGATTAATACTAGATAAACTATACACTAATCTCAAATCTGATGCACAATAAATAACCCAATACACAAATATCAAGCTATATTCTAATTCATTTTATAGCAATTTTGTAAATCGTAGAAAACTTCCAATAGAATCAATGTAAAATATTCAACCACCTGGTAACATCTATGATATCAGAATATGATGAAACTTGCAATTTAAAACAGAGTGAGACAAAAAACATTCCTGACAAATAGAATGGGTTTTGCAGTTTTGGAAAAATTCAGACTTTGCTTACAGACTGCAAATTCTAAACAAATAATGAAACAGACTTGGTAGTTTGAGAAAAGTTATTTAAACTTGACTAATTTTAAACCAATCAAAAGAATCCAATTAAATTTAGCAAATTAAGGATGTTAAATTTGTATCTGCCTTTGAAATAATTAAAGACAGAATACACGACTAGGGACTATTTCATACCATGTGGTATCAATACATCCATTTTTGGCTGACTTGTTATGAGTTGCCTTTTCTGGAGTGGCCATTTTTGGAGGTGCTGTCTTATGCATGGCCATCGTCTCTAGGGTAGCAGCACTCTTTGTCAGTTTGGCATCCATTGATGGGACTGCAAGAAATATTTTTAAAATATTGGTGAAGGTTGCTTTAAAGGCAGTATTTAATCAAACAATAACATTTTTAAGTAAATTTAAATAAACATGTAAATTTTAAGTTACCATATTTTCTGGCCTACAAGTTGATACTTTTTGAAGTGAAAGTCAGGTCTTTGCCTTGTACTCTGAACCACTTATGTATGGTCGAAGAATGGAAAATTTGCAAAATTAGTGAATCCAACTTGTACTCCACATCAACGTATAGGCCAGAAAATATGGTATACAACAAGTCAAGTTGGTAGCTGATACTGCTTGCTTGATCAATCTTTTGTTTATGTTCTGCAGCTGCAGGATAACAGTCATTGATTATAAAACTCATTAGTGTTTGCAAACATTGTTGGTAAATGAAATGTTTCAATTATTAACTTAAGTTTAAACTTTAATCCATATATACATTTATTCAGTTGTAAAAAAGTTCAAAATAAGAATATCAGCAATTGTCTTTTGGTAAGACGTAATTTTTCATGAAGGTAATAACATTTAATATAATCTAGTTTTCATTATAAAAGAGTTTTGTTTCAAGTCAAGACAATCGATATAGTTTTCTGAAAATGTCACCTTCTGGTACCAATCCATCCATTTTTGGAGTAGGTAGCTGTAACCTTGGTTGAATGAACTGGTGTGTCAGTCATGAATGGGACTGCATGATAAATATATATTGATAACAAAGAGTATCTACATAGGCTACTAGATTATTTAATAAAATTTTAGTGAATTAAGCATGTAAATATATCTATGTTCATTTAACAGTTGTAATTTCATCCCTACCATAAAACAAGTTGGGGGCCTACAATGCAATTTTGAATTACTGCATTTTACCTCTCTCTCTCTCTCTATTTTCATTATTTCTTTGTTTTTCAAGACAGACACTAGTGGTTATCAGAATATATTGCTAAAAGAAGCAATAAAATTGTTTATCACTCTATGAAATAAAAACTGCATCACAGACTTAGTGTATATTATTATACTATTCATTGTTTGCCCTCCCTAACACATATATTTAGTATAACTTGCAAACTTGTCTCACTAAAGAAAATAGCTAGTTATGTTCCCAAAGTCGGACTTAGCTCACGAAAAGGTTACTTTTTTTAAAATCCAAATGCTAAAATCATTCATACTGAGTGTGAACAACATTGCTCAAAGTGTCTTATTTTTCAGATGCTGATAAGAATGTGTCGTCTTTAGAAAGAAGTCTTACCAATCCTACAGCTGGATCCTCAGTAAGCCCAGATGATGCAGGTGCCGATGTATGCTATACAGATAATGATACATGTAGCTCTGTATCAACACACAATTCAAATGAAAGTGAGGTTTCATCTGCACAAACAGACTCAAATGATTCTATAACATCATCAAATGTTGAATCTTCTGATAACTTGTCTGATGTGGAGACTAACACTAGCAGTAAAGAAAATGAAAATTATTCATCAGGAAGAGACAGCAATGATGAAATGCCAAAGATATAGAAAATGAACAGCAAGCTTTAAAAATTCTTTCCGTCTTTCAAATGCATAAATTATTTAACAACCAGTGCATGTAAAGACATTCTTCAAACTATGAAAAGTATGTTCCCAAACTCCAAATGTGTTGATGTCCTAGACTTGGAGTATAAATCAAGAACTGTTCATGAACTGGTTCATGAATTAGTTCCTGAACAGAAAATGGCCACTTCATGAACCTTCAGTTCATGAACTATTCATGAACAGATCTAAGAACTGTTCATGAACTGTTCTTGAACTAGTTTATGAACCAATTCATGAACTAGTTCAAGAACAGTTCATGAATTGTTCTTAAACTAGTTCATGAATTAGTACCTGAACAGAAAATGGCCACTTCATGAATCTTCAGTTCATGAACTATTCATGAACAAATCTAAGAACTGTTCATGAATTGTTCTTGAACTAGTTCATGAACAGAAAAAGACTTGAATGAATGAATCTGCAGTTCATGAACTAATATTATTGTTCATGAACTCTGTTGAAATTACAGTTCATGGAAGTAAATTTCAGATTGATAATGAAAAGATACTCGTGAAAGCTTTAGTTTTCATCTCAAAATAACTTTCCTTTCAACTACTAACATTTTTAGTAACAGTCCTCGTGCAAAAGTGTGAATACAACATTAGGTTAAATGTTGCATTGCAGATTAGTCTTCTATAAACAGTAACAAATGTCAAAATACAATTATGCCACTGCATTTTAAAATTGAAACAAATTTATTAATCATTAACAAAGGTCAAATTTATTAAGAAAGGCATATCATAAACTATCATTTGACAGTGATATTGGGCACAATTAGGGTGACCAATTTAAAAAAAAAAACCTGTAGTTAACTTCTCCTCAGGATTTTTTGCAAGTTTTCAAGTTTTTTTTATAAAATAAGTCCTTGTCCATTGAAATACACTGTAGAACTAGCAATTCCAGCTTTGCAAGTTTTTTCACATCAAGTGGTGGTCTTGCAGTGTCCCCACATTTAATAGTTTTTTTCCCCGTTCTTGAAGAGTTCTTCAGCTCATCCTTTGTGAATATCTTCAGACATAAAACTTTAAAAATGTCTTGACTGCATTTCAAGTGTTGTACACTTTTTTTAAGGTCGTCAATGGTGACTTCCTGCTGAGCTGAAACACTGCTGCATTCTACATCTACTACATCTGCTGATGGCTGTTCAACTTCTTGAACACTAGACTTGTTTTACTTCTCCATTTCCTTCTTCCTTTCTCTCTTCAAGTTTTCTTGTTTTCCGTCTTAAATATTTGTTGTCCTCTTTGAGCGCCTTAACATCTTCCAGCTTTCTAATGTGTCTATCCCTGGACAAAATTAGATATAAGAAGACTATAAACAACAATGATAATATTTTGTTTAATGTCTTAATATATACTAGATGTCATTATGTGTAAACAGTTAAATGTTACAGATTTAACAAAGTATTCATGATGCAAAATACTGATTTCCAATATAGCTAGAGCCTATTAAACTCCCTATTTCCATTTCAGCTGAATCTGGGTAGTAACTAGCTTATTCTAAGAAAAATCAGATACGATTATAAGAATACATTAGGAGTACCTATGTGGGATAGGAAAATATCACCAGAGAGGTCAGGATTTAATGGGGGACAACAAAATGGCTCTGCATACACCATTATATATATATACAGTATACAAATTCGATGTGTGCTCATACAAGATAGCATTTTCTATCATATATCTGGAAATGGGAGAAAATGTGTTTACAAATCAAAGAGGGCGACTAGCCTGCCTAATGGAGAATTAAATGACATTTTGCCAATTAGTTTTTTGTAGATACAAGTTTTTTTTATATCTAACTGTAAAAATGAAAGGTAGCATCCCCCCCCCCATAAATCGTGAAAAAAAGACCAGAATACTGTGAAAATTATGTGCATGTCGTCGCTGTATACCAGTCTTTTGCTTCAAGGCGTCAAGCATAATAGGGTATCTTCCTCTCACCAAGGGCAATGTACTACGAAGTTTCATGACACTGGGTGTTACATTTCCTGTTTTTTTGCACAGAATGTCCATGTCCACATGGGGTTATAGCAAAGCTTGACCCCCAAAACAACAGGGTTTCTCCTTGAGCCAATATACCTGTAAAGTTTCATGTTAGAAAGTGTAACATGCTTTCAATGTTATTACCTCTCAAGGTAAACCTTGCAAAAATATTCACTTCATGGAATCTTTAAAATTTTACCTGGAGTTGTTGTTCTCAGTTTCTTTTCTGAAGTAATTTGTTTCCTGATTTGATCCCTTCACTGCAAGTTAAAGGAAGATAATTGTCATTAGACGACTATTTACATGCATCAAAAGTCAATAAAAGTTATGAAAAAGAACATCTCTAGAAACTGCAGGGTTATTATAGAAACTCCGCTAGTGGCAGTCTTTTCCCAAAACTGACTGGACCAAAACACAGGTGCATTTAAAAAGTGCACATTAAATACAGGAGTTTATTTGAATCATCATCACTATGTAATCACATGTGAGAAATCCCTTAAACTCTTTGAAAGTTTTGTTATACATATAACAATTATGACCAGGGCATTTAATGGCCAACCAATATAGTTTGCAGATTGTTGTTTTAAAGGCACATTAATATACTTAATATGTCATTATAACCAAATCTCGTTTTTTAAATACATTTATATTATTCTTTAACGTGCTAAGATTTGATGTCTGGTTCTAGTACATCTCTGTTAAGCAATTAATATTGGATAAGCTATAAACCAACATCTCAAATCTGATGCACATTAAATAACCCAACACACACACACACATACTTATCAAGCATTATTCTAATTCAATTTTATAGCATTTTTGTAGATAGTAAAAAAATCCAAATAGAATCAATGTAAAATATTCAACCACCTAGTGACATCTTGGATATTAGAATGTTGTTGTTGTAGGGTTTAACGCCATTTTTCAGCACAGAATAGGCAATACATGGCAGCCTGTATAAATGGTGGCGAAAGAACACTGGAAAACCCTGGAAAGAACCACCAACCCACGAGAAGATACTAGCAAGCTTTCTAACATAACCACATTTGCCGAATCAGAGATTCGAACCCACACAGACAGAGGTGAGATGGCAGTGATCCATAACGGTGAGCGCTTTAGACCACTTGGCCATTCTGGGCTCCCAGATATCAGAATATTATGAAACTTGCAAATTTAAAGGAGAGCGACCCAAATAAAATTCCTGACAAACAGAAATGAAATGGGATTTGCAGTTTGGAAAAATTCTGACTTTGCTCACAGACTGAATATTCCAGACTATTAATGAAATGGACTTGTCAGGTTGGGAAAAGTTGTTTAAACTTGACTCGTTTGAAACCAGTGGGCAGAATCCAATTCAGTAAATTAAGGATATGAAATTTTTAGCTGCCTTTTCAAACAATAAAGATAGAATACAAGACAAGGGAGCATTTCATACTTTGTGGTACCAATCCATCAATTTTGAGCGACTTCTTGCTAGGAGTAGTCTTTTCTGGAGTGGTCATTTTCTTTTCTGCTATCTTCTTTGGCGTCGCCATCTTATCGGGGGTAGCAGCACTTTTCTTTGCAGTAAACTTCTTTGGTGTTGACAGTTGTGGTTTGTCAGTCATTGATGGACCTGTATAAGAAATATTTTAAAGAATTTGCTGTGGGTTGCATAAATTTGGCAGCATTTAATCAAACAATAACATACTTAAGTAAGCTTTATTAAGCATATTAATTTTCAGTTACCAAGTTTGCAAAGTTGGCAGCTTATACCAATCTTTTGTTTATGTTCTACAGTTGCCCCAGTCATAAAGTATTAAACTCTTTAGTCATTGCAAATATTGTTGATAAAATAAATGTTTAACTTATTATCTTTTGTTTCAACTTTAATCCATATATTCATTTATTCAGTCATAAAAATATTCAAAATAAGAACGTCAACTATTGTATTTTGGGAAGACATTATTTTTGTCAAGGTAATAGCATTTTTTAAATATAAATTACTGTTCATTATAAAGGATTTATGGTTCAAGTCTATACAATCTGTATAGTTTTCTGAAAATGTCATACCTTCTGGTACCAATCCATCCAATTTCTTCTCAGTCTTTTGGGTAGCTGTAACCTTGGCTGGATCAACTGGTGTGTCAGTCATGAATGGGACTGCATGAGAAATATTTTAAAGAATGTGCTAAAAAGCAGTTTATATATTGGAAATAAGAATACCTACATCGGCTACAAGACTATTTAATAAAAATTTACTGTTATTAAAACTTTAAATATACATGCAAAATATATCCATGTTCAATTAAAAGCTATCATTTACACATCCCTATCTTAAAACAAGTTGGGGACCTACTATGCAATTTTGAATTATTGCATTCTATCAGAATCTATATTAGCTGCAAATATAAATAAATATACTCACTAAATTCATTCCTGATTTTCCTTATCCTCTCTTCTTCCTCATCTACACGTGCACTGACTCAAAGGAGGAATTTTTTAAAATGCGCTTCGATCCTCTCTATAGATGACTTGTTCTCTGAAGTTTGATACAAAAATTAACTATTAACAGGCTGAACATGTTATTACTGTTTCGTTTTTTTTTAATAAACTTTAAAAGTATGAAAATTTTTAAATGCACGACTACCATATTTAAGCTAACCACTCTTCCAATTCGAACATTTACACCCAATAGTTAATGAAACTAAAAAACCAAGTTCCGCTTTTGATCTATACATGTTCAATTTCACTAGCGTATCAGGTTTCAAACTTTCATATATCTCGATAAAAATCTCGGATATCTAAACCTATGGCAACGGTTTCTGTCGTTAATCGATGTTTATATAGGCTTGCCGTAGACGAACAAAAAAAAAACATTTCTGTAAAGGCAATGCTAACTTCGAAAAGATTGTTGATAGCACATGAAAACATGCACCTTACCCGAAATTGCAATTAAAATGGCCGGATAAACTTTCCTCATATAATATGCTTGCACCGCACTTCCTTTAGTTAAAGAACCTTCCTTGATGCAGGTTTCTTTCAGGATAGACCAGTTGTTTTCTTGTGTCCAGTAAAGGAGGATGCTGCGACTGCTTGCCATCTTTTTTTCGTTTGTTTCACACGTGCGATTCATCAGTAATGCGCATGCTCAACAGTTGTCTGTATCTTTTATTAAACAATTTATAGTAGTTATCTATGAATTTCCAAAACCGAGAAATATATTTATTCACAAACATCGCTGAATTTTAAAGAAAAAACTATCGAAATTTTGCACGAAATAAAATATGACATGAACTAACCAACCGTGTGCTTAGAAACTTCGCGCGCTTAAGAAACTTCGCGCGCTTACAGCGACGGAGGATAGTACCTCTGCTACAGAGTCTGCGGTATCAGCAAAAATGGCAGGCTTACGAAAACAAACGTCGATGTCCTGCGACATTTATATTTCATCAACCAGTGGATGGAGACTGTGAAGATTCAGATACAGTCGGGGTATGTTAATATGTTTAAATATAAATGACTTCTTCTAAACCAGTGCAGCAGGGTCACTCTTATTTAATGGGCATATATATTTTCAAGACTAACAATCAATTTTATTGGTTGGTTAACATTAACATTCAATTTCTTCAATTATTTCGTTTGATATAGAACCATTCGCTGTGAAAGAGAGCATTGTTGGGGTTTGTAAATTTGTAGAAAACGGAATTTCATGCATAAATGTGGTAGTATATCTCTATTAAGGACAAATGTGAACTAGGTGCAGTAATTTCATGTTTCTATTGCAGTTCAATCCAGTATGGCGACCAAGCAAACCAGTTACAGTGAAATAGTTGTAAACGGTCGAAAGAAATATCAGTGTTTGATTTGCACAAGGATAGTGGGCAGTAAACATAATATCTTACATCATTTAAGTGGAGTCCACAGTTTATGTGAGTATGAATGTTTTTACATATTTAGAAAATACCTATTTTTGAATGTTTTTTTTTATGCCATGTCTCAGCACATAATATACGTTATATATATAGCAACCAATTGTAATGGTGGAGGTAGACCACAGACAACTTGGTACTACCTTACATTTGTGGCGCAAGTAACAAGCAAACATTCTCACATAAAATCAGAGGGTTAAACCCAAAATAACAGCATTGAGACTTGTCAGTCACTCTTCAGTCTTTAACCACTATGCCACAGAGAACCTTAAAAATACCTTCAATGTATTGCATCATTATTCAGTACTTAAATCCCACTTTAGATCATGATCACAAAAAAATGAAACTATTACTAAACAAAATGATGATTCATATTAAAGCTTTGATAAGACTTGTATATTATCACTGCCTTTCCATTTTATTTTGCCATCACTTGCTTCATGTTTTGTTTAGTGTCTTAGTATTATGTTAAATTCTCATGTTTTTTTAATATAGCTCCAGTCAAACGAATCTACAAACTGCATGTTTTTGACAAGTCAATCAAGGTTCCTGTTCGTACGGCATATCGCTGGAAGACAAAACAGGCAAAGGATATGGCTACAAGCTGCAGTGAATCTGATAATGTGCCATTAGATTGTAAGTGCATGAAGTAAAAAGCATACAACCTTTATTTTAGTCATGAAATAATGTTAAATCATACATTTTACTTTGAAGTGGCACTAGCCAGAAGTAAAGTACATGAGAACTTAAGCAAAAATGATTTTTTTCTAGCTCAAATTCATAATCACTAACACTGATGAATATGAATATGTATGAATATTGCCTTGTATGGCAGTGATCTCATTTAAAACAAGTTCAGATTTCACATAAAAGTTATTTGCACCTGCCTCAATTAAGTTATTTTTAGGAAAATTTTATTTTCACGACAGCTACCAGTGGTTGTCAGAATACATTGCTGAATGAAGCAATAAAAACGTTACGACTTTATGAAATGAAAACAGTATGACAGACTTGGTGTATATTATTATACTGTTCGTTGTTTACCCTCCCTAAGATACATAATTTTTAAAACTTGCAAACTTGTCTCGCTAAGGAAAATAGCTAGTTGTGTTCCCAAAGTCGTACTTCAGCTCACAAAAATGTTACTTTATTTTAATCCAAATTGCTAAAATCATTCATAATGAGTGAAAACAACATTGCGCAAAGTTGACTGTCTTATTTTTCAGATGCTGACAAGAATGCATCATCTTTAGAAAGAAGTCTTACCTATCCTACAGCTGGAGCCTCAGTAACCCCAGATGATGCAGTTGCCAATGTATACTACACTGATAATGATACATGCAGCTCTGAATCAACATGCAATTCAAATGAAAGCGAGGTATTATCAGTACTATCAGACTCAAATGACTCTATAATGTCAGAAACCTCATCAAATGTTGAATCTCCTGATAATTTTTCTGATGTGGAGACTAGCAGTAAAGAAGATGCAAATTATTCATCGGGAAGAGACAGCAATGATGAAATGCCAAAGATACAACCACAGTCTCTCTCAGAAAATGAACTGCATATAATTTAACAACCAGTGCCTGTAAAGACATTCTTCAAACTATGAAAAGTGTGTTCCCTACCTCCAGATGTGTTGATGTCCTAGACTTGGAGTATATATATTCTTTTGTTGATATCCACCCAATTAAAGAAGTACACTATTGTGACACATGTTACAAGGTATTTCCAAACAACTTGGATGAATTTAGATGTAGCTGGGAAAATTGTGGAGGCTTTCGTTACAAAAGACAATTGCTGGATCAACAAAAAAAGGATCGACAACCGAGGAAAAGTTTTATACTGGCTGATACCAAAAAACACAGTTGAAACATCTACTTGAGACACCAGGTATAAATAAGTTTATGCTTGTATATTTAGAGTCCTTAACTGAGGGGCATTGCATGTTTCTTGTTTGATAGTGCAATATCATGAATTGTTTGCACTTAATACCTTAAAAAGGTTAATACCTACTAAACTAGTTAAGCAAATATATATATATATATATATATATATATATATATATGTGTGTGTGTGTGTGTGTTCAAATAAGGCATATATACTAAATCTAGCTCTATTCTGTTCAAGAATGAACACTTGTAAATATAATCTTCAAACTGAAATATTATGTTCTATTTCTTGTCCTTTCCAGGTATTCTGAAAGAAATTGAAGATTGTAAAGCAGCACTTGAAGACAGGAGAAGCTCTAGAATTTTGACCGACGTAACTGATGGGTTTGCATACAGAGAAATGCTGAATGAAGATGGTTTTCTACATAGTCCTTACAACTTAATGCCATCATCAATACAAATGGAGTAAATCTGTATTCATCCTCGAAAATAGAATTGTGGCCAATTTTTATGGCAATAAATGAGTTGAGTCCCAAAGCAAGATTTTCAAGGGATAACATGTTATTGGTTGGGATATGGCAAGGAAAGGGAAAACCACCTTTTAAACAGTATATGGCAAGTTTCAGTGAAGAAATGAATAGTTTGTACAATGAAGGGGTTGAAGTTAATAAGGACAACAAATTAATTGTTGCCAAAGTTGCTGTTATTTGTGGTGTATTTGATCTACCTGCAAAAGCAGGTATTCTAAATGACATATTATAATGGAACAGAGGCATGCATTACCTGTGAAGAGCCTGTTATTGTTGTAAAACAAGGATAAGGAACCTCTGGATGTTATCCTACAGGAATGTTGAAGCACAGTATCCATTACGAAATAGGAAGTTTTACAAAACATGCAAAATGCAACAGACAAAAAAAGGATTAAAGGCTTTAAGGGCTTGTCTGGTCTTTCATTTCTTCAGTCCTTTGACCTGGTTAAAGGTGTAGTACCAGATTACATGCATGGGATTTTATTAGGTATAACAAATACATTATTGAGCAAACGGTTCTCACAAACACAAAGTGGTAAGAATTATTTTATTGGAAAACATATTAAAACTGTTTCCAAAAGACTTCAGAATATTCAACCTCCAAGCAGTATAGAGAGATTACCCCGTGATTTGGAAAAACATTATGCAAACCTCAAAGCTACAGAATTGCAAGCGTGGTTGTTGTTTTATGCACTCTCATGTTTAGATGGAATACTACCAGAAGTTTATCTCAAAAAAATTTCATATTTGTCAGAAGCAGTGTATATTCTTCTTGGAGACAATATATCGCCAGGACAATTGGACAGAGCAGCTGTTCTTTTTGACAAGTTTTACTTTTCTTTTGCTGATTTATACGGTCTCAATGTTCATAATGCTTGTGTTCATTTGGTTTGGTATGTAAAGCTGTGGGGACCAATGTGGGCATGGAGCTGTTTCCCATTTGAGGATGATAATGCAATGCTGCTACAGTCTGTCCATGGAACAGGTAATGTTATGAAGCAAGTTATGAAGTACAAACAAGCAGTGTCAAGTTTGCGCAGAAAGGTTGTTTATTCAACATTGACAACACTCTGGAAAAAGACTGCTGAAGCTGCAACTTGTGATATATCAGGGAAGGTGAAACATTTTAGAGACGGTGAAGTGACAGATGAAGTTTTGACTGCATTAGATTTAGACTGTTGTAAAGATTTGAGAAAGGTTGACAGAATTAGCATAGGTAGCAAACAATTCTGCTCATCTCAGTACTTGAGAATGCAAAGAGTATGTAGTGTTGTGCTATATAGACAGTAAAATTGGACATGTTGAATATTTTGTTTACTATACATCAAATTAGACTGTACATGCAGTTTTTAAAAAATATGTTACTGCAGAAAAACAAAAACTACCAGCCGGAAAACACTTGTTAGCAGTTAAAGCTACATCGATAGTAGATGTGGTTCCTGCTGAAGAGTTGATTGACACTTTAGTTTACATA
Organism: Unio pictorum; assembly: GCA_030141615.1. Lineage (NCBI taxonomy): Eukaryota > Metazoa > Mollusca > Bivalvia > Unionida > Unionidae > Unio > Unio pictorum. The sequence continues at coordinate 3,841,561 of JARLTB010000203.1, read as the reverse complement.
AATGTCAGTCCCTCTTCATCTCCTGTAGCAGATGTATATGTTGCAGTGATGCCAAGCTGACATGGACACACCATTTTCAAATGATTCTGGTGTCAGTACTGTTGACTGAAATATCATATACATAGAATCTCCAGTTCTAATTGATGTTTTTTTTTTACGTTTGGAGGGAAATAATAAGGTCATGCAATTAATGCCCAAATTTCACTTAGGTAAATATGATGCTTTGATGCATACAAATCCAAACTAATCTGGGCTGTTCCTAGATTATGAGTCTAATAAGTATATATATATATATATATATATATATATATATATATATATATATATATATATATATATATATATATATATATATATATATACAATAATTAGATGGTGTACTGAAACATGAATATATTTAGAATAATACATAATGTATTTAAAAATATTGTGTACAATGCACTTCAATGTGTTGATATGGACATTTGTTGTGAAATGGGATGATGTATGTAAGCAACTTACCTGCATGTACTGCTGATCTTGAATCACATGCAAGTTCAACAGATTAAATCACATTTTACAACCCACTGTGCAGATATCTTCAATTCTTGGTACAGTTATGAGGTTAATTTTAAATATTTTTGTATATTTTGCATATCACCAATTTTATGAAAATGCTATAAAAAGTCTCAGATTTAATTCTTCATAAACTGGATTGCTTCAAGAACTACAAGTATCCATACCTAGTTTATAAAATTGTAATTTGATTGATTGTTAGTTAGGTTCAGTACTTAATAGTTCATGAACTTATAAAAGTTCAAGAAATTGAATTTCATGAACTGATGTTCATGAACAGTTCATGAATGGTTTATGAACACATTTGACTTTTAACAACCAGTTCATGAAGAGTTCATGAATTAAGAACTTTTTTTCGCCGGGGTATTTTGCATTCATTGTTTACTCATAAAACATAGCTTGCATACAAAATATTTGCTAAAATAGATCTTGGAAATATATGTTTGTGGTCTTTGAAAGTATGGGAAAAGTCTTTGAATTTATCAAATAGAATTTTGTGTGAACCATGTCAAAGATATATTGAAATGTTGTACTTTTAAATGTACAAATTGTGATGCTGTTGTGATCGCTTGAATGAGCCATAAGCAGTCATGACAAATATTTATCACAATATAATTCCACCGATTTTACTCATAAAATTGCTAATATAAACAGAAACATCACTCGAGATATAATGTGTGTGTGTGTGTGTGTGATTTACATTTTTAATATAGCTTTTAAAATTTTCAGTCATATTGCTATGATATTTGCATTGTGGCAGTTTATAGTTATGTCTAGCACTGGGGCATCATGTCACAGACATGTAGCATGATGTCCCACCCAGTCACATTATCCTGAGACTATGTTGACCAGTCCAAGCATTAACCTCCTAACACTGAACGCCTAGCAAGACAGCTATTTTGTACCATTTTTATAAGTCTTTGGTGTGACCCAACATGGGTTCAAACACACAACCTCTCACATCTGACGCAGTTGCACTAATGACCAAGGTAACAAGAGCGGTCACTCACAACATTCAAGTATGATTCCACTTGTCATATTTTTATTAGAAATAAATTTTAATTTGTACAGACATCAAAGTAAAACTTCAGAAAGTTTGCAATAAACACAGCTGCCTGTATTACAATTCAGAGGTCTCAACTTGCACAGTTGCAAATATTTAGATTTAAACTGAGTCACATGTTATTTAACAATGCTGCTGTCAGTATTGGCCCAATAAAATGAATTAAGTGATTGTGACAGTAGCCCCTATTAACCCTTAAGTGGCTATTGCAGCATGTTACATTGCCAGTAAAGGTCTCACACGACTTGTACCATCAAATGATGCTTTTCAGGTAAGCAACTGTTTTCACATTTGGGTACTTTGGCTTGGCATAAGTAATTATGAAGCTAAATTTGATTGGTGCATTAGGCCCTAGAACAAGCATTTTGTCATGGTTTTGACTTTGTATTCATCAAAGACGTTTTACAAATGCATATTTAAAATACATGCTACCTAGAAAATGCAAATGGTTGATGAAAATGATGGTGACAATGATTTTGAAAGATTTGAAGTACATGAAAATGCTGTGAAAGTGTTACTTGAAATATACAAGTTAGTGATTTTAAAAAAAATTTATATTAAATACGAGTCCGATGTACATTCTGCCAGAGCATGTGATTGCACAAATTGAACAGGTTTTTTATCAATTTGCACAATTGGATGGCAGTGATGCATGAGAACTGCATGTTCTTTATTGTATACAGTTTCTTTTTGGACTAGAGAGCAGCAAGTTGAAGTTGATGCAGCCCAAGTTTAGCCTTTGGCGTAGGTCTTGTAATGCTTGTCAAAATGTATGTCTTTGTTCATATAGGCAACTGTTAGTGAACTGGATACTTGAGGTTGATATAAATGGTTATTAAACTAAATTTAATTGGCAAATTGCCTTTAGTCTTAACTTTAAATTCATCAAAGAAGTTTTACAAAATGTTTTAAAATGTGGGCTACCAATAAATTCAAAATGGCTTACTCCCCTCATAGTTAATCTTCAGATGACAATTTCATTGGCAAATGTTAGCAGATGCAAGTGATGATCACAATGATTTTTTGAGTTTTGAGGTATACATGTATTAGATTATTTAAGCTGTAAAAGTGTTGTTTAAATAACTGATAATTTGAATCTGAAAATAATGATGAATGTCTGTAGTAAATGTGCAGTGGAAAAGAATTGATAGCATGCCAGTCAAACCTCCATTCATCTGTGTTTTGCAGTTAAATGTAGAAAAGGCAGAATATTAAGTTGAATTAAAATGGAGGCAACTTAAAAGTAGAGCACAATTTTCATTTCTGTTCTCATACAGCTCAGAACTATGAGATATTTGTGCCTCAAAACAATACAGCACTCTAAGGGTTAAGATAAATTGAATACCGGTAAGTAAGACTCTAAAAGGAAATGAAAAAGTAAGGAATTCATTTGATCAGAATACCTTAGTCTGAAGAAGCTGACCACGACTGTGATGGACTTTAGACTCTAATAATTATGGAACAGGTAGAGATTGGCAAAGTAATCAATGAAACACCAATTCAAGAAAATGAAAGTATGACAGAGTTCTTGTAAGTAAAATTATTTTTGGAGCAGAGATATCTCAAGAGAGAATACGAGTTATGGAAGTTGTACATTACAACCATAAATGAAGTTCCTCAACCAATGTTCAAGCTGGCTGTGCCAGATAAACCTCATAAACCATCAGCAGATTCATTTTTATACAACTTTAGGAGACAATTTTCTTGAGGATATTGGTTTCATTAGAGCTTTAACAGAATAGAGCATGCATTTTGATGACAGGGGAAAGTGATGCTGGATGGACAAACACAGATGGCACAGCAGTCAAACCCAATTCAGCAGTATTTCCAAATTAAAATGGAGAACACCAAACTTACAGACCATTTAAGGCTGTTTTTGGATTTCTTACATTTGATGATTCATCAGATTAATCTGTATGCAGATCAGGAGATAAATAGAGCAGATATGAATGTCTACAGTCACATGAGAAAATGGAAGCCTGTCACGCCTGATGAATTAAAAAGCTGTTTTGCATTGGTTATGGCTGTGTATAAATATGATTTTCAGGTTTTACAGGGCAGCTGAATGTGTAATATCAACCTTATACTTAAGCCAACAATAGGAATTGGGATTTATTTGTTAATATGTTAAACAATTATCACCTCTAAAGGTAATGAATTCAACCGGTGATTACATGCATAGGCCTATAAGTGACCATTAGATAACATGTTCTTTAATTAAAAACAAGAAAACCTGTAGGGCCTTGTGAACAACTCTTAATGACTAAGGAATGTTGTGTTTATAATGACTAGATGTTCATTAAATGTTACCTATTCAGCTGTAACATACATACATATATAAAGCTGTAACATACATACACATATAAAGCTGTAACATACATACATGTATAAAGCTGTAACATACACATATAAAGCTGTAACATACATACACACAAAACTGTAACATACATACAATATAAAACTAACATATAAAGCTGTAACATACATACACATATAAAACTAACATACATACACATATAAAGCTGTAACATACATACACATATAAAGCTGTAACATACATACAATATAAAACTGTAACATATAAAGCTGTAACATACATACACATATAAAACTGTAACATACATACACATATAAAGCTGTAACATTCATACACATATAAAGCTGTAACATTCATACACATATAAAGATGAGCCACTAAAATTAAAGTCTTTTAATACATATACTTGAATGTTTCCATTATGAAAAATAGAGATAAAATACAAAGATAATTTGAAATTTGTACCTATAAATGCAAATATAATAGTTAGATTTGTGAATTGAGGCTTATAATCAAATTCAGACATCAGTAATTATTTTTCATTTGGAGTTTGAATATATATTATGTACTTTAATTAAAACAAAATCAATTTAAAAGCAGACAACAATTTTTATTTCTTTTCTCCAAGCAGGCAGTGCTGAGGGATTTTGTGCTGCAAAACTATAGGGCACTAAAATTAAAGGTTAAGAATTTAGACTATGAGTAGTAAGTCTTGATTCTTCTAAAGATATGTTCTGATTTATATATTTGCTTGAACCATTTATTTAATATACAAGGGATTCCAAATATCCTAATTTCACTGGTAATATCTGTAAAAGAATATCTTCCTTTTTCTTAAATTCTGTCTTTATTTACAAATAATAATCATTTACATTAATTATTTATAAACATTTTTTTACAAGCAAAGTACAATGATTTTGGAGGTAATTTTTGTTAGCTAATGCACTTTGATACATTCAGATAAGCTTTTTTAGTGCCTTTATTCATCAGTTCATCTATATTTTCCCCAGGGGAGATTGTGATGTGCTAGATATCAATGAGGTCATCAGAAGGCTGGCAAGTGAATGGAAGTGTGATATTGTTTACAATTACACGAGTTTCCTGGATGAAGAGGGACAAGTGATGCAACATCTATTTGGAAAAAGAGATAAGATCCACCTGTCTACCAAAGGGGTGGAAAAGCTGGCAAAAAATATAAATGCAGTTATTCATGTAGTCTGGTCTTACAGACACATTACAAACTTCATCCATCACCATAAACCCAATGTAGGACAAAACAACATCAGACAATATGGTCAGCCATATCAATACAGGCAGTACACTATGGGATGTGATTACTGTGGTGAGATCAAACATTCAGCACAGGAATGCAGGCACAGACAGCCAATACAATGCCATCAGTGTGGTAGCTTTGGACACAAAGCCAAAACTCACACTAGATTTATGGAATAGGAAAAGGGCAATGAGGCCATCTCAATTCCACAGGAAGACTCTATTCAACAGGAGGACCAGTCTATCTATCAAGGACCGTCATTTACACTGGGCATCCCTTGTCAAAACAGATTTGATCCCTTTGTTGATGCATGTTCTGAATGTGGAACCTTACAAGCTTCTTATACATATTCCAATAGGAAAGATAGTTCAGATTTAGACAATGATTTTAAAAGTAGACCTGCAATTGTAGAGAGTATAGTTTTCATTTGTAATGAAAGTATTAGGTCTAATAAATTTCCACAAAGATGGAAAACTGCCAAGGTTATACCATTGCATAAAGCAGGAACAAAAGATGATGTAAATAACTACAGACCCATCTCTATCCTTCCTTGTCTCTCCAAATTACTAGAAAAACATGTACATGATTCTTTTCTCAACTATTTAAACACTTATGATCTTATTCATGAAAATCAGTCTGGCTTTCGACAGAATCACTCCTGTGAAACCGCACTTGTATCTTTGATTGATAAATGGCTGAAAGCGTTAGATCAAGGAGAAATGGTAGGCACTATTATGGTTGATTTTCGTAAAGCTTTTGATCTTGTACTGACCATGAAATTTTACTTGAAAAACTAAAGATTTATCAATGTAGTGAAAACTCTCTAAACTGGTTTACTTCTTACTTAACCGACAGAGTGCAAAAAGTATCTTTAAATGGTCAACTTTCTCAAAGTAAAAGTATTAATTGTGGAGTACCACAAGGCTCTATCCTTGGACCTCTGTTATTCATTCTATTTATCAATGATTTACCTCTTAAGATTGGAACTTCAATTTCTTCCACTGACCTCTATGCAGATGATACTACACTGTCTGAGATTGGTAAAACCAAAATGGTACTTGAAAATAACTTACAAGATGCTCTCAACAGACTTCAAGTATGGTGCAAGGAAAACAGTATGATCATAAATACAGAAAAAAACGAAAGCCCTACTAATTACAACACAACAAAAATGAGCAAGACTAGATAGCGACAAACTTAATGTTTTTTTTGATAATGTGAGCCTTAATATGACCTCTCAAGATAGAATTCTTGGTGTATTCATAGATAACAATCTTATGTGGTCTATTCACATTAAACACATTTCAAAAAAGGTTAATTCTTATCTTTGGCTACTGAGGAAAATCAAAACATACATTCCTCTTCAGTATAGGGTCATCTTTTATAAAAGTTATATTCAGCCATATCTGGACTACTGTAACGTAATTTGGGGTAATACCTCTAATTCAAACATAACAACACTTATAAGGCTCCAAAAGAGGGCTTGCCATTTAATTCTAGATCAATGTATAGACAATTTTCAGGATGCAATGAATAATATAAAGATTTTAACAATACATGAAAGAATATTTCTTAGAAAAGCCAAATTGATGTATAAAGTATCCAGAAAATCCATTCCTGTCTATCTAAGCAATATCTTTCACCAAAGAGATGCTGATGGTACTCCAAATTTAAGGTCCATAAGAAGAAAAATTATATTATACCAAGGCCAAAGAAGGAATTGTTTAATAAAAGTTTTCAATATACTGGTCCAGTAGTATGGAACAACATTCCCAGCAACATAAGGCAGGCTCCAAGCATTTCTTCATTTCATAATCAATGTCTTAAATGGATGAAATCTTTAGAAAATTGAACAGTGCTAGTACCAAAAAAAAAAAAAAAATACTGCCTGCTTGTCTGTTGTTTTTTTGGGGGGTTTTTTTTGCATCATTTTCAAAGCTGAATGTTTCAACACAGAATGATATTTTATGTTTCTTATATGTTTGTGTTTTTACAGATGCCTGTGCATGTGTTCCAGGCTTGATACTTTGAAATTTAAAATTCCTTAATTATTTAGCATTGAGCCAGACTCTTCACATCATGTTGTATGTATTGTATATATTGTACATAACAGATAGAAGGCCTCAAGGTAGATTAGTTCTGTAACTAATTGAGTTACCTTCTCTAAATAAAGTCTTTATTATTATTATTATTATTATTATTATTATTATTAGTTTTCATTTTGCACTGCTTTTCTCTTAACTGAGACACTCTGGTTTTTAATTATTTTCACACACATCATGCAGTTACATTTTTCCAGATGAGTCTAAAGTTTTATTGTAATAGTTCTGCATTTGTAGTGTATAGTCAACCATAAGATTTTTTACACCCCCATCTCTCTCTCTCTCTCTCTCTCTCTCTCTCTCTCTCTCTCTCTCTCTCTCTCTCTCTCTCTCTCTCTCTCTCTCTCTCTCTCTCTCTCTCTCTCTCTCTCTCTCTCTCTTCCATAAGTGATCTTAAGTACTTCTCTGACATTTTAGTATCTTTGTTGTATATTTAACCAGAAGTTGCAGTAGAATGTATTTTCTTTTTTTTCATTTGTATGAAATGAAATGAGTGTGCAATGGCTGTCTCACTCATCTCTTGGGGTAACAAGAAACATATAAGAAATGTTTTACCGAGAATAGGAAGAATGAAATCTTAACATATAGTTGCAGTTGTATGAAACACCAACCAAATCCATAATTCTTCTCAGTTGTATACAACAGCTAATAACATAATTCACAGTTACAGGATATTTGTAACAGAATTTGTAGTTACAGTGACTGGAGTTACAGTGACTGAAGTTACAGTGACTGGAGATTTGTAACAGAATTTGTAGTAAGAGTGACTGGAGTTACAGTGACTGGAGTTACAGTGACTGGAGATTTGTAAATGCCATGTGAAAGGCAATACTTAATTAAGATTTCCATTCCAGTCTCCATTACCAGCTATCATGATCATTTCGATAACTGCTGCATTACTGTTGTAACATGTTCAACAAAGAAAGATTTGCAATACCCAAAATGGGGTGTCACAATAATGCACCACAAATGGATGTTAGGCCACAATTGGGTGTTGCTATTATGCACCACAAATGGGTGTTGCTATAACGCTTCACGAAAAAAAGCCTACGTCTAATAACTTTTCTACTACAGATGTAATGGAATTATTCAGTGTGAAGTAAAAGTAGCCAGGTAAATCATCAAGCTCCTAGCTGATAAGGAAAAAGCCCTGCTTATTTGAGGTAAAGGGTTAAGGAGGCTAAATATGTAGATAATATGAAGATATAGGGAAAATCAGACCTCAGAGCTGGACATGAGTGGTTGTTTATAGTGGTTTACCATTTTGGGATATTGTACTGGTACATCATGATCCATTATTAAATGAAACTGTTGTCTGCACATCTCTGTCATCTCTGCAGTGTAAGAAACAAGTTCTGATGCATATTTACTACACAGTAATTTTTGTACTGGCATGTTGTATGTTATTCTTTCTCATTGATATCCTTTGACAAAACTCGACTGGTTTTGGTTCCACTACTCAACAAATAAAAATATATAAACTTTCAGGATGTTTTATATTATTTAATTATGATGTATCTATTGCTATAGTTTCATGTTTGATTGTTATTCACAGATTCCTGCCATAGACTGGGCCTATCACCTGTCAGACTTGGACACAGCCTGTTGGCGTTTGGAAGGGTTGGCTTTCAAGTTTGCATGTTCAACCACAGTTGACTCTGTGTACTGTTTTCTGTCATGGGGCTACTTCAGGGTAAATTATGCAGGCATTCAATAACAGTGCTACATTTCTTGTTCATAATTATTTCCTTTCTTATTACTTTTTTTTATATATTTATAAAGCATTTTTATGTATTCATCACCTGAAATATATGGCAAATGTTTTCCTGTCCATCATTATAATTAAGTACAAATTCATGTTGCATTGTTCTTTTCAGCTCATCCTGAATTTGCCACAATTCAAACATGTATTGTGGATATTTTATTCTGTAGTAGCATTTATAAAAGGAAATTGGGTTTCAGCATAATTACAATATCCAAGTGTTCATGGTCATTATCAGGTATACATAACACATGGTTTACCTTTTTTGTGTGTGACCACATTGTTCAGACTCGTGAAATGGAGCTATAGGTACCTTGTTTTGTTAATTTATTGCTGATCATAAATTATAGGTAAATTTAGCTCCTTGTGCCTATAAATCGCAAGGCTTGTTGGCAAATAAATATGTTAATAATAGGGGGAGATGCTGAACAAAATCTTAATCATTTCTGTGCTTCATGTTGAAACAGGTTGTCATAAAAATTGAAATTTTATTAAGATCCTGCACTGAAAAAATTAGCCTTTTAAAATATTAAAAAACAATGTGTGTATATTAAAAGAAGGGTATTATTTTTTCTACAAGTTGGCATGAGCTTAGGTTTGGTATAAATTTCTATTATACCTTCTCATTCAAAAGAGCAATAGGGCTGTTATACAATCCATATTTATGTAAGTATATATATATATATATATATATATATATATATATATATATATATATATATATTTATATATATATATACCCTGTACCAGCTAAATACATGACATCATTGTCAGTGATAGGTGAATATTGCGCCTACACATTTCAGAATTTGATTTTATTTATTGGAATTGGACTTGGAGATATGGGTGATTTTATAAAAAATGTAAATAACTCCTAATATTTTTGCTTGAATCTCTGAAAATTGCCATAAGTGATACATTCCTAGAAGTTATTACATCAAGCTCTATAATTTTTTTATCTCCAACGGAATTATCCCGATGGTCATTCCGAGAAAAAAGATCCCAAACCTATAACCATGTATAGACTTGCTGATCATTATATTTATACACACAACTGACATTGACCTCAGAGTCAGTCCACACTACCAAACTTTGCCAGGATATTTCCTATGTGCCACTGAGTAATTTCTTAGCCAGGGTATTTCCTAAGTGCCATTTGGTAATTTAAGTCAGGTTTGTTGTTGTTGTAGTGTTTAACGCCATTTTCAGCACATGATAAGCTATACATGGCATCCAGTATTAATGGTGGAGGAAAATCCCAGGAAAACCCTCAGAAAGAACCACCGACCCTTGAGAAGCTACTGGCAAAGTTTCTTACATACAGATATTGACCGAATCTTAAACTCGAACCCACGCAAACAGAGGTGATATGGTAGTGATCCTTAACGAAGAGCGCTTTAGACCACTCGGCCACTTGGGGCCCCTAAACCAGGACTAAGTTCCTCAGTGTCATTGAGTAACTTTTTAGCTGGGATACTTCCTAAGTATCATTAGGTATTTTTTTAGCCATGTTTTTTCCTAAGTACCATTATGTATTTTAATAGCAGTAAATACATCACCAACTGTTATTACATTGCTATATTTTATTCTGGTGCTATTCCTGTGTCCAGGGAGGTTATTCTCTTCTCCAAGGTCAAGAATTAAAAGTCAAAGATCCCACTGGGATGCTTCAGTCCACTTCCAACAATTGATATGTTGTCCCTTTTTTCCTTGGACTTTTTGCATATCAGCATCTCTTGGACCCTCAATGTTCATCATCTTCAACGAGAGAGAGAGAGAGAGAGAGAGAGAGAGAGAGAGAGAGAGAGAGAGAGAGAGAGAGAGAGAGAGAGAGAGAGAGAGAGAGAGAGAGAGAGAGAGAGAGAGAGAGAGAGAGAGAGAGAGATCTTTGACACTTGGGATGAATTGGATTATTAAAATTGTTGGCTGGTAAAATTAGAAACTAGAAAATTAGATAATTTGGGAGGAGAGACTCAAGATTTTGATTGTCTGAAGGCCTCCACAGGGTTTAATCCAGCACTGCCTGTCTATCTCTGTTTTTATTCAGTTCCAATCAGGAATGGACTAAAGTTTTGATGACTCATCTAGAGGAAATGACTGTGTTAAAGAAGACTAGAAATGAAAATTTTTATTTTAAAAATGTAATTCTTTACAAATTCTAATTCGAATATAATGTTTAAAAAATTAATATCGTGTGCGGATATTGATTATATTGCGAAGAAGATACAATGATTCCATAAATTGCTGAGTATTTACGAGTTTTAATGAGACGACAGATCACGTGGTCTCGTGACGTCATACTAGGCAGTCTTTGTATACAAACAGAAACATGGCAAGCGAGAAAGGCCATTGATAACGGTTTTCATCGGAAGTAATTTTCACACACACAAAAAAACACAAATAAAGCTGCGAGGAGGAAATCATACGTAATTAATTTCAACATTAAGAAGCTTCCTTTCTATGATTCAATTACATGTACTGTGTATTTTACATGCATGCTACAGTTTTGCTGAAAGAAATGTTTTAAGCACAGGCTCTGGGTTGATGACTTAAATAAACTTACTATCCCTGACTGAAATTCCACAATCCCGAACAGTTCATATATGTTAACTTTCAAGCCGGGAGAAGAAAGAAAGAAAATAAATTTCAATTTTGGAGGTATTTTCTCCCTATCTCATAATATCTCTCTTGATTTTGCGCAGTTAACTCCCGATTATTTCAATATGTTGCTCAATTTTCATTTCTCAGAAGAAGAAAATCCATATATAATTTTTTTATCAAGTGTGCAGTCCACAGATGTCATATTCTATTTTATCACCTGTGAATATTGTAGTGAAGAAATAATTAATATCACAGGACAGTTTTTGTCTTCAGTAAATAGTTTAAGATTAAACATTATTCACGTAAATTTCAGATTGTTTAACTACTACAGAATTACTTCTTGTAAAAAAAATTGTCACCAATTAGTTTAAAACCCATGAATTATCACAATGAAGGCTGCGTAATTTTCTCTGCAAACAAAATCTCCATTTCCGCTCAAAAAAAACTCGGCCAGTTAACACCTGACATTCCTCTACCATATATGTAAAGTTTCATTACCATGATTAAATTAAATGAAGGAATAAATAAATACGACACAGTATATGTGCCCATAAAAAACTAATTCAAAATAAATATTTAATTCAGTAAACAGTGTTACATATCTTAACACTTAAACTAAAGGAAATAGGGTGGGATATAAAATGTGGGAAAACAATGGCCACATACATGTACGGTAATGTTTGACTGCAGATTTGAACTCTAAAAATGAAGTCTTTGGCCTCGAAGTTACAACAAAATTCGGCATCGTTTATTTGCCAATGAATTACTGGTGCTTACATACACACTCTGTAGCACATGGTTTCTTTGAATTATTTCATAGGGACAGTCCTTTTCACAAGATAAGTGCAATGATAAGGAATAATTGTTAATTTGTTAAACTGCCATTATGTTTGTGTACTTAATTCTAACCTCTAACTATTATGCAGACCAGAATATGAAAAAAGGTCTTGTCCTTGGGGATAATAAGGCGTATCACAGGGAGAAATTGCACATTGGGGCAAATGGGCGGGGTCAATAGTCACCTCCCCCCAATTTCTATTGTCAGACAGTTCATGTGAAACTTTGATTTTATATTGGATCTCTTTTCTTTTCATCGCTGCTATTTAAACTGCCCAAGGGACAGTTTTATATCAGTTCCAATCATTACAGATTTCTGTTTATACATTTTACATGTAATAGGCATAGACTGAAATGTTGTTTTTTTTAATAATTTTTTTAATATTTTTTAAAAATTTACTTAATTTTTTTCTCAAAACACGACCATGTCAAGGGTTGAAAATCTTGTTAATATTATTTTTTTTAGCAAAGCTTCCATTTGATTAAAGTCAGATCTCAATTTCACATATGACAGTGGTGACTTTATTTAGATTGTAATCTTGAAGAAGAAAAAAACTTACTCATTTCATCAGCACAATTAGGTGTCGGGCTGTCATATTTTTTATTAGCACTTACTCTGCCTTCTGCCTATTTTCGTAACTCGTATGTTTGACACTCTTTACCAGGATTTAAAATATACAATGATATGTCTGGAACAGTTTCAACTTTTAGTCTAGGCTTAGCATTCATGTATCCTAGAAGTTCTATTTTTTAGGATCCCTCTGGTAACATTCCTTTGAGAAATGTAATGAGCACGGATTGCTGTATGGTGTTGCATTGAAATCGACTCACTTGTAATAATGTATCGAGACTTTCTTTATGCCTTTATCATTTGGAAAAGAAGAAAAATGTTGTCCATAGCCTTTTCTTAATGCGCTATTTACACCCATAAGCAATAATACAAAATCGCCAGTCGGGATGCTAGAGTCGCTACTATGACGTCACATCACGAGAGTAACCGAATAGGTGCGGAAATTTTGCATACGAGGTCACGGAAATTCAGTTCATTGAACATATGCCAATATTTAACTACTGGGATTGCGGTCGCATATAATAATTCATAATAAGGTTTCCTTCATTAGTGTTGTTCTTATTATTCTATATTTCCATTGGTTTCTGGTCTCCTTTAACACCCTTCCATTTCTGATGTTTTTCATTTCACCCATGAGGGGCATATGGACTTACAGCATCTTGAGTGAGTTGACTATTTCCCCATTCCCTACCTGTCAATCAGCTGAGATGAAAACCCGTATGCCAGACCAATAAAAACCTTAAAAAAGACCCAAAAGTACTTACATGCAAAAAATATTTTCATTCATAATATAAGAAAAACATTTTTAAAACAACAATTGTCATAAATAAACTAATTTGACCAAAATTTAAATAATTATTAACATCTCTGAAACTTTATTTCATTTTATTCTTTTGATTTTCAGTGTGTTGTAACACACACACATGCACACACACACACACACACACACACACATTATTATATGCAATAAAAGTACACTTTACACTTTAAAAAATGTAATCAGGGGTTTTAAAGTCTATGCTGCAGGTGGCAATGTAACCTTTACACTGTACAAATGATGTTATTGTGTCTGCAATCAGGGACTTCCTACAATATGTATGCAGTTTTTTCATAATAGAAAGTGATTTCACAGTATGCAGTATTCTATGGCAAGATAAGTAGTTGCTGAATAACTAATTTCAAAATTGGGTAGCAGGTGCTACCAGTACTAATTGTCTGGCAGATAATTATCCAGCCAGTAGCTATGAAAGTTCCTTTTCTGGTGAGTGTCTGACCTTAATACATCTACAGGCAGCATGCACTAATCCTCACTCATTTACGTGATTCATGACCCAGGTGAGGAGCAACTCAAAATGAAAATGATGCTACTAGTGAAGAAAGAAAGATATTTGGAAGGTATTTTGCAAAAAGAAAAATGAACTTTCAAGGTCAAGTAATATTAACTTTTCTGGATTTATCATTGTCTCATTATGACATACATTGTATGTATATTTTCTCCCATAAACCCTTAGTCCTACAATATAAGACCTCAACCTGATATTTATTTGTTGGGATTTTAGGTCTTATTGCAAAAAAGGTGCTGTATAGCATGTTACGGTGTGAAACTTCAGAACACAAAGTCAAATTTTCAGGAATATCTCACATACTTGGCATCCCATATTGGCACTTTTCTAAAATGTAATGTTATAAAATGTTTTAGTCAGACTTTACATACTTTACTTATTTTCCTAATACATATAAATTTAAATTCCCACACAAGCAAATAGACGTTTTCAAGTTCTGTTGGCCAACATTTCAGGTTCCTGGAATGTGATGGAAGTTGGGAATACCAAAATCGGTTGAAAGGATCATAATAATCGTAGATAAAATGAAGCTATCTAAATACTTTCTTCAATATTAATATATTTTTTATTCATTTTATTCTAATTCATTTTGTTAAAGAAAGACACTTTCACCTAACCTGATTCTGGCCTTTGATCTTGGCTTCCATCACTTTCCAGAGCATATTAGAGTTATTCCCACATTGATTGCTTTTAGCTTAAAAATAATCTGTATCGTGATTGATTTCTATAATTTCTAGATAATAAAAAATATGTCCAGACTCCTAAGATTAACTAAAAAAAATTTAAAATTCAATTATAAAAACATGAATTTTTGGAATGAAATAAAACCTACAAATGGTTGTACAGTCGTACACTAACAAAGATGCAAAAAAGCATACAAATTACAGGTAAACTGACAGGTATGCCTCTCCCTACCATAACACAATATACACTGTGGCTGGCCATGTTATTGACCAAAGAAGGAGTCAGTGATAAAGTGCTCATCATCTTGGAGGTGATGAGACAAGATCATCATGCCTCGCCCGTAAAATGAAGATAGGACAGTGAACGTTTAGTTATTGTAGACACATGTGAATGCCTGTCTCATCTGGTCATTCTCATCTGTTGGGGTTTCTGTTAACCCACCCTATGGGTCAGGTTGTGTAGGTAAATTACTTTTGATAAGGTGACAAGTGAAGTTTTTCAGTTATGTCCCAAGCATCCTTCCAGATCTGTGTCCAGAAACCTCAGGATCAACAATCACTTGGGTCCTCTCCCGTTTACTGAGGCTCTCTGGGACAAAGTCAAAATTGGATGCTGTTACACCCTCACTGAGTGATGGTAGTGAGCTGAATCAGAAGTTGTCTCAAGAGGTGGCTGAGACAGTAGTATGGATTTTCTGTCTCCACTTCTATCATTTGTACCCAGGTATCACTCTCCAGCTACAGGGTCCATTCACCTGCTTGGGACTCTGGAAGCTTCTGAAGTCGGACAGCTTTGGAAGAGATCATTCTCAGAATCCACCACATTTAAGGCAAGAGAATATTCTGATGGAGAGCTGGAAGGCATCCAACATTTTAGAAACATCCTCCAGGTTCTTAAAAAAGTCAGGACTTCAAAGTCATGATTTATCCTGATAGCTCCATTGTGACTGCATCAATCATAGTTTAAGTATATCTTGGGCCTCTTGGTTGATAATTTGAGGATTTACTGCTAAAACAGTATCTGTTGTTGCAGCAGAGAGCTGGGTTCCTCTTTCACAGCAGTTCTCAAAGTCTCAACCATCAAGCCTGGCTTATATCAAATAATCTGTCCACAAAAACCAGTTTGCATTAATCAGCCTATAATTCAATCAACTTCCAAGTTTACAATGTCAAGAAGATAATTTTTTTGTAATTAGTTTGGTAGAAAATACAGTCATCATTATGTGCTCCTCCTCAAATAATTTTTTTTTTAGGTGGGTGCATATACTGAGCGATAATAGTGATGACAATTTAAAAAATGTTTTCAAGCATTTCAGATTATTGGAGCTAGGAAAGTGTTAATGGAAAGTGAATCATTTTGAACCTGAAAATGATATCAAACAGGATTCCAAGAGTCCAAGATTCCAGGAGTCCAAGATACATGCTGTATGGATATATATAATAAACATGCTGGTCAATCCCCTTTTAAATGGTATTTTGAAATTCATTGTAGAAAAGAAGAATATCAAGCCTAAATAAAAAATACAGACAATTTAAGAATGGAGTACAATTTTTATTGTTTTCTTACACAAATTAGCCCTGTGGGATCCTGTGCTGCAAAACTTGATATCACTTAAATGATTAAAATAACGTAAGATAAACTGAACACACAAAAGATCTATAAATGAATATAAGAAATAAAGATACATGTTTCATCAAAATACCTTTGTGAACATGCAGATGATGGTATTAAATACAGCACAACACTCAGTAAGCACTGATTCAGGAAAGTGAGACTGTTGGCAGAGCTCATGTTACTGAAAAATTATATTTTGGAGCAAAAGTATGTAAACAAAAATACCAGTGGGCTGTGTGAAATTGTAAATAACATCTATAAAGGGCAAGTTGACTTTTTCAACCACTCCTTTGATAACTCACAACCCTGCTTATAATGCGAGGTCAGGCATGGATCCCATTTTGAAAGCTAGAAAATACCCCCATAATTGATCCCTAATTGTTGAACTTGATGAAAATCATGAGTAAGATTGGTAATAGAAACTTGGATATAACATGTATTTAGGACCTGGAAATTTTAATAAACATTATGAAATATTTTTTAATAAGAAGTCATATAATTTGTTACATTTTCTTTCTTAAAAACATTCTTATATACCAAAATAATGTTACATCTTGTATAAGCATGGAGTGCCTTACCCTATACCAGAATAAGGTTAGTTTGTTGTTGAATCTTATAAAAGTATAAAACTAGTGTGTTTCATCTTATACCTGAATAAAAGGTCTAATCTCATACAAGTATAAAACTAGTGTGTTTCATCTTATACCTGAATAAAAGGTCTAATCTCATACAAGTATAAAACTAGTGTGTTTCATCTTATACCTGAATAAAAGGTCTAATCTCATACAAGTATAAAATTAGTGTGTTTCATCTTATACCTGAATAAAAGGTCTAATCTCATACAAGTATAAAACTAGTGTGTTTCATCTTATACCTGAATAAAAGGTCTAATCTCATACAAGTATAAAACTAGTGTGTTTCATCTTATACCTGAATAAAAGGTCTAATCTCATACAAGTATAAAACTAGTGTGTTTCATCTTATACCTGAATAAAAGGTCTAATCTCATACAAGTATAAAACTAGTGTGTTTCATCTTATACCTGAATAAAAGGTCTAATCTCATACAAGTATAAAACTAGTGTGTTTCATCTTATACCTGAATAAAAGGTCTAATCTCATACAAGTATAAAATTAGTGTCTTTCATCTTATACCTGAATAAAAGGTCTAATCTCATACAAGTATAAAATTAGTGTCTTTCATCTTATACCTGAATAAAAGGTCTAATCTCATACAAGTATAAAATTAGTGTGTTTCATCTTATACCTGAATAAAAGGTCTAATCTCATACAAGTATAAAATTAGTGTGTTTCATCTTATACCTGAATAAAAGGTCTAATCTCATACAAGTATAAAACTAGTGTGTTTCATCTTATACCTGAATAAAAGGTCTAATCTCGTACAAGTATAAAACTAGTGTGTTTCATCATATACCTGAATAAAAGGTCTAATCTCATACAAGTATAAAATTAGTGTGTTTCATCTTATACCTGAATAAAAGGTCTAATCTCATACAAGTATAAAACTAGTGTGTTTCATCTTATACCTGAATAAAAGGTCTAATCTCGTACAAGTATAAGGCTAGTGTCTTGCCCTATACCATACAAGGTTAGAAAGTTTTACATATGTACATATATGGAAAGGGTGTCTTACATATGTACATATATGGAAAGGGTGTCTTACATATGTACATATATGGAAAGGGTGTCTTACATATGTACATATATGGAAAGGGTGTCTTACATATGTCCATAAAGTACGAATATCAAACCATGATAGAGTATAAGATTAGATAATGTCTTTATTAGACATTATGATGGATGATCTTTTATACAAGTATAAAGTAGGTATGTCATACCTTATCATTTTGCTTTTCTCTCTTTCCCTCAGGTATAACATAATTGGGTTATGATATTCTTATAAATTATACTATTATGCAACCAAAATAGAATTTAATATGTAACAATAAGAGATGTACAGATGTATCAAGAACTTAAAAGCATCATCAAACCCACTTACAATCAAAAACACAACCAGCAAGTCAAAACACAACCAGCAAGTCAAAACACAACCAGCAAGTAAAAACACAATCAGCAACTAAAAACACAACCAGCAAGACAAATACACTTCATTTACTTTACCTATGCAAATTAGATAAATGGTTTTGCCTGCAAAAAAATTTAACATGAAACGTCACACTGAGCTATTGGCAGCCAATTAATTAATCTCATAAAGTTAGTACCTCAGATGGCTTTAACATTTAGCTTACTAATGTATCAGTTTCATGCCCAAAGGATAGGTTTAGCTGAGCTTTGAGCATGGACTGTTCACTTCTCATAAATGCATACTACAGTTTACATGCATATTTTTGGTAGTACAAAAATATGAAAGATTTTTTTGTTGTTGACTAAACTTTTGGGCTATCATTCCAGAAAATTGTGTTTCAAAAACAATTCCTGGTAGGGGGTGGGTGGGTTGTCCAAAATTGTGTTTTTCATGTGACATAGCATGTTATGTATGTAAATGAAAATGGTGCCAATCTGACTGCCAGCATCACTGCCGAGTTGGGTTATTGTTACTTACAGTATTATTTTGGAGCCCATTTTTCTATAGAAAGCAAGACATTTTAGTCATTTATCTGACAATGACAGCACAGATAGATAAAAGCTTTGAGTAACATTTCTTATTTAATACTCAAAACATTCTCATTATTCTCGGTATAAATCAATATGAAGCTAAGACCATGATTTTCTATAACAATCTCATTATACTCTGTATTAATCATTATGAAGCAAAGACCATGATTTTCTATAACAATCTCATTATACTCGGTATTAATCAATATGAAGCTAAGACCATGATTTTCTATAACAATCTCATAATACTCAGTATTAATCATTATGAAGCTAAGACCATGATTTTCTAAAACAATCGCATTTAAAAAATTATACTCTGTATTAATTTTTATGAAGCTAAGACCATGATTTTCTATAACATTCTCATTATATTCAGTATTAATCATTATGAAGCTAAGACCATGATTTTCAAAAACAATCTCATTATACTCAGTGTGACAGGGGTCTCGGGTCCTGAGCGTTATTCGTACAATCTTGCACAAGCCCACTTGTCAGAGGTATTGCACAACTTGGAAGAACAACACTCTAAACCACTTCCCCTTAATACTCGTTATCTAGGAGATGATTGCCCACTGTGTAATTGCCCGGTTGGAGTATAGAATGTATATAGTAAACTGAGATAATATACTGAACAAAGAAACTACGAGCCCCCGTAAGATAAACAAACAATTTAATCACAAAGATAAGGAAAAAAAAAACATACACAGTGAAATTTCCTTTCCCTCTGAATACACGTGGTTTCAGAATTTACCTTAACCGAATTTCAAATAAATGGCATATAGAATTAAACAAATCTAGCCATTTTATGGCCGATAGCTAATTTCACCATAAGAATTGAGTGTTCAATAACTTTGTCCACGTTGTACGTTTTTCATGACCTGTTTCGTCGAACTGTTTCTCTGTTTACTCGTCGAACCCTGACTCGGCCTTCTGTGTTAATGTATGCTCCTTGCAACTCTTACTGCACAATATCTTTTTCCATCTTGTACTTTCATCTATCTCTGTACTGCTCTCTCCAAATAAAACTATTTTCCTCGTGTTGTTGGTGCGCTCTCACCGTTGGATTTGGCGGACTTTCCTGCTTATTGTTTTCGAAGGCACTGCTGGAAAAAATACCTCCAGAGTCTTTTTCAGAAATAATACTACCCTTGGTTTTCTTGCAAAGCACCTTAGAAGAATGAAGTAATTTTCACTAGTAAGATATTATATTCTAAAGATTTCCTGGTATAGACACACCTCTTATTCCACATTTGACCAATCAGAACCCGTATAATTTCTCGCGCTTCCCTTGAAATCTTTTCCTCAGCATGTCAAGATGCCACGCTGTCTATTTCACATCAATTCTGATATGATTCATGAGAGAATGCTCCTGCCAGGAGTTCAATTTTCGGTTAGAAAAAATATCTCTCTGTGCCGAATGTCGCACAAAACTAACAAATGGCTGCTGGCTAGAACTTGGCACTTTACACTCAGTATTAATCAATATGAAGCTAAGACCATGATTTTCTATAACATTCTGACTTTTCTTATTTATCTTAGGGTCAAGCAACATTTTCTCCAGAATCTATTACTACACAAGCCCCAGCCTCCTAAACTTAATGAATCTGAGACCCCATCAGATTTAGCAAATGCATATATATTGCACAGTTTTACATGAGCATAATGAAAGCTTTAACAGTCATTAATATTAGGCTCAGTATGATCCTTTAAGTACTAACTAAGTGACTTTTGGCAGTTGGGTAATGACAGACTTTCACTGCGTATCTAGTTATTAAGTGTTTACCTATTTTAGGCTGTATAAGGGAAGACATACAAACTGAGTAAATAGTAGCACAGTGAAACCTGACTTGAAATACCCATGATATGAAACCATGTTTCTTAAGGGACCAGATGCTCAGTGTACAGATATATTCATTAAATAATGTTATGACATGTCATGAGAGACCACCTTTATTGAGAGATCATGATTGTTTGGCAGAAGTATGGTCTTTCAAGACAGGTTTGACTGTAATGTCTGCAGTTATAAGAACTCTTAATACATGCTGTCTGATGCCATTGAAACAACACACAACCAGTGCCACTGGGCTAATAACGAAGCTACATATTAAATTTTATCTGTATTCATTAGACATTATTTGTCACACATTTGTTAGAACATGCTATTTATTAGCCTATTCATAAATCCTGTGTTGATATAAAAACTGTCCTACTTAAAAATTGAAGATTCCCCTTTATAAGGAGATTTCCCTTCTCAAGATCATCCAAAATCCTGAAGAATGTACTGGTCACAGTCATAGAAAATGTGCATTAAGCCATTTTGGTTTACAGTTTTTTTTTTTAATTTTATAGTTACATTTATCTATATTTTCTAAACCCATTGCTATATTTTCATTATGATTCACGTTAGTCATTATGAAGCGAAGACGGTGCATTCTACATTGTACTAGCACACCCCACTGACCTTAGGGTCACACAACAAAGTTAAGATTTTTTAAAAAGATTTTGAATACAATTATTAAATTTGCTTATATTTCCAAAATTCAATGATAGATTTTTTCATAATTTGGTAAAATCAGTATTAGTTCAAGGCAATTAATTCTGCCTCACACATATTTGCATCTTTGACCTAATGTCAAGGTCTAAGTCGCAGAAAATTTGCATCTGGGTTATGGTTCAGTTTCTTTAATTTATTTGCATGTATTTACTATATATCTGCTTGGGTTATCCACTTAATTTAAACGAATCATTGTGATGCTAAAACAATTTAATTACTGTTTACTAAACTTACCTTTTACATTCTCAATCTTTTTCTGATTTCATATTTCTCTATTTGTTGAAATACCTGAAGAATACCTTGAATGAAATCCCTTTTCTTCCCCAAATGAGTATTAACTGTAGATTTAACAAAACTTTGTACATGGTTATATCTTTACCATTGAGGAAAGTTCAGTTGCCTTCTATCCATTTAATTTAAATGATATAGGTCAGGCCAGGACAGATCAGGAGATTTCCCAAATTTGATCAAGAGTTTTGATCTTAGGATTTTCATTGACCTGCTATTTTAGCATGCAAACGGACAAACAATACAAGTGCTGAACAATTGTGTAACAGTTAATATGCTTTGGTGAGAAGGGGGTTCTGCATGACACATAATGACATTCTTGTCACAGTTAATATGCTTTTGTGAGATGGGGTTCTGCATGACACATGATGACATTCATGGCACAGTTAATATGCTTTAGTGAGAAGAGTGTTCTGAATGATACGTGATGACATTCATGGCACAGTTAATATACTTTTGTGAGGATAGTGTTCTGAATGATACGTGATGACATTCTTGTCACAGTTAATATGCTTTTGTGAGAAGGGGGTTCTGCATGACACATGATGACATTCTTGTCACAGTTAATATGCTTTTGTGAGATGGGGGTTCTGCATGGCACATGATGACATTCTTGTCACAGTTAATATGCTTTTGTGAGATGGGGGTTCTGCATGACACATGATGACATTCTTGTCACAGTTAATATGCTTTTGTGAAAAAGGGGTTCTGCATGGCACATGATGACATTCTTGTCACAGTTAATATGCTTTAGTGAGATTGGGGTTCTGCATTACTTGTGATGACATTCTTGTCACTGTTAATATCCTTTATTGAGATGGCATTTCTGAATGACACATGATGACATTCATGGCACAGTTAATATGCTTTAGTGAGAAGAGTGTTCTGAATGATACGTGATGACATTCATGGCACAGTTAATATACTTTTGTGAGAAGAGTGTTCTGAATGATACGTGATGACATTCTTGTCACAGTTAATATGCTTTAGTGAGATTGGGGTTCTGCATGACATGTGATAACATTCTTGTCACAGTTAATATACTTTTGTGATAAGCAGGTTCTGCATGACATGTGATGACATTCTTGTCACAGTTAATATGCTTCTGTGAGAAATTGGTTCTGCATGACACGTGATGACGTTCTTGTCACAGTGAATATGCTTTTGTGAGAAGGGGGTCCTGCATGACACATGATGACATTCTTGCCACTATAACAGACTTTAAAATCAGTTGTACATGGAGAGCAGAATGATTCTTCTTGTCATTTGAACTCAATTGAAATTCCCTTTCCAAACTTATTGTATTTTGTGATATTTTGGTCACTTGTGTTTTGGTGTTGTGACATAGGCATGCTTGGATATCTCAAAACATTTTGAGCACTGAAGTCACACCAACTCATTTAATTAAACCAAAATCAATTAACATTTTGAATCTTTTCTAAGCTACTTCTGTTGATACATAGTACAGACTTAAATCAATCTAGACAAGTATAAGCACTGAAGCAGAACATACCTTGTGGAGAGACTCACACAATTACATAATACACTGACACATCAAACTCTGACAGATCTGGGTCTTGCCAGTTTGTGCTTGGACTTTTATTTTGTTATTGTTAATGTAGGGTTTAACATCATTTTTCAGCACATGATAGGCTATACATGGTGGCCAGTACTATTGGTGGAGGAAGAACCTGGGAAAACTCTCAGAAAGAGCCACCAACCCACGAGAAGCTACTGGCAAGCTTTCTCACATAACTACTTTAGCCGAAAATTAGACTCGAATCCATGCAGACATAGGTGAGATGGCAGTGATCCATAATGGAGAGAGCTTTAGACCACTCGGCCACTGGGGGCCCAAAATTTATTTTAATTGTGTATATATGGTATATATGTAAAATACTTACAGTTGTCAAAAAAAAAAGGTTACAAACTGTTCTTATTACTGAAATACTAACTACCAGGGGCTTTATTTGTTTTACCTTGCCATCTATTCATGTGTTCATAATTAAAGGGTTAAATTAGTTGTGCCTGAAAAACTCCTATGTGTACAAGACCTTTTAACCCTGCATTGGCATAAGGACAGTGTTATGCTAATACACAATAAAGATTTCTACTTGTTTTAATATGATTTTAGCTTTATTGTTTTATGTCATTTTTCATTAATTTATTGCAAAATCAAATAATTACTTGATGCTTATTGTGATCTTTTTTTTTAATTGGTATTTGTCTAAAAAGTATACATGTGACAGAAGAGACAGGGCAGGGTAGGGCAGGACAGATCAGGAGATTTTCCCAAGTCTAGTCAAATGTTTTGATCACAAAAGAGAAGATTTTCATCCAATGTTTGGTATGTGAATAAATAAAAGTTACCACTATTTAATATATTTACATTTAGTATTTTAAAAAGCACATTATCTCATGAGATTAGACCTCTCACATTAACTTATTATTATTATTATTATTATTATTATTATTATTATTATTATTATTATTATTAGTAAGGGAACATTTTGACTGGATTGGAAAGATTGGTCTTCTGCTAGAAGTGGAATATTATATTTAGCTGTAAAGTTGTCAGTGTCTTCACATATGTAACTTTATCCACATTTGTTGCAGATTCTGTAAATTTGATTTCAATGATGAAATAATTATTGTTGCATTTTAACATAACAGACTTTAAAATCAGCTTTACAGGAGGAGCAGGATGTAATTTCATGTCCTTTTGAACTAGGTTGCAACCACTGAAATGCCTTTTTCCATCCATCATTGCATTTTGTGTGATATTTCAGTTATTTTGATTTTGGTGTTTTGGCATTGGCATGCTAACATATTTCAACAAACTATTAAAGTCAAATTTATGCAGTTTTGTGCTACTTAATGTCAATTCATTTATTGTTGAAAATTCATTCCTACTTGCAATTTACTCCAGGTAGAAACCAAATTGTTTTTCGATACATCAGTTATTTAACTCTGTTGTAATTTATGCACAATTTATGCACATGTCTGGTGTAGGATTTTTCTATCTTTAATCATATATAAATAAACATCTTTTTTTATCATTCTTAGAGTCTTCATTGTAATAATCGGACCCCATGTGGTTATCTTGTTAAAAAAGTTTCATTTATGACATCTCTAAAGAGCATAGACCCATCTCCTAACTTTATTATACACTGGCACATTAAATTCTGTGGTTTTTCTATTTATACTTCTAGCTAATTTAATAGACTCAGATCTGCTGGTACAGTATGCTGTAACAGATCTGGATCTTGCCAGTTTGTGTTTTTGGACATTTATTTTCAGTGTGTATAATGTCAAATATTTACAGTTGGCTAAAATAAGTTTGCAAAGTGAAATATCAATTACCAGGGGCTTTATTTGTTTTACCTTGATATCTGTCCAAGAGTTCATAATTACAAGAGTTAAATTAGTTCTGCCTGAAAAACGTCTATGTGTATAAGACCTTTTAACCCTGCATTGGCATGAGGACACTGTTATGCTAATACACAATAAAGATTTCTACTTGTTTTAATATGATTTTAGCTTTATTGTTTTATGTCATTTTGAATTCATTTTGATTTCACATTCAAATAATTACTTGATGATCCCATTGCTCTCATTCACATGTCTATTTCATTTTTGTATTTGGTATTTGTCTGGTAAGCATATATGTGACAGAAAAGACAGGTGAAGTCAGGACAGGACAGATAAAGAAAATTCCCATGTCTGGTCAAAAGTTGACCTCAAAAGAGGGCCAATTTTCATCCAGTTGTTGTAGTGCTTTCTGTCGTAACTATGGTAAGTAGAATTAGTTACAAGCAGTGGTTTAAAAAAAATAATACATTTAATGTATTCCTAATACCATCAGTTCAACATTCTGTCACTCATGCACCATGCATTACGTTAAAGGATTAAAGTCTCCAATGAAATCTACTACTTTTGTGACAATAAGTTTATGCCTGAGTGTCTGGCTTCTCAATTAGTTGGAACTGTAAGAATGGTGCCTGACCACAGCGCTGCATTTATGTGTGAATGTTGCACTTTTCAATTGTTGTCTCGATATGGCAAGGCAGGAAGGAATCCAGCAAGTTACGAGACATGAATGTTTCCAAACAGACAAGAACCAAAAACTACCTTAAAAACTCAATAAAACAACACTAAACCAAGGAAATAGCCTGAACATTAAACTTCCAATCAAATTTGACTTAACATGGAACACTTGCAAGGGAACTAACACATTCAGCTAAGTAAGAATCAACATTACATAACTGACCCAAGTGAGTTGGCAAAAACAAAGTGTACCAAAAAATTCAACTTCCAATCAGGTTAACTGTTTCATCCAAGTCCAAACCAGCTAGGAAACTGACCAGTTTTCCACTGCCAATCAAATGGCAGATAACATTGTTGATTTGGGTGACTTCATAAACTTACCAAATTTGGCCAAAGTTTTCAACTACCAATCATAATTCTCATTACAAAACAAGTTTCAAAACCTACAAATGTACTACAAACAGTCCTAAAACGCCAAGACTAAATTAAATTTTCCCACTTGTAATTTTTTTGGGGTCCCCATTGCCAATTATGTATTAGCCACAATTGTAATTAGTCACGTTTAATAAAGTTTTAATTTTCCTACTGCCCTATGTTTAAGGAATTTAATGTACTAAGTGTGCACAAATTCAAGGAATACTTTCTTAATTAAATATAGTCAAAGTGACTATTGTGAATTTCTGTCAATATTAGTTATTAGAATGGTGTGATTTTTAAATGATCGCCAAATGATCTAATTTGTTTTAGTTCAGTCAAAATGGATTTATAAGCAAAATTAGAAACCCTTAAGAGGCATTTTTGGTAGTAACTGCTCTTAAAAAGGCATTATGAATGCAGTCCAAAAGTACAGCAGTCATCTTCTTCATCTACAATTTCCACTGGACAAAGTGGTTTTCTACATCGCTCATTGCTGTTTGGGGGATGCCTCAAATCTTTGTATTGCAGTGAGTTGATGTGCTACTTCTATTATGGTGTCCATTTAGTGTTTATGGAAGGCAATACTGGTCTCAGATATGAATTCCAAATAGCCATTACTTGGTTTGTGGTCTTTAATAAGGCTGCTTTCCTCCTCTCCTTGCGTTTTCTGTTTCTGTTCTGCCTACGTTCGTCATAGTCTTCAGACTAAGCAAAAAACTTGGCTTGACCTTTTGCTTTTGTCCCAGATTTAGCAGTAGAGTAATTCTTTTCATTCTAGCTTTCAGGCTCCAGCTGTCTATTTTGAGTCTTACCTAAGGGCTCCATAATTACCCGTCATGCTGAAGTAGGGATAATCACATTGGCACTGGTTATTTTTGGGTTTTTTTGTGGGGTTTTTTTATTTAAAAATTTAGGAATATACATTGTTCTGTTAGGTGAGTTTGTATGAATGGGAATATTTGGGAAGCACCCAGTTGGTGGCTTTATGGTGTTGTGCTTTAATATATGAGGCCTTTGTTGTTGTTAACTTATAATTTAAGTTCACCTTGTGCGGGGTTGGGGGCCTGTTGTTTGGGCTTTTGGTCACCTTATATTCTTACATGTACATGTATGTGGGGCCTAGGTTTGAGATGTTGTCTTACCTGAGTCGTTCCAGCTTGCATTCCAGCCTGGTAGTCTAGAGTGGATGCGTACTTGTGATGTGATATGCATTGGCCATGGCAGTTAGTAATATAGTCGGAAAGGTAAATGAAGATATGAATACTAATAATTGGAATAGGTTCAATCAGTTTGAGATTATGAATAATTTAATATTTGTAGTAGGTGAATTAATCATGGACCTGCAATTTTAGCTAGCAATTTTGTAACCTGACTGCTTTGTTCCCAATGATTAATAGTGTTTAGTGTTTAGGTTTGTATTTAAATGTTTTGATGTTTATTAATGAATTTAAGGTAGCGGATTATATTGCTAAACATGCCCTCTTATTACATTGCCGGTCTAGTACTTGAGAGTATGTGGTGGGGGATTCAAGCATTGTTTGTTCGCTTTGAAAAGTAAGTCATTGGCGGTGGTATTTATGACAGTTGTTGAACACGTGCTCTAATGTTTCCAGTTCAGGGCAATGTAGGCAATTTATAGTTGGGGTACCCTTGATGAGATGTGGTTAAAGCTGTTGTTGAGTAGGGTTTTGTCTGCTCAGATTCTGTTGATTAGTTGTACATCAGTGGCTGCTGAGATTTTTGGTGTTGTAACCTCTTTTTGTATTGAGTACAGGTGAAAACCCTTTAGTGTTGTCCCATTTTTGTTGCCATTTATTGTTGATTTCACATCGTATTTGTCGATATAGTTCCTATGCGCTGTATGCAATTGGCTCTATGTTAGTGCTCTGAAGGCTGCTTTTTGCCATTTCATCTGCTTTTTCATTGCCAGACAGATTGATATGTGAGGGTACCCATAGGAGTTGTATGGATTGATGTTTATTTTCGACCTCTCTAACGGTTAGCAGTCTTGTCTTCAAGCATGTTTGCTAGACTTTTGGAGTTGCCAGTCTATAGAGTTTTAAGTACACGTAAAGAGTCGGTCTAATGGCATACTGGCTGTGGTTTTGAGTTAGTATCCACCAGAGGGCTTGGTTTAAGGTCCAGAACTCTGCAGTATAAATGAAGCAATCATCTGGTAAACATGCACTGAATCCAATCTGATGTTCTGGAACTACCATTGTTGCTGCCGTCCTGTGTACCTCTTGAGATTTAGAACCATTTTGATGCATTCATCATAATTATCGGTAATGACAGTATGTTTTCTTGCCACTGTGTTAGCTGGGTTAAATTATTAGCTAGGTTTTGCGCAGATAGGTTGATCTTGGGTGAACAGTTTTTCCAAGAATTGGGGTCCTTGATTTTCCATTGTTTGGCTTGGATCTCATTTAGTCTCATTTCTTTACAAAGTGTGCGGACTTTCTTAGCTGCTGGGGGATTTTTGGAACCAGTCTTTTACTGAATGTGATGTTGCACCTTTTACTCCTGCACCATGTTTGACCCCTGACTTATAAACAGTCCTAGTGGACTTTAGAGAGAGCATTCTCTGAAGAACTTTTCTAGAGCTAAACTTATGGTCTTATTGTTAGTTGGAGACCCTTTATCTGACCCTAGTCTACATACCAACTGCACAAAATCTAAATTATATAATCCAAATTATAGCCATATATCTATAATCCACTCTCAACACATGTTATTTTGCAACTGATAATGTGTAATAGAATTTTTTAAAAATAGTAAGTAGGAAATTACTTGTAAATGTATCCTTTTAAGCAAACAAAAATTCCAATATAAGCTGTACCTACCCAACTATATTTCAAGCACTTTATACCTACTAAGAGATTTAGGGGCCTCGAATGGCTGAGTTGTACCATTATGGACCACATTGATCACACCAGTGAGCGTGGGTTCAAAGTTCGGGATCTGCCAAAGTAGTTTTGTGAGAAAGCTTGCGGGTAGCTTCTTGTGGGTCGGTGGCTCTTTCCAGGGGTTTTCCTGGGTTCTTCGTCCACCATTAATACTGGCTGCCAAGTATAGCCTATCTTGTGCTGACAAATGGTGTTAAACCCTATAATAATAACAACTAAAAGAGATTAAAATTTCCAAACAACTGGTCACTAATTTAATGTGTGAGTATTAATTGAACTATAATAGCATTTAATTTTAGCATATAATCCAACTACTGTACTACTATTGCATCTTTGTTTCCATTTCTGAGCCTGGAATTAACCTAACATCATGTCTCCTGATTGCTGCTGATAATACCATATTAAATGGGAATCACAACCCCTAAATTTAACAGTAAATAAATTTGTACTCCTGTGTCATAGATATATCATTATTATATTTGTGAAGAGAACTTAGAAAGTTTATATACATGTATACCTACTCTTTTAACACTAATATAAATACCATAGCACCTGAAAAAATCTCTATCTATGCAAATGGGCAAAAAAATACAAGTATTGAATAAATTTCCAATATTTATGTATTTAAATATGCACATTATCTTGTGAGATTAGATCTTTCACATTGACTTTGAGTTTATATAATAATTTATTATTATTATTATTATTATTATTATTATTATTATTATTATTATTATTATTATTATTTAATTATTAAGACTGATTTCTTATGGGCAATAAAATAGTCATTGTGTGATTAGTTTTTGTCCATTTGCATAAGAACTTTTTTGCAACTTGTGAGTCAGGCAACATTATTTTGGCTAGATCTGAAAGATGGTCTTCTGCTTGAATTGGAAGATTACATTCAACTATAAAGTTGTCAATTAGTATCCTAACATATGTTGCAGGTTCTGCAAATTTTATTTAAATGATACAATAATTATTGTTGGATTTAATAAGCTTTAATGAAATGGGGTTTCTGCATAACTCATCATGTTATTCTTGCCACCATAATAGACCAACTTAAAAATCAGTGTGGAAGATCAGAATTCACATTCATGTCATTTTGAACATGATCACAACCACTGAAACTCTTCTTTCCATTCATCATTGAATTTCATGTGATATTTTGGTTGTTTCGATTTCGGTGTTTTTGGCATTTGCATGCTAACAGATCTCCACAAATTTTGAAGTCAAATTAACCCTGTTTTATGCCACTTGAGCTTTGGAGTAATCCAACCGTGACCAATTAGCATCTTTAATCTTATCTAAATTACTCCAGGTCATATATAATCAAATCCATCTCTACAACTTTAAGGAATAAAGCAGAACATACCTTACAGAGAGATTTAAAGTGGTGTTTTTAAATAATAATTTTGTTCATGAGTATCATAATTAATTAATAGTTCAATCATTTTGTAATTCTTTCTGCTCACACATAGGATAATCAACCTCCACAAACTTCACAGTAAAATCTAGCCAACCATGCAGACAGGGTAAAAGGATGAAATTAACTACCACATTGTCTTGCCTTGCTTAAACTATTTTAGTCATGTGATCACAGGCAGTTAATATCATAAATGTACTATACTGGCTAGAGAGGGGGCCCCAAGTGGCTGAGTGGTCTAAAGCGCTATCCGTTACGGACCACTGCCATCTCACCTCTGTCTGCGCATGTTCAAGTCTAAGATTCGGCAAATGTAGTTATGTGAGAAAGCTTGCCAGTAGCTTCTCATGGGTCGGTGGTTCTTTCAGAGGTTTGTCCAGGTTCTTCCTTGACCATTAATACTGGCCACCATGTGTAGCCTATATTGTGCTGAAAAATGGTGTTAAACCATAAAAAAACAAACTGGCTAGAGAATGCAAAGAAATGAGGAAAAGAAATTCACTAATAATTTTGTGTATTGAGATCACTGAGTGATGGAAGAATGGTAGACATAATTAAACTCAAGAAAAATCCTCATGTTTGTGAGGTTCATATGTGAGATCTCTAGTGGTAACATAAATTAAAAGTTTTAAAAAATGTGAAATTGAATTGCATACAGATTTGAGGAAAATAAACCCTTCCAATTGAATATAGAAATCAAGCATGATAGGACAACATATAACTTGTACAAAATGCTGTAAAATGTGCTTGTGTATATATACATCTGCACTACCCATCCTGAATATCTTTACAAGTAAACATACCCTGTTTCCCTTAGTAATGATAATCTATCCCATAAAGTTCTCAACAAACTATCCTACAACATTAACTCATTAACTTCCTCTAATATAAACCCAGATTATGACTGGTTTATCTGGAACCAGTTTTCTTTTTACTGTCCTAAATAAATATGCTCTCATACACATAACCAAATTAAATGATCTCGTACACATAACCAAATTAAATGCTCTCATACACATAACCAAATTAAATGCTCTCATACACATAACCAAATTAAATGATCTCATACACATAACCAAATTAAATGATCTCATACACATAACCAAATTAAATGATCTCATACACATAACCAAATTAAATGATCTCATACACATAACCAAATTAAATGATCTCATACACGAAACCAAATTAAATGATCAAAACAACAAGAATGGTATTCTAATGAAATAGCTGAGGCACAATGTAAATGATATTACTATCATAATAATACATTTATAAATTATCATTTGTGGTGGAACAAAGTCACTTATTGTAAAATGTGAATGCTCATTTTTCATAGAAACCATTGCCTCAAATTCTAATAATGGATTCATCTGGAATCACTTGCAAGACTTTTTTTTATGAAACAAGCACATCTGACTCCATGGGAAATTATAGTTGGTGGCATTAGTTATATTGATGAGATTGATATTGCAAACCAGCTGATACTTTTTTTTATACTTATACATATATATCCCAAATCTTTGACTGGTTTAATTTTACAGAGCTTACTATAAGCAAACTAACTCAATTTGTGAATGAAAGGGTACCCAGTTATGTTTGTTTCAACATTCCCTTAAACAACAAATGGCAGTTCTGATATTCTCAATACAACTGACACAAATAAATGGAATTCAACCCAAATTCTGAAAATGTTGGTTTTATCAATATCAGAGTCAATGAAAGAAATAGTTAACTGTAGTATTACTTCCTTTAAATTCCAAATGTCATTGATATTAGAAAAAGTATTTGTAACTTATAAGGAAAATTAAAATATAAAGACCCATCCAACTACCGGTAACAATGACTCCTATCTTTCTGTACTTCAAAGATTATTGGAAAAACATCAGCAAGCTTATTTTCAAATATCTTAACAAATACCAACATAAATCCATATATCACAGATATTTGGCAGAATCATTCATGTGAAATTGCATTGACGAAACTTACATACTAGTGTCTTGTAGCAATTGAATCAGTTGAACTTATTGACACAATTTTCAATGATTTTAAAAAGCATTTGATTGGTTGACAAATCAGTCCTCATTAAAAAATGTTGAGCCTATAAGTTTTCTTCAAACAGAGTTGCCTGTTTCACATTGTATCTCAATAATATACACCAGTTTTTTTGCATGGGTAAATATATTTCTGAACCAAGTCATATCTTAAGTGGTGTTCTGCAAGGATCTATATTAAGGCCTTGTCTTTTTCCACTGTTTATAAATGACTTATCCTTATATACAGCACACTCTAAGACAAATCTTTTTATTAATGACTCTACATTGTATTCATCTGGTAAATCTCTTGACTCCATTACAAATAAACTGCAAATCCAGCTCAACTCTGGTGTCAACAAAACAAGCTGCATATTAATGTCTCTAAAATGAAATGTATGACAATCAAAACAAGGTAGTATCTATGTACAGTACTAACATGAATTTACCTGTAACTCGAATAGGCTAAGATGTGTCTAATGTCACAAATCAAAACAATTTGGTATCTACGTTGATCAACATCTCAGCTGGAATGCACATTTCGATCAACTAAGTACAATGGTAGTCAAAAGAATAAATCTTAAAATATTGCTGTTGAGATATAGACTATTTTGTGTGGAAGCGCTCTCAATTATAACCTATCCAGAACTGATAAACTCCAGAAAATTTGTTTCTTTGTTTGTTTGATTAGGATTTTTAGCGTAGCTTCTAACAATTTTTCAGTCATATCGCTACGATGTCTGCAGTGAGACAGATTGTAGTTATGTCTAGCACTGTGGTACCATGCCACAGACATGTAGCATGATGTGCCATCCAGTCACATTATCCTGACACCAGGTCGACCAGTTTTAACACTAACCTCTTAATGCTGAGCATCAAACAAGGCAGCTATTAGTACCATGTTTGTAAGTCTTTGGTATGACTCGACCAGTGATCGAACCCATGACCTCCCGCTTGCGTGGCAGATGCTCTAACCACTAGGCCATCAGAACAGTTAAACTCCAGAAAAGGGCAACCAAATAATAATGAATCTTCCTATTATGACTCTCTTGAATGTTTTGTTTTCATGTCTGCAATGGCCACCCATACAAAAACGTATTATTTATTTGAAAGGAATCATGACAAAAAAGTGTTTAAACAATCATTCTCCCAATTTTATCTCAAACCTAGCTGTGCTATGATCATCAAATACTGATCTATGACAAACAATGATTTTGAAACTCCGTGGTCGAAAACCAACAAAAGCTCAATCACTGTATCAGCACTAACTGATGTATGGAATTACTTACCCCTGATGATGCATGATTAAAATTCCCTTGCTTCATTTAAATTATCATTAAAGAAATTATTTTTTAACCACCAACAGTGACATATTAAAGATTCTGAATAGAGAACTTAGTATCATTATGTCCATAAATTCTGTCAATGTTTTATTCAGTGTATGCATATATTACTCTAGTTATGCTGAAATGTATTGTTCTTGTGTATAGAATATTGTTCATATATGTATATGCTTCTAAGGATATGAATTATAAATCACACATAATCATTCATTTTAAATGTGTGAATGAGTTATGTAATGATAAGTACATGTATGAATTTGTTTACTGGATTTTGTTAATTAAAAATGTTATTTTTATTTTTACTGTTGTAAAGAAATTGTAACTTTTGTTTTACATAACCAAAGTTAAAAAAGTATATTATTATTATCATATATATATATATATATATATATATATATATATATATATATTTATATGATTCTGTCAGGAAACCAGAAGGTCCAAGGCACTTGTCACTGCTTTGTCACTTTTTACTTGACAATGTTTTTGAGTCCATCTCTATAGTAGCATGAAAATTATTTCTAGAACTCCAATAAATGTCCCATCTATGAAAATCAACTTTCATTATGCCCATAAAATGACAGCCATTAAATCTCCTAGAGCTTTAAATGTTTAACTTCTGGTGAGGAGATGGAAAGTCATTGCTCTTTGCCATTTTATATATCCAGCAATGTAGAATAAATGACATAGATAAAAAAAAGATAAAACATTAATAAAGCTATAAAGTAAATCAAAGTGAAACCTCACTGCTTGTATTGTCAATCTCGGACATCTGTAAAGGTGGACAATATATTTGAGGTGACAGTATATGTATATTCAGGAAGGGGTCTGAATATGTAAATTGGAAAATGACTTAATCCTTGAGTTAGTAAGTGGCTAATCACTTATATTTCACACAAAATGACAACCAAAATGATTATATTTGCCAGTGTGGATAAGATCCCCTAAGCCATGCTAATTGAATCAAAGTTTAGATACCAGATGTACTTGCTTATAAGTCGAGTCCATCTGCAAACTACATAAACCCAAATATGCTACCACACACAGATCTATGTTCATGCAATTTGATAGAAGTAATTTGCAGGAAAACAAAACAACATTATTCCAGATCTGCTAATACATGTGAGGGCAGATCAGGGTCTATGTGGTTTGCAGTTAGACTTGTAAGTGAGTGTGTATGGTACATAACCACAGGTTTGTGTTAACTCTAGTGGTCATAGACCAAAAAAGGCTTTTGGGGTGGTCTTTCATCCAATACCTGTCCAGCCGTCCATTAGAACAAGTTTGTTATTGCTATTCTTCATACAGTACTTGGAGGATTGTGATAAAACTTTCCCACTATTGGGTATTCAGTGTAGATTCAGTAGTAAGAGAAGCACAATTGATCATCTAGTCAGACTTGGAAAAAGCTCATGACACGACATGGAAGTGCAGCATAATGAATGACCTACTTGACATAAGGCTAAAATGGCTTCCTACCTATCATGATATCTAGTATGTTGATAGCTAGAAATTTTTAAGCAAAGATAGGTGTCATTCTTTATGAAACCTATTCTCAGTACATTCAGGGAAGCATATAATGTCAGTTAAACCGTTCCATCATCAGAAGTAACAAAACAGTGAAAAGTGCTTTAATTGGCAAAATGACTGCTCGTTATATGTCAGTGACATTGTAATACTGTATACGATTGCTTGTAAAATAAGCCAAACTTTGAACAACAAAGATCGTGATCTGTCATAGTATAATGTGCCTGTAGACCAGTGTCTATATTGTTTGTTCTACTGATCACTCATAACAAACTGCACAAACCTAGATCTGCTGGTGCTTAACGTGATGACAGATCTGGGTCTGTGCAGTTTATAATTGTACATGTACTTGACTTAAAAGTTAACATATATGGTAGATCACATATCATTGCAAACAGCAGGCAAAAATCAGCTTTGCTCTTTTTTTTTTCACCTGCGACTGCTTGTGACAACATTTCATGAATATGCATGAACAAAATTACATTATCAATAACACAACAAGCACTTACACCTGAAGAAAGTGCTTTTTTGTTGATTGAATAAGTTACTGTGTCCATTCATTAGAAATGAGGAAATCTTATCGCAGACAACTGTGGGTGAAACAAGAGCATAGCAGATTGAATTATGTCCATGGCTTGTTATGGTATAGATCAAAGAATATGCATATCACTGAACATCAACTATAGAAATGCTTAAACAGAGTTTAGAAATGAAAAGAACCCCAACCCCCAAGTTCATATTTTTAAATCTTAAGTTGTATGCTCTTCTGCAGATGTGTCAAATTCATGATTCTTGAGACCTCTGTCTTGATGTTTCTCTTGTCTCAGTAGTTGAGAAGACCAAAAGTTTATGATATATTTTATCAGACAAACATATAAGGCTATTTTTTTAGAATGCTTCTAATCCATCAAATTCTGCTATGATCTTGCCTTCAGGCTCAACTTACTAACCTTGCGTGTCCAGAAATCAAATTTCATTCCATATTTTGGCCTTCAAATTCACCAAGAAGTGGCAGAAATCAATATTCCAATTACTCCAAAGTTCTACATTTACAGCTTTTGTTTTCAAACACCCCCAACCCATCTTCCAAAAAAATGTTTGATTTTTGCCCAATTAAAAAAATCCACAACAAATGTTCTCATTTACCAGTTGATTTAATGAAATTGGATTCATACTGTCCGTAAATTGGATTCATACTGTCCGTAAATTGGATTCATACTGTCCGTAAATTGGATTCATACTGTCCGTAAATTGGATTCATACTGTCCGTACTCATTTATGTCACCTCAAAATGCAAACAATAAAGATCCTTATATACAGTAACAAACTGCACAGACCCAGATCTGCCAGTGCATAATGCAATAGCAGATCTGGGTTTGTGCAGTTTGTTGTTAGATCGGATTATAAATGAGTATATACGGTATATCCTAGCCATACATTTCTAAAAACAAAAAGTTAAAAAGATAAAGAAAGGTTTTTGTGTGGATCCAGTTAGTGGCTAATGTCTGCACTTTGTCAGTGAAGATACATACTAAAATCTTTGAACTAGTTTGAAACATCTATATAAAAGAACAAATTTCAATATCATTTTGGGTTTCGTTTCCATGCTAGCCATGAAGAATCTTAAACTTGAGAATCCAATATTGTCCCAAGTAGTGGATGTACCCGGTTTTGAGTCCAACTGCAGTCTGTACAGACCCAAATTTCCTGGCACATAATGATCCAGCAGGTCTGTATCTGTGCAGTTTGTTCAGAGTAATTAGTAGAACAAACAACATAGACCCAAATCTGCAGGTGCATTATGCTATGGAAGATCCGGATCTTTGTTTTTGTGTTTTTTTGCAGTTTTACAGGAATAAGTTAATATATATGATATAACATTAACCTGATTAGCTCATAGAATCCATCAATGTCCAGTGACAGTTAAACTTGATTCAGTGTGACAGTGGAACACATCAAGTTTAACAACTTGATTCAGTGTGACAGTGGAACACATTAAGTTTGATCTATTTCAGCCCTGTAGGACAAAAGTATTTTGATGTGGGCTCATTTAAAAAAAAGATTTGATGATTTATGACCATAAGGAAATTCTAAAAATTTGACCCTTTATTTTCATTCTTACTTTTAACAAAAAACTACACCATGGTTTTCTAGTACCAATGATTTTATGTTTATTTGTAATTGTTCATCTTTATGATCTTCTTCCATATAACTTTCATTTTCAATCAACACTATGTAGCCAGTATTATGCTGAGATGCTGCCAAGAGACTCAAATATATATATATATATATATATATATATATATATATATATATATATATATATATATATATATATATATATATATATATATATATATATATAAATCATGCTGAAAGGAATAAAGCATGGAAAGAAAGTATATATATATATATATATATATATATATATATATATATATATATATATATATATATATATATATATACTTTCTTTCCATGCTTTATTCCTTTCATCATGATTTATATACATGTATATTTTATTTTCATTTCCTCTGATCATTTTGGTTTCGGTTTAAAAATAAGAAACATTTTTTTATATCAGTATTGAAATTTATTTGGATTATTTGAGTAATTATTGAATATTTGGAAGCCATTATATCAATAATAATAATAATAATAATAATAATAATAATAATAATAATAATAATAATAATTAAAAAGAAGAAAGAGAAGAATAATAATAGCAATAAAAATAATGATGATAACAATAATATATGAAATTTATTATTATTATTATTATTACATGTATTATTATTATTATTATTATTATTATTATTATTAATACTGATATCCTATCTCTATACAGGTGTATGTATATAGTAATTCATGTGTCTGTCTGTCTTTCTAGCCAAACACAGAATCTTGTTAGTGCAAATAGGTCCTTAGTTCTTTTATGTCAACAATAGGACGGGGTGTATTATGTGGATGGCTTGTATTTCGAGTAAGGAAGAACCCAAAAATTTGACTGTTATTGACATAAATAAAGTAACAAACATTTTCTGCACAATACATGTAACTCAAATTCTCCACCGTCTAGTGGATGGATGGCTTGTGTTTCAGATTAGAAGGAACCGATGGATTTCACTGTGATTGAAATTTAAAATAATAAAAAAAATCTGATATGCACAATAACCAAGGTTTTCCAACATCTACAGTTACAAAACTTTGTGGATGGCTTGTATTTCAGGTAAGGGTTCCCCACATATTTGAAGAGGACACAATTCGAGGTCACTGATTGAAATAAGAAAAACATTTTCTGCACAATAAGTCAGGTTCTCCACTGTCAACAGCAAAGGTTTGTGAGAAAGTTTGACAATGGTTTTTTTCCCATGTTATTCCTCTACTACATATACTGGCTGCCATGTATTTCCTATCATATGATGAAAAATGGTATTAAACTTTTACAATTAAACCAATCAACTCTCTACAGTAAGCAAACTTTGTGGATGTCTTGCACTTGGGGAAAAGAAGAACCATATTGATTTTGAGGCATATGAGAGAATAAAAATGCTTTCTGCACACAAATTTCAGTTATCTCCCTTGAGCTCTTTTAACGATGGGGCATAACTTGCTAAATAGTATGGTCTTTATGCCAGCCAATCACATTTTGTCTAATGCAGTTAATATTACTAGTTTTAAAAGAAGGCCATTTTATGCTTGTAATCTGACAAATCACTCTGCCCCAGCGATTTCTTTATAGAGTTATTGTCTTTTTTTTTTTACTTGGAGCCTGATATGGGGTATGGTTTTTTTGGTTTTTTTTTTTTTATGGTTTAATGCCATTTTTCAGCACAATATAGGCTATACATGGCGGCCAGTATTAATGGTGGAGGAAGAACCCAGAAAAAACCTAGAAAGAACCACCGACCCACGAGAAGCTACTGGCAAGCTTTCTCACATAACTACATTAGCCGAATGTTAGACTCGAACCCACGCAGACAGAGGTGAGATGGCAGTGATCCATCACAGACAGCACTTTAGACCACTCGGGGCCCCAATGTGGGGTATGACAGAATCTTTGTGAACACAACTAGTCTAACAGTTTCAGTGGATTGCCATGAAACACTGTGCATTATGGTCATCATTTGAAGATGTGCCTATCAACAAGTTAGTATCCTACTACAATATTTATATTTACTTGAGTTATTGCCCTTGGTGTGTAACAGCTGAAAGGAGTTTATGATGGTATATTTTGAAGGCAGTTTGTTCATGCAGTTTGTTCATGGATGACTAAAACTTAGTGCATGCTAGTATTATGCTCATGAACAATTAACAAATCTTTGTGTTCATTTGAATTGAGTTATTGCCCTTTGTCATATGCAATTTATAAAACTAACCAAGTGTTTTCAAAGGGTGTTTTTGCCTTTTCCTTTAGCATACATGTAAGAAGTTGCATAAGACAATGCTACTACCCCAACATTGGCATCTGCATAGATAAAAGCATGTAAATATTACAGGTTTATTGAATTTCAAGCATTCTTTTTTATACTTTGTAGGCAACTGTTTGGAGACTGGGTTTATTATTTATACATGTTTTGGTTAAATGTTTTTTTACACTCTGTAGAGGTAGTGTTAAAATTGGAATCATAAAACTTGGTGGATGGATGGATCTTGATGAGTAATAAACATTCATCATAAAGTAGTTCACCATAAACCATATTTTATATTTAACCTTGAATCATTAGACTAGTTGATTGTGTTTATATCTCTTGGTATAAAACACCCATAGCAATGGCTGTGACCTACATTTCACATTTTATTGGCTTCAGTTAAGATTTTATAGCTGCCTAAAACAACGTGCATTTTGTTTGCTCATTTCACAATATCCTACTTAGGATCTGGGATCTTTCTGAGCACTACTTCCTCAATGCAGAAATAGGTCATTGTGGCCAATATTGTATTTCACTGGTTTGGGGTAGAGTTTGCATTGATGTTAATTGTGCTAGGATTGTGAAAGTGGTGATGATGAACATCTCTTTTGTGTGATACACTCTGGTTTCAGTAATTTTCATTTATTTCATATATGCTTCAAACCACAAAATTAGGACCCTTCCCCAAGAAACTTACTGATACGTTCCTAAGTGTTTAAAGCTTGTGAAGTATTCAATTTCTAATAAGCAGTGAACCTTAAAGTTGAATATTGCGAGCTTAGAGATTTTATCACATTTAGACCAAGGGAGTATTATGGGAAGGGTCACTTCAACCTTTATTCTTAAATGTGATCCATGTAAGTGTTAAAATTTCAATGGGGCCAGCGTTCTGATTCAATGAAATTGACAGGATATTCTAAAACAGGTTTGAGAAAGAGACAGATAAACTTCCAACCCGTGTCAAATAATCATTCTTCAAAAGTAAAAGTTATATAGCTTAGTTCCGAGATTCTGACTGACGAAACAAATGCTCGTCTTTGGAAAATATTTGAGAAACCACTAATTATGATGTTCGAGTGAAATTAAGACGTAGATCTTGGAACTAATGGTCATTTCGGTCGAATTTCTAAAGGCAGAAATTTTCTGAGAGAGAGGCGTTTGGCTCATGAAGAAGACTATGAAAGAACAGTGCTTTCCTCATTAAAATGGGTGGGTGTCTGTCTTGCTAGATGGACAGGGTTTAGTGCCAGAAGCACACGTTCTAAAGTTAACAGCATTAATGAAACAGTTTTCTGAGAGAAAAGGAACTAGACAGTCTAGAGACGGAGTCCGAACAAAAGGGGAGAAGTGAAGAGTTAGGTCCAAAAGGGGAAAGTGATGAGTAAAAAGTAAAAACTAGGAATTCCAAGAACGTTGGAACACAGTTCATGGGAAGGTGATGCAATCGGTCGTGGACACTGCACTCTTTTCACCACTCGTTAAGATAATGCAATAAATCCAAATTAGACACTGCTAATATATCATGTTTATATCATTTAAGTTGAATTGAAATTGCCATTAATATTTTGTTTGATTAAATTTGTTATTTTTCTTATCGAAATGGGCTCGTATTACATTATTTTTTTCCCAATAATCTTGATCAGTTCTCTGTTGATATTATATCTTTCACTCACACCAGGACATGATATCGAGGGGGGTCATTCTCTTTTTAACGTAGTTAAATCCAATTACCTACCCCTCATACTCTCATACTGAGAGAGAGAGAGAGAGAGAGAGAGAGAGAGAGAGAGAGAGAGAGAGAGAGAGAGCGCTGTTTGATAATTCAGCTGCATTATTCGTATTAACTATTATCTTTCACTTATTTGTTTCTTTATAATAGTCCATTTAATAAAAGAAGTGTAGAGTAGTTGGCATTGTTTCACTGCGCATGTACACATACAAAATCGTGTAATGTCTACTCATTGTCTTCCCTTGATGGTGATAACATTGGTAAATAAAGAAAATCATAAGTATCGTATACTGGTGTTACTGAAAATTAAAGAATGAAGAAAACAATAATGAATGAAAATTAGATTTAAAGTTCAAGCTGTCTCTGTCCTTCATTTGAAACTGTTGAAAAAAACTGCTAATACGTTAGTGCTAAAATGTCACTATACATGTATTCTCTGCAATCGTCTGCGATACATGTATAAGACTGAATAATCTCCATAAAGCAAAGATGCATGTAAACATGTATACAAGTACTTATACTTACTGATAGCAAACACATTTTAATCTGAACTGCAGCAAGATTGTAAAATACTGAAACTATTGTTTGATGAACAATTTCGTAATTAAACAAGTCGCAACTTGATTGGATTTTATGAACCTGTAAGTGCCGGAGGGATCACATGAGATGGAATTGGTCACGTGATGAGTCAGTCGTTAGTGCACAATCAGCTTGGATGCCTCAGAGAACAACTATAGTATGGGATATGCATGAAGACAATTAATTTGCATATGGTGGGCATGCGATCCCTCAAGCACTTACAGGTTAATAAAATCCCAATCATACTTCGACTTTGGTTTGTTTAATTGTGAAAGTTTATTTCGCCTGCAAGTGCGTCAGGATCCCATGTGATTTCAGAGCTTATACATCCAAACACAACAATGAAGAAATAAATAAAGTAAAATGTATATGTATGATGCTAGATAACACTATAATGAACAATATATAGGATTCTGAGACTGAATAAAATCTTCTTATAGGTGGGGCTTCCCAAGCACAGCACTGCTAAAATCAATGTTATCCGATACAGGTTTATGATAGATTTTGCGGAAAGTGCAGTCATTACTCCATCTTAATAATAGTATGCAAAGACAGTAAATCTTAGCTGCAGCAGTGCTCGAT
The DNA here is from genome assembly GCA_030141615.1 of Unio pictorum. Lineage (NCBI taxonomy): Eukaryota > Metazoa > Mollusca > Bivalvia > Unionida > Unionidae > Unio > Unio pictorum. Next base: position 3,798,360 of record JARLTB010000203.1, on the reverse strand, counting down.
GCAGCTTTTGTGCTGTGGGCCCTAAAAATGGATGTATCAATCCCTGTCTCTTTCATAACAGTCTTGATCCATCTAGCTATGTTTTTTTCAGCAACAGCTCTAAAAAGAGGTTGAATAGTTCTTAATGTTTTGTCATTTACCCAAAGGGATGATATGCTGATGTATTCTTGTAAGGTTTCAACTATATACCGTCTTTTATCATAATACGCAGAAAAAGTAATTTGTTAAAACTGTCGAGTAGGTTTACTTTGCTTCAAAAGGTCTCTAATTCTGAAGACAACTCTGACAACAACTCTATCAGAAAAGATAGTAATATCATCAATATTTATGACATGCAAAGGTTTGCATCTCTGGTCACTAAGTAAGGCCAACAGGATCACTAGTTTCTGAGTCACTTGTTTCAAAGAAATGTTCTCCAAGGGAACAATTGTTCCAGATGCTGAGGCAAAGTTCTGACATCACATTTTATGCCATATCTTGGCAAATATGGCCGGTTTTCCGCAGTTGATGTTCTTTGAGTGGATCGTGATACAAGGTCAAAATGTACTATAGATGAACAATTTGTCTCAAACTGCAGGGAAACAAGGCTGTCTTGTTCATAATGTTGCTACAAAAACCACTTCTGTACATTCATCTAATATCTTCTTAAGAACACGTCCCACCAGTCCCACCAGGCTGAAAGGTGGGAACATATATCAAATTTGGTCTGACCACGTCATAGAGAAAGTATCAATGGCCCACTCGTGTGGGTCTGGTCTATATGACACGTATTTGTAAAATTGATGATTCAATCTAAAGGCAAATTTATCAATATCAAACTGTCAAAATAATGCAAGAATTGAATTTAAACATCCACTCTGCATCATCATTGAAATTCCTAGAGAGGTGATCTGCCTCTGCATTATTCTTCTCAGGAAGATGGCAAGCACTCAACCAAATCTGTCTTTCGATATACCAAAACCACATATCACCGGCCATTTGAGCAAGCAATTTCTTCCTACCTCCCATTTTGTTCATGCAGGCAACAGCTACAGTATTATCCATGAAGCATGCAATTCTATAACATAGAGGTGACTCATTTTCGCAGTACTTATCAGCAACCATCCGTCTCAGTTACCTCTCCCCATCCGTTAAGAGAACTGTCACTTTTGATAATAATGTATGTGTTACCTCTGCAAATAGGCTTAAAACTGATCTTCACATTTGGATCCACCATTTAATTTTTTCTTTAGCATTGCTGGAAAGAGAAATTGATCCATCATAAATTGCCCGTATGCATTTTCATTAATTTGTATTTCTCCCTTTTCAAATGTTTGTTGTAGTGAGGGTCTAGTCTAAGCCTGACTCAATAGCAACCCGTGTGCTATTGTACTAATTCACGAATAGTCCAATGTTTCCGCTTCAACACTGTTTCGCAAACCTTAATCAATGCCTTGCCTATCCCGCGGTCAATCTAGCCGTCATATTAACGGAATTAAAGAGAAATCCCACATAGCTGATGGTATGTGTAGGTTGCAAAATGAATTTAATTGGGTGTATTGTAAAACCTAAATAGTCCAATAATACAGCAGTATGGTACACCTTGTTTTGACACTCCAAATATGTTGAACCTTGAAGATGACTATCATCCAAATAGACAACATTGAAATAACCTATCTTACGCAAGGAAGAATATACAGGCTTCCTTATTTTGGTGTATACTCGTGGTGTAAATACCGGTCCATTTGGTAAACAGTATATTGATAAAATTGTCCTTTCCCGTGAAAGCGTAAATATTTGTGTAAAGCGATGTCAACTGGAATAGAAAAATCTGCATCATTCAGGTTAATAGAAGCAAAGTAAGAATCTTTGCGAAACATTGTCAGTGTTGTTTTTAATGTTTCCATTTTAAAATTGTGATGTACCACATGTGCATTGAAATTATGCAGGCTACGAATAACGAATAACGCGGATGCTCCATCACGCTTTGCCGTAGTGAAAATGTTAGACAAGTACTTTACACAGGCAAAGATTATTCTCTCCAATACACTCCTCTTTTCAGCAGTTTATCAATTTTCGTTGTAATTAGAGTGAATTTTTTGTCAGAATGCTTGACTGCTATCAAGTTCGCGTCTATAACCCTTCATATCAGATAAAATCGATGCATCAGAGGTTATCTTCTGCCATTTTGTTATCACACCAAAGAACTTTACCGGCAACAAAAGTTTTTGGCGTATTATAAAAGGCTAGGAAACAAACTGTGCTCACAGGAATGGGAAAACTGCTACTATAGTTTTTTGTGGAAGATGCAACACTATTCACAAATCTTGACGGGAGTTGTAAGGTCTCCTCTTTTTGTTGTTCTGTGATCCCCGTTGGTATTGTTGCTGCTGGTAGGGGTGGGACCTGGCCTCCATCTTGAATTTAAAACAAAAAGACTTGGGTCCTGCTCGATCACCTTTATAATTTGAGTATCTTAGGCTGAAATTTGAGGCTGAAATGTTTCCAGACACTTTGCTCCCAATCTGCACTATTTTTTAAACTTTTGTAGACAGATCATCTGCACTATTTTTTAAACTTTTGTAGACAGATCATCTGCACTATTTTTTAAACTTTTGTAGACAGATCATCTGCACTATTTTTTAAACTTTTGTAGACAGATCATCTGCACTATTTTTTAAACTTTTGTAGACAGATCATCTGCACTATTTTTTAAACTTTTGTAGACAGATCATCTGCAGACAGGTCAGTCACCTTATTTTGGGGGTGCACAGAAAATTGATAACTGTAATGGAGATCTGGTTTGATCAGTTCTTTCCTCTTATGAAAATGTCACAAAATGCAGAAGAAAGCATCGCAATACATCACCAGCGTTTGTAAGCAATTTCTTGACATTTGCAGGTGTACCGTCGAATTTTACATGCAGTAATTCATCCATGAGCCCAAGAAGGAAAACACTAGTTTTAGATTTTTGGGAGAACTCACCCCGTGGAGAAGCCGTTCCGGATAACTCATACCGGGTGTTCGGAGAAGTCGCCACACTGCGCCTGGAGAAGTCGCTCGAAAGATCCTAGATACTAATTCTGAGATGTCGCCACATGGTTATTACAGCTTTATTTATTGTTGTGTTTCTTCACCTAAATAACTTATTAAATCCATAAAATGTGCCACTTTTCAACTTTTCCATTTGATCAACTCCGTATCTGTACTTCACGAAAAAGAAGCGTTCTCTGATTCATTTTACTCTTCTCCTCAAATCAATAGATGGATTTTAGTTGGAAAAAATAGAGTGGGTGTAAGCATGATGTGACGTTTGCAGTTTTATGTATGAAAGGGTTCCATCCAAAAAACCAAAGTCATCCTGCAGTGACTTTTTGGCATGGACCTCTATAATCAGAAATTAATTGAATTGATGCTGAGAGAGGATTATAATATTGTCTCCCTAATTTAACAATTAAGTCTGATTTTTTTTAAATGGAGATTTACTTACCATTGACGAATGTAATTTGAACTCAATAAAAAGAATCATTGACGCCTACTGAAGAAATGCTGTTGCTACTGAGTTCTACGTCATGTTCAATGCGCAGAATTCGGACGATTTATGAAAGCTCACTTGTTACTACGCCCATCAGTTAGAATATTTCTTCTTTTTTTGTGGCCAGGTTTCGAAATTTTATTAATTTTCTATGAAACAAACTATTTAAAGTTGAACGAGAAGTTTACAAAATATTTCACTACTAAATTGTCGATGCATAACAATCTAGATTACATTATTTTATTATATAAAACAACACCACAATCACGCGTACTAACGGGATGTTGTTACCTTAAATGAATATTTGAAATGCTCGAAGTACTTGGGACATAATGAGATCATCTTTAAAAACAACTTTAAATGCTACATTTAAATCCTGGACTAAACGGAATAATATTTCACATGGTCCGAATCAGCTTAAATAAAATAGATATATCCCTCATAAAAGTTAACAGCAATATTTGTTTAAAACGTTTTTTCGCGTTATTCCGCTATTTGTTGTTATTAAAAAAGATCTAACGAGTTTATATGACCACCCAGAGTTACAACTATAAATTATACATTTTTGAATTATCAACATTACACAAACACGATGAATGCAGAATGGGAAGGAATTTTTTAGTAAACAACGAACGAAAAACAATATTAAACGTAAGTGTGGAAAGCAAAATGTATATGCAGTTACATACAAAATCAAAGGTGCATAATAAATTGGTGTTGCAAACATTGAATGACAAGACGTAAACATGTCTTAAATGTTTTTTCATTTGATATATACTATCTTACTTTTCAAAGAAGGAGAATAAAAAGAATTGAGGACTGATTCAGTACCTATGTTAATATAATTTTACAATATAAATATCTGAGTTTAACAACGATATAAAGTAAGGATTTCAAAACAAATACCTTTTCCTACCAATAATTTTTTATTTTTGCCGTATAACTGTCAGAGATGAGTACTGATTGAAAACAACGGCGATGTTTCCCATATTATTCAGTACCAAGCGTAGGATCGTCTAAGTCTTAAAAGAGAATGAAAAAATATTGTATTCGGATACGCGCTAAACATATTCAATCAAGGAAAAGGTATTAAATAATCTAACAACCGTGTGACGACATCTTTGTTGCTAACAGTATTGTTCTAAGTACACATTTTTATCTTTTAAATGACTTTTTTATTTCAAAGATAAATATTAAATAGGTTTTCTGGGTGAGAAGTTTTGGGGTGACTTCTCTAACCATTTAGAGCGACTTCTCCAATCACTCTGGAGTGAGTGATATCTCCCAGGGCAAGGTTCTCCATATACCCTTTAGCAACAGTTCCTTGGAACATATGGAGCTTCCATTTATTTAGTAGCTTTGTTCGTTTTTTGCCTAAATATCCCAAAATTTAGGCAAACTTACATTTTGGTAATTTAGTGCAGATGTCACGTTTTACGTCACCGACATTACGTCACCAACATTCTCCAGATTTCAGTCACGTGACGAACTCGTTGGTAATGGCGTAGCCCCTTTTATCTGTTGATGCAGAATTTCTAATACATTTTGATGCAGCTAGAGGGCTATCATTTTGCTTATTTCTCCCCCACCCCCAACCCAGGAATGATAGCATTTTGTTGCAACCGTGATGGAGAAATCGTTGGAATTATCAGCTAAACCGTGCTTTGCTCTCTTTTGCAATATTTCTTGCAATAGTACATGCCTCGTATTGACAGGATACCTTTGGTTTTGTCCCAATTCCACCATTGTGCAAAGCTGTGCAAGAAACGACACTTAAAACGACGAAACAATGAAGTACAGTACAGTCATGCCTGTATAAGGCCTTTAAAATGGTAGAGGAAGTTTCTGCCCCGCGCTAATTTCAAATTTGCATGAAAAACTCAACTGCAACTTACTGGAATCGATAAATTTTAAAACTTGAGAGAAGCACAAAAGTGCTGACTCCCTGACTCTGGACCATTCATTGACGAATCACGTGACTAATTTCATATCGTGGGATCCTTTGGCACTTACAGCGGAAATAAAATAATAATTAAATAAATCTGCCATATCGCCTGTTTGGATAACCAATTAGCCGCGGTGGTATATTTTACCTTCGCGGCGCTAGCGAGTTTACCGATTGCTGCTTTTCCCCTCCAGTATCCTCTTGGAGAATAATAAATAGATTCCATGTTGTTATTAATTACCGGCACCTAACATCAATTTACCTTTCATAGCCGATTTTACTAACCATGAAGCCAACTTTTCTTTGAAGGATTTATCAGTGATAGAATCCAACGCATGAATTAATTTTACATCTGCGAGATGTCTGTGTTGCAGATTGCTGCTTTTATAAGCGACATCATGAGCATGACACGCCTTATCAATAGCGTTTATTGGATATTCACCGGGTTTGGGTTGGTTTTGATCATCGAGTCTGATATCGAGTCTAGTCCCGGGTCCACAATAACTATACCCTGGAAGGTGTATTTCTCCTGGATACGTTGCCCATAGTGTTCCCGGGAGTTTAGCTAGCTTGGCTGCAATATCACCTCCTCGTTTTTTTTTAAATCCTTGGAAACAAGTCTAAATTTGTTTGGTACTACATTGTACACACTTACCAGAAAGTGCTGATCTGTTATTTTTTAGTTGTAATCGTCGTCAAGTCATCTGTGTCAGTACGCGCCTTACATTTCACACAATATAGATCCATAATATATTTATAATAACATGAATGTAATTGATTATACAGCTACCCGACGACGAGAACCTATTAAACACCATGCGATGTTGCCGAATTCAATTAGAATGATTATAATCGGACCATCTGGAAGTGGCAAGACACAATTGTTACTTAATTTAATAACGAGATGGATGAAATGGGACAAGTTGTATTTGATAGCTCCGAGTCTAGATGATCAGCGATGTTACAATGTGTTAAAAGATTTTAACGACAAAGCGGTAGAAGAATCCGGCGAGGGTATTATTGAGTTTATAACCGATATCGATGAAGCACCGAGCATTGATGATATTAATGGAGATATTAACAATTTAGTCGTATATGACGATGTGATGTTAGATAATAATAAAAAAAACCTGCCAAGATATTTTCCAGAGGCAGACACAAAAATACTGATGTGATATATGTTACTCAACGGTACAATCAAATACCAAAAGTGATCAGAGATTACTGCAATTTATTGTGTGTGTTTAACGGAGTTGATACTCATACACTACGAAATATTCATCAGACCTGGTGCGGCGGTGATATGGATTATAATCAATTTAGAAATTTCTTTAGTCGCGCTCAGTCAATTCCACATGGATTTGTGACGATAAATTTATTAGATCCTCGGACGCGATATCGTGTCGGACTTGATAAAATATTCGGTTAAAATCGTTTACTGAATCTCGTAAAGAATTGTTAACCCATAGCAGCAGAGAGAGTGAATTCCAACGACAATGGCGTCTTTTTTTTTTTTGCCAAATGGACCCTTACAAGGAAGCCTTAGTTTACCAATTAGACCTTTCTATTAGGCATTTACTAGGAAGCCTCAGTTTGTCAAATATACCTTTCTATTAAATATTAACGAGAAGGAAGCCTCGTTGACGCCTACAAAGTTGGTCTGTTCACCCTCTCTGCTGCTCGCCCAGTGTCTTCACCCGTATGATGCGGAAATTCCTGGAACCATTGCGGGGGATGGGAGTTTCCAACTTCATGGACGATCTTCTATTAGCTACAGCTACATGGGAAGAACGCATACTTTTGCTGAAGAACAATGTAGTATGGACAGACGCATGTGAACGCGCATTTCAGACGCTAAAAGACAGACTGACGTCAGACGCCATAGTTAAATTGCCTGACGTGACACGGGATTTTGTTTTGAGGACAGATGCTTGTGACAAAGGTTTAGGTGCAGTGCTATTACAAGAACACGAGGGAATCTTATTCCCAGTTGCGTATGGTAGTAGGAAACTGTCAACTGCAAAAATTAATTATTCAGTGTCTGAGAAGGAATGCTTGGCGATTATCTTTTGAATAACTAAGTTCCAACGTTATCTGTATGGTAGGAAGTTTACTTTGGAAACAGACCACCAACCGCTGGCATATTTGGCCCAGGCGAAATTAACTAACGGTCGATTAATGAGATGGTCACTGTTTCTACAACAGTATCAGATTCAAGTGCGCTACATCAAAGGTAGGGATAATGTAGGAGCTGATTGCTTAAGTCGGTTAGGGATGTCTGAGGTGAATAAGTCACCTAAAGGACATATAACGGGAGCAGAATAGTTCTCCGAAAAATTTGGGAGAGTAAAAAAAAAACGATTTTACTCTTAACAAGGGGGTACTGTAAAGTGCCAAATTTTTCGTCAGTGAAATCCATTAATTAATTCTTAGTCTAGCCAACAATTAACTGTTATCTTGGGTAGAGCTTGCACGAAGAAATGTTTTTCTAACTCAGGTCACACTGTTAGAATGTTTATAGTAAAAACGAACTAGTGGTATGACAGGCCGAAAAGGAGAAATTCGCACGTAAATCTGTCAAAAGTGATTTGAGACAAATGACAGGGTGTTATTCCAACCCCAGGTGGCATTTTTGGCACATTGTTAGGCAGTTTTCCAAATGTCTGTAGGAATAGCGGTTATTCCGATTGGTCAAATGTGAAATCAGGGGTGGGTCGATCCCTGAACCTTTGGTTAAATATATACTCCGAACCAATTAATTTTAGTCAGTTTGGGAAGGACCTATGGAAGAGAGAACATTATTATTAATTCCGACCATAGGAGAGACTCCGGACGTACTTTAAGGAAAGACGTCCGTAAAATCGTGGTTCCAGGGAAAACTGAATTTAGAACGATTGTAAGACGCCAAAAACACAAGGTATTTAACTCAAATTCACATTTATCATGATGTAATTTATATGATGTTTCTTCGTTACAGATGCATGATCTGTTGATTTTGTAGGAATCGTTCACATTTATCATGATGTAATTTATATGATGTTTCGTCGTTACAGATGCATGACGTGTTGATTTTGTATGGATAGTTAGGTTATTACAGTGATTTAGTAATGTACTTTTGAATTCTGAATTAGCATTTTCACCTTATATACGTAGGTAGGTTAATGGGTGTTGTAAAAACCCGCTGTGTACATTTATGATTGGAAAGTGCTACATTAATTTTGAATTTATCATATTAGTGAATATGGATTGTGTGCTATGATATATTGCCTCACGTTACGTAATGATTTACGGGAATATATGTGACTTCCCCCAAATTCTGATGTCGATAATTAGCGGTATAGCTGTATTGATCTGAAGACTTGTGTAGTATTTGCTAGCCATATAAAAAGTATCACTGATAGTAAGATCTGATTGTTCGAACCAGAAAGACGGATGGACAATCTCAACTCTCAAAACCTAACGAGATACTTAGGGCGTTTTACCCTTTTCTTTTCAAAGGAAAATAGTTTGTTTGGAGAGAGAGAAATAGCAAGGAGGTCGAGATCCAAAGGAGGAGAAAAAGAATTTAGAAGTCAGGGTTGTGAGAATCCCACATTCACCCAGAGGGCAAGTTAAAGTCGAGATGCAAGCAGAAGGTAAAAACAGTCATCGAGCAAGTCATGTGAATTTACCAAGCGGTCCAATGTTAATGAACACTTGATTTCATGATAAAATTTGCTATCAGCCATTAACGGCTAAATTCGTCTATTTTATTAGTGTTTGAATTTTAATTAATGTATCAATTATTTTAAAACTTCGGTTTTAGAGTGCTTCTGAACTAAGAGTATTCAGAAGGAAAGAAAATTGTAATTTACTGTGTCTTTCTTCTCTTGATTCTATTTTGATTAAATTCTTTAGTTATCTTTACGGGGGCTCGGGTGTTATCTTTGTTCAAGATAGTGCCTCAGATTGCTATATCCATTCTATAACCAGGCAAATCGCACCATTGAGGTCATTCCTTAGATAACGAGTATTCACGGGAGGTGGCTTCTGGTGTTGTTTTTTCCAAGTTGCGCAATACCTCTGACCAGTGGGTTGTGCAATATTGTACCAATAACGCTTGATACCAACTACCCCGTTACATAAATATAATTTGGATTTTGTTTCTTGTACATTTTGAACAATTTAAAGGAACACATGACTGGTTTCTGAAATCTCTCATTTTATTATTTTATTGTTCATTTGGGTACAGTAACTTCTTTGCACAATATTCCTTGATATTTTTCTGTATTTTGTTTAATTTGAATAGGATTTAAGCACCTTCAGATAGCAGGATTGTTGTTTTTTTTTGTTTTTAAACAGATTTCCTGTTTTTTTCTTGACCTGAATCTGATTATGGAGACTGTTTTTTTTATCATATTGTCTCTGAAACTGTTTCTTAAAAGGTCTGTCCAGCTTCACAGTGATCCTTGTAATAGTATTTGTTCTGTATATTATTTAGCAGATGATCAATGTAAAGAGCTTTCTCATTGGTCAAAAGTGTGAACTTGCCCAATGAATCCTCATGTAAAGGAAACTAATGGGAATGAGCATGATTGCAAAATATGCCAATTCAAATCTTCCAGTGGTAACGAGTTTGAGTAACAGTTTTAAAAATGTAAGGAAATGAGAATGACTAAAATGCAAAGTCAATGGGAATGCAATTGGTCAGTCTTTAAGAAAACTGAAGACCAGGACTAGCATTTTGCAATTTCTGCCATAAATATTTGAATTACTGTTACCAACTCTACATTAGTGGCTAACATGTTGAATGAGAATTTATATAATCCAAACTGATTCACTTCCAGAATTTAAGCAGGGACAATGTATAGATCATTGGTGGTGGTGGTGGGGTGATGATAATTTGTTGCCCATGCCTATCAAAGATGGTGGTATCTTTGTGGACTTCTCATGGCCCACAAGTAGAATAATCTCTCAATGTTTGATGTGCCTACATCACAGATTGTACATTAAGATGTCGTTTGTGCAGTAAAATTCCCTTATCTCATGCATGTCTTATAACAGCTGTATAATGTTGTTTCATTTTATTGAAATGCTACAGTGGATAGTAAAGTGCTGTATAAATCATTTCCATTTTTCATTTGAAACCTTTTCAAATGTCTGTGATAGGTTGATGAAACTTCAGGTAAATACTATATAGAGAAACTCTGAAATTTCACTTTTCTGTGAAAGTTGTCGTCAAAATGTTTGTTAAATCTCACCACAAATTTCAGTGATATTTTGGTGAAATACCAGTAAAATTTCAGTGAAATTTCAATCACATTTTCATTGGGGAAACATTTATTTTGCAAATAATCCACAAGTCGTAAATGTATCCATAAATCCAGCTCCTTAATGATACAGATGACTAAGACCAGTCTTTCATACATTTTATATTGGGCCATGTTCATTTACTATATATATATATATATATATATATATATATATATATATATATATATATATATATATATATATATATATATATATATATATATATATATATATATATATATATATAACAATGGTTACCAGTCTGCTTATTGCAGGGGTAGCAATAATCATCAGTCTGGTTCACAATTGGAAGGTGAGCTTATCCACATAATATGATCATCTAAGAATCCTGATGGTTCAGCTTTATGGTAAGTAGTTTAAGATAATATAGATATATTTCAGTTACTGCTTGGACTGGGTAAAGTGATGCAAATATCTCATCTTTACTGATCATTGCAATCTCACCTCTGTCTACATGGGTTCGAGTCTTGAGCTTGGTCAATGTGGGTATGCTTCAGTTACTGCTTGGCTTTGGGCCATAGTGGAAACCGCTCACCATTACTGATCACTGCCATGTCACCTCTGTCCATATGTGTTTTGTCTCAGCCAATGTGGGTTTTTTTTAAAGAAAACTTGCCAGTAGCATCCCATAGTTCAGTGGATCTTAATGGGGTTTTCTGAGTTCTTCCTCCACCATTTATTCTGGACATCATATATTGCCTATCAAAGGAAGAAATGGCATAAAATGAACAAAACTAGCTGCTTGAATTGGTATTGTTTGACTGATTGCTCCAAGGGTTTTTATTTGTGCTCGTACTAGTATTGTCTTAACCACTGAAGCCACCACTGTTTGTTGTTAGTATAGTTTAGTTCTTTTGTGTGTTCTTTATTTTGGGTACTTGTAGACGTTAATACCTATAAATATGCCAACTTTGAGTCAATTCTGCAAATTTAAGTGACCATAAAAATCTTTAAGAAAACCACACAATTTTATACCTATGAAAATAAATTGAAAACCATGGGATTTAATATTTTAATGACTTTGATTATGTTTTCGCATTCAGACCACAAGAGTTCAATGCTGTACACATTTCATTCAGCTAGCATGATGAAACTTCATGAGTGGATGCATCTAGATATGTTAAACAGTTTTTGGAAAAGAAAAGTCTTCATGGCTTATGTTTACTGCTTCAATAATATTTATGAACTTTTGTTTTCAGAATTCATTTATTGGTTGTTGTTTTTTTTAACCATGAAACTTGATATTTGGATAAATCTCTGTTAGTAATGCACCCTTAAAAGAGCAAATATAGTCACTGTGACCTACAATTTAAGCATTGCTAACATGGGCAAAGTTTTTTTGTTTAAATTGTGACCCACATACGTCTATGTTATATAGATGATCTAGCCCACTCAGAATGCCCAATCTGACCATTGCACTTGGAGGTAGGAATAAATACAATGTATGCTTATTTGGTGCTCAACTTCAGTGGATAATTTTGACTTATGTGCTACAACAGGCTTGATGCCGATTTCAGGTAGGGGAAAAACATGTAAATCAACTTGAAATGCCATACAGTGTACTAGGTATTAATCATAAGGTCTTCTTCTTCAGCTTGCCATACAAGTGACTGATTTCATCATCAGAGAATTTCTCAAAATGAATCTTGTGAAATCATGGGAATACATTTTATCAATGTTATTGTTTATAAATATTTAGTTTTGAAACAAATATGGCATGCTAGAAGGATTTTCTTCTCTATTAAAAGCAAAGATATTACAGGATCAAAACTGAGCCAGTTACCTAATTGTATGAGTCAGATGGATATGGTGTTTGGTTGAATGCCAGGGATGATGTTGAATTATCAATATTAATGACTATATTGTGATTGGTTACCTTTAACAGGTTAACAATACCTTGTTCCTATTGATGGAGTACAAGAACTGTATGATGTATGCAGCCAATTATCAAGGTAATAATTTAAGCATGAATAATGCTGGATGTCACCCCAAGGATAACCAAAGCCTGTAACTTCCACTCAGTAAAATCTGGCATCTAAGGGTGGATTGATAATATTTTTTGAAGCAGTATTGTAAGAAAAGAGATTTGAAAAAAATAATACTCAACATTATTCACTGTTGTTTTAATATCAAATCCTTATCATACCTGTTAACCTTCCTCATATAGAAATGTTTTCTTCTGGACATGAGGTGTCTCCCGTCTCTTCCATTGCTTACTGAAATCTCCCTTGTACACAAACGTTTCTCTAAAGATTATATTTTGTCCAAATTTTCACACCTGGCTTCCAGTGTAGTATATTTATTGTCTTACTGCCTTTGATCACATGACCATGAACTGGCTGAAGCAGGGCAGGATGTTTTCATTGCTGATTTCAAGTAGCAGTAAACAACAACCCTTTGATTCTTTCAGTAAGGTTGGCTAGCTTCAATTTTTGAGGTCTGCTGGCATGGATTATGGCATGGATTGTGCTGTGTTTGCTCAGAAGTTATTTTGAAAGGATTAGAGAGAGAGATGACTCAGTATGAAAATAGCTTAGTCAGCATTAAACAGAGTTTGTTTGGTTTTCATTTTAAAGTTGGTCGAAATGTCTAAGTGTGTGATTTGCCCAATGCTAAAACACCAACATCTAACCAACTGATATATCACAAGAAATTGAATGAGCGATTGATACCAGAATTTCAGTGGTTTTAATCACGTTTAAAGGACATGAATATTTATTCATCCCTTCCTGTAAAGTTAATTTTCAAATCTGACATTGTGGCAAGAATGACATTACACATCATGAAGCATAATAAAACATTTTCTGTGTCACAGCATATAAACAATCACTAAAATCCATGTTTTCCAAATCTGCATCTAATGTGGATAAAGATGTGTGTGTGTGTGTGTGTGTGTGTGTGTGTGTGATTATGATTTTTAATGTAGTTTTTAAAAAAATTCAGTCATATCACAACGATGTCTGCATTGAGGTAGTTTATAGTGATGTCTAGCACTGGGGCATCATGCTGCAGACATGTAGCATGATGTCCCACCCAGTCACATTATCCTAACACCAGGCAGACCAGTCCTAACACTAGCCTGTTAATTCTGAGAGCCATGATAGGGACCTTTTAATACCATTTTTGTAAGTCTTTGGTATGACTCGGCCAATCATGGTTCAGAATTAGACAAAATTTATTGTCTGACTATGGTTCACATACCACTAGACTAAAATTTTAATAACTGGACCAGCTAGACTGGTTATCAAGTCATTTTGTATACATAGACTGCTGCACTCCTCTCCTTCATCTTTGATACTCATCCTCAGATGTCACAGATTCAACTCTTGGTGCAGTTGAAACCCATTTTCACCTGAGCAATCAGCTACTGAGAATCTGATAAATCCCCAAATGTAACAGAAATGGTTGTAAAGTATATCTATTGTTGCCAGGAATTTAATATGGTTCATTCATCTCACAACTGGGTTGCAAATACCATTTGACTAAATATTCAGGACAAGACAGTCTGATTAGATGGTGACCTCATATATCTATATTGATATGAATACATCTGTCCATCCTGTTAAGTTTATATTCCAGTCAGTGTTTCCAGCACTAATACTGTAATTTATGTTCCATGAAAATGTTTATACTCTTTTGAAGGTTGTGTTTTGGTAAATATCCAAAAGCTTAAACATGGATGTTATAGTACATGTGTCACACTATACTGACCTAAATTTACACTCAGATGCTTTTTCAGTCATAAATTTATTCCAATTAAACCAAATATACCTCATTGTGTTACCACCTTCTGCCAGAGATCATGTTTAACCTGAAGTTCAAAGGTCTGCCATCACTTGTCCATGGCATCATGTTCCATATGTCACTAGTATTCCAGTCTCTTCCCAGGATATTACTGGAAATGGTGATGAATATTTTGCATGCCAATACATCATTGAGAGATGAATTTGATGGGAGTTACAACTAGGCAGAACAAAGCTTGCAGTAATTGCTTCTGTTCCACTTGGCAATATCACAGTTGACTACACTAGCTTGGACCATGGTAATAGGTGGCATTTTCCCCTCAGTCAACATTAAATGGTTTTAATGATCTTGTCAACATAACCTTTTTCATCAGTCAAACAGGGGCATACTGTTCTGAGTTGGTGTTAAATTTGATATTGAAATTTAAGACTTGAAATAAAATAAGCCTTTACAATTAGGATCAAAATGGAAGGGTAATTTCCAATATAGTCAAGGACTATTAACTCTTGATCAAATGAATTTGCACATTTTTTTTTACAGGGTTTATAGTATTTATTATTGCAGGCAAATGTATAAAAATGTCCGATGCTAATTGGAAATCTATTGGCATGAAGGCATGCATTGTTGCCATTTATAATTTTAAAAAAGCAAGTCATTGATTTTATTTTAGTTTATGCTCATTTAACACTAGTAATAAAAGCATAAATCACATGATTATTGAAAAGGAATCGATGTCAAGGAACAGGTGTATCAGATTGGGTAAATATATAGGACTGAGCAGGTGCGGTTTAATGTATTATCATCAGAAGATTCTTCAAAAGCAAGAAACAGTAATGATTAGAAAAGTATTTGAGTAAGAAGATGCCATGAGGTTAAATAAACAGTTTGGGAAAATTTAGTACTCAGCTCATATCAATATAACTTGTGCTCCTTATAATCAACGTTCCCTCTAACTTGCATTCACGCAGCTGCTCAGACATCCCCGTGCAGCTGAATTGTCAATCCAACATTAAAGTTTGCTTGTCTCTGTAATGCTAGCACAATGCAGTGAGCATTTTGTGCACATGCACCATTCGCTTAGAGGGAACGTTGCTTATAATATGTATGATAATATGAGTTGAATAAAACCACATGTAGCATAGTGTTATATCTTTATTTCCTTTTAAAAACATTATTATTTGAAATGTTTGATCAGTATATACTGCAGTTTTGTATGTAATGCTGTTTTCACTACACCTTATTTTGGTACACAATGCTGTTCTCTCTAAACTATGGTTTGGTATACAATGCTGTTCTCACTACACCATGGTTTGGTACACAATGCTGTTCTCACTACACCTTGGTTTGGTACACAATGCTGTTCTCGCAACTATGGTTTGGTACACAATGCTGTTCTCACTACACCATGGGTTGGTACACAATGCTGTTCTCACTACACCATGGTTTGGTAGACAATGCTATTCTCACTACAACATGGTTCTGTATGGTCTGCAGTTAATGGACCCCAACTACCACATTATATAATGGGAGAGTTTTTTTATTTGAAGTTAGTTCCAGTTATGAAACTTGTACATCCTGATCTGTCTTTGCATAATGTTTCAGCAGATCTGGGTCTTTGCAACTTGTAATGACTGATCATTAGAACAATACAATTACATCATAGACCCTGATCTACTGGTACATTATGTAATGGCAGGTTAGGGTGCCTTCTTCTACTTGTACTTGACTTACATGCAAAAATGTATAATGCCAAGCATATGTAGTTTATGTTCATTGCTATTTATTTACAGTACATTCCTGGTTCTTCTGCATAAGCCAAAAGTCCCATTTTAGTTTTATCAATGTATGAGTAAGATTATTAACTGATTTAAAGAAGTGCTTTTTTTTTTAAAAAAAAATTTTAATCCCTAAATACATTAATTGTGGCAACACAATCAAGTGAGCAATATTGGGTACACTTGAGCATCTTTTTTTCTTATGCTTATTTGGCAGTATACTTTCAAGCACATTAATTGCTAAGACATTTTTTAACACATTGTTACAAACCATTGAAATGGACACAGATCATAGATAAATTACATAAATTACATAGGAATTGCATTATAGGTTTATAGGGGGGGGGTCCAATTCCAGATTTTTTGGGTCCATGGAACATGTAAAACTGATATTTTAGGGTCTTGGCTTGGCAGGCTAGAAGTCACATGACGTTCATCTCTGAAAGTATATGGTGCAGGTGGAGAGGTCAGTTTGCCCCCAGAGATCACTGTTGATACCTTTCATTGCTTATTTAAGTTATTCAAGCTTTTCTGTCCTCACCCAGCATTGTCTTTTCTCCTGTTATATCAATGCCAAAATAAGATTGATTGATCAAAAGACAAATGATGCCTACTCTTTTTGTTTTGGAACTTATAATTGCTGTATTCATTGCTAGTGCAAACTTTTAGAGAACTGGCTGGTTTTCTTTTTTCATTACAAACCACCAGAGAGGTTATGATTAAGTGCAAACTAGCCTGTCAAGTTTAACTGCAAACAACATAGTGCATAATATGCCTTGAAGTCAGGGTCTATGTTATTTGTTCTACTTATTACTACATGCAAACTGAGTAGATCCCGATCTGCCAGTACATTTTACAATGGCAGATCTGCCAATACATTTTACAATGGCAGATCTGGATCTGTGCAGTTTGCTGTTGGACTCATATAATATGAGAGTATATACGGTAAGCTGCACACCTCATTTATAAGAAAAATAACATAAAATTATCACTCTACCACTTTCTAGATGTAAATTCCTTCACTTATGTTACTCAGAACACACTAGCTATTCAGACACTGTGCAAAGCCTACATACTGTAGTGCTTTATCAAAAATTTTCACATGAGCTCTCTCAAAAATGTATTGTATGATACTACATTTTCGTTTACATAAAATTCACAAATCTGTACTCACTTCCAGACCATTTAAACATTACTAAAGCAAATATAATGGGTAGCTATCACTAACTCACAATAATCAGTATCGTCCCAACAGACAAAGGAAACAATTTCATATCTATTTCATACAACCCAATGAAATCCTACACATGTGGAAATTTGGATCACATGCAATCAGTTCTGCTAATGAATAACTGTAAAATTAAAAGATAATTTGCATAGCAACTCTACCATCAACACATTTCTATGAAATTGATGAAGATAGATTGCATAACAACTCTATCATCAACACATTTCTATGAAACTGAATAAGATTAATTGCATAGCAACTCTACCATCAACACATTTCTATGAAACTGAATAAGATTAATTGCATAGCAACTCTAACATCAATACATTTTCATGAAACTGAATAAACGATGCATAATATGGAACATAGTCATACCAAACAAATTTGCATGCAACATACAATTAAAAAAAAAAAATATTACGTGAAATTAAAATTGCATACCTTAATGCTGGTAACTTTAGAACTTGTGCCTCCAGCACTAAACCCTATCTTTCACACAAGACAGACACCTGGTCCCTTTCTTTTTTAACGAGGAAAGCACTATTCATTTCCTAGGCTTCCTCAGAGTCAAACTTCTCTCTCTCAGAAAATTTCAGATTTAATTTAAGTTCGATTAAGGATATCACATGAAATTCACATTACTTCCAAGGTGTATGCCTTATATTCACTTGGCCAATCATAAGCAGTGGACTATTAAAAAAATCCTAAGACAATCATTTGTTTCATCAGTCAAAATCTCTGAACTGTATTATTTAACTTTTTCCTTTGAAGAATGACTATTTGACATGGATCGGAAGTTTAGCTGTATATTTCTCAAAATCGTGTTAAGGTATCCACTGAATCAGAACACTGGCCCCTTTGAAATTTTAAGACTGACATGGAAGAAGTTAAGAATAGACGTTGAAATGACACTGTTTCTAAAAATCCAGTTCCAATTATGTCTTGCAGTCTTAAAAAAAAAATTATTTTTAAAATAATTAAATATTTGGTGGATGATATCACTTTCAGCATTAATTAATGATTTATTTACATAATTGTACATAATTATTTTTTTACCAGTCTCAAAAATGTAGAACAAATGCTAAAACAGTCTCAATGCAATAATAAAAACAACACCATCTAGTCTTCAATTTTGTCAGGATCATCTGTCTTTCTGTCCGTCAGAGAAAAGATTAAGGTTTCATTGTGTACAAAATCTGCCAAAACAAATTAATGATGTTGAAAAATATTGACCCAGTCTTGATGTTATCAGGTTACCCCCTGGCCATAAGTTTAACATAGGACTGGCCAAGACTGTCAAGTGCTCATTGCTTGGCCTGACCCGACTACTGGTACATAGTTTTTGTTTACCTGTAGTTGTAAGTGTTGAGGTTAAGCAAATATTTGTCATTCAAGTTTTGTGTTTGCCAGTTTTAAGATAAAGCTAGGGCTGCCCACTGTTGTCCTTCTGTTTATAGCTCAATTTGAATTGTAAGATCAGAAATAAATTTTGTTGTATCTTTTGAGAGTACAATCATTCTTCATCACAAAAAAATTACTGCATTGGTTATTAACAACTTGCAAAAGTACTACTGTATCTGATCTTGCACATTCAAAATATCCTCTAACAGTGGTTCTCCAATTTTGTTTTTCATGCTCCATTTGAAAATTGCTGAAAGTCTCAGCAGACCAGTTATTGACTTTTCTTAATGTTGTGGATTGTAAGGAACCTTTCCACAGACCATCTGACTGGAAAATGTGAGACTATCAATAGTCCACATACCTCAGTTTGCTTATTTCTGCTCTAACAGCTTTTTACGTTTTCAGTGTCAGTGAAATGAAATAAACTCCCCCAGTAGTGTCTAAAAAAAATTCTGATATTCAGAATGTTCAAAAGATGAAGACATGTTGTGACTGCTTTTGCAACACACAGCAATGTCTTATAGCCTATGCAACACAGCGATATCATCTCAGACTGGTTACTGTCTTTGTAACACCCAGCAGTATTGTCTCATACTGGTTACTGTCTTTGTAACACCCAGCAGTATTGTCTCATACTGGTTACTGTCTTTGTAACACCCAGCAATATTGTCTCTTACTGGTTACTGTCTTTGTAACACCCAGCAGTATTGTCTCATAATGGTTACTGTCTTTCTAACACCCAGCAGTATTGTCTCATACTGGTTACTGCCTTTTTAACACCCAGCAATATTGTCTCTTACTGGTTACTGCCTTTTTAGCACTCAGCAATATTGTCTCATACTGGTTACTGCCTTTTTAATACCCAGCAATATTGTCTCTTACTGGTTACTGCCTTTTTAATACCCAGCAATATTGTCTCATACTGGTTACTGCCTTTTTAACACCCAGCAATATTGTCTCATACTGGTTACTGCCTTTTTAATACCCAGCAATATTGTCTCATACTGGTTACTGCCTTTTTAATACCCAACAATATTGTCTCATACTGGTTACTGCCTTTTTAATACCCAGCAATATTGTCTCTTACAGGTTACTGTCTTTTTAGCACCCAGCAATATTGTCTCATACTGGTTACTGCCTTTTTAATACCCAGCAATATTGTCTCATACTGGTTACTGCCTTTTTAATACCCAGCAATATTGTCTCATACTGGTTACTGCCTTTTTAATACCCAGCAATATTGTCTCATACTGGTTACTGCCTTTTTAATACCCAGCAATATTGTCTCATACTGGTTACTGCCTTTTTAATACCCAGCAATATTGTCTCATACTGGTTACTGCCTTTTTAATACCCAGCAATATTGTCTCTTACAGGTTACTGTCTTTTTAGCACCCAGCAATATTGTCTCATACTGGTTACTGCCTTTTTAGCACCCAGCAATATTGTCTCATACTGGTTACTGCCTTTTTAATACCCAGCAATATTGTCTCATACTGGTTACTGCCTTTTTAGCACCCAGCAATATTGTCTCATACTGGTTACTGCCTTTTTAATACCCAGCAATATTGTCTCATACTGGTTACTGCCTTTTTAATACCCAGCAATATTGTCTCTTACTGGTTACTGCCTTTTTAATACCCAGCAATATTGTCTCTTACAGGTTACTGTCTTTTTAGCACCCAGCAATATTGTCTCATACTGGTTACTGCCTTTTTAATACCCAGCAATATTGTCTCATACTGGTTACTGCCTTTTTAATACCCAGCAATATTGTCTCATACTGGTTACTGCCTTTTTAATACCCAGCAATATTGTCTCATACTGGTTACTGCCTTTTTAATACCCAGCAATATTGTCTCTTACTGGTTACTGTCTTTTTAGCACCCAGCAATATTGTCTCATACTGGTTACTGCCTTTTTAATACCCAGCAATATTGTCTCTTACTGGTTACTGCCTTTTTAATACCCAGCAATATTGTCTCATACTGGTTACTGCCTTTTTAATACCCAACAATATTGTCTCATACTGGTTACTGCCTTTTTAATACCCAGCAATATTGTCTCTTACAGGTTACTGTCTTTTTAGCACCCAGCAATATTGTCTCATACTGGTTACTGCCTTTTTAATACCCAGCAATATTGTCTCATACTGGTTACTGCCTTTTTAATACCCAGCAATATTGTCTCATACTGGTTACTGCCTTTTTAATACCCAGCAATATTGTCTCATACTGGTTACTGCCTTTTTAATACCCAGCAATATTGTCTCATACTGGTTACTGCCTTTTTAATACCCAGCAATATTGTCTCATACTGGTTACTGCCTTTTTAATACCCAGCAATATTGTCTCTTACAGGTTGCTGTCTTTTTAGCACCCAGCAATATTGTCTCATACTGGTTACTGCCTTTTTAGCACCCAGCAATATTGTCTCATACTGGTTACTGCCTTTTTAATACCCAGCAATATTGTCTCATACTGGTTACTGCCTTTTTAGCACCCAGCAATATTGTCTCATACTGGTTACTGCCTTTTTAATACCCAGCAATATTGTCTCATACTGGTTACTGCCTTTTTAATACCCAGCAATATTGTCTCTTACTGGTTACTGCCTTTTTAATACCCAGCAATATTGTCTCTTACAGGTTACTGTCTTTTTAGCACCCAGCAATATTGTCTCATACTGGTTACTGCCTTTTTAATACCCAGCAATATTGTCTCATACTGGTTACTGCCTTTTTAATACCCAGCAATATTGTCTCATACTGGTTACTGCCTTTTTAATACCCAGCAATATTGTCTCATACTGGTTACTGCCTTTTTAATACCCAGCAATATTGTCTCTTACTGGTTACTGTCTTTTTAGCACCCAGCAATATTGTCTCATACTGGTTACTGCCTTTTTAATACCCAGCAATATTGTCTCATACTGGTTACTGCCTTTTTAATACCCAGCAATATTGTCTCATACTGGTTACTGCCTTTTTAATACTCAGCAATATTGTCTCATACTGATTACTGCCTTTTTAATACTCAGCAATATTGTCTCATACTGATTACTGCCTTTTTAATACCCAGCAATATTGTCTCTTACTGATTACTGTCTTTTTAGCACCCAGCAATATTGTCTCATACTGGTTACTGCCTTTTTAATACCCAGCAATATTGTCTCATACTGGTTACTGCCTTTTTAATACCCAGCAATATTGTCTCATACTGGTTACTGCCTTTTTAATACCCAGCAATATTGTCTCTTACTGGTTACTGTCTTTTTAGCACCCAGCAATATTGTCTCATACTGGTTACTGCCTTTTTAGCACTCAGCAATATTGTCTCTTACTGGTTACTGTCTTTTTAGCACTCAGCAATATCATCTGATATGAGTTCAAATTCAGTGCAGCATGTGGGATTATTTTCACCTAAGTGGCAGGCATCAGGAAAAATCCCCTCAATAGTTCCAGTCATTTGGTGTGATATGGAATTGGATATCCATGTCAAATACTAGATCAGCTATGCAAAATGAAATGGGTTATAAAAAAAAATATATTATAGAAATACAAAACTAAAATTTTCCATTCTAGTGATTAGATAAAACATGCCTCCTACTTACAATATTTTTAAATAAAAATTAACATGGATCTTCCCATTAAATTTGAGCATCCATTAATAACCCAAGTTACATGGAAACATTATCTTTTTGTATCTAACAAACAACTGAGTGTAAGCATCCATTTCAGAATGGAAGATCCCATTTATTATAATAATCGGCACATCTTAATGGAAGATCCCATTTATTATAATAATCGGCACATCTTAATGGCACAATGTATGAAAGGAAATCATAGATGAAATGGTATTTTGCCACTCATGTATGTGACACCAATACCCACACCATACCTACTGTAAAACCTGATCGTGTCCCTGGACACTGTCCAATTTTGTAAGCTTCATGAAGCAGCTTTTTGGTTATATATGACCAGAGAAAATCCTTGACTTTCTAAATAAATGCAATTTATATTACAAGTGTTAACTTCAGAGAGCTTGCCTTGTTAATGTTTTTTTTCCTTCATTTTATATACCTCTTAAAATTTTTTAAAGTCTTTACTTTTTATTTCTTGTAACAGAAAGATTTTTTAAAATTATTTTGAATAGTTCATCTTGCAGAAGATTATAGCAATGTTAAGCTTTACATTTCTTACCCTTATTTCTTTCTCTGTGTAGCCAGGAATGTGCTGGTGTGTCATTAAACACTAGACATATATCAAAACATAGAGGTGATTTGTAGCTGATGTGTATGCAGGCAAAGCAGTTTTAGATTTTTCATCTTTTATGCTCCATTTTATTCTTTTAATGACTTGAAATAAAATTATTCTACCATTAAAATTTTTACAATTTCTTCAGATGAACAGGATTTGATAGAAAGAAAAACATCTTTACTTCATGTTTCTTGTTTTTGTTTGAGAGTTTCAAATTTTTGTTTACCATGTCTCTTTATTATATTAATTGACAGAAATACTTTGGGGAAAATTGCTGCTGATAGCTATGTACCGGTTAGAATAACATCCTATATTTTCATCCTCTAACCTGGCAGAAATATTTGGTGGTAATTTACTGGTTCATTTGATGCATTGTACCTAACTGGCCCTCTGAAGTTTAAGAAAACCTTGTACAGTATATTCTGTAGAGAATGAAATGTATTACTGAAGTAAATATCAATATCGATTACTTTTCATGTGGTCATTCTCTCGCTATGTTTGATCCCTGCAATTTCACATTTTTAGTGGTTTTCCTGCTTACAAAGAGCAGACATTTACTGTTAGCTTTTATGAATCATGACTTAAAGCTGTCACAATCATGGCATATGCAACGTCAACATTAATATTATTTTAAAGTTTTGTGCCATTAACAATTTTACAACCTACCTATAATTGCTTATTGTTTTGACACTAAATAGCTAGGATTGTGCTTATGTGTCATTAAGCCACATACATACATACATACATACATACATACATACATACATACATACATACATACATACATACATACATACATACATACATACATACATACATACATACATACATACATACATACATACATACATTGTTTTATTGCACCATTTTACAACATAAATCTCCTACAGTGGTGCTAATTTCAGATAAAATTCACGATATGAGTGAAATAATATTTTGAGGGTTCATGGAAACAAAAGATCAAAACTGTAGTGAGAGTTTAATAAATTTCATTTTAATATTTGACAGATTCTTATTTTCTAGTACTGTCTCATTTTGACATCAGTTAATGTGCCAGTAAAATTATTGATTAGTACTTTACAATATTGAAGAGGAGATACAAAAGAACATCTTGGGGTAAGCAGATAAGACCATATATAGATCTATAGATTTAGTTGGGATCATTTGTCAAAGCTGTTATCTACAACAGATTACATAGAATTGCACAGGTACTGACAGGTAAAAAAAATCAATTATCTTTGCCTGGTTTACCTGGCCAAGGCTCCACTACAGCTAGAGGCAAACAAAAACTGAACAATTGTAATTTGAGAATAGCAGTATTAGCCAGGGTTTTGTGGATATTAAAGTAAGATTTTGACTGTATCTAAATAACACAAACTCTTGTGAGATTTGTGATAAAAAGTACAAATTCATACAAATTCATAGACACAAAATTTAACATTTATATTTTTCCAAATTGCTATGTTCTATCACTTATTTTTTTTCTAATAGCAATTCAATTTTTCTGATTTGAAAGACTAAACCTGTTTTTGCAAGAGACAAAATCAAGCCTTCTTCAGTCCAGCCACTACTATGTTCTGTTCAGAGTTTTTATATGATTGTGTTTTAGTTTGACATGCTGGGCCCTGTTGACAATTAAAGGTACTTTTGTTCCAAGTTTTTCATAAAACCTCTTACTTAATTACCAAAATTTACAGTTTTTGGAATATTCATAATATTTTCAAATATAACCACTCTGAAAATCACCCAAACACACTAAAATAATGTATTATATTTTTAATCCCGACCTATATTTATCCTGATTTTATAGAAAATTTTTCAATTTTTTTTCAATTTGAAAATATTTGGCCTTAGAATTCTGAAAATCATTACTTTTTAAATTTTACTTTACTCATATTTTAATAGGAGCCTTCATGTGTTATCTAATGATCTGTCAGTACTAAGATTACTACTGGTCAGCTGTGGTCAGTATGGCTAGCACTGGTCTCAGGATCTGATCTGTCTGCCAGTAATTAGATAATTCTTGCACAGCCCATAATGCTAATGAATCAGTCTCAACATTGGAGTTCTTAATAAAGATATCAAGATCTAGACCAATGTCTTTTCATGGTGTAACTTCTTTTGAATTTTTTCCTCACTGTTCTTTGCTTTGAACTCAAAGGGGCCCATCCATATCAATCACTGACCATATCTTCCCTGGAGAACTTGTCAGGATAGTACTGGATGATACCATATTAACCCATGGAAGTTTTTTTTTCACCTCCCTTCTTTTTTATGTCAACAGTTCCTTATCAACCAGTACAATTGCTTATATATAAAAAGAGCTCATAGGAAAAATTAAGTTACAGTAATTATAGATCATAAGACTCTTTATTATTTCTCTTTACAGTGCTTCCAAAAATATGTCAATTATAATTTCTTTTATGCATCTGCCGTTTAAAAAAATGATCTTTTCTTTAATCAGAAAATTGGTAGCCTAGATCTTGTTTGTAAAATAGACCATTTTATTAGACACTGTATCTACTTGTGTATAAGTGTGATTCAACTGCACAATGCACAGACCTAGATCTACCAGTGCATTATGTACCAGAAGATAATGTCTATGCAGTTTGTTGGGATTAACTAGTAGAACAATCAAAATATATCCTGATCTGCCAGTGCATTATATCATAGACATAGCTTACAGTTGGACAGGACTTGTAAGTGAGTAAATACAGTCATAAAAGGTAGCTTTGAAATTTATCTTTGGGAAGTTAGAATTTAAATGTCATAGATACCATATCATTTTGTCCAAGTGTAATTTTAGGGAGACCTGATCTTTTAATAAGCTTTGTATTTGTGATGCCATATAAACTCGCTTGTAAGTGAAGCCCAACTCCAAACTGCACATTTCCAGATCTGCTGTTAATCAGCAAAACAAGTAGCATAGAGGCTGATCTGCTGGTACATTATGCAATGGCAGATCAGGTCGATACTGTTTGTATTTAGGCTTAGCTTGTATGAGAGTAGCCATATTGCTCAATCCATAAGTAACATATCACTTATAAACCCTGTAATGAAAAGTATTGTAATTCAGATTCTTTCTGCAAAATTTGTCAAACATGGAGACACTGTGTAATTTATATGCCTAATAGCAGTTATTTCTATCACTGTTGACTTATCCCAACAATGATACTGGTGGGGGTGGAGACAAGTCAAGTTTGTGCTGAAATAAATGGTATCCTGGACATGTGTTTCCTATGACACCAACACCCACATGCACACACGTAGACTTAGAAAAAACCTGCGACAAACTGTTATTTTTTTAAAATGAATAATAGTCTTGAGAGTAATATCAGAAGATATGTTATTTAAATAGATGTAAATAAAATACAAAATAAATGCATCTCTTTATGAGGGCCCTGACATGATACTTTGTATATACATGTAGTATGCCTAGAAAATGGTCCCGGAGACAGTCCTGTAGTCTTCCTTAGCCTGAGATGTCATGCCATGTTGCTAATTCAGCCTTGCCCAGCAACTGACATGAATATTCATGAGGAAATATTAAAAAGAGCCTATACTGTTATCACCATATGTCAGTAATTAACGAATTTACATTTTTTCGACCATGATCCAGTTGTCTTGAATAGGTTAGCTAAAGTCATGTGATGGTTTCATTATGTTGTGTTATAATATGGGTTATTGTGATGGATTCATTATGTCTTCTTATAATATGGGTTATCTTACGTCATGTGATGCTTTCATTATGTTGTGTTATAGTATGGGTTTTTTCAGGTCATGTGATGATTTAACTATGTTGTGTTATAGTATCGGTTATCTTAGGTCATGTGATGGTTTCATTATGTTGTGTTATAATATGGGTTATCTTAGGTCATGTGATGGTTTTATTATGTTGTGTTATATTATAGGTTATCTTAGGTCATGTGATGGTTTCATTATGTTGTGTTATAGTATCGGTTATCTTAGGTCATGTGATGGTTTCATTATGTTGTGTTTTAGTATGGGGCACTTTAATGGCATCATAATGCCAGACATGACGTAACTATTTGCAGATAAAGCAAGGTAGTGATCTGATGAAATACATTTTAAGTATTTCTTTCTCACATCCTCTTTGCAAAATTATAGTAGAATAAATAATGTTTGGGCTGGCAAAAAGATAAGGAAATATCAGTCTTGGAGTTACATTGCTTGTTTTTTTTCCCCGTTTTTTTTTGCTTTTCAAGGTCTCCGAAAAGACAAATGATGTTACCCCTTGACTTGTATTTTATGTCTTAAAGCCAACGACGATGTAGATTCCAATATTCTATTCAGTCTCACTGGTGACTTTTGTAACATCCCTTTTAATACATGTAGTGTTGATAATTTGAATTGAATAACCTGCATTATAAGTGAAGTTACACAGTGATGTGTTAAATGAGGTTTGTGTTACAGTACTGCATAAAACACAAAAGT
This sequence comes from Unio pictorum, assembly GCA_030141615.1. Classification (NCBI taxonomy): domain Eukaryota; kingdom Metazoa; phylum Mollusca; class Bivalvia; order Unionida; family Unionidae; genus Unio; species Unio pictorum. The sequence goes on along the minus strand of JARLTB010000203.1, from coordinate 3,770,727 downwards.
GAGTTTTTTTTATGATTTCTAATCACAATATAGCTGCTATTTATTAGTCAAAAATAAAATTTACTTGAAAGATGAAGCAGTTACAGAATATAATTTACTTTATTTGAACCCTTGACTAAGCCAGTGTTATAGAAGGGGTGGGAGTATGTTGAATTGAATTATATTGCATTTTGTGTAGCAGTTTACTAACATGCCCCTCAGTCAGGAGTACTATTGCAGACTTGAGAAGTGAGGTATATTTCTAATTACATTATTCAGTTGGTCTTGATTACACAGGATGCTGTTATTTTTCTGGGTTATTACAAAAAACCAAAATTATTGTGCGATGGGTGTCAGTTGACTTAAAAAAGAAAAAAAAACAAGAAGAGAATAATTTTGGGCAACACTAGATGAATAAATGCTGTCATGTACATAACACTATGAGATATTAATAAGTAATACATTTACATATTTGCCTCCTGGCTCATCAGCTGTTTGAAGTGAAAATTGCAAAATTCTGTTCTCTGTATATATAGTGGGATAAAATCTCATAGCAGTAAGTGACCCGAGCTGTTCATTTGTAATTGCTGTTGGCCATTTCCATTTCACTTATACGAATGTGAGATATTATGATTTTCGTTTTGTATCCACTCTACTTAATTACTGTCGAAACTTATCTACTATGGCTGATGGCAATTAGATCAAGATAAAACTGGTATGTAGACATAAAAGAATTGATGTTGAATGTGTATTACCTTTACATATTAATCTCAGCATACAGTATCAAGTAGCTGAAGTTTTGTATGGATTTTATACATTAAAACCACAGTGTATACCAAAATAAAGGTTCTCTCAAAACAGGTGCTCCTGCATTATACTAGTCGTCACATTATATAGCAGTTAACAAGTGCATAACCTATGTGGCCTTTTAAAATGGTTTTTCAAAACAGTTTTACTGTATTATTTCTTAAGAATATTATTGTCTGATAATAAGCCACACACACACATACACACACACACATACACACACACACACACACACACACACACACACACACACTTTCACAATCTATTAAGCTGTTATGTCTCATAGATTTATCTTGGAAGAAGTACTGCACTTTAGTTGAACATGAATTTATATAAATAAGGGAATTCAATAGCTGTTGAATTATATATATATATATATATATATATATATATATATATATATATATATATATATATATATATATATATATATATATATATATATATATACACATCAAATTTGCATCAGATTGGAAACAATATTTGATATGTGATAGCACAACAGTACCATTCATTCAGTAGTACAAGATTTTTTTGTCTTTATGCAGCTAAAGAACTCAACCAAAAACATACTTTTGACACAAGAAAGCCAAACACCTATACATCATCTGTCAACTGAGTGATGGGCTTTTGTCATTCAAATGAGTGAAGAGCAGGCTAAGTGGTCACATGACTGCAGTCCTTGAATGGTACTGGCTGTTCTGTCAGATGGTCATGGTTTATGACTACCAGTAGGAAGAAATTGATGTATACCTTTAGTAGTTCTAGCTTGTCTAATTATGGCATGACTGAACTGACAACAAGGGATTTACTCCAACAGTCACTGGATTTATTGCCACCAGCCAAGAAATTTGGATAACTTAATCAAGGTATGTTTATCTGTACTTTTCTATTATGATTCAATTACTGTTCATTTTATTTTACTTTCATGAATTAAAAGTATGGCAACATTTTGCTCTATATTGATTTAATATATTTACTGTGATAGTATCAAAAGTAGTAAATATATATGCTGACCATTTAGCAAAGAATTCATATATATAAATTATGGAAATCATGGAAAGAATATATATCAATTAGTGGAAACATGGAGATAATATATATAAAATGTGTTTATAAGTTGCAGTATTATATCTCAGAGATGTTTTGTAATATTGAATTTAAAAAAGACAGTCATCACGTTTTATCACAGGTTCTGTAAAGATAACCTCTTTCTTAAGTTCTCTTTTACAGAAACATTCTCACTATACATTTATCTACATTTTTATTCCATGATAGAATACAAGAACATTTATACTTTAGATTTTATGTTGAAATTTATAAGGGGAATATCATTTTATATTCACTAAAATACTAGCTTGCCCCCATCCCCTTATTTTTTGGGAACATGGACCTTGTCTCTATTATGCTTGATATAAAACTAATCTTTGATCACTCATGTAAATAGGAAAAGGATGTGTCTTTTTATAATCCAAAATGTCAAATCAGTTCACTTTGTTTCTTGAGGGTTCAAATTTCTTGATTTTGGATTGGTGTATAAATAGAAATTCTAATAGAAATTTCTAATTCATTTAAAATTAATTGTTTTAGTAGCTAGCACTGGTCTATAAATTAGTATTTCTTCTGTGAAATGTTTATTTCTTCTGTGACTGACTTTTCTCAATAGGAAGGAAAGCCTAGGGTACATCAGTAATTACCATGATAATAAATACTGATGTCAACAATTTAAATTTTAAATTGACTTTTTCACAAATTATAAATCCTTATAGAATCATAACAATTTTGCCAAATCTTTACATCTTTATTTAAATCATTTACAATATTCCCACATTACAATGCTTTAATTTGTATAGCATTCTTGTTCTAATGTATGTAAGGTTATTTATCAAGTTTCATTATGTTGGAAAATTTTATGTATATGTACTTCATTATAAGTTGGCCTCAATAAGGTAATATGCTATATTGCTCCAATGAACTTCATTATAATGGGGAAATACAGTGCATGTATAATGTACTTCATTATTAGGCAGTCCCATTATAAGACAACATGTCCTATTTAATATAGTGGGTATCATTATAATGGGGAAATACTATACATGTATAATGTACTTCATTATTAGGCAGTCCCATTATAAGACAACATGTCCTATTTAATATAGTGGGTATCATTATAATGGGGAAATACTATACATGTATAATGTACTTCATTATTAGGCAGCCCCATTATAAAATAGCATCCCCATTTGATATAGTGGGTATCATTATAATGAGTGAATACCATATGTGTACCATGCACTCCATTAGAAGGTAGCCTCATTACAAGGCGATATATTTTTAGCCCAAATGGACAGTGTTATAATGAAGGAAAACTATTAAGTTCCTTTGTCACATGAGTTCATCAAAGAATATATATTCATTGTGTGCAAGTTGAATATTTTTCACACAATACATATCTTGCATATAAATAATCAAAAACTTTAAATTCTCTTATGTCTCTGTATTATTAAAAAAACAAATTGATGCAAACCATCTCAAAATAAAGCAAACTCCAACAAGTTAATTTATTGGAAGTAAAGACAATATTCAGAAGGATTTCATTAGTTATGCAATTTATAAAAAGCAATATCATACATGATAAACAAATTTTTTAACATTTGATAGAAGGGATTATTTGATCCTTAGACTAACCTTACCTGCAGATATTAGTTTTACTGCAAGCATGTTCTTTGAACTATATGTTTCATTTATGAGAAATAGTAGAACATTTTATTTGTCATCCTTTGGGCTTATTGATGTACAAAAGGCCCAGTGTTAGGGTCCATCCTGTGATAGATGTACAACAGGCCCAGTGTTGGGATGTATCCTGTGATAGAGGTACAAATGGCCCAGTGTTGGGATGTATCCTGTGATAGATGTACAACAGGCCCAGTATTGGGATATTTCCTGTGATAGATGTACAAATGGCCCAGTGTTATGATGTATCCTGTGATAGATGTACAAATGGCCCAGTGTTGGGGTGTATCCTGTGATAGATCTACAAATGGCCCAGCATTGGGATACATCCTGTGACAGATGTACAATAGGCTTAGTGCTGGGATCCATCCTGTTATAAATTTACAAGAGGCTCAGTACTGGGATGTATCCAGTACTGTTGATCCATCACAAGTCTCAGACTGATTGTTTTGAGCATGTTAAGGACAGTACTCTCTTTTGAGAGGTTGAGACCAATATGTAAAGATACCAACATTGTTCTTGGTTGCAAAGCCTGATGTGCTCGATTGTCATATCCATCTTTCTGTATGCTTGTGAAACATCAATGCTCACATCAGATCCTTAGAGAAGGATTCAAATCTTCTAAATAAGATCTTAGGCATCTCAAACATTAACTATGTAATGAATGAAGAAGTCCACAACAGAATCCAACTAGCCATCAGGCCCTAAGAAGACCTCTTGACCACTGTAAAAATGTGCAAACTGAAGTGGTATAGTCATATCTCAAGATCATCTGGACTGTCAAAAACAATCTTGCAAGGCAGAGTGCAAGGGTGCGTAAGATGAGGCAGACATATAAAGAGATAGAAAGACAACATTAAGAAGTAGACAGGCATCAGATTTGGACAGTCCCAAACCAAAGGGCAGTAGAGAACAGGGAAAGATGGAGAGAATTGGTTGTAAAGTCAGCTGTGTTGCCTCAATGATCTCTTGGGTTAAGGGATTGATGATGATGATGACTCTCTTTTGATACTGTTTTTGTTGTATATGTTATTTTATGCCTAAATATGCTTGGCACATTACAACAAGGATTGTGCTGATGTGCCTTTAAATCATATTCATACACATACACAAGCATGCACATATGCACATGTACATGCACACATGCACAAACACACATTTTTCCTATGGCAGTGGTGATGGGAGAAGTGTGTACTATTTTGTATTGTAGAAAGACAAATACAAGACTGTGTATCAAAGAACACTTCATAGGAGTGACAATCTTATACAGAACTAAAGTACAGTATCCATTACTATTATAGAATTTTGATCAACATGTGGGGGCAGATTGGAGGAACATGTTGGTTGATTAAGGACAAAACAAACATTGATACACCTTGCAAATTTTTTGTGGATGATTCATTTTAGAAAATACATTTATAATTTCAGACTATTCAGAGAAAATATGTTCTTGAATTTTTTTTTATAATTTAAAGTACTGTCAGTGTGACTGTAAAATTAAATGATACAAATATGATTAATCACTTCAAATAATGGTAAGCCTATACATTGCTTGCAAAATTTTGATTTTATTCAAGCATTAGAAATGACAGTTATCTTGGGTTCTTGCTGATAATTAAAAAAATCTGAAATGAATAAAATTAGCATGTGTGCATTGGTTTTTCTAAAATCAAACAAAATCATGTATAAATTTGGAAATATACTTATACACACTAAGGGTAGATCTATCAATTTTGTGAATACCTCTTCAATTTTTTTGTTTGCCATGTAATTCTAGTCTTCTTAGTCCCAGTAGATAGATAACATTTATCCAATGACTGATATGTTTGAGAGGATAACAGACAAGGAACATTAAGTGACTAATGTATTGGACAGGATAACAAAAAGTGTTCTTCACCCTCACAGACAATGTCGAAGATGAGAACAAGTTATGGTCTAGTAATAGGGCCAAGAAAACTGCACACTTAAATAAGGTATTCTTGAGATTACTAGACAAATTGTAAGAAAAGGCAGTAAAAGGGGCCTTACTTATGTTAATAGAACCTCTTTTAGATTAAGAGGAAGACAAATTGGCATTATAAATATGTCTTTTTGATGTTAATTTTAAACTTTAAGCCACAAAATTTGTCAAGAGGAACTAAAAGTTGTTTTTTTTCACAATACAAAGCCAATACATCATTTAGATTATTCTAATTTTAAAGCTTTTTATGTCTTCTGATATCCCAAATCATTTATCAGTTATGCTAATGTTTTGTAACTCATTCTAGCATGAATGAGAAGTGGGCTTTCCATCACCTATTTTGCATGATTTACATGGGTTAATGTTTGTCCTTGATGCAGTTGATAATTTGTCAAAGCGGCTTCCTTGTTCCTTGTAGTTAAAAAAGGCAATGGACCTGTAAAATGCAGATTTTGTTTGATCTGTATAAATGCCCATCTCTTATGGAAGGACAATCTCTTTAATTCTTGACACCTTGACAAGGCAGTCTTAATAATGGCCTGATTTATTGGCTTATTCAGAAGAGAAGGGTAACGACATTGCAATGGAGGATTCAGAACTAGTTTTGTGATTTGGCCTATTCATTTACTGAATAAAACAGTTTTGGAAAGAAAGGTATGTGTGATGCTTTTTGGCATATTTTTGCTTTGTTTCCTTTTCACAAATTTGAATTGGAAAGGTTTTGTATACATTCTGTTTGTTTTATAAACAAGATAATCTCTTTAATTGGAATAATCTAACTGCTGGATAAATACACCAAATGAATGGTTTTCTTGAAAATATTACATTATTGCAGTATATGAATATAATTGTGTAAGTGGAAACATGACTGCTATTGGCTTTGATGCATTCATCCACAGGCAAGAATGTCTGGATTGGTCGATATTTTGTTAGATACTGTGATAAATTACACTGCTTTTATTTTACCCCATTCATAGGTTGTCTGTTCATATGTTCTGCACATTACAGATTTCATAACATTTTGAAAATAAAATTTAATATAAAGCTGAATATGAAGATGACCAAGTTTGAGTTTGTCCCTCAAATTGGATTTATTGCCTGTGTGTTTCTGGGAATCCTGCTCTAGACTCGTGGATTTCTGATTATGCTTCATGCTGTTGTTTTGTTTAACTTTTGAAGACAAATGAGATCAGTCCTTATAATATACTGTAAAAGAACTTTTTAAAAAAACAAATTAGATCCAGTCATGGCCCATGTCAGCTGAAATTTTATTTTATTTTATCCCACCATAATCAGATTTGAAATATAACTTGGGGTTGGCCTAACACACAGGCCATGGCAACTATCTTGTGGCATGCAAAGTAATTCTTGTTTTGTGTATTTTATACCATTTAAAGAAACCCATAAATCCTTTTTACATTTTTATACATGATTTTTAAAAAAATGTGTGTGCATAATTTCTGATGTCTTCTTGTTATCATTGATTAACATTACAATGAACCAGGATAAAAAACTACAACCATCCTATCTACTACTAAATTTGGGGGTTGGTGCTGAAAACTTCTCGTGAGTCAGTGGCTCTTTCTGGGGATTTTCCAGGGTTCTTCTTCCACCATTAATACTGGCCGCCATGTATATAGCCTTTCTTGTGCTGAAGAATGGCTTTAAACCCTACAACAACAACAACTGAAAACAGACTTTTTTTATTAAGGCTGGCTGCTGTGTCTAGAGATTCAGAGGTTTTAAAAATGGACACAAAGAAACAATCAGTGATATGGCTTTTATGGTCGTTTTGCCCACAAATGTTTTGTTTTCTTACTCCATTGCCCACTTTCTTTTCCTCACCCTTTTTGAGCCATTGGGAGGGTGGTCCAAACCTTTGCATTTGAACAGTAGCCATAAAGTACAGGGACATAAAATGTCTTGATTATTGACATGCATCCAAAAGGCAGGAGGGTTATCTGTTTTTTTTAAGTAAAAAAGTGATATATCAGATTTGTGAGTGATATGGTTACCAGTCTACCTCAGATGTTCCACACAGCTTCAGTCAAATGGGCTTTACATTTCTTAAGATAGCTATTAACTACTGGAAAATGTTTGTGTCTGACCAGGGTTTACTTTATAATAATAATAATGATTATTACTTATTATTATTATTATTTTTTAAAAATAGTAGTATTTGTATTGTTTGTTCTGCAAAGAGTTTACCTTGATTAGTAACAAATGATTATAATGTTTCTGAAGTACTGCACTCCTTCACTGCAAGGCACTTTATTACAGGGTAATGTAAATTTGTCTGTCATGATAGGCTGCTGATTACCTGTTGTGGCAGGGGGTGGGTTGCCTGTCAAGACATGGTGCTGGTCACCTGCCTGGACAGGATGTTGGTTTTTGCTGGTTGCTTAAAAAGATGGAATACTAATTACTTGTCAAGTTTCTTCTGGGGAAACTCTTGTGTCCATCTAAAACAGTCTGTTCTGAATTTTAAAGTAGTGTTACTTGAAAAAGTAAACTTTTTGTTCTGCCAACTAAGTATGTAGTGGGCAGTTAGGATTATCAAAGTGTTACAGGGGAGTGCCATTTGGGTTTCTTTTTAACAGTGGTGCACTATTATTAGGAGAAAATTAATTATAATCTTATTCTCCAGTAAGATATAAAAACAATTCTAGATAACATTGTTTATAATTTTGATTTAATTCAATAAAAACAAAGAGATCATATGGGGGAAATGAAGATTGATGTGTGTCATTTAATGGAAGAAACTTGCCAATTTTTGCACAAATGTAAATTTTATTTTTATTCAAAATGTGCAGAAAACTGGCTTACAGATGTACATGTACAAGAATGTTTTAGTTCCCTACTGGACATTTACATATATAATAAATATGCACATGTCTGGAATTCACTCTGTATATTTAACAAAGATCCTTTTGTCATTTGTCAAGACAGCAATCTATTTCTGTTCACCTTTTCAGAAGCACTCAAATCTGTCAAGTTCCAAGCATAACAAAATAACAAATGCATGCATATGTGTATTCCCACAATTTGCAGTACCAGTCACTTGATAGTGTTAGCATGTCCAAGTCTGAGATTTTCATCACTCAACCCATGACTATCACAGGACAGAAAATTTGTGGATGTTTTCCCCTGCTGAAAATTGACCTGACCCCTAATTGTGTACTTGACTAGTTCATGGATATGTGACAGCTCTGAGCCCATTCTGACCCTTGGTCTGCAAGCACATGACAGTTATTACCTCTAGCTAGAAGGATTGTCAAACTTGTTAGACAAACATATATGTCTTTACCACTGTTTTTTTTTTTATATATTTGTTTTATAAAGTCACATCCTAGTCATGTGGTTACCCATGCTGAAAATTTAACAGGAACTTTGATTAGGAAAAGATATGATAAATGAATGGGCATAGTTGGAGCTTTTTTAACTTTAGGTTTAGCAACATTATAGTTAAGCATTGTTAGCTAGGTATTCTTGTACTGATGGTGAATCATTAAGTCATTGAGACTGTTTCCTTGAGTCTGATACCAGCTATGGTTATAGACAATGCTCACAGTGGTCATGTATAAGTTGATAATTGGATTGTACACATATTGTGCATGTTGATAATTGGATTGTACATGTATGTGTGCATGTTGATAATTGGATTGTACACATACAGTATTGTGCATGTTGATAATTGGATTGTACATATATATTGTGCATGTTGATAATTGGATTGTACATATATATTGTGCATGTTGATAATTGGATTGTACATATATATTGTGCATGTTGATAATTGGATTGTACACATATATTGTGCATGTTGATAATTGGATTGTAGACATATTTTGTGCATGTTGATATTGGCTTGTACATGTATGTTGCACATGTTATTAATTGGATTGTACATACATATGTCTCCTGACTACAGTACATGTGTATTCATCTGTAATGGAGTGGAACCAGTAAGTTGGACAACTTGTTTCTGATCCATTTTGCCATGTGTAGGTTATGTCAGTGGCAATAAACCTGTGGTCAGATTGTACAGTATTGAGTACATTGTAGCTAGTTTGAGTTCTTTCTATCAGTTTTGAACTTTTATTTTCTGTATTATTGGCAATTATTACCTTCTGCTGAATATGATTTTTCTTTCAGAACATACAAACTAAATTTAAAATGAAGCACAAAATGCACAGTGCTGAAAAATGTCAAACTCTAGAGAAAGTTATATCCTTTGTATGATTTCTTTCTTGTTTGAAATAGAATGCAAGATATTATTCTAATATTTTCCAAAATAAAATCATGAAATAAATCTTTCCTTGCTCTTCATGTACATAATCATCCAACTGCAATGCCATCTTATAAATTGCATTCAGTATTGTGATTAGTCACACATTCTTCATAAAGTTTTATTTTGGTTTGGCATGCATTTTATCATATACACTGTTACTCAGTAATTGACAGTGACAACAGTGCATATAAAACTTATAGATTTTAATATAAGTACATGTAACATTCTCTTGAAATATTGTTCTATACGTTCTGTAAATCCATCTAGACCTGTAGGTGTATCACTATGTTTTCCATTTCCAATTTTTGATAATAATTCCTTCTAAATATTGAAACATCATGGTATGTATTTCGATTACATTTATTCAGACCTAAATTTATTAAATTAACATCCTTCTATTCTAAAAAAAATAAGAAACTTTTTTTAATTGTTGTTAAAAGCATTTCAGAATACACCCAAATGCCCCCATCTTATGATAAAAACAGGACACTTGGTTGCCAGGCTAAGGGAGATACACGTTTACAGCATTTTATCATGGTCTCTTGAAGAAAATATTGTTTATTCATGACTTTCTTTAATAACTTTTGCATATTAATTACTTTTTGTCCCATGATGATGATGGTTGTGGTGTGTTATATTTACCATCTGTTAAAAACTGTGTTTATTGATGAAGGGTCTTGCACTGAGCTTGCCTTAAAATGAAGTTTAATTGTACTACCTTATGATGAAATGGGATGTACCCTGCTTTTAAAATATAATTGTTTTACCTTATGATGAAATAGGATATACCCTAGTTTTAAAATTGACTGTTATAATGAAGGACATTATAGTGAGACTGCCGTAAAACAGGAATTGTTATAATACTGGGTATTATGGTGAGACCTCCAATACCATAAATGGTTAAGATGATTGCCATTATGGAGAAACCAACATAAAACCAAGAACTGTTATAACACAGTGCATTATGGCGAGACCACCATAAAATAGGAACTGTTATAATACAGTGCATAATGGCAAGACCACCATAAAACAGGAACTGTTATAATGATTGTCATTATGGTGATGGAGTGCTGCATTATATATGAATAATATTTTAATATATTGATTTTGTAGACAGTGTAAATATTAGCTACAAATGATATGAATATAGTCTCTGCATATATGTTATATGTGTATATGTAGAAAAAGTTCTCTATAACAACTGTATTGTATTTTTTTGTGTGCAAAGTGCCAAAAGGGGCAGCTGTTTATGACCTCGCCAAGAAACTAGGAATTAATGACCTGGTACATTAGTAATTACAAAAGTGATGAAGATATATTTGCTATGGTTTTGTTTATCAATTTATCAATCCAATCCATTTACTTTGTTTTGCTGAAGGCATTGACAGTATATAAGTAAATCTTGTATCTTTAGTACCAAATGCATTACTTCATTGTTCTCTTCTCCTTTTCTTTCTTTGTTGTTCCCACATTGGCAGAAGCCCAACATATCAAACACTTTTATGTCCATATGTATGTATACATCAGTGTTTGTCTATTTGTATGTACAACCATCCACATCCTATATCAAATTCGGCATTCAGGTTTTTTTAAATCTCTATTTAAACTTAATGTTGAAGTATTTCACTTTCTATCTTTTCCAGTTACTGTAAAACAAAAATGCAGGATCCATTTATTTTAATTGATTTCAGTATAGGTGACTTCTTTCTTTCAGCAAAATCATAGTGGATATTTTTACCTTTAAGAAGATAATTCCTATTGAGGCAACTAAGAACTGAAGCGGAATAAATTATTTGATTAGCTAAAAATGTCAAATGGGATTAATACTTTTTTCTTGTCCAGATCTTATTGTACATGAATGTAGTTTTGCCTATACACAGAATTAATAACATTGCTTCATAGGGTACAATATCTTGCATGTGTATTCATACTAAGAGATGTGTTTTTTTATTAGATTGTATTATATTGTTTTCCTAGGTTGGGAACATACATTTATGATGCATGAAAAAAGTTATAATTACCAATGTGGCAGCACTGAGATTCTTTTAATTGTTTCAGCAAATTTGCTCTGCAATTTTCTTTTTGTTTCTACGTGTATTTGTATTGAAGGGAAAACATCATTAAAATTGGTATTTTTTGATGCCCTAGAAAAGCTTTCCCATTTTCTTAACACATGCAGCATTGTCCTATTCCCAACACATGGGAAATTGCTTTTTTCCAAACACATGGGTCATTGCTTTTTATTTAAACACCTGCATCATTCTTATTTTTCCAAGACTTGGGAAATTGCCATTTTCTAAAACTTAGGGCCATTGTTATTTTCCAAGCACATGAGGAATTGCCATTTTCTAAACACTGCAGGATTACAGTTTTATAAAAGATGGTCATCACCAGAAAATCATTCTAAAACAAGTTATATATTGTTATTTTTAAAAAGCAGTTGTTTACATGTTTTATTAGGAATCATGTTTATAATAAACTATATCTGATTAATGGTTGAACTATCCTCATCTGCTTGTACTTTTCTTCCTTTTTATCCCACACGATATCGCATTAGTAGGAAATGTATTTTTCTTAACTGAAGTTATATTTCACTATTAGTTGATTCAAAATTTGTGTGGTTTGCAATTTGAATTTGTATATGTCTGTCCTTTTTTCAAACCATATTATATGATCCTGTTTGTCCATCTCTCCATTACCTTTTTTCTAGTTGCACACTAATTTAATTTCTACAGTATGTACCTCCACCAAACTATGTATGTAGATAACATGCAATTTGGGTAATTACAATGCTATTGAATTTGGAGTCAAAAGGTCAAGTTCACAATGCCTTGAAGAAAAACAAAAAGGTTTCTGTACAGTTACCTTTGTGGAATGCATGCATTTAGCATAAATATCAACTATAGTAGTTTTGTGGTCAAATGTCCATGGTCTGAGGGCCATTTTGACTGCAAGAAAAAAGGTGCCTCACTTTCTGTCTGGCTGATATAGTGTATGATCCCTGTTTGGAATTTGTCAGCATAATAATCTGTCATGCCCCTGCTATCAGTATCATAATATGTCATACCCCTGCTGTCAGTGCATTTATCAAAATGTGCCATACTTTCTCTGCCACTGATACAGTGGGATCCCAGTGTGTATTTGTCAGCATCATAATCTGTCATGTCCCTGGTGTTGGCAGTATGATAATGTCATAATGTCATAATGTGATATACCATCTCTTTGGCTGATACAGAAGGATCCCTGTTTGAATTTGTCAGCATCATAATCTGTCATGCCCCTGATGTCAGTATCATAATGTGCCTTACCTTCTTTCAGGCTGATAAGGAGGACCCATATATGGGCCTTGTTTCAGGGTGCCATAGGGGACCCATATTGAAACCTTTTTTTCAGGGTCCATTAAGAGGGCTCCCATTTTTGGACCATGTTTCAGCATCCATCTAAGAAAGACACATATTTGGACCTCATTTCAGGGTCCATTAGTGCCAATGTGAAGAAGGAGATTATCTTAAATATCTGTGATGTTTATAGAGTATTAGTCTGTGACATCTAACAAAATAGTCTGTGACCTTTGACCCCACCCCTCAATCATTCACATGCATTATTATGAAATGCATATAAATTGTCTATGTGTTTATTTTAAAATGTATCAATAAGTTGCTTGATTAGGAGTGTGTGTGTTTGGGGATAATCAGGATTTGTAACATAGCTTTAACAATTTTTCAGTTATATCGGTATGATGTTTGCATTGTAGCAGTTTATAGTGATGTCTAGCACTGAGGCATCATGCCAAGCATGATGTCACACCCAGTCACATTATCCTAATACCAGTCCAACCAGTCTTAACACTAACCTCTTAATGCTAAGTGCCTTAGGTGAGGCAGCTGTTCATACCATTTTTGTATCTTTGGTAAAACTTTGCCAGGGTTCGAACCCACAACCTCCTGATTCCAAAGTGGATGCTCTAACCACTCAGGCCACCAGAGAGTTTTTTTTCAAAAAGTCGCAGCTTGGTTGGAATATGCATATGTCTGAAATGTTACATTCCATCTATATCCAAACATGCAACTATGTAGGGTATGGTCTTTTTTATTCAAAATACAGTTTTGAAAAATCTTTAAGATGAAGAATGTATTATTATTCTACAAAAAATGGAACTTAGCATGTGAGACTGTAAGATGGTTTAAAATTCTGAAGTACTTTTTACCACATTGCATGTATTATGTTATGCAAAGATTTAACAGCAATCTTTTTGGATAAAGAACAAAGTTTGACAGTTTCTGTTAAAAAATAATTAGCCCAAAGGTTTACCACATAGAGTTATAATTATACTGATATGATCAGTGATAATTACCGCCTCATTTTGACATCTTTAATCATTTGTAATTTTAACAGGATCCTTTGCCTGGGATTATATAAAGTGAAAATTACTGGCACCATGAATGTTCAGGTTGACTGCACATATCAACAGATCAGTGGGAGGTTGAAGAGGCCCTATTCAGACTGTCACATCTTGTCAAAAGAGATAACACAACCATAGTGTGCATTTTAAACCTTTTAGTTCCATGCAACTGCCAAATTGTTGTATCTCACCTATGATAATAATAATAATAATAATAATAATAATAATAATAATAATAATAATAATAATAATAATAATAATTGGAAGAAAGGCATAAAGTGGAAGAAAAATTGCTGTTCTTGATTGCTATTAGCTTTGTGTAATGTTGGTTTGTTGTGACTGACTTATTTATCAAGGGGTAAAAACTTCTGTTTCAGTCATTCTTGTCTAATTCATGTGATATATACATGAGTTTTGCAACTGTAATTATACATATCATAACACCAAGTGTATGGCATACTGTAAATAAGTATGATCATGATGTCAGGTATATGACATACTGTAAATATATATGATTATGATACTAAGTGTATTGAATATTTGAGATATACATGATTATTGCACCTAGTATATGAAATACTGTAAATATACATGATTATTATATCAAATGTATGGCATAATTTAAATGTACATGAATATGACATGAAGTAGATAACATACTGTAAATATACATGATTATAACACCAAATATATGACATACTGTAAATATACATGATTATTATACCAAGAGTATGGCATAATTTAAATATATGTGATTACAACATTAAAAATATAAGATACGGTAAATATACGATTATAGCATCACGTATATTGTATACTGTAAATATACATGATTATGACATGAAGTAGAAAATATACTGTAATTATACATGATTATAACACCAAATATATGACATACTGTAAATATACATGATTATAACACCAAGAGGATGACATTACATTATGTATATGTGATGATAACATGTCTGCTAACACACTTACTGACCTTATTGGCAGTGTATTTTATGGCATCCAAGAGGGTTAATTTCTTGTCCTTCCAAAACTTGACTGGCATCCTGATTGTTAGTGTCATCTGATTTCTCTAGGAATGATGGCACACATTTCATTTTTAACTAGCAGAAACAGATGGCGTTGACTCTGGCTTTGAAAAAATACCTTTCCATTTGGGGTCTACTAAATTTAGTGAGTGTAAGTTACTGTTAGGCAAAGAAATTATGTCCATCTCATAATGAGATGTGCCAGCTCAAACCAAATGCAACTTGATAGGTTTACTTGACTTACACAGCATGAATCATCAGCAAAATAGATTTGAAATCATGTTCTCTCTTTCAAAACACATTTCAGATTCAGACTTGAATTTCAGATTAGATGGTTTCATAGTCATGATGAAGGTTTCAGAATCGGAAGCATTTTAATAAAATAAATATTTTATACCATTTGTATAATTGATTCATACCCTTAAGTCAAACTGCACAGATCTGCTGGAACATAATATAAGCTGTCATGTCACAGTCTATGCAGCTTTGGAGCATTCAGTAGAACAAACAACATAGACCCTGATCTGTCAATTCATTATGTGACATCAAATCAAGATCTACATTGTTTACAAGTGAGAATTTACTTACAAGCATATATATATATATATATATATATATATATATATATATATATATATATATATATATATATATATATATAACTTGACTGGCATCATATAAATATGCCATGTTTATAAATTCAGCTTTTGCTACTTAATTAAATGAAATTGTTTTCGTTCAATAGATAGATCTCAAATGATATCATCAGTAAACCATATTTGTAGTATACTAAATGATTTACTGTGGAGTTTATATGGTCTTTGGAAGCTGAAATAAATTAATAGAATCTGATGATACAAAACATACATAAACAGAATGCAAAATCACGCTTTATCTTAGTATCTATATCAGTAATGTGTACATTGATTTTGCCTCAGTGTGCTAATGTTCAAAATAGTCAGTTTTGGTGGTTGCATAAAGGAGAAACTGCCAGATTGCCCATCGTCCAGATAAAATTGGCAGAATATTATCTGCTAATTGACCACATCGGGAAGCATTTATAAATGATACAGTAATGTTTCTTATTGATCTTCTTGTTTTGTATACTTGCCTGCATTCAATGCCATAGTTAAATTTGCTCAAAAATGTATCCCTGTAAACAAATTTATTGCTGTACACAAGAAGGATTGGAATGATTCTCACCATTGTTTAAATTGTGCAAAATGCCATTGATGACTTGCAGATTTACATGTTGACTGCATAGTATGGTCTTGTTTTGACAAAATGTATCAGAGAAGAAAATGAATAAACAAATTTGCCCCCCAAAAGGTAGCACTGCTTATAAGACATCTCGCACAAGACCTATTTTTTTTTTATTTTAATAGCTTGTGAAATACCAAGTCCTATGGTCAGGTTGGGGTTTCATATTTCTCAAATCAAAGATGATTAAAGGTATTTTAATTTCATGTATGTGATGTTTCTAAAGACTATAAAATTGTTTGTTGGGAAATGTTCCTATTGCATGAAAAAAAAACATTTGACCAGCAATCTATTGTTGTTGGACATTGTTATAATGATTCTCGATCGTGAAACTTTGTGAGCTTCTGACTCCCGATTTCTGTGTTATTGTAACTCCATCTGTGTTGTGTGTTGTGGTTATCTGTACTCTGATACTGTATGTGGACCCAGCCTCAGTACAGGTTGACTTAAAAAAGAATTTATCTCAAAATTTTACCTGGCCAATCTTTGTTCTTTGATGGTGTTAGTTTTCAGGTAATCTTATTTTTCAGTGTCCCAGCATGACCATAGGGAAGATTTATACATTGAGCAGACCTATTGGAGCTAATACGTTTTTTTTTGTATGAATCCTGTGGGTAAATCATTTAAGGTTATGCCCCTGGTAAAGTAATAGCAGAACAAATTAGAAAGGTTATCTGTACCTCTATTGAAAATCACAACCAGAAAAATGCTATTTGTTTATCTATTTACATGCAATGTATCATCTTCCTTTTATTAGATTGAGTGCGATTAGTCAACCAGATATGAGACTGGTTAGTAAACTTAACAAGACTGTTAGTCATCTGTTTACTCAAATCCTCTAAGTTTCAATGTAATGAATAAAATACTGAATAACTATGTTATTTGATTTGGAGGTTCTTCAGCAAGACACCTGTCCTGGGAGAGATTTCATTAAATTAAAACAAGAAAATAATATCATTATGTTAAATTGAGCAAGCCAAAAACAATATCTCAGTACCATAATTAATTATCATAATTGTAGTTACTAATCCTTTGTACAATAGTGTTATTGTAAAATACGTAGCATGTGCCATAGGCAGGGTATTGTTGCCATCTGCTCTAATCAGTCTTCCATATATAACTTAATGGCATTATTTATGCTACTATTTCAGGACATTTGTCTGTAATTTTTGTTAGTCAACTTTGGCAGAAATTTAACATAGTGAACTCTTTGGAGTGTTTGTGTGTCTCTATGTCTGTCCATACATCCATGGATACCCAAGATTAAGGTCAATATCAATATTTCTGATTTAGCTAATTGTAGACTGAACAAGGGTTTTTTAACACATGAATGTATTTGCAAGCAACTGTAATCACTGACAGATGTTTCTACACTAAAAATAATCATGTTTTCCAGAAATTGGAGAAAATCATCAGGATTGAATAAGGCAGCCATATTTGCCTGGAACATTAATATTTTTATCTTTTGTAAATTAACATTTTCTTCAATTGGGTATTTCTTCGATTTTATTTTAGTATATACTTATTTAAAGATTATTATAATTTTATAAGTTTGATTCTTTATGATCACCTTGACATAGGTACTGCATATTATGTTGCCTACGTCGGCAAATCAATCAATGATCTGTCCATCTGTCAACATTGATTATATTTTGCTTGAAGGTCATTTTTTAATGACTGGGCCATGTCTTATTTACTTTTAGTAGATGCCATTTCTTAATATGATCTTCATAATATTATTTAGTACTCTCTCATTATAAAGCTGTAATGTGTGCCACTTAATAGTGACACAGCCTTATAATCAAGTACATGATACAGTATTCCTTCATTATAATGCTATCCAGGAGAACCTGTAAGGAAACCACCTTTAAAAGAAGTACATGATGCAATACTATCTCATTAAAATACTCTCCATGGGAACCATCAAGTATACCACCTTATAATGAAGCATAAAATTCAGTACTCATTATAATGCTCTCCATGGGAACCATCAAGTATACAATCTTATCATGAAGTATACAATACAGTACGCATTATAACACTCTCCATGGGAACCATCAAGTATACCACCTTATAATGAAGCATAAAATTCAGTACTCATTATAATGCTCTCCATGGGAACCATCAAGTATACCATCTGATAATGAAGTATGCAATACAGTACTCTTATGATAATGCTCCATGGGAGTCATATAGTAATAGTATAGTGAGATTATCTTATAATGAAGTACAGGACACAATTCTCATTATAACACTGTCCATGGTATCTGTTGTGTATGCCACATTTTAGTGAGACTGCCTTATAATGGAATACATATTGTACATGCATGACATGTAAAGAAGGCATCAACACAGCATGACTTTGAACGTGATGAGTTACATATGCAAATTAATTAGTAATAGCAGCAGCAGAGGCAAGCATAAGAGTAGTAGTAGTAGTAATGCTTCCTATCCATAATGTAAATTTAAGAGTAGGCTGAATAATGTGAACTGGATCAAGGAGACTAGACTGTACATTGAATACAGAGTCAACAAACTTGTATAAAGAGTTTAAACTTTAAAGGAGTTTTGTAAAATGTGCCAAAAAAGTTACACTTTGAAGTTAAATTGAATTTTGATACAATTTTTTGTATTTAGCAATAAATTGCATTTTTTTAAATCAAATTTATTAGATTATTAATTAGGCTTCTGGTTACTTTCTTCTGTCATCTTACATTTCTTTCATATTGCATTGAACTATTAATCCTTCAAACTTGAAATACACATTCATGATGAAGTGTGTATTTGCAACATTATCTTTGTTTGTCATTCATCTTAACATGCATACATTTGAACATAAAAGCCACATAGAATCTTTAATTACTGTATTGTAGATTTATAGCAAGTGGATCAATATTCTGTTGTTTTTTTTTTTTGTCAAGAAAGTTTCAAGTTTCAAGTCCTGACTACCAGTACCTTAAGAAGTTTCAGTTACTGGAAAATATATTCTTAGATGCAGAAGTCACATTTAGGATATGCAAGAAATCAACATAATGCATGATTAAAAAGCAATACTTTTTCTCTGTATAACATCCCTTCTTTAGGCACAAACAAAATCCTCTTTTTTACACTTCTGAAAGCAGCTGTGTGAACTGCAATTTCAGATTTTTTTATTTACATTTTTGGAAGTAATCAAAAAGAAAGCTAAACCTTAAATGTTTCTCAGTAAACTCAACAAAAAAATATCTGAAAATCATTGTCCATCCAACTTCCTCATCCTTTTTCCATGTGTTCTTCACATGGGACACATGCATTCATGTAATTAATCTGTTATCCTTACACAATTAGGCATTGTGTGTCACAGGAAGCTCTCTGCTAATAGTTGCATTTAATCCGCTCCCTGAAACACCACTGTTGTCAAAAACAATGCATTAGCTGATATGTTTATAAAAATCTGAAATGATACAAGTCAACTCATTGGATTGTGGACCAAAATTTTGGTGTTATTTTCATCAGTTGGGAAATTAATACTGTTGGTGGTGAAGAGGGTCACAGTTAATGTTGATAAAAAGTAATTGGTCTACTTATAACCTAGATTTCCATGACAAATACGATTAAAGCGATTAAAGCGCATGATTTTTTTTTTCTTCCTTGCAATTACTCATCAGGTACTTGTTACACATTGGACAGTGTGAAAATATAAGGACCAATTAGTGTAATGCAGAATGAGCTCTCTGTCACACTGTCACATCGCTATGAAAAAAATGGCATAGTCCTGTGCATGGTCATCAGCATGATCCTATAGCAACATTCCACCCAAGACAGTAGTTTCAAGGATTATGATTTTTTTTTTTCAGCGTTCTTGGTCAAAAGTGGTATCAAGGAAGACCATAGGTGGTTGCTGCATGTGATTAACCATTCGTGAGATTGAGGTAATCTTTTAATCCCAGTAATTAGACATCTTGAAAAGTGATTTTGTTTCTGTTTATTTGACAAAATTGAACTGTGATTTAATATGAAGCAATGGGTAAATATTTTATAATTTTACCTTCTAACATAGTAGTCATTGCCCTTTTTGGAAAACCAAAGTGCTTATTGTAGTTTTTTGTCTCAACTTTTTTCTATTTTTTTAAAACAGTTTTGTGGTAAGAAACAATTCAGATATTGTCTCTGCCCAACAGATCTATCTATTTTCAAAAGTACAGTGATTTTCTTCAAGTGAAAGTTAATAATGCATTGCCATGAATTTTCCTGTCCTTCTGAAATTTGAAGTGGGGTATGGTCAGTTTCAAGGATGACATGGTTCATAAGTGCTGTTTATGTGATCTTGGCCCTGTTAACAAGACTTTGGAATTAAAAACGGATTTAATTTAGTTGCAAGGACTTCACCTTTTGGATGGAATACAATAATACCTTAGGACTTTCTGAAGTTACCTTGTTGTTTGGTCAGGTGACATTGTCCCTAATTCAACAGCTTTTGTGGTCAGTCTGTAGGGTGCAATCATATTTAAGCCAGTATAAGTGCATTCTGATTATTTGGTCAATATTGGAAAAGAAATTGGCAGTTAAATATAATTTGTATATGTTTTCTGGTGTCCTAAGTGCTTTAGTGTTAGTGTTAGGAGCAAGAAAAATTGGTGATATTTTGTTGCTTTGTGTATGTGTGTGTTTGTGTGTGTATTGGGCAAAATTAAAATGGTCATTTTTTAATTTTATATGCAGATAAGCAATGCAGAATGGAAAATGTCTGCACAGATTTAAGTGCTTGCAAAATCACACAAGTTTGAACTTTAATCCCAGCTCTAATATAATCTTGATGTATGTAGATTTATACGAAAGCTTGTCATTGTGTGGGAGAGGAGGAACTAAAATTGATAAACATAACACTGCTGTTGAAAAAATATTAGGCTGATGTTGTTTAGAAAATGTCTTATACAATACATGAAGTGTTTAATTGAATCTTATCTTATATACTCTTTTATAAGATGAACCCAAATGCAAACTGCATAGACCCAGATCTGCCATCACAATGCACCAACAGTCTGTGTCTTTGCAGTTTGATAGGAGTAATCAGTAAAACAAACATAGGAGACTCTGTTCTGCAGGTACAGTATGCAACTGCAGATCAGGATCTTTATTGTTTGCAGTTTGATTTGACTTATAAGCAAGTACATATGGTATATTAATGGAATTGCTCTAATTGTATAGGACATATATTTATAAAATGTAGCAGGTATAGACAGTGTTTTGCTCCTAACGTTTTTTATTACCAACTGTAGAATTTATATTCCTAGAATGATTATTGACTAAATGAAGTATTTCACAGAAACCATCAGCATTTTCCACATAAACATGCTTATGAGCCGAATCCAACTGATATAGACCCTGATCTACTGTTGAAAAATACTCTGATATATCATGGTCTATTTTGTTTTCTTTATTCATTGCTCAAAACAGACTGAATATATCCTGAACTGTTTGTGAATTTTGTGATAGCTGAACTGGGTTGTAAAGTGGACTGATTAGCCAGTATATACAACAGAAGCATCTGTTGATTTGATCAAGCCAAAATTGGCAAAACTATGGTGGTACACGTTCTTCATGATTCTCTAACATGATTTTTAACTTGAGTTCAAAGCTGTCCAGCTGACTGCTTTAAAATAAAATTCTCCCATCCTTTTTTAAATGCTTTTAATTCTTTTTGAAAATTTAATGATGAAGGGAACTTTGTTTTTTTCTTGAGAAAGTGTGAGATTTTTTTTTTATCATTTTGAGATTAAAAGTAATGGAAGCTTCATGGAATGTGAGCCATGATGTCATTTATTTACATGCATTGTAAGCTGCTCAGAGAATGCTTTTAGAAAAAAGAACAGAAATTATTGTAGTTTAGAAATTATAGACAAGTGCAAAAGCTAACAAAAGTTTTAAATAAAAACATGAAGATTTCTGTATTATTTTTAAAGAAAGTGAACTAAGAGTAGTTCTATTAACTGGCTTGCATAATGAATCTGTGTTATATACAGTGAATCAGGACCATAAATGTGCTGTATTTATATTCAAAACGTGGGAGAAAAAATACAAATGATTTATTAGCATATTAAGATTCTCCATTAGTGTTTTGAATGTGTAACATTTGTCTTTTGTGGGGTGATGTATTTAGGGTTGGGCCCGTCTTTCACAGGAATATGTCATTGTGTCAGCATTAAAATGTAAATACAAAGTCTGTATACATAATGTATGAGTTCTATACTGTTTTGTGAAAAGAGTTAAAGGTTATGGGAATTGAGCTTAAATTAATAACTTTTTTAAAGTATTAAAATGACTAAGTACCTATGTCACAAAAGATTAGAAATAACCTGATCCTAATCAGTGGCTGTGATTTATTCTAAAAAGTTATTGCTCTGGCCCAATTTGTGGGAACCAAACTAGCTATTGGCTACTGTTTTGCCCTGATTACTACTAAATTTGATTGCCCATATGGCTACTTAATTTGAAGGCAAAATAAACTGTTTGGCTTCAGTTTGTTTATGCCCTACCAAGAACATGGTGTTACAGTGTTTCCCTTGTCCATCCTTTCATCTCCATCTATCACACTTTGATTCAAGTTTGCATTTAGGTCACTGCAAGTCATGTGATGGATCAGCTATGATCCATAAAAACATTTCAGTTCCATCTCTTTCCATTGTAATAAAAAAATGTTTTAAAGACATGTACAAATTTAGTTATTGTCACAGTTTTGGGCTACTAATTGAAACCCAACATTTGTATCTTTTGTGAAAAGAGTTTGTTATGGAATGGAACAATTATGAATGATTAATTGGTGGTGGTGGTGGGGGGGGGGCAAGCTTAAAGTAATTAAAATATATCAGCATGCAGATGAGAAGAGGAATTCAAATAATAATTTGTGGCATATGGGAGGTTTCTCCTGAAAAGTGATGTTATGTATTATTGGACTGTGTCATAAATTAAAGCAAATATATAACAGAAAAGATAGATATCTTCTTGTTGAATTTTCATTCAATATCTTTTTTATTGATAGTAAATTGAGCTTGTACAGGTTTTTGACCTAGTTTGTAATTTTTATTGGTCAAAATAGAATCAAGTAACCAGTGCTTCTGATGCAGTGCAGGTATTGCATGAAAGATTATAAATTAAATTTGAAGGAAAATATTAGTTTCTATCATATGAGATTTGAAAACCTATTGCATGTAAATTTTCTAGTAAAAGTTTCGACTTCAATTTTTTTCTGTAGTTGTTTATCATTTGTTGCTCTACTTTTGTCACATGAAATTAAAAAATAATCTTTGACTGTGAATACTTAATAGATGAACTTTAACGCTCGGTTAAGGGATCGTCTCCAATTTCTAATAGATGAACTTTAACGCTCGGTTAAGGGATCGTCTCTAATTTCTAATAGATGAACTTTAACGCTCGGTTAAGGGATCGTTTCTAATTTCTTAATCTTCTTAAGAGTGTTTTACAACAAACAAAAAAGTTTAATGTGGATGTGACTGCAAAGGTTTTGCTCTAGTGAATTTTACTGTGTGCACTTGTTTCTTTTAAAAAGTAAAATGGAAGTACTTAAGATTCAAATGTTAATTAATTCTAGACAGAAATAGTTGAGATTGAATTGCCATGCCATTTCAACTTGACAATGTGGAAATGGTCATCATTCTCAAGTGTATTATGACCACTTCTATTGCAGCCAGCTTTGAGTGGCCCTCCCTAATGGAGAAGCACTCCTCACATGTAGCTACCTTTCAACAGTGGATACCTGGCAATTAATTTCGTTGAGGTCAGGGACTTTATGACATTCTTCCACTTGCATTTAAATAGTTCAGTCTCATTACCCACCTACAGGACTTGGGTTCTGCTTTTATGGTTGTGCACCTGGATTAATCTACTTCATTCAGTGTTAAATCCACATTCGCTGTTGAATTTAATGACTCCAGAAGAGGAACATTAGAGACATATCTGTAGGATTGATTGAGAAAAACTATTTTTGGGACTGCAGTGAATGTAACTACTAAGGAAAAATATAAGTGCAGGTAAATATGAAATTTAAATCTTTTATCATATATAACAGAAAGATTGGTTTTAATTATTAAATTTTAAATTATTTAGAATTCTTTGATGCCAAAAGTGGAATTTGGATATATACTTGACTTAGCACCATATAACCCATCACTTCAAATGTTTTTAGATAGAAGACTCCACAATTTATTTATCTTTTATAATTGTTCTAATTAAAATGAATTAAAGATTGAATGCAAGTTAGTACATAAAAGTTAATTTGTTTACAAAAGTGGGAGGGGAGTGTCATCGAACTATGATGCATTTTCTTCATTGAATTTTACATATGACAAAGAGATTGTGCTGTGATTGAGATGTTTATATTTTATATCCATTTCATGCATCCATATTTTTTAATACTTTACAGAGATGTTTTTAATGATATTAGATTTTTTTAAACAACCTAAAAGTTAAAGGTTGCTGTGCTTGAATTGAAATAAAACAAAAGTAATATTTTCTGTGAAGTGAATATCTTGGTAATGGAGGTACAAAAACAAAAATCAGAACATTATCTTCATTTTGCTATGTGTTTTGATGATATGCCCCCCCCAAAAAAAAAAACTTAACAAATTTACAGCTTGAATGAATCTGATTGAGTAGATAAAATATTTTGAAGCTCACTTCTTGAAACATTTTGCAATGTGTTATTAAACGATTTGCTCAACTTAAAATCATGCTTGTGTAGTTGAAACAGTACAACTTAAATTAGATTAATTTTATTCTCTTGGCTTCAAGGTTTTTTTTTGTACATTTCATTGGTAGGTGTGTAAAGCTATCTTTTGTGTGAGTTCCATACAAAAAAAACTTGAAAAGTGCCTGAAGTATTTTATACAGAAAAATATGCTATTATGGCAGCTGTTCTGATGCACTTTCAGCAATGCCATGGAAAATATTCCCACCAAAGACTGCCAGTTTTGCAGAGAATTTATCAAATCCCCATAACTTGAATATTATGGAGGGAAATGAAAAGAATAATAATAATAATAATAATAATAATAATAATAATAATAATAATAATAATAATAATAATAATAATAATAATGAAGACTTTGTATAGGGCCTAATTTTTAGAAGCTCTAAGCACTTTACAACATATAAAATGATATGCAGTACACAAAGGTACACAAAATGTTCCCTTGACAACTCAAACTGCAACACTGCAATTTAATTTTAACAGCAGTCTTGTGAAGTTGATACAGATATTTTTCTGTATTCTTGTTGCTTTACAGTTCTTGAAATATCAGATGAGGCATAGCCAAAAGCAAGAACACAATTTAAAGGCACTTTCTAAAGTTTAAAATTGAATTTCATTTTACTGAAGCTCTTTTTGTTAATGGCGCAG
The DNA here is from genome assembly GCA_030141615.1 of Unio pictorum. Lineage (NCBI taxonomy): Eukaryota > Metazoa > Mollusca > Bivalvia > Unionida > Unionidae > Unio > Unio pictorum. Next base: position 3,744,864 of record JARLTB010000203.1, on the reverse strand, counting down.
AAATTCATGAAGGCAGGATGACAAATGGCTTGAGATTATTTTCAGTAAAGCAGATGTCTGGTAATGCCTGACCCTATGCAGAAATTCAAAACTAATTTGGACTTTTGTTGTAGTTATAAATCAGACTTATTGGTTCCAGTATGTGGTTTAACCAATATGTTACCATATATACTCAATTAGAAGTTGGATCCAATGACAAAGCATAAACCCGATTTACCATCACAGTGCACCAGCAGATCTGGATCTCAGCAGTTTGGTAGAGTACACTATAGTTGACTTATAAGCAAGTATATATGGTATTATTGATTCAATCCAAGCTTGTTCCAGTTTTTCTATATATTTAGATACTCAGCTCTTAATTTCCCCCAAGGAAGGCAGACATACTATCAACTGTGTACTTGATTTTCTTGATATTCACGCATTACACCTGAACAAAAGATTTAATGGAAGCAGTCCTAAGTGTATTTAATGAAATTGCGATTATGATTCTTTAAAATGGACAGTATTCACTCCCTGTCAACTCCCATTGTCGACATCCTTTGAAGCGGTAGTAAATCCAAGCGATGAACATCCATGACTCAAGCAAGGGCAATTATCTACCACAGTTACATACATTATTGACAGGTTTACAGATGAACTGATAGATTAGGGAAAGATAGCATCGAAACTTGAGATCTGAAAGACACTAATTTGGACATTGCTGTCAACAGAAAATAAAGACACATCAGTGAGGGTCTTACTCCTTGTATGTATCACCACTTGTAAAGTGAATGTTTTAATTTAAAATTACTTATATTTATGTGCATGTGTGTTAAGAAATTTTTTGTCATATTTTAGCATTGTAGCAGCGATTTAATCATAAAACTTTTGTACTTCAAATCATATTTACAGGAACCTCTTCTTCCTTGATTGTTTGTGACTTATTGCTTCCAAAATCCATTCAAGAGACCATTAAGCACTTGTAAATATTTTACAGAAAAATGGGGCTTACAAAATTGTATTGTATAGACATTTCTGATTCCATAAAAAAGGTTATTGTTTACATTTTCACAAAAGCTGAAGACAAGTTTGTTGTGACAGATTTCTATCATGGCCCAGATCTCAACAACAGTTTTGTTAGGTGTAATTTCATCAATTTTCCATACATAACATTTTAATTTTAAGGTGGTCTGATTACAAAATAGATAACAAACTTGCTCTTTCAGGGTTTTAAATTTTCATTTACAAAGGGTGATAGAGTTAAATCCAATTAACAGTATTTATCACTAAGACTTTAAAGGAATTAAAGGAATTGATATCAGTAAATTGCATACTCAGATTGTGGCAATTCAAAATCTTTCACTTGAAGCATTCCCAATTCAATAATCACCAGCTGTCAGTCAATTGTTTATTCAAAATTTCCAATTGGCTGTCAACCAATATTGTTCCAGGCAAAATGTGATTGGGCTGCCAGCCAATCTTGTTTCAAGCATAGTGTAATCCATTGCATAATAAAACCTATTGTTCTTAGCTGTGAATGTCTGCTGTACTAACAATTAGGCACATTGTCAGTTTGCACTGTATAACCTGTATAAATTCAATGTTTAAATAATGTTTTTCTTCATTTGAATTTCATTCATATTTCACTATCAATAAATTTTAAAAAATCTCTAATAAAGTGATAATATTGTCAATGGAAGAAAAGTGTAAAGAATTGTCATGGCAATGAGTAGACATTGCTGTATATGTTCTAAAGATGTGTCAGATATGTGCAGTCACTCAGATTATGAATGCATACAACTAGATATGGCAATCCATACAACTAGCAATTTTAATACCTTCAACTGGCAATAGCAAAGCAGCCTGTACAGCAGGCAATGTAAGTCTGTTGCTGTTGTTGTTGTAGGGTTTAACACCATTTTCAGCACACAATAGGCTATACATGGCAGACAGTATTATTGGTGGAGGAAGAACCTGGGCATTAACCCCTGGAAAGAACCACTGACCCAGGAGAAGCCACTGACAAGCTTTCTCACATATCCACATGGGCTGAATCTGAGACTTGAACCCACGCAGACAGAGGTGAGATGGAAGTGATCCGTAACAGAGACTGCTTTAGACCACTCAGCCACTCAGGGCCCCATGTCAATCTGTACAACAGGCAATAACAATCTGTTCAGCTAGCATTGGCAATCCATACAGCTGGCAATGGAAATCTGTACAACAGGCAATGACAACCTGTTCAGCTAGCATTGGCAATCCATACAGCTGGCAATGGAAATCTGTACAACAGGCAATGACAACCTGTTCAGCTTGCATTGGCAATCCATACAGCTGGCAATGGAAATCTGTACAACAGGCAATGACAACCTGTTCAGCTAGCATTGGCAATCCATACAGCTAGCATTGGCAATCCATACAGCTGGCAGTAGCAATATGTATAACTGGCAATGACAACATGCATAGCTGGCAATATTCAGATTATCCTCCCTAATATGTCTGCATACTTTCAGAGCTTTGCTCCTATCAGCCTGCATAGATACATTTGTAACTCCTCAAGTATCTGTATGTCAATATAACTATCTATCTCTATTGATTGATCTATATGTTGATTGGTTGTTGATTGATTGATTTATCTATCTGTCGAAATGGTATATCCATCCTCACTAAACTGCTTATTATTAGAATGCCATATATCAAAACTTGTTAATTGCCATAACTATTAAGTGTTCTCTTTGCTTGTTATTTATTTTATATTTGGTTATTATCTATTAGATAAACTATTTGAATAGTTTCCATTCATAATCTCTCATTGTCTGGATTACCACTATTCTATGGTAGATCTCCATTTGTCTTTGGCATTCTCTGCATGTAATATGAATTATTCAATTTCATTATCATTAGTTTTTGTAGATTCATGAAAAATGTTTGTTTTCTTTTTGGTGCAAATTTTGACAATTAAGGAAATGTTTTTGTTATTTCCACAGAGTAGTTTAACTTGTGGTTTTGTAGCAACCAATAAAATTCATGAAACATCCTGTCCATTGTCCATCTGTATGTTTATCTGTCTGTCTCTTAATGTGGATATCTTTTTAAACTGTGATGTTTCTTAAATAGACCTATGCAAGAGACAACATACACCTTAGGGTGTGACCAATTTAGCAACATCCATTTGAAATGGCAATTTTTTTTTACAGTTATGGTCTTCAAAGTCAAAGAAGGATTGTTGACCAAATGACTTTGTCCTGCCCAGTCCTTGGAGTAGACATCCACTTAGACAATACTTGCCCAGAGGTAGTCAATTATTTCAATATTTTATTGCTTTCTAACCCCACTCCTTGGCAAAATTACCTTGAAAATTAATTTCTGGCCCTCACTTAGCATTTGATTTATTGTCTAAAGCCCAACTTGGACTTCTAAGATGCTAGTTTTCAATGACTACTTGAGGAGTGCAAGGTTACCTTTATCAAAATCTTTTTAATATTTTTAATAAAAGAACATATGAATAGTTGTATTGTTAGTCTAAAGAATGTAAAAATCATTTTTATTTAAGAGCTCTTATGTTACTAATTGGCCTTTTTTAAAAAAGACTGACTTTGAAGTATATCACTTTTTAAAGTAACAGAGAGGTACCAGGTATATAATGTATGTGCTGACTAATGTAAGTGAAGTCCAACTGCAATCAGCATAGACTCTGATTTGGTATAACTTTTTGCACTCATAGATCAAGGTGTCTTTTTTGTTTTTCTATTACTATTAACAGACTGCATGAAAATAGATCATTCAGTTCAGATCTGGGTCTGTTTTTTTTTTTCAGTTGGATTTATAAACAAGTGTAATCAGTACAGAAATTTTATAAATTGTGGTTTTATCTATTGATCTTCTTGAACATCCTATTATTTTGAGATAAAATTCTTAAATTACTGCTCAGTTGAAATAAAATACTACATACTGCAGTCACTTATAATTATCCAAATCACTTTTAATTATGTAATTATCTCCTTTTGAATTTAAATTCTGTGTTTTGACTGGATTTATAGCTTAAAATTCAATTAATATCATATTCTGATATTTTCAAACCATCATAAACACCAATTTTGTTTAGACAACTGCCTTTTCTATCATAGAATTTACAATATAAGAGAACTTTGTCCAAACATTTTTGCGCCACCAGCTGTGATTATGGGATAACTCAGGAAAGGGCTTGTTAGTTTCAAGGTGAAATATTGATGTCATGTATGCAGGTATTTGAAAGTAAAAAATGAATATTGGGATGAACTACATCACAGTGATTTTTTTGGACAACAAATCAATGGGTGAGTTGTTTTAGGGAACATATTGCATTCAATACCGGTGACCAATGAGATTATTATAGTACATAGATGCTAATAAAACACATAAAAATAAATAACAAGGATTATACTTGTTTTTGTAAATTTGGCTTCAAACAGTCTCAGTATTTCTCAATCTGATTATATAAGGCTTCTTGCATAGTAGATAGTTAATCCATTCATTTTTGTGACTGACTATAATACTTCTGAGTTCATATTTGCTTTAAAGTTTCAACAGTACTGCCAGTATTGCAGTCAGGTTTAAATGTTTCTTATATTTGTTTCCCAAATTTCCTTCACATAATTTTCTTCACTTATGTTTTCTGTACCAGCTAGATCTTTGGTTGTTCCTCGCAGTTCTTTTTCTTATCCATGTTAGAACAAAATATTCCTTGTAGTAAGTTCTTTGTTTCTTGCCAGGGTTTCAGCCATAATGATAGGGTTTAATCCTGAAGTCCACAATGCACCTATTGAGGGCTAGCTCCTGATGTTTGAAAACAGTCTTTAACTCCTGTTAAAGCACCTAAACTATTTGCACACCTGTTAATTTTTTTTCAAAAACTTAACCTTTTAAAGTTTTTTTTATAACTATTAAATTACCTTCAGAATTTTCATGCAGAAGCAGTCAATTACTGCTGCGAATCCTTAACATGGAACTTAAAGAGATATGATTTTATTCAGGTACCATATGAATTAGGGCAATGTACAATTTCAACTAATTATACATATCCTTTTATGATTGTTCAAGGTATTGCATCAGAAAAATGTTAAACTGAGATTGCTTTCTCATTAAATATAATGGCTAAACATACCTCACCATGTCTTAATTTAGCACAAAACTTCACTAGTGAACATTTTACAAATTACTGTCAAAAAACCCCACAAAAATGGACAAACATTCAAATGCTGGAAAGATTAATCTCCAGGAATCAAAGTTAATTTTGTTATTTATGGTGCAGGATAGGAATTTTCTTTTTCATCGTGGTACATGAAAACACCAATTAGCTTTCATTTATTCCAATATCTTGTCATCAGAGAAATGAGCCGCCTAAAGGACAGATACTGATCAGCTGTAAGAACTGGAATATAAAGAGTCATACATCAGATTATCCCATACTGTGCAATATCTCGTTTTATGTTTCTGAAATCTTGTTATACCACTTTGATCTGGTAATAGGTTGGCCAAGAGGTGATGGGCTACTGATCACAGATAAGATGGCAGTAAAAAGGGACAGCTTTAGGATGAGGGGAGGGGGGCAATAGTGGTGGTAATTATGGGCTACCAAATAGCAATTTTATTGTCACCTGGAGTATTATGGTTTGGTCTTTTATGTCAGGGTTGAAAGTTTACAGTCAGTGGCACTTGACCATTTGATGTGTATAATCCATGTAGTATGGCAGCAAAGAGCGGAAAAAAGGTTATGCAGTGTGATTTATTGAGTCATGTGGAATATACACTACTTGCAGCTTGACCATTATGTACCCTGCAGTATTTATATTTGTAATTTTTATTTGAACTGGACATTGAAGGTAACTTCTTGTTTTTATCCTTTGATAGACTTATTTTTATAGAACATGAGCTTTCTAACTTTGCTTTGTAAAACAAGATAATCTGTAGTTACAGTTTATAAGATGCTTTATACATTTTTCATTTGTTACTTCAGATACAGTTTAATAGATTAATAATAAACAATATATATATATAATTGACAAGGTGAAGATAGTTTTTTTTTTACCCAGACTTGATCAACCATGCAGTAGTCTATGATTTCTCTTGGGTTTTGTGTTAAGTGTTTTATCAATGTAAGTTGTTTCTTTCTCTTTTGAAGAATTTTTATCAGCTTGAAACTTTGGAAAACTATTGTAATTATAAATTTTTGTGTGAATTGACACACACACACACACACACACACACACACACACACACACACACACACACACACACACACACACACACACACACATATATATATATATATATATATATATATATACATTTACACAACTTGCTGAAACATGATATGTTGAATAATTTGCTAGCAATAGCTTGGGTGATGTTTTAAGAATCCTAAGTGGGAGAACCCATTAAACTAATTTGCTATGATAAAGTACACAAAATGTAACAACTCACTTCAGTAATTCAATGAGATGCTATTCTAGAAGCAAACATACTTACTCATCATTGCTTTCTTCTTTTACAAAGTTGTTTGGCAAGCTATAAATACTGTATGATGTCATCAGTCATATTGTTGTCAGAAAAACATATCGTATAATGTTCAATAAACCCTAATATTAATTTCACCTTTGTTTTAAATGATAACTTATATTTATTGTCTAAGACGGATTCTTATGTAATTGTTGTGAAACAATGTTGGTATGAAAATTAGACTAAATGGTTCCTGTCTCTATGCATTGTTTAACCATGAAAAGATATATGTGTGTGTGTTTGTGTGTATGCATGTGTGTAATATGGATTTTTTATGTAGCTTTAACAATTTTCAGTCATATTGTTATGATGTCTGTTACGTGTGGCAGTTGATAGTGATGTCTAGCACTGGGGCATTATGCTGCAGACATTTAGCATAATGTTCCACTTAGTCACATAATGCTGACACCAGGCCGGCCAGTCCTAATGCTAACTTCTTAATACTGAGCACCTAGTATTGCAGTATTTAGTATGACTTAGCCAGAGATCAATAATAATAATAATAATAATAATAATAATAATAATAATAATCATAATCATAATTATTAATATTATTATTATTATTATTATTATTATTATTATTATTATTATTATTATTATTATTATTATTATTATTATTATTATATCAGTAGTATTATTTATGTTATTATTGCTGTTCCTGTTCTTTTCATAATTTGATCTTTGTATGATATAGTTTATAATTCTTTGGAAGTGAATTATAAGAATAAAGTACATTTTAATAATAATTTTTAACTATGTCCATTTTACATAGAGTAAAACAAACTAACCCTTTAAATTTCAATCTTAAATGCACACACCCTTTGGAAAAGTGTCAGTAAAAATGTTTTTGTTCAGTTATAACAGAATGTTTCAGCTTTTAATTGCTATTGAGTTAAAGAAATGACACAAAAACTCAAGGGACTGTAACTTTACACATCCTTGTTTATCAGGCACTTTAAAAATGTGTGCATGTTAGGTCCATTATTTTGTAACTGTAATTTTGTAATCCAGTATTTCTACACATCCTGTTGTATTTTAGATTAATATTAGCTGAATTTAGTAGAAACAAATTATTAATGTTTATAATTTTAAAATTTTTAAAAAAAATTTAAAATCTATTATTATTATTATTATTATTATTATTATTATTATTGACAAAAATGCCAAGTTTTAAAATCATTTAAAGAACCATAAAACAATAAAATAAAATATATATATATATATATATATATATATATATATATATATATATATATATATATATATATATATATATATATATATATATATATATATATATATATATATATATATATATATATATATATATATAACAAGTCTAATTGGATCTTAAAATGACAGTTTGTGCAAACAAGTGTTATACTGTATTTAATCACAAGAATCGGTTTATAAATAGTTTTAAAAGAGGTACATATAGAACAGAATGAACTCTTTGTATGAACTCTTTGCATTGATAGAGTAATAGCTTATTTGTATGAACTCTTTGCATTAATAGAGTATTAGCTTATTTGTATGAACTCTTTGCATTGATAGAGTAATAGCTTATTTGTATCAACTCTTTGCATTGATAGAGTAATAGCTTATTTGGTATCAACTCTTTGCATTGATAGAGTAATAGCTTATTTGGTATCAACTCTTTGATCTGATGCTCATATGAATGCCAGAAGAGTTATATTTCTGAGTATTAATAATTATTCTAATTTTTTTTCTTTCTTATTTCTCCAACATTTAAAATTGTTTCAAATTAAAGAGGCTGTTTGAGCTACTGAATATAATGATTATATATATTTTTTACAAATAATTATGACATGTCACTTGCCTAGATGATGAATAAAATGTATAGCCCCCCTAACCTTAAAACTCACTAAATAAGCATAATACCTTGCACTCCCTTCCCCCATTCAAGAAAGTCTGTAGGTATTAAGTCCACTTGATCTGTGTTTCAGAAATTTTTATAAACTTGAATTACATCACTAATCCTATATCTGTTAGAGCTATATGGCCAGAAATAATTTTTTAATAACATAATAAAATCACAAGAAATATACATTAATATATGGAACATATTTATTCTTTGGGAGTAGTTTAAATGACTGAGTCATCAATCGTATGTACTTACTTATAAATTGAGTCTAACTGCAAATTGCATAGACCAGGATCTACCTTTTTATAATGTACTAGCAGATCTGGATCTGTGCAGTTAGTTCAGGAGCAGGAGTAATCAGTTGAACAAACAATTTCAATCCTGATCTGCAGGTGCAGTATGCTATTTCATATCAGGATCCTTGTTGTTTGCAGTTTGACTTGACTTATAAGTGAGTACATACAGTACTTTAATTATGGCAGAGTTTGATTTTGTTGACCTGTGTCTTTCAGGCATCAATAATATTGCTTTCAATGTGCATTTAAATCATACTGAAGAATCCAATTAGGCAAGATTTGGCATGCATGGAATCTGCTTGTTTTCATTGGAAAACTGCAAGGAAGAAGCTGCACATGGACATAGCTGTATTTTGAGTTTTTAATGTGGAGTTTAATTAATTCCTTCACTTTGTTTTCTATTAATGTAACGTGGACATTGTGAAGCTTTTTTGAAGTTGATGTTCAGTCATCATCATTATCATCACACTCTTTAAAAATATGCGCAGATTCATTTTCAAAAAGATGATTTACCATTTCAAAAAGATGATTTACCAACTTCAAAAAATAAGGAACAAACTTTGAGGAAGAGGATCATCAGAGGTTTCCTCAGACCCATTTTGAAGAAAACATGCATGCTGCTGCTCTTGCCATTGCTAGTATTTCAGCTCCATGAAGTACTTAGGAGGAGACTACTGATACTGGAATTTTCTTACTTTTATCCAGTTGGTGGAGTGTTAGACATGTAATTGAATAGTTGTAAGTTTGGTACCCAACCAGACTAGCTTAGGTTGACTGCTGCAATGTGTTCATGGAAGAAAAAACATTTAACTCCAATTTTCTTGTCATGATGTAGACGATAATATGCTGAAAGCACTTTCAAGCAAACGAACAGTATTTTCCATGATTGACTCTTGTCATCTTGACTTGGGCAGATATACATGTATAAGCAGTGTTCATCAGAGAGTTATTTGTAATGGTGAAAATCCAGAAGTCAGCACTCTCAAAGACTATCTTATTATTGTATGTAAATAAGCACCACTTTTGTGGGGATATTTTCTCAGGCTTGGACCCCCCTTAATTTTCCCCATGAAATTGTCATTTGCATTATACCATAAATTTAAATCAACACATGTACATCTAATTATTCTCTGTTGTTTGAATGAGGTCAGGTTTTCTGGTTTTAATTTCAGCGAATTAGTTTTGTAACATATACTACTAAAATTATTCACTACTTGAAATTCAGCTGGTGATCTGATTTTTATACTTGTTCTAGTCATTTTAGGATTAATTGAGTGTAACAATTACCAACTGTTTTATTGTAGTTGCTTTGGTAGTTTTCTTGATAGATGTAAAAAGTTCGGTACCAGTTTTCATTAGACAGTGAGTTGTGACTTCATGAAGGAAGGAAAGGCTAGTTCTACCAGTTTTTATCCGACAGCTAGGTATGATTATATATACAAACTATAATGTCAAAGTATTTCCAGAGTCTGAAATAGATATTTTCAGGGAGGAAATTTTGTTCATAAATGACACATTAGTACATGATAGTTTTGTAGCTTTTGTTGTAAAGATACAGTGATGAAAATTAGCAATAAGTCCAAATGCCCTGTTTTGGCAAGTTAACTGAAGGGCTAGTAAATTTAATGATTTATGTATCTCTCATGGCCCCATTTAATAATGTTTGAATGTTGTGTTAATTAATTTGTATTCTGTTACACAGTTGCTGCATGCACCAACTGCTTTTTCTGGATGTAGAGCAAAAGTTGTTAAATTCAAGACGTGAGATAAATTATGTATATAGCTTGTTAATTCAATTTGAATAATTAGTAAACTGTTAAATCCTTATAAATTATAAAAACAATATGTAAATACCAGAAGACCCAGCTGCTACCATACATCTATTTAAGCATTATCATTTCAGAACTTTTAAAGTAACAAAGAATTTACATGAATACCTGGTGCTTAAATATTTTACCACCTCAATTTAAGTTTAAAAAATACTCCATTATCACATATGCACAAGAGTTTTGTGCTACAACTTTGTTATTTACCTATGATATTAATGTGCACACACCTTCTGTGTATGACGATTGTGTTCACATACAGTGAAGTCTTTGCCATGTTTTACCTGTATTCTTTGTATATAAAATATGGATTATACATATTTTCTTGTATGCGCTTGGCAGTGAAATATTTTACAAAGCATCAATATTGCAAAAAGTTTCAATTATTTTTCTTGTCAGTAACATTTTTTTAATTTCAAAGATTATAATTTGAAGAAAAGAGAGAGACAGATGTCAAATTCAAACGAGGAAACTGGGTAAATTGCATGGCTACTTAATTAAGAATGGAACAAATAATAGACTAAACAGATTTTAGTCCTTCATTTTTTATACACACTGGTGCTGGGCTGTGGGTGGCTGAGTGGACTTAGTCATTCACTTTTATGGATCACCGACATCTCAGTTCAGTCCACATGTGGTTATCTTAGAAAGCTTGCCAGTAGATTCCCATTGATCAGTGGTTCTTTATGGTTTTTGAAAGTTTTCACATTTTAATTTATTAGCCAAATGCTACCATCACTTATTGTTAGACCAAAAATAGTCAGTAAATATCTACTGTGTACACACAAAATGATTGATCTGGCTTGGTTTGGTGTTTATGGCACATAACTATATATTAAAGTGTCTTGCATAGGATAAAACTGGTGTAGATGACCCATGCTGATTTGATTGTCCAGACTCATGACCATACAAAGGCCAAGGTCAATGTGACACATTGGCCAATAATCTCTAGAATCAACCATGCCAGTCAAGGGCTGACCTAAAGGACTATATGAATATAATGTGGTGTCCATTATACTCTTGATAACAAAATGGTAATTACATCATTATTTTTGACCCTGTGATCTTTTATTTTGTAGCACCAATTTTTACATTAATTCAGAAGGGGTTATCTTTTATGAGATTTTGAGGTAGTTTTTACCAACAAATTTTTGAGAACACAAGTTGTAATTGGTACTGTTTGTAATGCTGACATGCTGTCAAATTAAACAGATACATGTTTCCCATTTTTTTGCATGATGCCTTGAAAATATACATCATGACATAACAACAGTGCAATATCATAAATTATTGTAAATCACGTGACAACTCAGCAAATAAAACAGCATCTCATATAAATCATACAATAACTACAGATGCATATTTTTGTCTTTATTATTTAATAACAGGATTAATTTAAGAAATTGCATTATGGTATTTTTAATTTATTTGCTTATTTTGTTTATTTCATGTAAATATATGATTTTGATTTCATTTGAGAGGTTTTTTTTAAAGCCTTGATTTTTCTTGAAATTTTTTAGAAGCTTTGTGACTAATTTTATCAAACATAATTGTAACAGTTAATGGTCTTTAATCTATTGGTCATTAGAGGTTGAGCATTATGGTCAATTTAAATTCATCAGAGATTAGTTCTTCTGATAGCACTTTGACTAAATGCCTGTCTCCCAGTCAACCTGAACTGGAGATTACAGTTACAGCTGGTCACCAGGATAGTGCTGCCTGACATTTTTGATTTTATAGAGGGGAGGAAAAGTACATGACGCTCTCTTTCTAACACTGTCCCTGGTAGCCCTTAAAGTATGCCACCTTATAACGAGACTTCATTAATATGAACTATATAATACAAATAATTTTACTACCACTGAATTAAATGAGATCCCTAAACACACCTGCCTAATATAGCAAGAACCGTGTTATAATGATATTCTTTATTTTGAGGGAGAGATGTAGTATTATTATAGTTAATTGATACAGTACTCCTTCATGGCGGCACTGCCTATTCCAACCATATAGTGTACCGCCTTATAGTGAGACAACCTTATATCGAGGTACATGATACAAACAATGTTACTACCATTTAATGAAAATGGATACATGGTCATACTTGCCTTATAACATGTACTGTGTTATACTGAGATAGATTTATGAAAATGGATCCATGATCTGATACTTGCCTTATTAAATGTACTGTGTTATAATGATCAATCTTATAATGAGGTAGATTTATTCCTTGTATTAATATGCCATCATGGGTGGTATTAATGTGTGCTACAGTCATGTATTCTAGTATCTGGATGACTTTGACACTCTGAGGGGTTTGGATTTACTAGTTGAGTATTACTTTAAAATGTGACTGGTAGCTTTTGACTGTAATGCTCTGGACTTAAAAGAAAAATCTGCTTTAATAGTGTTATCTATGAATGAACATTATTCATCAAAGCTTTTAATAATAACATGTTCATTTTCTCAAGGCAGTCAGGAGATGGTACTAATTTAGCAGTCAGTCCTTTGTAAGAACCACCATTCACCATCAGCTGTGTGGAAAAAATTCAGACCTCTATTGCACAAAGAAATTCTTATCATTTTTTAAACTTAACTTTTTTATAGATATCTATATATTACATAGGTGTTAAATATTTGATAGCATTTACCTGATCGATCTTTGCAGACAGAATATCTTTCAAAGATATGCTCAAATTTTTTTATAAATACAAAGGGGACCAAAAGTCAGAGTACAAAATGTTATAAATACACAGGGGACAGAAAGTCAGAGTACAAAATGTTATAAATACACAGGGGACAGAAAGTCAGAGTACAAAATGTTATAAATACACAGGGGACAGAAAGTCAGAGTACAAAATGTTATAAATACACAGGGGACAGAAAGTCAGAGTACAAAATGTTATAAATACACAGGGGACAGAAAGTCACAGTTTGAATATCCTAACAATGGTGGATGTGTCAGACAGAATATCTGCATAACATAAAGATACACTCTGAATTTTGTAACATTACAAGATGACAAAATAGTAAAATCTGTAATTAGGACATTGTCACAACATCACATATATGTAGGAAAGAAGGTCTCTATTTGAAAAGTCATTAGACTTTTTTAAAAACTGTATTTTAATATTGTAATGTTATTAGGAAATAAAATAGTATTTCATTAGAAAATAGATTGGTTTGGCTACCTTCTTTTTTTTTTGGGAGGGGGGGGGCACTAGACAGATCCCCCCTACATCCCTACATTAAAAAAAGTTAAAAAGTGTTCATGTGTGAGTGTATACCCTCTGATGTGCAGTTTATGTGTTTGTTTTTTTTCATTTAATTTTTCATTAAATTTTTTCCCATCAAGATTATAATTTTTTGAAAGGGGTATTTTTACATTTTCCTTAGTATATTTATAGGGAAGTTTTTCTGAAGTAGGTATTATTCAACTCTCTTGGAGTCCCTTTCCTAATTCATAAAGTTGACCCTGGCTAGGGGTCTTCTGTATCCTGTGTTTGCTATTTTTATTGATGCTAGATGTATGTATGCTATATATATATATATATATATATATATATATATATATATATATATATATATATATATATATATATATATATATATATACATTGTTTCTTTGTAATAATAGCCTTTTTGTATCAATTTTTCCCAATTGTCTTGTTCTGAGTGATAAGGACCTCTAAGCAGATCATCACTTTTTTTTGTTTGTTATCTCATTCGTTTAATTTATTTAGAATTTTGAATTTCAAGCAAAATCTGGTGTACAATATTTTTATTTTATTAAATTGGCAAAAAAAATTAAAATGATAGTTCTTAATGGTTTAGTGATTGTATTTTTTCCATGTCATTCTATGCCTTTTGAATATTTATTTTTCCGGAGTATTCGAGTCGGGGTCCGTACATTTTTTTATTTTTAAATTGTACTTCTCCCACTTTGAGTTGGGTTCTCTATTTATTATTTATTGTACCTTCCAAAATTTGTCTAAATTGTTTACTTGTCATTTAAGCAGGTTGCTCTGTTCAGCATGGGAGCTACACAGAGTGAGATTTTTCAGGCAGAAATTCCGTTTAAGAGCTTCTCCATGGTGTTGTTAAAACAATTTAGATCATTAATGAACATCTGTTGTGACAGTTAAAACAATGTGATTCTTTTGTGTAGTATATATATATATATATATATATATATATATATATATATATATATATATATATATATATATATATATATATATATATTTGTTGCAAACTGTTATAAAATACCTTGAAAATATTAAAAGATCATATTCTCTGATGATCTCCCTTGCTTGAGATGTAATTATAAGATGAGAATATTTTTTTTGTATTAAAGTTAAATCTTTTCCAGAGTAAAGATTTGGCATTGATTTACTGCTGGCACCACCAATAAAAAATTCATATTCGTGATTTATAAAACCATCAACTTCACAAAACTCATACAAATATTCCAGTCATAATCCGTTATTTCATCTATAAAAGTTGGATGGTTGGTGGCTGACATTTATGATGGGTAAATATGTCAAATCTTGTAAGGTACACTGTTATTCACAGTTGTTACCCCTACTAGATATGCCAGTTTTTATGGCCCTTGGGAGTCAGAAGTCTGTGACATCACTAAATATGACATCAAGGGATATAAGGAGGTAATTGTAATGACCCTTGTATTTCCAATCTGCTGCCATTTTGCTATCCTGGACTACACACAAGTGTGTACACTCTGATGGTGTCTCATGAATTTCATTTATATTCCTAATCCTTGGTTGATATTCCACTTCAGTATCGTGGAATTAGTGTCAGTTCTTACATCAGTTACCAGTAGCTTTGTCACAGTTGTCCAAGTCTTATAAGTGAGACCTTCGTTTGATTGTTTTATCCATCAAATTTTATTTACTGCAACAACAACAAAAATTATGAAATCAAATCAAATCTATATTACAATAAATATAAGCATGACTATATTATCATACAGTTGTAATTACTTTTGACACAGGTTTATTTTTACATTGATACAGATATGCTAGAAAAATATGGTAACATACTAATTTTTTCATTAAGTGTTATACAATATATACTGCAAATGGCATAAAAAGGGTTATTATGACAGGAGTAAATTATTTTTATTTTAATACTGTATATGTTATTGATGTGTTTTTTTATGCTAGATGTACCTTTTCCGCTCAGATATATGACCTGTGAAAAATAGTCATATTTTTTCCTTGTCATATCTAAATACTACTAAACAAAAATCTAGTAAATCACAATCCCATAACAATGTTTTATGGCATTTTGTTCTTGCCCCATCTCTTTTTTTAGTTTTATATCATTTTGTCAGCTTGGATAGGCAAACGATTTTGGATAGATGGATGGATAGATGTCAGATTGTTATTCAAAGTTGTCATGTGTTAGTGATTCCCATCCAGAGCACCTACCTGTACACATTTGTAACTAAAAAATTACATACTACAAAAGTAACAATATAAAAAATAAACATAACATTGTTAAAAATATCCAGGCCTAATTCATCAAAGGTAGATTATAAGTGGCATAGCAAAAAATTCTACTGCTCCCTGACCCCTCCTGGCCAACTTATTTCTGAGACCTGATGTGGAATAACAAATTTGTTTGATTTGAAATTTTGGTTTCCACTAGGCCAGTGTCTGCCCCACGCCCCATTGGAAATTTTCAAATGAGATAAATGCCATCAAATTATTAATGTTTTCAAGACAATGGATTACAGGTAGTATTGATTTTTACTTGATGACATCACAGCACCTGACTGGCAATCAAGTCTGACATAATACTTCCAGTCTGATTTGCACTTGCCCTTGGGTAGGTGCAGACATAGCAGCTGTATAAATTGCCTCTCATTGTATGATCCTCATCAAATATTCTGTCATCTGATTAAACCTTGTTGATGCAGAAAATTTACTTAATACATGTATATTTTTCTCTATATAATTTAAAGGGAGGGGAGGATGGAAAATTAACCTAATACATGTATATTTTTCTTAATGTAATTTAAAGGGAGGGGAGGATGGAAAATTAACCTAATACATGTATATTTTTCTTAATGTAATTTAAAGGGAGGGGAGGATGGAAAATTAACCTAATACATGTATATTTTTCTTAATGTAATTTAAAGAGAGGGGAGGATGGAAAATTAACCTAATACATGTATATTTTTCTTAATGTAATTTAAAGGGAGGGGAGGATGGCAGATGTTCTGTGGATTTTAGCATGTATTTTATTATTTAATATTTCTCAAATTTGAATATATTGGGTCAAAAACGATTGTTTAAATACAAAATCAAACAAAATTGAGTGCAACAGTAGAATATGTATTTTCATTCTTTATTCAATAGTTTGTTTTTCTATATCAGCTGCATGAATAAATGTAAATATATTAATTAGGAAGGGTTCTGAGAGATAGACACATTCTTAAAAAAAATGAAAAATTCACAAGGCAATAAAATATAAAAATGAACATTTTGTGTCATATTTCATGCCTATATTTATTTATACACACGTCTCCTACAATACCTTGTTGCTTTTGTTCTCCTGGATCATACATTCAATATCTGATATTTAGCTTTTTTGTCTTGTGAAGTTAATCTCAGTTATGATCAATGAGTGTACTTCAAAGACTTTAACAAGTTAATGCCATTCCTTCTGTCTTAACATTTTTGTAGGGCTCAGACAGGTACTAAACCAGATACAGTCTCTATCCCTGATAATACTCCAGGCAAAAACTGAAAATTTTGATAGAATTGTGATGTATGGTATGTGACCCATTTCAATATCTATTGACTG
Organism: Unio pictorum; assembly: GCA_030141615.1. Lineage (NCBI taxonomy): Eukaryota > Metazoa > Mollusca > Bivalvia > Unionida > Unionidae > Unio > Unio pictorum. The sequence continues at coordinate 3,727,507 of JARLTB010000203.1, read as the reverse complement.
ATTGATACTGTGGTCCCTGTAGTATCAGCAGTTAAAGTTGGTTGCTAGGCAAGCTGTCACACCATTAGAGTTGTGATCTAAATATGTGATACTGTTACATCTGGAATCCAAATGCATTAAAAAAATGCTAATATAGATTTAGATACAAAGCATACCTGGACCTCCCAATATTTTGAAGCAAAACTACAAGTAAATGTGCACAAGAAAAACAAAACATCTAAGACATAATTTCACCTCAACAGGTGCAAATTTTGTTCCTAATTGGATGATTTGAATGACTAATTATCTTTCTACCTTGATCTGGTTGTTAAGTGTAAATAATCTAATTTGTTGCTTGGATATTAAATAACTTTTAATCATTACTGGTTTTATGATGTTGAGGTAATGAGTAAAGTACCTATTCCAAGTACATACCAAGGCAGCTGTCATGGGCCTGGCATGGGTGGGTGTCAAAGAAGCCCATACGCACGCTTTCCTTTGATTATGGGATAGATGCTCTTTTAATAGCAAAAATAATGATAATTATTATTATTAATTTTGCAGTTTGTTATTAGTGATTGGTAGAACAAACAACATAGACCTTGATTTGCAGGCACAGTAAGATATGGCAGGTCAGGATGTTTGCTTCTTTGCAGTTTGACTAGACTTATACATGAGTATATATGGTACCAACTGAGTGTAATAAATAAGAACTTGTGATATAATGTATTACAATAAATTTACTACCAATAAGTGCATCTGACCTGTAATTTAATATTATTGAGCATATATACTTGTTATGCAGATTTCATTTAAATAAATAATATAACAGCATTTGGGGAAATAAAACCAATTAATCTAAACTCCTCCAAAGTGGTAATGATATTTTAAACCTAAACATTTGGTGAATAAAAAAGATATTTTTTGAATGTCACCAAATTGGGTGTGATCAAACTTTTATCAAACTTTCTCTGATGTGTTCCACACCGTAATGGAGGGTGCATTGTCACAGAATACTTTGGAAAACATTAAGAAAACATTGACCTTGTATCAGCTATCACTTTATATGCAAACAGTTTATTTTAAAAGCAGAAATAAATAGTTCATGATTTTACTGAATTCCATTATAAAACTAGATTCAAACTTTGCAATTTATTTAGTAGTTGATTTTGTAAAACAAGGAAAAAAATCCAAGCTCACATTTCATTGATAAATGCATGGGATCTGGCATTGAAGACGAATACATCCATGCCAAGATTAATAGTATATTTTCTCTTGAGGGAAATGAGATCTTTCTTTGATTATATGTAACATCTGGTAGTGTAGTGAGTTTTGCAATCAATACCCAGATCACTGTATTTACTAATATGCTAATAAGATGATATCAAGTTTTTTTCTTTTTATGTTGTTATTCATTTATACTGTCACACATTTATTGTTTCTTTTATTTGTAGACAGACCTTTTGTATTAGAATATTTGTAGTTCAGAAAAATATTGTATTTAAATAATTAAAACATTCTTCATTTTCTGCTTGACATTAATTGATAAAGAAAACATCTACATTTGCCTCAAAGGGTAACAAATATCTTGTATTAATGAACTAAATAAATTGCTGTTTCATTTGTGTATCTTTACAATTTGCATTTCTTTAAAAAGGAGAAGAAAGCAAAAGTAGTGTGTAAATAATAATCATACATAGAAGACAGTGAAATTTTAATTCTGGTTTCATTTGACCAGTTGGTAATGTTTGAATATCCATTTGAAGTATATGGCTTGTTGCTGGTACATCAAGTGTGCCTTACCTGTTATTACAGACAGGTGTTAAGCCTGAATTAGCTACACAATAAGCTATCAGTAGGTCTATAGTACCTAGATTTGGCTTCATCACCTAGAGGTATTAATGACTAGGACACCCCTTGATCCCCCACTTCACTTTATCTCTCTGTTGTTACACTGATTTGAAAGAGTAATAAAACAGCCACTCTCTGGACTTGTGGTTATTCTGGTGTTAAGCAATAAAACAGCCACTCTATTGACTTGTGGTCATTCTGGTGTTAATCTGTGGAAGGGTCAGTTGGTTGTAGTTTCACAGGTGTCTAATATTCTTTAAATAATACAGTTTCCCAAGTCAAAGAATGTGAGTATACTATTTTTATATGAGTATATATTTTAACTTAAGTGTGAAAATGTGCCTAGAATTAAACTGGCATTAACAATTTCATTAAATTAAATTGGTTTTAATCACTTCCAGAAATTAACTTCTATGGATGTGTTGAAGATATACTCAGAAGTATGTTCAAAATTTAATTGCATTATGTGCTAACATTTGAGGTAGGTGTGTGACTGTGTATATGTGAGTTTAAAGTGAGGAAATTATTGCTTTTTCTGAAAGATACAATATATATCTGACAGCTACTGAACTGTTGTCATCATGGAGAATCATTTTATTATGAGACAATCTTTTTTGTGCAGTTGATTTTATTCTATTTTATTATGGGTTTGGATGTTTAGAAGTTTAGGTTAATGTAGTGCCAACATTTAAACTTAGCTATTTAACTAAAATTGTCATCTTTCTATCTGAAAAGCAACTTAGAGATTGACAAAATAAATGTTATAATTTCTATTTGTGTACATTTTCAACATTTGAGAAATGTTTGGAAATTTATATGGAAATGGAGACAGGTTTATTAAAAATTTATTTGAAATTGAGATTGTATAATTTAATTTGTATCATGCATTGTTTTATTTAATGTATACTGTGTAAATTAGTTCTTAATATTGAAAATGAAAAATGGCAATAAACTGAATTAATTGAAAAGCATGCTCATCTGTTATCCAACACTATCGGGGATTCTAGTTAGAAAATTATATATATATATATATATGAAGAAAAAATTTGTATATATATCGAATATTGAATACATTATACAAATCCATCTGGACTGTATTTGGGTATATTATGGGTAACATTTGGGTGTATTATGGGTGGCTCATTGTCATTCCGTACCCAAGTTGTTTCGTACAGAGTGGAAATTGGTCATTACGTAACCAAGGTCAAATATACAGTATTGTCATATTTATTGCTCCCTCTCTAGGTCTAATCTTTTTCATGCCATATTTTCATGATCAAAAAGGAACCAAGAAAACTGAGTGAAAATGATTACAGATTGAATGAAGTCTCTTGTTGTATGTATCTGATACATACGTTATATGTTTGGAGTGACTAATAAGGCATACACATAGTAAATTTTCACACTAATATTTTGAATCGAAAACTGATATGATTAGCATGGTATTAATTTTACAACTTAAAATGTTTTTGTGTTTTGAATATTCATTATCAATTTAAATGAAATTTAAAATACAAGAAATTTTGGTAAAGATGCATCTTTCATTGTGCACTGTTTATTGATCTCTTTCATACCTTATAACAGCAAAACGCAATAATGTTCTGAATTAAATTTATGTCAAATTATTGCAAAATACCTAATTATGCAATTTTTAACCATTTTCCCTGCATAATTTTAGTTGTAATAAATATGTTTAAATACAAGAAGATCTCTTGTAACGAATATATTTTGCTTGAGAATTAAGTTTTTGAGACCAAGTTGGCAAGTGCCTAACAAAATCGACCTTCTTCCACAGAAGATATGATGCATCTCATTATTGTCTACGTAACTCCCAAAGCACCATGTTCATTCTCTACTATACTACTTTTTTTCTCCACAGTAATATTTGGCTTTGGGGTGGTTTTTCCTAAAAATATAAGAAAGCCTCTAACCATTATAACTTTGGAAAATATTTATCTTGTTCACCAAATGTTTCAAATTTTATTCTAAAACATAGTATATAACAATTGTCAAAATATATGTTAAAAATAAATACTTGTTAAAACTATTGTCAGTTGTATTTTAAAATTGGGCTGAATTGTCTTTCGAGTTGGGCTGAATTGTCTTTTGAGTTGGGCCGAATTGTCTTATTTTTGGTCCAAGTTGGGCCGAATTGTCCAATAGCCGAGCAAAGCATATTTGGGTAAAATATTGACCAAACACAAAAATATAGTAATTGTATTGTTTCACTGTATAAAAGCATCTATGTTTTAAAAAAATCACATTATAACATTCAAATTAACAAATATTGTCACATATTTGGGTATTATTTAGTAATGACTAATTTGGCTGAAAATATTACAAATGTTTATCCATCAAAGCAACTAGAAATTCTGTGATCTTTTAATAAAGGGTCTAAATGAAAATAAAACAGTGCTGCTTCATTAAATTCTTCTCCAATACCAATACTGCATGGTGTTAATCTCATTTTTTGTCATCTGCTTTTAAAGGCGTTGAATATGGTGTACTATAAGATCCACCAATCCATTTTTTTGATAGACTGTCAGCCACATTAGCATACTTGTGCAAAGTTTTGGACACTTTCAATTAACGTTCCCTCTAAACGAATGGTAGATCTGCACTCAATGCTACGCTGCATTGTGCAAGCATTATGGAGATGTGCAAACTTTAATGTTGGATTGACAATTCAGCTGTGCAGGGATGTCTGAGTAGCTGCATGCATGCACAGGTGTGCAGCTAAGAGGGAACATTACTTTCAATGATCTTTTTTGCTCAATGATAAATTTTAATTCATTCTATATAACTTTTTGGTTGTAATCATTTGTTATGATTTCACTGCCAATGAAGAACTATTATGATTATGATATGGGACTTCTGAAATCTATGTTATTATTATGATATGGGACTTCTGAAAGCTGAAAAATGGCAAACACATGAAACAAACATAATGAGTATAACTACATTGCAGCAAAACAGGATCTTTCTTTGAATGAAGTGCTTAATATGTGGTGGCCCTACAAATTATGTTATTTTTTTGATTGACAGTTATGTTTATTGGTTGTGTATATTTGGATGAATCTGGATAATCCATCCAAACCCAGTATAATTAGTATAATTAGGTTATTGCTGCATAGTATGTGGATACATTTTCCTTCCTAAATTAATAAGCAAATCCAAAAACAGCTTCTGATAAACAAATGGAGTAGTAACAAATGGTTAGTTATATTTGTATTAGATGTCAATTTGGTAAATTGTGCATTTCAAAATAATTGAATGTCATAATATTTTTGGACCAGATGTCCAATCAATAGAACTGCACTTAAAAACCAATATCAGTGTATTGACAATTGCTCATAGTAATTAATTTTTGTTTTATGCATAGGCTAATTGGAAGCTAATTATCTTCTCAGATTTATTTGGTCGATTACCGTAACTACTAAAATGCAAGCTCCACATAATTGTGAGGATGATCTATGCAACATTCAGACATGTCTTATCTTTACATCCTGTGGTTAAAATTTTTCTGTTGTGCTCTTTTCAAAGGGCAATGTTCACGATGAAAACTGATCCCATCTTTGTTGAACAAGCTTGTGGAATTTGATAACTCTTCACGTTGAAATCCTACAGAAGAATTGTTGAGCCCTTGGCCAACAAAGTTCTGAAATTTTGTTGTACTTTGTGCTGGGTGAGCACAATTTTTATAACTTTCACACCTGAAAACAAACATTTTATCTGTTGAAGCACTAACCAGTCTATTTGTCTTTGTAATTCCAGAATAAATAAGGTTGAGTTTTTAAAGCACATCAGTGTGATAAGAGGAGGGGTTTGATTTTGTTACGTTCTCTTGTGTCGGATTTTATCTGCACAACCAATTCAGATGGTTCATGTGTCAAAATTCATACTTTTAGGAGCATACTTTTAACTGAATTTATTAAGTAAGTATTTTATCTCTAATATGTGGATGATATATATATATATATATATATATATATATATATATATATATATATATATATATATATGGCAGGAAATATCTATTCAAGATATATTAGATTGTGTTATAATGAAGGCCTTAGAGTGATAGAATGCACAAGCATGATAAGGATATATCATTGTAATTACTTCCTTAAACTGATTGGAACTAAATTAAGAGCTTGCTTATTGCAATTCCTAAATATATCCAATGATTGTCAGTTTGGCTAGCTTTATTAGAAGAATATGTTTTCTTTTCAAAATAATGTTTACACTTGTTTAGAATGTTTGTTTGTTAATGAGACTCTTCACTAAGTCATAGAGATGTTCATTTTCCAATGGTTGGGTCCATTACACTTTGAAGGTAGACCAGGTTTTAAGTTGGATGCTGTTCATATGAAAGCAATGAGGGCATATGTTCTCTTCACTTTACTTGCCATGCCTTGTGTTAATAATGAGTTGACTGCACAGTTGATAGACCCGTGGGAGATTATTTGACAGTGTAATACAAATACATATACTGGAAAACGTTATTAAAATCTGCTCAGTATTCTATGTACCTTTTCAGATTCTTCATTTTTAAAATTATTATGCTTGCATACCTTTATTCAAAATATTTTCACCATTTGTCATATGACTGGATAATCCATGATAAGATTACCTGAGTTTTTGTTGTTTGCAACAGAATGTAGCTTAAATGACAGGTAACACATATATCAGCTAGTAAGTCTAGCCAAATTGCAAAACTGCCCAGACTAAGAATCTATTATCAGATATGTCTGCAGATCTGGGTCTGTGCAGTTTATTAGGAGTAATCAGGTAAAGAAACAACATAACTCCTGATCTGCCAATACATTATTCCTTCAGTCATTCACACCAGATAAAGGTCATACAAATGTGGGGGGAGTTTAAGTGTCCAGGTTCTAGTGATTATGGATCCTCTTTTGTTGGAATAAAAAATATTAAAACTTTTTATTTATTAATGTGAGTGCATATTGGATAGCTCAGATATTGGGAAACTGATTAAAGAGTTTTTTTTACAGCTTGGTTATTCACTTAAATTTCATGTTATTAAAATCTTTATATTTGAGAGTTGCTAAATTATTTTACAAATTTGGTTTACAGTTTTTACCAAACTTGATCTGAGTAACTGAATATCTCATTTCACTCTGCCTTGTAATGTCCTGACCAACTGAATATGTGATTTTGCTTACATAGTATGGGCTCATTCATTTTTCTTTCTTTTTAAGTGAGTCCTTAAAGAGGATGCTGCATTGTCTATGAGGTTGGAAGATGGCTCAACGTTTATTTCCCCTTTTCCTCATGGTGTGGACATCCCTGTTGACTGCTGTCAACTTAGCAGCTGTAGAAGTGAGATTTAACCTTGTTGAAGAACAGCCACCTAATTACTTGGTTGGTAGTATATCCGTGAAAAGCCTACCATATCTCAATGTTTCAGAGTTGGAAATACCAAAGCTGCGATATACATTCATTACGCCTTTATTGAAATATCAGTCAATGTTCAGCATCAATGATGTAGCAGGTAATCTTTATACTGCTGTTAAAATTGACAGAGAGACAGTTTGTGAATATTTATCTACCTGTGAACTGGAGCTAAAAGTAGCAGTAAAATCAGAAACATTTTTTGACATCATTACTGTCGTTGTGAGTATTGAAGACATTAATGATAACGCACCCTATTTTTTAAACGACACAGTTTCCTTACATATTTCAGAAGGTGTGTCCATCAATTCCTCTTTCCAAATCGACAGCGCTATTGATCTAGACACTGGTGATAAAAATGGAATCCAAAGTTACACAATTATCCCGAAAAATGGCACCTTTGGACTTAAGGTTGAAAGAGGGGTAGATGGTTCATTTATTGTCAGTATAATTGTTATGCGTTATTTAGATCGTGAAACCATATCTTCATATCAAATCATAGTTGAAGCAAGGGATGGTGGCAACCCACCTAAATCTGGAACCATGTTGATGACCATTGAAGTTACTGACGTTAATGACAATCGGCCAAAATTCAGCTTGGATACATACAATGTAACAGTCAGTGAGACGGTCCTACCAAACTCAATGATCTTAATTCTGTCAGCTGTGGATCCAGATGCAAGTGATAATGGGAAAGTCCTTTACAAAATCAAAGACCAACAGCCAGGAGTTGACCTAATTAAAAGCATATTCTTTGTGAATTCAGTGACAGGGGAGGTGTCGGTGAGGGAATCATTGCAGTACAACAGAAAGCAAACATATCAGTTTACTGTAGAGGCTGAGGATCAAGGTCAACCACGACAGGTCACGCAAGCGATTATTTTCGTTTATGTTCAGGATGCTGGAAATAACCCACCAATTGTTAATGTAAGTTTCATCGATCAGGGAAATATTGGCTTTGTATATGTCAATGAGGCAGCTTCGCTTCAATCATTCATTGCATACATAAGTGTTGTGGATGGAAACCTGGGGGACAATGGTATAGTCACATGCAACATTTCCAACAATGAATTTGAGATCAAGAGTTTGGGAAATCAGGGATATAAAGTGGTTGTAAAATCACCATTGGATCGTGAAGTTAAGGACATATATAACATTTCGGTATCTTGCACAGATAAAGGCCAACCTCCACTTACTTCATCGGTGAATTTTCTGGTGCGCGTGACTGATGCAAATGATAATGCACCCAAATTTGAGCAAAGTGTGTACGCTGCTGTAGTCAATGAGGGAAATCAATTAGGCGAGAAAATTTTACAAGTTTCGGCAAGTGACAGAGATATTGGGAACAATGCCATTGTGCAGTACCAATTGGATGGTGAAAACAAAGATAAATTTGGCATCACCATTAATGGTGTCATTCAAACTTTGTATGTATTTGATCGTGAGGTCACACCTACAGTTAATGTTACAATTCTGGCCATTGATATGGGTATTCCTGCCCTGACTGGCACTGCTATAGTAACCATCAAGATCAAGGACATCAATGATAATGCCCCAATGTTTTCCATGTCCATCTTCTCATTCAAGATTATGGAAAACTTACCAGCTGGGGTATACATTGGTCAGTTAGAAGCATCAGATGCTGATGAAGGAAGAAATTCTAACTTTACCTTTTCAGTTAGATCCCAATTTTTGCAATTCCCATTTATCGTTTTTGGAAATGGAACAATTTTAACCAATATGGAACTTGATCGTGAGGAAAGAGACAGATATGACTTTGTTGTAGCTGTGACAGATTTAGGAATGCCTGCACTTAGCACAACTGCTAAAGTCGTGGTTATGGTTACTGATGATAATGATCACAATCCTGTTCTTAAATTTCCAAATAGCACAAACAATTACGCAGCCACATTTTATCCACCAGATGTGAAAACTGTTTTTGAACGAGTAATAGCCTATGATGAGGATGAGGGAGAAAATAAAACACTGGTATATTCAATAATCAGTGGAGATCAACTAGGCATTATTGAAATTGAGAAATATTCTGGCAATTTATCATTCTCCAAAATTGTTGAAATTCATGCTAATGTACATTTGGAATTGTTAATAATGGTAAAAGATCAAGGAAGTCCGCCCAAGGTTTCCACTGCCATTCTGTACTTAGATCTCCTTTACAACAATGTCACGGCATTAGCCGCAGCATCAGCAGCTGATGGGGAAAGCAAGTATGTTACAATATCTGTCATTGTTGTTATATTAACCGTGGCAATATCTGCAGCTATTATAGGTGTCATTTTCTTTCTCAAGACCATGGATAGAAAGAAGAAAATAGAAAGAGAAAATAATAGTGCATCTTCAGACTCACAGTATGGCTTTCGGAATTCATCATCAGATCATTATAGCTCTATTGAAGAGGAACTAACCAGTAAAGGCATCAGACAAAAAGAGACATTGCCAAACAAGAAAGAGGTCAGCTTTTCACTGGATACTTCCCTTGACAGTCACCCATCAGATCATGTGGTCAACATGTTCAAATTTACCAGCATTCATACTGATGATAAGGTACATTTTCCATATAAAAGTTATATTTCCAATTTGTTTTTGCAAAGATAGTGATATAAATTTGTTTCACTTCAATTTCTTTTTCAGTCATGTTTCTGGCAGCATCCGTGTTATAAAGTCTGTACAAGTCATATTGGGGTGGGGGGAACACATAGTTGGATTGAGTTGGAATGGGTACCGTGAAATGCTTGTAATAACTAGGAAAAGACACCTTTAAAATGGAACAGTATTTGCTTCTTGTTAGTTCACAGAAAGTTTACTTTTATAAATCACACAAGAAAAATATACTATAATTATGATAATTTAACCAGTGTATGCATGAACACAGATTTTGTGCATTTATTTCATATTCATTGTTGCTGATGCAAATTTTGCAACACTGGGACACATCTTTAGTTAAATAAATGCAATGTATTTGTATATCAAGCCATGCTGAGGTCCAGAAATATCATCAAAAATGAATGAAATGAATACCTTAGTTAAACTTCCCAAACAGGAACTGCAATTTTGTATGTGTTCAGCTGGAAGGAAGATTTGCCTCCCTATTGAGGGAAGAATTGAAGATTGAAGGTTGCTGTCCATTTTGTATTTTTATATGCAAGTATTACAATATAACTGAATAAATATCCTTGCAATTTTTTTAACATTTAAAAAATATTTAGTGTCTTAAATGTGAGGTCCAACAAATGCAACCTTCTAGTATTTCCTATGGGGAAAAATAACCACTACATACATTTCTCTATAGAACACATACATAAATCAGGGGTTTACAGTAATTGATATTATGTTCAACACATATTTTGGTAAGTTACCACTGGTAACATGTGCTAATTTTGCAGGTAATTGAAGTTGAGATGCATTCTTGTAAGTAACATGTAACAGGAGATACTAATCTATCTTTGTCTTTGTATGCACATCTGTATAGTGTCAGTCCAGTAACACTAAGGTCAAACAAAAAAAGTTTATATATATATATTTGTGATTTTTTTTTTTTACCAAGTGGGAAAAAGTGCTATGGACGCAAAGAGAAACAGGAATAGTTGATCAACCGGAAACATTTTTTTTGTTTGGCCTAATCAATAGTTACAAGTTTGACCTCATTGTATAGACTTTCTTAACAGTAATTCATCAGTTTGAGAAATATAAGTTGACATTACTTGTCATGGCTTAACTAATTGGAGGATTCTGGACTGATCCTAAGGCTTTTTATATTGATCATGTGCTTTATTGTTTTCAAAATGACACTGAACACAACTGATGGACAGAATTTCTTGGTCCCTTGTATTATTCTGAGTGTTTCATTCTCATAAAAACTATCAGCTTGTAAATGAGAATTGCCCGTTCCCCTTCCATTTTTTATTTATGATTTAATCTCAATCAAAAGACATGTGAATCAGGGATGAATTGTTTTGTGCCTTTAAATGTCTATTATAGACAGGTTTCATTATACAAGGAAAATAATTGTGTTTCAAAAGCTCTTGTGTACATTTGCTTTATTGTCTATGGTACAACATACTGTAAACAACAATTTATGTGAGCATACAATTTGAACAATACAGCAAAAAAACTATCTAGTGAAAATTATGGTATACATTAATACAAGTGGATGATCGATCATTTCTGCAGGTATTTTGGGCATAGAAATGTTTTCCAGCAGTGACCTATAAGTTCATTCTCCAGAAGATGCCACTATAATTTGTGCAGCCTTGAACTTGACTCTGTTCATCTCAATGTGACTATATCTTCAAACAAAAACTATAACACTGAGACCTACATTAAGTGCTAAGGGAATATTGTAAAGGTACATCAGTTTGCAGTTAGTATTTGCATTACATCTGCATAATGTTTCTGTGACAATTGAACAAAAGTGCCACCCTAATCCTTAAATTATTTGCTCATGAGGATGTTTTTCTGCAAAAATTTAAATTGCTTAAACTGTCTATTTGCTCTAATGATTGCCAAATTTAATTGCTGTGTTGCTCTATAGCTCAACATTTTATTTGTTATTTGCATGGCTTGATCGATTTAATCCATATAATGTTTCATTAGCCTTCATACTTTGGTTGCATGTTTCTAATTCTGTGTTATTTACAACTTTTCCCATTTATTAAACTAAGTACAGGAGCATTTAGCAGGAAGGCTGTGGTAGAATAAATTGGTGATTAAGTTGAATAACAAATAAAAATTCTTCTGTAAACATGTTAGAATTCAAAACACGTGACACCTTTCTGTACACAAATGTTTACATATCAGCAACTTTCCAAGAAAAAACACCAGCCTCATATCTGCAACACTATTTTGAATTGATTATTTTAATCATGTCCTACTATATGTTTAGTAAATTTCTAATTTTGTCATTGATTATTGTTTACTTTACACAAAATTTATTAAGTTGTCAATATGACTTTTACAATGTGTATCAGTAAGAATGTTGGACTCCAGTCCCTCATCATTTGAATATTTTGTGCTTCAAACTATATTCCCTAAACACTTACAGTTGGTAGCTTTAATTTAAATGAAGTTAAAATCCTTCAACTGTATGCATTTTTTTTTACTCAGGTCACTCTCCTATTTTATTGACATACCATATATACTTGTAGGACCAACCACAAACAAACTAGACCCTGACTTGATTAATTTTTTTCTCAGTATATCAGGGTCTATCTTGTTTTCTTTTACTAATTACTTCTAACAAACTATAAAGACCCAGATCTGCCAGTGCATTATGCCATCACGGATTTGGGTCTGTGCAGTTTGTAGTTGGACTTATAGGATATGCATAAGATAAGAATCAGATTTAATTATGGAGTTTTAAGTTGTGTGCTTTGAGAACATGGGACCTGAAATTTTGAATATGGAAACATGAAGCAAATCACTTGCCTGTAGTATTCACAAAACATATTAGGAAAGTCTGATATCTGATTTTGCTGTATTTTTTACTATTTATTCCTTATTTCAGCCGAGGTCTAACATGATGCCAATCAGTCTTGATCACTATGAGAAGCCTGTGATGGAGAACCGACCCAAGCAATGGTTACCCAGTCAAGTTCAACAAGTAATGCTGGATTGACACCACATTCACTTTGTCTTGCATTTTTTGTCTCATAATAATTACAAAATTTGTTGCCTTTTTTTTTAAAGGACATCATAGGTTGAAATAAAATCTGGTACAAGGCTTACCTTCAAATTCTGTTTCACATTTTTCTGGCTACATTTTATGAGATGTCCTTTGTAATAATTTGGGATTTTAACTTTTTGGACACATTGTTAACTAGATTGATATAGACAAATTAAATTTGTTATGTATATCTATATTCATATATAAATGACCTGATTAGATTTTGAGGCCACTGCAGCAGGTTTTCATTTTATTAATGACTGCTTTTATACTTTTTGCAATTAGAATTTTAGGTCTGCAGTGGGGGCATTCATGTTTTATGAACACAAATTGTTTTTGGTATATTATACAAGCCATTCTGAACATCATTGACCCTGCTCTAGTGGCATTTTATCAAGCAAACACATAATTGTAAATACATGAAATTAATGTAATGCAGTGGATCCATGTCCTTTGTATACAGGTAATATTACAACTAATTTGAAACATGAAGAGAGATTATGTAATCATTTTCAATTTTTCTTGCATTAGCTTCAACAACATCCTGAGGACAGCCATAGTGAGTCATCAGGGGAAACAGTGACCAGTGACAGTGGACGTGGAGGAAGTGAGGAGGATGTTCCCAGTACAACTCCCTCTGGTATATTTAATGAGTTCTATATTGTTATTGCTGCAATTAAGATAATCTTTAATATGCAATTAAGATAATCTTTAATATGCAATTAAGATAATCTTTAATATGCAATTAATATAATCTTTAATATGCATCAGTGTAGTTTGGGAATATTCCAGCTTAGGGTCAGAATTTTGTATTAGACATGTTGCTTTTTCCTTTTATTTTATTCAGATGGTGGAATTTTCTTTTACTACAATAAAGCATATTATGCAGTAATAATTTTGTTCTTATTTCTGAACAATATACAAAGTAAAATTGGCATATTGTGAATACTGATATACGTTCCAAAAAATAATACATCTATTGCAAATTTCTTGACCTTAAGAGTACAAAAGTTTTGGTTTACCACAGGTAATTTAGTTTAAACACATTTTAAGGTATTTTAGCTGTCTTAGAAAAGTGGCTAAGAATGATTTGAGTGTTCACTCTTTCCACCTTAGTATAGCACTCTTTCCACTATGGCATAACATGTTTACTCTTCACCTTGGCATAACATGTATACTCTTTTCACTGTGGTGTATACTCTTTTCACTATGGCATAACATGTTTACTCTTCACCTTGGCATAACATGTATACTCTTTTCACTGTGGTGTATACTCTTTTCACTGTGGCATGACATGTTTACTCTTTACCTTGGCATAACATGTATACTCTTTTCACTGTGGTGTATACTCTTTTCACTGTGGCATAACATGTATACCCTTTTCACTGTGTCATAACATGTATACCCTCTTCACTGTGGCATAACATGCCTACTCTTTTCACTGTGGTATAGCATGTATACTCTTTTCACTGTGGCATAACATGTATACTCTTTTCACTGTGGCATCACATGTTTTTCTCTTTCCTGTGGCATGACATGTTTATCTGTAACTTTGGTTTGTTTTATTGATATTTTTAGCATTAGTACATTGCTAACAAGCTTTAACGGGGCCCAGAGTAGTAGAGTGGTCTAAAGCACTCTTTGTTATGGATCATTGCCATCTCACCTCTGTCTGTCTGGGTTCGAGTCTAATATTCGGCTAATGTAGTTATGTGAGAAAGCTTGCTATTAGATTCTTGTTGGTTGGTGGTTCTTTCCCGGGGTTTTCCTGGGTTCTTCCTCCACCAATAATACTGGCACCATGTATAGCCTATTATGTGCTGAAAAATGGCTTTAAACCCTACAACAACAACAACAAACTTTAGCAAGTGTATGATTATTAATGTGTACATTGTACATTGGGGAAAAACTTTTGAACCTAAATTTATTTTTGTCTAGTTGACCTTGGACAGCTGTATATAACATCTGAGTGCATACCTGTCTGTCCATCCATCCATGCCCTAGGTAAACATAATTGTTAAAAGTCTTCTCTAAATCTTTCCTGGCTAAATTAATACCCTCATTATCAAAGCTCAGGTATATGCTACATTTTATATTAACAATTATGTTTTCTTGTTGACGTCTCAGGAACTGTACTTTATAATCTATATTTTTTTTCTGTATACAACAACCACCAATCTATGGAAAAAAATAATAAATTAACATATCTGTGATGAAATAAATATTTTATTTTTATTTTTCAGATGATCCTCAGGTTCATGACTATATGCATTTATATGGTCATGTCAACAAGAGACCCCATAACTCAGTTTCATTTAGGGCAGAAAACTCTGACAATCTGCAGGAGCTACCTCCCCCTGTGCCTGTCAGGACTTACAAACAATATTCTTCTTTCCATGGTGAATACAGTATTGGAGATGGAGACAATGGCTACATGAATTTAAATAAAGTTTCGTTACAATATCAGGGCCAAAGCACAACTTTCAGTGGTCACTTTTCTCCTTCACAAAGCTACAATCAAGAACAATTCTTATTTCGAGGAAGAAAAAACTCAAAGGATGATGACTGCTCAACAACAACATCCGGCAGCTACTCAATACATGATGAAGATATATTGTGATTGAATCAAATTGATAATTCTTTTCCTAATCTGTGATATTTTGTAAAATGTTTTAAGAAATATAATGAATTAACCACAGTAGAACTTACAATAAACTACTTGGACTAAATTAATGTGCCATAACAGTGTATAATGGATTTGTTTAAAATATTGATACTGGTGAAAATATGCATGTATTGGACCAACATATTCTGGCATACAATCTACTGATGGGAGATAACTCAGAAAACCAAGCCATGACTGATCTCTGTGCAATGGAACTCAGGAATGATGGGGAAGTAAATCTTGCACTACCATGGACCAAGACACAACAAAAATGACCTTTAGAGAGTGGGATTACTTGAAAAGATGCTGGTATGTGGATTGATGATTGCCTCAAAGTCAATCATGTAACATTTAAATTTAAAATATATACATAGTTATCAATTAGTCAAATAGTTCACTGCTTTTTAATATTAAAAAAAACATCTACTATAATATATGCTTTTTGAAGAAATATTTAATAAATGTTATTAGTCCACAAATTTTGAATCATAAAAATAATTTGAATCATGCGAGTCTTTTCAGTGTTGAGAATTTTAACATTAATTTCGGACAAGCTGTCATGCCTGTTTCATTGCATGAATCTTTGGGCATAGCTAATTTATAGATTTTTTAAATATTTATCTCGCAAAGAAAAAAAATAATGTTCTACCAATACAGTTCCATGAGAAAAGTTGAACATTTTGCTGGTCAAATACTTGTTTAAGATCTTTCATTCAATATGAAGAAAAATGTAAGGAAATTTGTCATTGCATAAAAATCAATATTCTGGGGAAATTTTCCAATTGGATATATGTATTAGTAACTTTATCTTATGTCATGCATAGGGGATTATGGGAAGGATGGAAATACAAAATAAATGTTTTGGAATGAATGTTTTTGATATTTGATAGCATCAATTGCTAATATGTTTCATTTCAGGTCCCACAAGGAATTGTCATGTTAAAATACAAAACATGCAAGGTTCAGAATTATTTGAGACAAGCTAAAGCACCCAGGAAGGGATGTGGGGCCAGCCAAAATAACTAGAAGAGGAATTTGTTACAAGCCAGAAATTTGAAATAAGCATTCACTGGATTTATTTGTGTTGTTAACAGGATGTGAAGAAAAATTAAACATATATGAGTTACAGGTTTTTCCATGAGCAGTAACTCCAATTAATAAGAAAAGGAAATAAACATTAGGAATTTGATTGGTCACAACAATATTTTGACACAACTTACTATTTTATCAGGGCAACTGTGTATATGTGTTCATTTTGTTGACTGGGTGCTGTTGTACATAATTTTCAGATCTGCAAACTTCTTTATGACACAAATATTGTTATTGTATATCAAAATATTTTCATTTCATTAGCATCACTTCATTTAACATTCCAGAATAAATTTTTTTTTAAATATTACTTGTTTTATTTATTTCAAGCAATTTATTCTTTACCATTTTTATGCACCAGGTACATGCAGCCGGTGCATTTTGATTTAGTTCCATCCTGCTGTCTGTGCATTTGTATGTACACCCACACACATTTCAGTAGAACCATTTGTCAATTAATTTTGATGGTCATGCTTTCAAAGATTTTTTTTCAAAGTTTTTTCATGACCGTATATTTTCATGTCATTCTATTAAATTTAGCTTTCTTTCTGTATGCACTTTTTGGACTTATTGCATTTTTAACAGTCTTTAATTTTCCTCTTTATTAAAATTTTAATATTTTCAGCATTTTAATATTAGCTGCTTCCTATATTTACCAGTCAGTAAAAAGAACAAGTTTAGCCCAGGCAACATACATTACTCAAGGGTTCTCTAAATATTCTGTCAGTACAGTACTCAGTGGTTCAAACATGTGATATACTGGCTACAGTACAGTACTCAGTGGTTCAAACATGTGACATACTGGCTGTAAGTCTGTTCTCACTAAACTGTACTTGTACATAAAAAAAACTGAATTCAGTATGTATATTTTATTGTATTTCTGGATAAGGTACTTAGATTTACATGGTATAATACTGTTTGCATTTTATACAAAACATAGTTTTGAACAGTTTTGGGGTGAAAACGTTTATAGTACAATTACACATTCATATTGGTTATAGGAAAATTAAGTTTGAAATGCATCTTTCTGTGTGTATATGTAGATTCAGTTTATGCCACTCACTGGAACAATGGTCAGTCCATTATTCTGCTTTTACCGCTCTTATTCTAGTAGAAAAAACAAGCTGACTGAATGAATCTCTTTTTGGAGCAGTTTCCAAATTTGCTGGAGTATGGAAATTTGATCGAAAGAAAGCACATCCTGAATTTACACATGTGTAATAGGAGACCAATATGAATACGTAATAAGGGCAATTATTTTATTACAAGAACATGACATTTTGTCATGGACAGGTAAATAAATGTATGCATTTATGTGATTCATATAACTTTAAAATCATTGATATTAAGGATTTGTCTTGAAATATCTTTAAATTGTCTTAAAATTTGCTTGATTTTTTCCCCCAAATATTTTAAGAGGTGTTACAGCATTTGGTGGATCTAATGACTCCTGACACCAGTACTTTGCCAGATGGAGTAGCATCCCTTGGCCATAGTGGCACATATTATGTTTTTTTCTTCTACTCTATATGCAGTGATATAAAGTAAGTTCAATGTCCATAAGAAATTTTTTTTCTTCAAAACTCTTGAAAGTTTCTGCAAACTTTTGTAAATCATTAAAATGTCCTTGAATAAAACTTTGGGTTCTTAATTAATTAATTACATGAATTGCATCAACTTTACTTTATCTAGAAATTCCACAAGTTGGGAAGATTTGGAAAGCCACTGATGCAGATTATGATGTCATTTCTAAATTAGCATATTGAGATAGGATTATCAAAGTCAAGCTATTTTTAGAGCAGATTAAAAGGCAGATATTTATCAAAGAACAATTTAGGCAGTAATTTTGTTTTGAATAAAGAGATGAACTAGTTTGGATAAAGAGGTGGATAAAAGTTAAACTGTTTTTGGTTTAAGAGGTGAACTAATTCGGATAATGAGGTAAACTGTCTTGATTGTTGTTGTAGGCCATTTTTCAGCACACAATAGGCTATACATGGCGGCCAGTATTAATGGTGGAGGAAAGAACCCGGAAAGAACCACCGACCCACAACAAGCTACTGGCAAGCTTTCTCACATACCAACATTGGCCAAATCTGAGACTGGAACCTATGCAGACAGAGGTGAGTTGGCAGTGATCCGTAATGGAGAGTGCTTTAGACCACTCAGCCACTCTGGGCCCCAAAAACTGTCTTGGATAAAGAGGTAGACTGTTTTGGATAAAGAGAACTGTTTTATCTTTAAAGAACAAAGATATAATGATAGCTGTTTTTAAAAAGTGAAACATAGTTTAAATTATTGATGAGAACTTATATGAATTTAATAGCTTTCTTGCCTCTGTCTGAAAACACTAGTTACATGCAAGCTACAAGTGGTGGTAAATTGACACCATGTTCTGTTTCAAGAGGTAGGCATATTTTTCTATTCAACTCATGCATTTTCCAACTAGACACATGTTTAATAAATCAAGCTAAAGCAACTTCAATCTTTTCCATTTTCTTTGTATGATATAACCAATAATGTGCTATCAAACACCAACAAGACAGTTATAAAGTGCAACTAAAAACCAATAACAGTTATAAAGTGCTATTAAAAACCAACAAGACAGTTATAGAGTGCTATTAAATAACAACAAGACAGTGATAAAATGCTATTAAAAAACAAGACATTATAAATTGCTATCAAAACCCAACAAGACACTTATAAAGTGCCATCAAAACCCAACAAGACATTTATAAAGTGCTATCAAAACCCAACAAGACACTTATAAAGTGCTATCAAAGCCCAACAAGACAGTTATAAAGTGCTATTATAAACCAAAAAGACAGTGATAAAATGCTATTAAATAACAAGACATTATGAAGTGTTATCAAAACCCAACAAGACAGTTAATAAAGTGCTATCAAAACCCAACAAGACTAAAAATAAAGTGCTATTAAAAACCAACAAGACAGTTAAAAAATGCTATTAAATAACAACAAGACACTTATAAAGTGCTATCAAAACCCAACAAGACACTTATAAAGTGCTATTAAAACCCAACAAGACAGTTATAAAGTGCTATCAAAACCCAACAAGACACTTATAAAGTGCTATCAAAACCCAACAAGACATTTATAAAGTGCTATTATAAACCAACAAGACATTTATAAAGTGCTATCAAAACCCAACAAGACATTTATAAAGTGCTATCAAAACCCAACAAGACAGTTATAAAGTGCTATTAAAAACCAACAAGACAGTTATAAAGTGCTATCAAAACCCAACAAGACATTTATAAAGTGCTATCAAAACCCAACAAGACAGTTATAAAGTGCTATTAAAAACCAAAAAGACACTTATAAAGTTCTATCAAAACCCAACAAGACAGTTATAAAGTGATATCAAAACCCAACAAGACAGTTATAAAATGCTATTAAATAAAAACAAGACAGTTATAAAGTGCTATTAAAAACCAGCAAGACAGTTATAAAGTGCTATCAAAAACCAACAAGACAGTTATACAATGCTATTAAATAACAACAAGACATTATAAAGTGCTAGCAAAACCCAACAAGACATTTATAAAGTGCTATCAAAAACCAACAAGACAGTTATTAAGTGCTATTAAAAACCAACAAAAACATTTATAAAGTGCTATCAAAACCCAAGAAGACATTTATAAAGTGCTATTGAAACCCAACAAGACTAAAAATAAAGTGCTATTAAAAACCAACAAGACAGTTATAAAATGCTATTAAATAACAACAAGACATTATAAAGTGCTATCAAAACCCAACAAGACAGTTATAAAGTGCTATCAAAACCCAACAAGACACTTATAAAGTGCCATCAAAACCCAACAAGACAGTTATAAAGTGCTATTAAAAAACCAACAAGACAGTTATAAAGTACTATGAAAAACCAACAAGACATTTATAAAGTGCTATCAAACCCAAGAAGACATTTATAAAGTGCTATCGAAACCCAACAAGACTAAAAATAAAGTGCTATTAAAAAACCAACAAGACAGTTATAAAATGCTATTAAATAACAAGACATTATAAAGTGCTATTGAAAACCAACAAGACAGTTATAGAATACTATTAAATAACAAGACAGTATAAAGTGCTATCAAAACCCAACAAGACAGTTATAAAGTGCTATCAAAACCCAACAAGACAGTTATAAAGTGCTATTAAAAACCAACCAGATAGCACTAGAACCAACAAGACAGTTAAAAGTTCCCTTCGAAACCAACCAGCCAGTTAAACTATGCTTCCACAAGCAACCAGACTACCAAAATATGCTAATGCCAAATAAAACTATTATGGTTTTCATCTTCAAAATTAGATAAAATCCCATTAGAACTTAGAATTTATGTTAAACATATGGTCCTTTATTTGCAAATGAACATTATTACACTAGATTTCAAATGATAGATTTGAATACTTTCAATCTTTGGGGTAGTAGGTTAGATTTCAATTTATAGCACGGCCAATGTGGGTATGGGAGAAAGCCTGCCAGTGGCTTCTCATGGGTCAGTGGTTCTTTTTACAGGTTTTCCTCCACCATTTATAGTGACTGCCTTTTATAGCCTTACTTGTGCTGCAAAATAGCATTAAACCCCACAACAACAACAACACCAATATATAGCAAGTTATTATTTACATTCAAGAGTAATTTTTAAAATTAGAATTTTGAATGACTTGTGTTTTGCATGTCAAATAATTTCCAATGGATAATGATGTTCACATGGTTATGTCAAATTAGTTCTAGTATTGCCCCTGAGATATATATATATATATATATATATATATATATATATATATATATATATATATATATATATATAT
This sequence comes from Unio pictorum, assembly GCA_030141615.1. NCBI lineage: Eukaryota > Metazoa > Mollusca > Bivalvia > Unionida > Unionidae > Unio > Unio pictorum. Next base: position 3,705,993 of record JARLTB010000203.1, on the reverse strand, counting down.
ATATATATATATATATATATATATATATATATATATATTTGCAGCTGTGATATATATCAGTCAACAAAGAACTCTCTAATGTATAGGTATAGAGTAAGGAATATGGATAAGTTATGAAATGAACAATGGTCCTTTGGAAATTGAAAGGGTGAAAATTACCATAGCAGTTAATATGGTCATTGACAGAGGGAGAAAAAACATACCATGCATTCAAATAAAGATATTATTAATAATAACTTAGAAAATAAACTGCAGTTCTTTTTATGGTATACCACATCACAATAATTGTAGCCTATATCCAGAAATATAATATTCCATGATGTCCAATCTACCACTTTTATTTTCTCCATCTATAAAGTCTCTCCTCTCTCTCTCTCTCTCTCTCTCTCTCTCTCTCCTTCTCTCTCTCTCTCTCTCTCTCTCTCTCTCTCTCTCTCTCTCTCCTCTCTCTCTCTCTCTCTCTCTCTCTCTCTCTCTCTCTCTTCTCTCTCTCTCTCTCTCTCTCCTCTCTCTCTCTCTTCTCTCTCCTCTCTCTCTCCTCTCTCTTCTCTCTCTCTCTCTCTCTCTCTATTGCTTGATCTGATTGCCAGTTCTCATTTTCTCTCAGTAATTGGCTAAAGTATCTGTCCAACTGAGTATTTTTAATTATTAGATGTAGGAGAATTGATTGCATATAACATGGAAAAATAATGTGAGAAAGAGTGACCTCTTGTATAGCTCCTCATAACATTGCCCAATCTGTCATGGTAACATTGGTAGGATTTGCCCAATCTGTCATGGTAACATTGGTAGGATTTGCTCAGCCTGTCACGGTAACATTGGTAGGATTTTTCCAATCTGTCATGGTAACCCTGTTTCTGTGCTGCAGAGAATCCATCATTCTTTTCTTGAAATGCATGTGAAGTCAGTAATCTTCTACATTATTATCTGGTGAAATTTTACAAGAATGACATCACACTAAACAGCAAGCCTGGCAGGCGATGTAATGCAGTAATTGTGAGCACTAACTTTTTTTAATTCTGTTGGTGAATTTCAGGAATGCTGCTGGAGTAAAATTTTCACAACACTGTATTTTGTGGTATACCAATTTTCTAGGATTTCATGATTCCTTCCAAACATGAATTTCAAATTTCCATGAAAGCTGTTTCACTTTATAAGAAAACAAAAATCAAAGATTTCATTATCTACAAAATGGTTATTTTTCACAAAGTTAAAAACCTTTTTAACTACCAAAATAAATGATGTCACAGTAAATCTCCTCGAATCAAGGAATTTAAATACACACGACATTGCAAATTGATAACAATAAATTTATTAAGAACTCGTATATAATAAAATTTGCTTTTATCTTTTAGGTTAAATATTTTTTAACAAAACTTGCCTTGAGTTGTTTCTTGAAATGTGCATGACAACTTCTAATTATTTTACAAACAAGAGTGCATGATAAAATGTTCCACAAAGTAAACATTCCAAAATCAAAATATAAAGATAATCATGCATCTTTCTTGCAATGGAAGCAATACCTGTCTCTAGAATTTGTATGCTTTGTTTACTGCCATCATCACGAATATTGCGAGCCAATATTCACAAAATTTGATGATGAATTTTTCTCAAGTAATATCCAGAATGTAAGTTTAAACTAAAAGTTCTAGTTTCCTTAAAATATATGAACTGAATTCACTTTGAATAGGCAATGTTTCGTTTCCTTTGATAAGGGAGACAACTTAACCATTAGTGATAGACAATTACATGCTTATAAGAGTTGTCTCCCTGAAATACACAGTCTGAGGTGTACTAGTGTCCTATTTTGTGTTAATGTGCAAAGAAAAATCAGAAGACCTGCAAAGATTTGTATTTACCTATATGGAAATATATTTTCATATTTAGACTATACCAGTTATTTGTTAGCAGGACAAGTCTGGTTCATTTAAGTACATCTCAGACATGAAAAAGTTGGACTCCCCTGATTTATGTAGATAGTTATGTGCTGTTTGATAGCACTACATTTTAGAATAAAATTAACACACTTAATTTCCCCTGTGTTGCATTGTATCCAATCACACACTTTTCACTGTGTTGCATTGCATCCAAACACATACCTTTCACTGTTGCATTGCATCCAATCACACACATTTTACTGGTTTGCATTGCATCCAATCACACACCTTTCACTGTGTTGCACTGCATCCAATCACACACATTTCACTGTGTTGCATTGCATCCAAGCACACACCTTTTATTTGGTCAGCTAAAACTATGCCGTATATTTACAAATTTTAATGATTACCTTAATTGAATATTATTTATATGCCATAATTAAAGATTCTCACTGTAATTGTATGATGCTGAAAGCCGTGATTTACATCATGTTTGCAAGCACTAAAATATACCATAAATATTTGCAATATCCTAAGCTGCTGGTTTTTTCTACATCCAAGATGAGATTATCATTTAATATATTTTTTTAGACTCATTTGAAATTTATTTATTACAGTTTTTCTTTTCCTTAGAATTTTAATTGAGACACTTGAGCAAGGAAATATTTGCAAGCATATATACTTAACTTCTTTAGGTCCTAAAATAATTCATTATGCTTTGACTTATTCAACTTGTTGCTGACAAGATACAAATGCCTTCCTCCAGTTTGAATGGCTGCAAAGAACACAATGCATTTTTTTAAATATATATTTGTCTTGTAGGGTCCCATATTGAGATGTGGGAACCATACTGTATTAACTTCTTCAATCAGTTCATCTCTACATTCATGTTCCTTGTATACACCAAAGCTCTGCAACTCCAAAATGCCATCTGGTAGGTGAATTGACTGTGACAAACATATTTGACATCGTTTTGTGTCAAATTCTGAATCAGTGACCTTTAAATGTCAGTTTTAAATCTCTCCTCCAGCAAATTTTGAAACCAGCATAGCCCTGAAGCTATTCAAGATTTCTGATTAAAGGTTGATGTGTACATTGTTTTGATAGACCTAGATTTGCCTGTTATGGGTGTTGTCTCATTGACTTCATTTTTTATATAATTATGGCTCTTGACAATGAACTTCATGTTTTCACTTGCTTGCAACTGGTATGGCTCAAGAACCATTCAACATATGATGCAATTTGATTGCAATATTGTCTTATATACATAGATATGCCCTTTATGAATTTTGTCTCATCAAATCCATTTAAGATAGTGTTATGGTTCTTCCCAGTCACTAAGTTAGAGTTGTGTCCCTTGATATAGTAGTTCATATCTTCATGTAAAATGTTTGTAACTGTCATGTCAAGAATCACACAACATGCTACAATGCAATTTGGCATGAAGATTTCTCTTAAAATGACATATGTCTTTGTGGGTCATGACATTTTCAACAGAATTGTGCCTTTGTTGAACATATTTGTTCTTCACATGGAAACTTGGAATATTGCTTGCATTCAGCTTAACAGTAGTTCAAGAACCATTCAACATATTCTCATGGAGCTTGGTAAGAATATTGTCTTGTAGACCTAGATGTGAATCCAACAATAGTTGTTTCATCTACACCAATTTGCAGAAAGTTATGGTCTTTATCAATCCACCTCATCCACCTGTGAACTCCATTAAAAATGAAGTTGATGACACACATGATGTGATGATGCTTGTAGTCAACATAGCTCAAGAATCATTTAGCATATTCTGATGTAATTTGATGTAAATTTATTGCCTACTTCATTTTGGACAGTTGTGGAACTTGATAATCTACTTAATTTTTGACAGTTGATGCCTTTGACAATCTTCTCTATTTTGCAAGTTGTGGCCCTTGATAATGTACTTTATTTTGACAGTTGTGGCCCTTGTTATATACTTTATTTTTCACAGTTGTGGCCCTTGATAATCTACTTCATTTTGGACAATTTTGGCCTTTTATAATATACTGCATATCATTATCATTACATGTAATGCTCCTTGTGTTGATGGAAATGTGTTGTGTTGATGAGATGCTCCTTGTGTTGATGGAAATGTGTTGTGTTGATGAGATGTTCCTTGTGTTGATGGAAATGTGTTGTGTTGATGAGATGTTCCTTGTGTTGATGGAAATGTGTTGTGTTGATGAGATGTTCCTTGTGTTGATGGAAATGTGTTGTGTTGATGAGATGTTCCTTGTGTTGATGGAAATGTGTTGTGTTGATGAGATGCTCCTTGTGTTGATGGAAATGTGTTGTGTTGATGAGATGTTCCTTGTGTTGATGGAAATGTGTTGTGTTGATGAGATGTTCCTTGTGTTGATGGAAATGTGTTGTGTTGATGAGATGTTCCTTGTGTTGATGGAAATGTGTTGTGTTGATGAGATGTTCCTTGTGTTGATGGAAACGTGTTGTGTTGATGAGATGTTCCTTGTGTTGATGGAAATGTGTTGTGTTGATGAGATGTTCCTTGTGTTGTTGAGATATTAGCAGCAGAGGGGGCAAATCGGACAACTTTTACAGGCATCAATTCGGCAAACCGAGGCTTCCTCGTAAGTGCTTAATAGGGCAAAAAAAAGGACGCCAACATCGTTGGCACTCACCATCTCTGCTGCTATGGGTTAACAATTTTTTTTACGATGAAATTGTAACAATTTAGGATTTCACAAACAGACTAATTTGTAAAACCTCACCTCAAAAATCAATTTGATTATTGGACTGGTCAGTGAGTCTGAAATTAATTCTCATTAACGAATTATTATGACATCGCATATAGACTGGATTAGTTGGATCCTCAATAATTAGAAATCCTGGAGGAGCTGTTGGTGCTAAAGAATATAAATTATATCCCTGCTGAGCTTGATTTAATCGTTTATTTGATAGCTTCCTTCGATAACATCGCATACTAAATTCAATGCAATCACGTTCAACGGAGCGATATGCCTGCCGCCTCCATCTGGGTCGTTATTATATTTGAGGATTGTTGATGTTGGTGGCATTTTTTTCCATGCATCATGAATCTTTTTAAATTTTTCATCGATGGTATCATTGATTATTCATCAACACAAGAACCACAACCTGTAAAATGTCATACAAAACTACCAAATTCTGGAATGATGATTGTTAAACCAATTGTTGCCTTATACCCCTCACACAATATAAATCTATAATATATTTATGTTATATGGACAAGAATGTAATTGATTATTCAGCAACACAAGAACCAGAACCCGTAAAACACCATGTTATGTTACCAGACTCTATTAAAATGATTATCATTGAACCATCAGGAAGTGGTAAAACACAGTTGTTACTTGATATGATAATAAGATGGATGAAATGGGACAAGTTGTATTTAATGGCACCGACCGTAGATAATCAACGATGTTACCGGGTGTTAAAAGATTACAATGAAAGAGCCATAGAGATGGCCAGCAATTTTATAACTGATATCGAAGAAACATCGAACATTAATCTCAATGGAAGTGTTGCATACGACGATGTCACATTAAAAGATGACTACAAAAGAGCCATAGAGGTTGTCAACGAGGGTGTTATTAAATTCATAACCAATATCAAAGAAGCACCAAGCATTGATGATATCGATGGAAGTATTAACAATTTAGTCGTATACGACGATGTGATGTTAGACAATCAAAAAAATCCCGCTAGGATATTTTCCAGAGGCAGACATAAAAACGCCGATGTGATATATGCCACTCAACGATACACGCAAATACCTAAAGTGATCAGAGATAACTGCAATTTGTTATGTATGTTCAACGGGGTCGATACTCACATGCTACAAAATATTTGGCAAACCTGGTGCAGTGGTATGGATTATAATCAATTTAAAAAATTTCTTTAGTCATGCTCAGTCAACCCCACACGGATTTGTGATGATAAATTTAGCAGATCCCCGTACGCGATATCGTATTGGATTAGGTCAAATATTCGGTAAAAAAAAATTGTTAACCCATAGCAGCAGAGGGGGTCAGTGCCAACGACGTTGGCGTCCTTTTCTTTTGCCCTATTAAGCACTTACGAGGAAGCCTCGGTTTGCCGAATCGATGCCTATAAAAGTTGGTCTGTTCGCCCCTCTGCTGCTATATTTGTTTTGTTGATGAGATGTTCCTTGTGTTGATGAGACATTTGTTGTGATGATGAGATGTGTTCCTTGTGTTCATGAGATATTTGTTGTGATGATGAGATGTTCATTGTGTTCATGAGACCTTGAAATTATTGCATTTTAAACATTCCACTTTCCACAATGTTCATCTTCTCCATTGGTTTCCCAGCACAAGTTCCCCTGTTTAATGAGCCCAAAATAGTAAATTATAATGAGTGGAGCTATCCATAATGCATCCACCAGTAATAGGTATAGGTGTAGTTCATCAGACACTATGTGTACTGTATTACCTGTATAGCAGTTTACAACAGTATTTGTTTTCTGTGGTAATACCATGTTTTGTTTCCACTGTACTATCATTGCCGTAGTTTCCATCAGTAAGGAATACACCAAAATGCATGAATAATCTTGTTATAACTTTAAAAATATTAACAGTGTGTTTTCATTATTCATGACAAAATAATTCAAAAAATTACAAAAGCATTTTATGTGTCACAAATGAATGGTGAATATTATCAATAGAACTATATTTATGATCTTTTAATTACATATTTGACACGTCACATATGCAAACACAATGGCCAAATGGAATGTTGTGAAAGATTTTTAAAAAATTGGGATTTTAAAAAGGCAAAAGAAGTTTAAGAAACACATAATATTTTAGTAGTTTACTTTATATACTGACAATTATCACATGATTTTCTGAACCACAGTTGTTTACTGTCTGAAGTTTGCATAATTTCTCAAGTCCAATAAGTATTTTCTTGTTTGTTTATTATCTGTGTTTTATGTTATTTTGCCTTGTCTGATAAATATCCTGCCCAGGTGATTGCATCCCATTTAAAGCATTCCTGTCAACAGTTTTCCTAGTATGAACACTTCCTTTTTTATCAATAGGTTCTCTAATGTTAACACAATGCATTTCAAAGTATTTATTATTGTGTAAGCTTATTAATCCCACTTAAGTTAGTTTTTAGATTAGAACTTATACAACAATTAACACAAACAGCAAATTCATCTTCTATAAAGTACTGACTATTTCATTTTTGTTGGGGGTGAGGGTGGTAGAGCTGTAAATTTATTTTGAACTGAAGGTTTTCTTTTACTTTTATCTCAAGATAATTAATATTTGCTTCCAATAATATCATTGATACAGTATGATGTTACTTTGCTTTACATCAGAGAAAATATTTTTCAAACTGTTGACAAATAGAAGTTAACCATAAAGCTATCATACCCATGCTCCTGAACATTAAATTGTTGGTACCTGAAATAACAGCAACAGACCATAGTATGTATCATGGTATGTTAAAAAATACCACAGTACAAAATATTGTATGGTACCAATCTCTAATAGATACATATGACATATCCTGTTGGGATTTGTACCTCTTATGGCCTGGTAATTGGATTATTCTTGTCCATCATCAATCTGTTATCTGACATCCATCCATCTGTTATCTGACATCCATCCATCTGTTATCTGACATCCATCCATCTGTTAGCACAAGTTGCCATTGCTACAAATCTAAACTTCTTCGAGGATTGCCATATCACATTATAAACTTATTCATCCCAAGGTTTTGTATCTGCCAAATCCGCTCAAACATCTGGTATCACCGATTGTTGGTACTCCTTCTAAACAGAAAGTTATACATGTATTAGCATGGAATTATCACCTTAAGACTTCTTGTGTTGTTTAGCTTTTTCCTGGACATTCAGTATGGTCAGCCACATTGGTCAGCTTGTAAATTTCTTTATTGATTCTATATCTGAATGGATCAACAAAGAATTTTCACTGAAAATGATGTCTACTTGAACATAAATGAAAATGGTGCTGATTTGATTTCTAATATGGCCACCACAGCAGCCATCTTAAAACTTTTGTTAATGCTTCTCCTCCTGAAGTTAAAGTCATATCAGCATGGGGTTATATGATGATATAGTAAGGAATGAAAGAAATCTGGTGAAAATCTGACATCCCAGCAGAGGGGAGGTAAGGCTGTATGTACTTTATACTTTAGTAAGGGAGACAACTTCTGTATAATATGGAGCTATGTGAAATAAAGATTATGCCCCTGTGTTCACAGATGGCAGACACTTTGTAGGAAACAATTACTTTGTTCTAAATCTGATGGGATCCAACTTTTTGGGTGATCTTAAAGTGATGACCAGTTTAGACACACACACACACACACACACACACACACACACACACACACACACACACACACACACACACAAACTTGGTTATAACTCAAGCCCAATTATGAATAACATAGACAGTGATCTGCCATGCATAATGCACTGGTGGATCAGGGTATATATTGTTTAGTTTACAATGTACTCCTAACAAACTGCTAAGATCCAGAACTGCTAATGTATTTGTGATGACAGGTCTGGTACTTTGCAGTTTGTAGTTTCAACTATTATTATTATTATTATTATTATTATTATTATTATTATTATTATTAGTAGTAGTAGTAGTAGTAGTAGTAGTAGTATGATTATGATTATTATCATCATCATAATCATCATCATAATCATCATAATCATCATCATCATCATCATCATTATCTTACCTGGTGTAGCATAGGTGAGACATAGGGGTCAAACATTACAGAAGCAGTGGAATCAGACTTAACTGATGTTTTGGTTTAGTTTTCTTTCATCTTTGCTAGCCAAGGTTCTGATAACCTATAATCTATACCTTGGCAGATATATTGGTGCTTTGTCGTAACAAAATTTTCTGGATTTCATGAGTTGCCTGCCTTAGAATATTATGCCAACTAATAGTGTGGTGCATTGTACATCTACTGATAATTGCGGAGGCAATCAACCTGAAAAGAATACTTTGTAACATCGAAGAAATGACCGTACCCCAGAGGGCGACAATTACGTGTGTATTTGGGTGAAAGGTATTTGTGCATACATGGATTGGCAGTGGAAGATTGCTTATTTATCAATCCTTGTCTTGATCATGTAGGAACAGTGTTCAAATTTGAAAAACTTAATTTTGATTGGCTGTTGTGGCTTGCCACCATATCCAATGAAATTAACATACCAGAAGCTCAGAAATATCTGCTTGATATGCCAAGTTGTTGATAGAGATATCACATCAAAACCTTGGCTGGCAAAGATTGTTTTCTGTATGGTCAGAAGTTCCTAGCCCGTTGAGAAATTGCTTTATGCCATATAATCTGTCAGCACTGGTTTTTCACCTTTATGCACAACAACTGACCAGTACACCTAGAGACAATTGTCAAGGTCATTTGAACAATTTGGTTAAGTTTCAAGTTAAAGTTTTTTTTATATAGTCGCAATTTTAATTTTTGGGGAGAGATAGCTGTCATACTTTGTATAGCCACAAAGCTCTGCCCTTTCATATCCACACATTCCCAGCCTCTTTGTGACCTATAGGCAAAATTAATGTCATTTCAAAAGTTAGTTTTTGGTCTGGTGATAAGTCATGAATTCTGGGAAGGATAACTTAAATACTTAGACTGTAGACACAAGAACATTAGCCCTTTCATATCAATACATCCTAATCATTTGCTGTTGTTGTTGTTGTTGTTATTATGGGGGTGCCATTTTTCAGCACAACATAGCTATACATGGTGTTCGACCAGTATGAACAGTGGAGGAAAATTCCAGAAGATAACATGCAAGAAGAACCATTGACCAGTGTGAAGTTTCTAAACTTTCTCACAATGGCTGAGCCTAAGACAGGAACCAACACAGACAGAGGTGAGATAGCAGTAGCAGTAATCTGTAATGAAAGGAGAGCACTTTCAACCATTCAGCCACTTCTTCCCCTAGTACTCCAGTCATTTGAAAAACTTTGTTAAGTTTTCAGTTCAAGACTTTTATATGGTCACATGTACCAATACATGCAAGGGATACTTTCATATGTGGGCTGTACATCTGATAATCACCTGACATATAGGCAATGTTAAGGTCATTTGAAAGTGACAGCGTATTGTATCTGTTTCAGACAGTGGAGCATGCAAGATATAAAATGCTTTTGCATTTATTGTTATATTTCTTAAAACAAATTAAGTCCATCAATTTGACCTTATAAATGGGCACAGCATATACAAAAGGAATTATCAATCAAAAAGGTAAGATATATGCTTTGTTTCCTGACAACTTTAAATGTATCATAAATAGCTTGAAATGGCTATGTAAATCAATGATGTAGGTGCTTAAGTTTATGATGTTTTAAGGGACATAAACTTCCAAAGGTTAGACCATACCTAGATGAATATAGTAAAGGGCTTTACCAAGGACAAACTGATCTGGGTAATCCAGTGGCAGAATTCAAACATACATGCTTCCATATTGACAAATCTGATGTGATAACTACAGAGCAACAGCAGCTCTTGCTGCTTCCTTTTGCAAGTCTGACATGGTAATCACAGAACAGCAACAGCTCTGGCTGACACTTAAGAATGCTGTCACAGACTTACGCAAATAAATAACTGGCTTTGCCTTATAACTATTTGACTATTTTTCATTGTACATGCGTACAATGTTATCTAGTGTGAATAAGTGTTTTTCCAGGTAAGCGATGGTACTAACATGTATCTCGCCAGAAATTACTTGCGCCGAGGGACATTAAAGGCATGATATGCACTGGTATTTTACCCTGACTGTTACTCACTCTCCTATGGATTTAATGGAGATCAATTTCTAACTTACACACTGGTAGTTTTGGATCTTGTCAGAGTGTCTGAGAATCATTGTATTTATACACCATATATTTTTTCCTTATTAATTCATTTAATAAATTTCCATTTTTCACACATTGTGTTTGTGTTATTCATTTAATCCAAAACCCACTCTGTTTCTATTCTGCAACAAACTCAGTGACTTTTGTGTGTTTTTCTTTTCAAAAACCTGAATTTGAAGGACTTTAATTGTATCTGTTGTGCTGAAACCTTTCTCCAATAAAGTTTGCTGTTAAAAGTAATAAATTGGTCTTAAAATTTAGTTTCCAGACATAATTTGATTAATAAGATTTTTCATATTGTTTTGTATCACTTTGCCTTGATGAATTCAGTGTGTACCTGGCAGTATTGTTACATCAATCAATTAAACATTGCTGTTTGCCTTTCCTGATGTAGACCATGTCAGCTTTAATATGAGTTATTATGCAGGATTACTTTGAACTATTAAACTCCAAAGGGAAATAATCAATAGCAATGAACTGAGTTATCATCCCTGAATGGTTTGTTGTTCACTATCTAGCAGTCCCAATTTCCTCCACTTAAATGAATTTGTTTTCTTGAGGAAGGAATCCCCAGAAAATAATTCATGTTCAGAGGTTTTCTTTTGTAACATTTTTGAAAAATTGGAAGAAAATATTTGAAGGAGTCTTAGTTTTAAACACCTTATAATCAATCACCTGTCAGAAACACCTACTGCATATACTTACCTAAAAGCCAGGTCCAACTGCAGACAACATAGACCCAGATTTGCTGTTCATTCATGAAACAGTTAAAGGTGTTTACTAGTTTTATAATTTAAAGTTTCATAATTGCAAGGAGTCTACGACAGATACTGGTTCTATTCCTGGAAGATGATAACTAAAATGTCAGCAAAACCTAGCATATTTTACTCACTTTTAAGACAGGTCCAACTGTAAACTGCACAAACCCAGATCTGCCATTGCATGATGCACCAGTAGATCGGGGTCTGTGTTGTTTGTAAGGAATGATCAGTTCAATAAATTACATAGACCCTGATCTGCAGTTGCAATATGCTTTGGCAGATCAGGGTCTTTGCTATTTAAAGTTTGACTAATAACTGAGTGAAATACAGTACCTACCAGAGGAATTAGTTGCTATTAAGATTTTTAAAAAATACTGGGCTAATTATAAAATTTATATATAACATCTCCGGTAGCCTAGTGGTTAGAGCATCCGCCACGGAAGTGGGAGGTCGTGGGTTTGATCCCTGGCCGAGTCATACCAAAGACTTACAGAAATGGTACTAACAACTGCCTTGTTTGACGCTCAGCATTAAGAGGTTAGTGTTAGGACTGGTCAGCCTGGTGTCAGGATAACGTGACTTGGTGGGACATTGTGCTACATATCTGCAGCATGATGCGTAAGTGCTAGACATCACTATAAACTGCCTCACTGCAGACATCGTAGCGATATGACTGAAAAATTGTTAAAGCTATGTTAAAAATCCTAATCAAGCAAACAAACAAATAAAATGTATAGTGTAAAGCTGTGAATGCTCCTCAGTAACAAAAATGTCTTTGATCTTTGTTGTCATTATTGCCAAACAGCCAAAGAATTACAAAACAATTATCATTTTACTTTGACTCAAGGTCCTCATTTTTTTTTTTATTTGAGTCAAGGTTTACATATTTTGTATGTAGTCTTTTAAATTTACAGACTTTTCTGTTACATTTTTACTAATGTCACAACTCTTTTGCCATTTAGTTTTGATGAACAAAACAGGCTTGTTGGATTTTATTTAATAAGTAAATAGAATAATTTATTTGATTTGATTGGGTCAAATATAACAGTAATCCAATGACCGCTTGAATGAGTTAGTGATTAAATTCACCTGCCTATTGATTTATTGTCTATTTACCTGTAAACTAACACATTAAATCAACAAATAAATGGGTCTTGTTCTTGTTTAATTACAGGTACAGTCATTCATTCAGTCTAGTGCTTGCACATGGAACACTACTAAAAGCCAGTCCACATAGCCTACTGTGTATCATATTCACCTGGCAAAACAGAATGAAAATTTAGTATAGTCATTACCATGTGAGTTTACAGTTACTTTTATACCATAAGCCATTACCATGTGAGGTTACAATTACTTTTATACCATAAGCCATTACCATGTGAGTTTACAGTTACTTTAATACCATAAGCCATTATCATGTGAGGTTACAGTTACTTTTATACCATATCAGCCTGGGAGTTTCGGGGGGTGGGGTGGGGGTGGTGGTGGTAATTCTTAACTTGAACTTCAGCCACAAATTGAAGACCATCACTAGCCTTAATATCACTTCCTGTACCATCTATACTTGTAAATTGAGTCAATTTACAAACAACAAAGATCCCTAATGCCAGAACATAATGTGCCTGCAGATCAGAGTCTATATTGTTTGTTCAACTGATTACTCCTAACAAATTGCGCAGACCCAGATATGCCATTATGTCACTGTGATGGCAGGTATGGGTCTGTGTATTTTGTGATTAAAAAATGGTCGGTCAACTGGGTGTTGGGAACATTTTGTAACTCATGCATCCAACCTTCATACTTAAAGACAAGTCACAGTTTCAAAGCCTCATACATATTTGGATATCTTGATGTAAAGAAACAAAGTTATAATGTCTTCTTAATAATCATGTTTTTTTCTATCCCTGTATTTAAATCATATATCAATAAAACAGTCAACAAACTTGAAAAAGCCACAGCTTTTCTCACTCATTACCTTTTTAAGTTTGATTTATTTGAAAGGATGTCTTTTTTGAGGGAGGTACATTTTTCAGTGCAAGTATTTGCTTTTGAGATTGGACTACTTGCTTTTGAGATTGGATTTCTTACTTTTGAATTTGGATTACTTGCTTTTGAGATTGGACTATTTGCTTTTGAGATTGGACTATTTTATTTTGAGATTGGACTACTTGCTTTTGAGATTGGACTACTTGCTTTTGAGATTGGATTACTTGCTTTTGAGATTGGACTATTTGCTTTTGAGATTGGACTACTTGCTTTTGAGATTGGACTATTTGCTTTTGAGATTGGATTACTTGCTTTTGAGATTGGACTACTTGCTTTTGAGATTGGACTATTTGCTTTTGAGATTGGACTACTTGCTTTTGAGATTGGATTACTTGCTTTTGAGATTGAACTATTTGCTTTTGAGATTGGACTATTTTATTTTGAGATTGGACTACCGGTACTTGCTTTTGAGATTAGACTACTTGCTTTTGAGATTAGACTACTTGCTTTTGAGATTGGACTACTTGCTTTTGAGATTGGACTATTTGCTTTTGAGATTGGTCAATTTACTTTTGAGATTAGACTACTTGCTTTGGAGATGTAACTACTTGCTTTTGAGAAAGTAATATCTCACAAATCAGATAGCTTACCTTAGAGATAACTATAGTTTAGAGAGCAATATATCACAAATCAAACTGCTTATTTTGAGAGAACTATATCTAGAGAGTAATATATCATAAATTGGAAAGTTAACTTTGAGATAACTATATTTAGAGAGCAATATTTCACAAAGTGGACAGCTTACTTTGAGATAACTATAGTTCAAGAGCAATATATCATAAATCAGACAGCTTACTTTTGAGATAACTATATTGAGAAAGTAATATATCATAAATCAGACAGTTAACTTTGAGATAACTATATTTAGAGAGCAATATTTCACAAATTGGACAGCTTACTTTTGAGATAACTGTATTTAGAGAGCAATATATCATAAATCAGACAGCTTACCTTTGAGATAACTATATTGAGAAAGTAATTTTCACAAATTGGACAGCTTACTTTTGAGATAACTGTATTTAGAAAGCAATATATTTGTCACATTTCTTTGCCTGTGATTGCATAAGTCAAGGGAACAAAGAAATGATTAGAAGCCATGTATATATGATAGACCCCACCACTATAGCTGAAATGTTTAAGAACCCAGCTTTGTTGGGGGTGAAAAGTTCCATGTGGATGTTGAAAGCTTTCATCATGAAGAAAGAACCCTTTTTGGTGTCATAAATCTTACAATGTTGATAGACAGCCAGGGGCAATGTCTGCTAAGTTGAATATAACAGGGTAGAATCAACATCAAATCAGAATTGAGAGAGGGTTTGGTTACCATTTTCAATCCAAATTTAACTTAGTACTTTCAAAACTAGGAACTCAGTAATTACCCAAACATTATACTGTAAGGATACACCAATACTCCGAGAAGGCCAGTTATAATTTGGCAGGAAAAATTCAATGAAAGACAAAGCTTTGTAAAGGTCAGTAAGTTATTTTCTCACTTGTTGCAGAATATCATGGCATTGTAATTGGAATTAGGTGCAGTATGTATCCTTCATTACTAGAATCGTTAGTACATAGAATTACCTTGTTACTGTTCAATTTACATGTGTAATTGAGAAATGAACTAGAATTATGTAAAGAATTATGTAGATTGCTAGCTCATTTTCAGAATTAATATTGTAATTCACTATATGGTTACTTCTTAGTAAACTAGTCATGTGATATTCTAGATTTTCCAACTGTTGAATTGAATTGCAACTTTGGAAAATGGTTGCAGTGTGTAAATTTAGTTAATATTGATGTAAGGATGTATCAGAGTAATAATATTTTAATATTTGTGTACACATTATGTGAGAGTAATGCACAGAAATGTGTCTATTGTTGTGATATTGTTAAGTATAATATGTATATGTATTGCTCCAAGTCAGGGTTCTTTACTTGACTGAGTGTTTGTAAAATACTGGCACAATTCCCACTAGAAGTCATTTACCCCAAATTTCCAAAGACTTCCATAAAACCTAAGCTGTAAATTAGAAAGTTTGATGTGTCCATTCAATGCATAAATTTTACTCTAATTTATGCAGGGCCACAGATCTTTAGCTTGCCAAATATCTATATATATTACACAGCTGCATGGTTTTTCTTCATCAGGTTTCCGTACCACCAGCAGTTCACGCCGTAGAAATTATACCACTCTCCCGTAAACAGGGAACTATTTTAACTCTGCCCACTTAGGCCAGTCAACACATGCTATACAGGCTTATTTTGCCATACAATTGCACCACATTTACCACCCTAATGACATAAACAGTATCTGCCAAGTCCGTTCTTATTTATTCCTACAAGTAATTTATTGGTTTCCTACCATATATCCTGCCGCTGCAGTAACACCACCAATGTATACCAATAGATTTTAATATAGACTACGTTGTAACAGGGACATTCATTGGGTTTTGGGCTAACTTCACTACTAGTCAACCATGTCATCATGGAAACTCACTAACATTTTACTATGTGACTTTTTCCTCCTAGTAATTGCTATTTATTTCAGGCTAAGGATATTCCCATTATTCACCCAAGTATTCACACAAATCTAAATTTCCTTAAAACCACATGCCATCAAAAATGCACATACACCAAATTTATTGCAATATATATATATATATATATATATATATATATATATATATATATATATATATATATATATATATATATATATATATATATATATATAGATATATATATATATATATATATATATATGTAGAGAGAGAGAGAGAGAGAGAGAGAGAGAGAGAGAGAGAGAGAGAGAGAGAGAGAGAGAGATACTGATATGAAGCAATCTATTGAGGTCTGTATGATAATTAGTTGATTCCATGCTTTTATTACTTGGTTGTTTACCATACAAAATGTGTGTATTTTGATGTGCATGAATGCATGACCAAAAAATATAATAGCCTTTATCTGATGATTGATTATTGGTTAGTGTGAGACAAGATGGCTAAGGAAATATACTAATGTCCTTGTGTTTTTGCAGGATGCTTTTAGGGGACAGACTTCAGGTATAGTTAGTCCTGAGTCTCTAAGAAGAGAGTAAGAAGTGAGATTAGCAGAACAGTCAGAGTCAACAAAGTAGTAAAGACAAGGTTGAGGAGAAGGACAAGGAGTCGAGGAGGAGAAAGTGAAGAAGGAGGAGGAGTATAGAGAAGTTGCGAGAAGAAACTATTTAGAGCAAGGTGGGGGGAAGAGGAGAAGGAATTGGAAAAATAGGATAGAATATCCAGGTGGAAAGTTATCTCACACTACATATCAAGTGATTCAATAGGCTGTTACAGGGTCGAGAGAAAGAAGAGTAATAGGAGAATTATCATCATTTGATTATTGAATTGTCTTAAAATGTTATTCATTTGAATCTCACTAATTTCACTTCCTACAAAATTGAGCCTAGGTGGGACTTCTATAATAATTTAACTAAAATATTGAGAGCACCCCACCCCACCCCAACCCTAACAACCTTGCCACAACACTACATATTGAACAGTTTATCTTTGAGATAGCTATATTTAGAGAGAAATATATAAAAATTGGACAGTTTATTTTGAGATAACTATATTTAGTGAGAAATATATCAAAATTGGACAGTTTATTTTGAAATAGCTATATTTAGTGAGAAATACATCAAAATTGGACAGTTTATCTTTGAGATAGCTATATTTAGTGAGAAATACATCAAAATTGGACAGTTTATTTTGAAATAGCTATATTTAGTGAGAAATACATCAAAATTGGATAGTTTATTTTGAAATAGCTATATTTAGTGAGAAATACATCAAAATTGGACAGTTTATTTTGAAATAGCTATATTTAGTGAGAAAAATGTCACAAATTGGACAGCATACTTTTGAGATAGTTAATTTAGAGAACAGTATATAAAATTTGACAGCTTATGAAATAAGCTGACTAACAGTTAAGCTTGGCTTAATCAAAACTTTTTGTGGTATTTTTATTACAATAAATGGATTAGGTTTATAATAAAATAGATTACTTATGTCAAAGCAAATTCATTTTCATATTTTGTAAATTTTCCTTGATTTGACAACAATAGTATTTATGCATTCTCTTGATCTCACCACATCAGTAGCAGTCTTATTAGCCAACATCTTAAGATATCTGAAGTGGTATAAGTTGCTTTTATTTAAGACCATAAGGTCATAAGTTAAAATTAAAAATTCTTATTATAATGCCAATTTCAGTCTCTACCTTACTTTTATTTTGAATGCTATGAAAATTATCAAAAGTATTGGATTACTTGAAGCAAGCATACATTCCCTAGTAGTTCACTTTATAAATTTGATTTTGATTTTGCACTGGATCAACTCTATCAAAATACTATATGAAATAGTTATGGGACCAGCTGACATCTTCATGAAACAGCTGTATTTGTTTTAAATTCCAAATTATTATTGTGTTCTAAATTAGATATTATTAGGGAATATTGTATATATTACCATATTCACCTGTATATCACCCAGCCACAAACAGCTGAGATCTGTCATCACAGTTGATGTTGCTGTTGTTGTAGGGTTTAACACCATTTTTCAGCACATGATAGGCTTTACATGGCGGCCAGTATTAATGGTGGAGGAAGAACCCAGGAAAACCCCCGAAAAGAACCACCGACCCATGAGAAGCTACTAGCAAGCTTTCTCACATACCCACATTGGCCAAATCTGAGACTTGAACTCACGCAGACAGAGATGAGATGGCAGTGATCCATAATGGAAAGCACTTTAGACCACTCGTCCACTTGGGGCCCCTTGTCATCACAGTATTTTGAGTGTAGTGTCAGTACATAATGTGTGGAATGATTGAGAGTATTGCGGCTCCATCACATAATGCATCAAAAGATTAGGGTCCCATCACATAATGCATCAAAAGATTAGGGTCCCATCACATAATTCATCAAAAGATTAGGGTCCCATCACATAATGCATCAAAAGATTAGGGTCTAATCACATAATGCATCAAAAGATTAGGGTCCCATCACATAATTCATCAAAAGATTAGGGTCCCATCACATAATGCATCAAAAGATTAGGGTCCCATCACATAATGCATCAAATGATCAGGGTCCCCATCACATAATGCATCAAAAGATTAGGGTCCCATCACATAATTCATCAAAAGATTAGGGTCCCATCACATAATTCATCAAAAGATTAAGGTCCCATCACATAATGCATCAAAAGATTAGGGTCCCATCACATAATTCATCAAAAGATTATGGTCCCATCACATAATGCATCAAAAGATTAGGGTCCCATCACATAATTCATCAAAAGATCAGGGTCCCATCACATAATTCATCAAAAGATTAGGGTCCCATCACATAATGCATCAAAAGATTATGGTCCCATCACATAATTCATCAAAAGATTAGGGTCCCATCACATAATGCATCAAAAGATTAGGGTCCCATCACATAATTCATCAAAAGATTAGGGTCCCATCACATAATTCATCAAAAGATTAGGGTCCCATCACATATTTCATCAAAAGATCAGGGTCCGATCACATAATTCATCAAAAGATTAGGGTCCCATCACATTAGGCATCAAAAGATTAGGGTCCCATCACATAATTCATCAAAAGATTAGGGTCCCATCACATAATGCATCAAAAGATTAGGGTCCCATCACATAATTCATCAAAAGATCAGGGTCCCATCACATAATGCATCAAAAGATTAGGGTCCCATCACATATTTCATCAAAAGATCAGGGTCCCATCACATAATTCATCAAAAGATTAGGATCCCATCACATAATTCATCAAAAGATTATGGTCCCATCACATAATGCATCAAAAGATTAGGGTCCCATCACATAATTCATCAAAAGATTATGGTCCCATCACATAATGCATCAAAAGATTAGGGTCCCATCACATAATTCATCAAAAGATCAGGGTCCCATCACATAATTCATCAAAAGATTATGGTCCCATCACATAATGCATCAAAAGATTATGGTCCCATCACATAATTCATCAAAAGATTAGGGTCCCATCACATAATGCATCAAAAGATTAGGGTCCCATCACATAATGCATCAAAAGATTAGGGTCCCATCACATAATGCATCAAAAGATTAGGGTCCCATCACATTAGGCATCAAAAGATTATGGTCCCATCACATAATGCATCAAAAGATTATGGTCCCATCACATAATTCATCAAAAGATTAGGGTCCCATCACATTAGGCATCAAAAGATTATGGTCCCATCACATAATGCATCAAAAGATTATGGTCCCATCACATAATTCATCAAAAGATTAGGGTCCCATCACATTAGGCATCAAAAGATTATGGTCCCATCACATAAAAATTCATCAAAAGATTAGGGTCCCATCACATAATGCATCAAAAGATTATGGTCCCATCACATAATGCATCAAAAGATCAGGGTCCCATCACATAATGCATCAAAAGATTAGGGTCCCATCACATAATTCATCAAAAGATCAGGGTCCCATCACATAATGCATCAAAAGATTATGGTCCCATCACATAATTTATCAAAAGATCAGGGTCCCATCACATAATGCATCAAAAGATTAGGGTCCCATCACATAATTCATCAAAAGATTAGGGTCCCATCACATAATGCATCAAAAGATTAGGGTCCCATCACATAATGCATCAAAAGATTAGGGTCCAATCACATTAGGCATCAAAAGATTAGGGTCCCATCAAATAATGCATAAAAAGATCAGGGTCCCATCACATAATGCATCAAAAGATTATGGTCCCATCACATAATGCATCAAAAGATTAGGGTCCCATCACATAATGCATCAAAAGATCAGGGTCCCATCACATAATGCATCAAAAGATTAGGGTCCCATCACATAATTCATCAAAAGATCAGGGTCCCATCACATAATGCATCAAACGATCAGGGTCCCATCACATAATTCATCAAAAGATCAGGGTCCCATCACATAATGCATCAAAAGATTAGGGTCCAATCACATAATGCATCAAAAGATTAGGGTCCCATCACATAATTCATCAAAAGATCAGGGTCCCATCACATAATGAAAAGATCAGGGTCCCATCACATAATTCATCAAAAGATTAGGATCCCTTCACATAAAAACTCATCAAAAGATTAGGGTCCCATTACATAATGCATCAAAAGATTAGGGTCCCATCACATAATTCATCAAAAAATTAGGGTCCCATCACGTAATGCATCAAAAGATCAGGGTCCCATCACATAATTCATCAAAAGATTAGGGTCCCATCACATAATGTGAAAAAATTGAGGAGATTTGGGTTCCATCCTGTGATCTATGGAAAGGTCAAGGTTATGTCATATAATGCATCAACAGATCAGGGTCCCACCCAATGTTCCCTCTAAGCTGCGCATGCATGTGCACGCACAGCTGCTCAGGCATCCCCATGCAGCTGAATTATAAAATTTGCTCAATCCAACGTTAAATTTTGCTCATCTCTGTAATGTGTGGAATAACTTAAAAGATTGGAGTTTCATCCTGTGATCTGTGATCTATGGAAAGGTCAAGGTTATGTCATATAATGCATCAAAAGATCAGGGTCCCATCACATAAAGTGTCGAGAAATTGAAGTGACTGGGGTTCTCTCCTGAGATCTATGGAAAAGTCAGGGTTCTATCATGTGAAGGTTGAGGTTTCATCGCATAATGCATGTAAAATCTGGGTCTCATCACTTAATACATACAAGGGAAGATTGGGCTCCCATCATATGATATATTTTAAGATCTGGGTCCCATCACATAATGCATGCAAAATCTGGGTCCCATCAAATAATGCATGCAAAATCTGGGTCCCATCACATAATGCATGTAAGATCTAAGTCCAATCACATAATGCATGTAAGATCTAAGACCAATCACACAAATCATTGGAAGACTGGGGTCCCATCATATGATGTATGGTAAGATATTGTCCATGATAATTCCTTCAACTTAAGTATGACACAAATGGTACAAACACATATATGCTGGTTCACTATTTAGTGGTTGATGTGGGTCCATATTATTTGCAATAGATGTGATTTTTAAAAAAATCTATTTTCAATTCTGATTTGGTGTAGAGAATGAGTGATATGTACTAGGGATACATGAGGTAGGGACTCCGCCCAGATCTTCCTACAATGTGCCAACTAAAAAGAAGATGAAGAAATTAACATAGTTTTCATCACTGTAATGGTTATAAGGGCATTTTGTGTTACCCTAAGGATCCCTTGTCCATCCATCCACCTCACATACCTTGGGTAGGTTCTGTGTTATTGGTCAGGTTGAGGCACCATGTTGGTGCATCCATAATCCATGAACATATTTATTATTTAAAAATATTATTCCTTTAATGATACCAAACATTGTTTATTAATATGCACTAAAAAAGTAGGTGCCATATTGACTATTAATAATGATGATTGTGTTCTTTTAGAAAATGTATCCTTATATATTAACCATACATACTTACATATATGTCCCAACCAGCTGCAACTGCACATACCAAGATCTACCATCAAATAATGTTTTGTCAGATCTGGGTCTATACAGTTTGTTAAAAATGATCAGTAGGACAAACACAATAGAGCCTGATCTGCTAGCACATTATGTTATAGCCAGCCAGGGTCTAAATCATTGGCAGCTTGACTCGACTTATAAGCAAGTGCAGATGGTATTATGACAGTTTGATAGTTCATGTAATTTTAGATATTTTCTCTCAGTGGAATGCCAGTTTTTTTGTCATCTGTCACACACTGGAAGAAAGAGAAAAAAAACAAGCAAGAAGATAAATATATTGCCGTATGTTGCAAATGTTTAAAAATGTAATTTCAGCCAGACTTAGAGTCTGTGAAATTCCTTTAGGCTATTCATCTATGCTTGTGGTTATCATACCATGTCTCCAGCCTGTGACCTTCTAGACTGCCCAATTGTCTACAAAGTGACCAGTAGCAATAACTCACTCTGATTGTAAATCACTTTGATCTGTTGTGTGCCAATACTACAGTCAATAAAGGGTTAATATGGAGACTAACTTTGATCCTTATAACTGTTTTTCTTTCATCTCTTTTCTTGCCTGGAGTAAGGTTTAACACACTTTTAACTTCAGTGTTATAGAAACTTAGAAGTTTATGGTGATAAGAGAATCTAATTACTGTCAGAGGGACATAAAGTAACAGGATTAGACTCTGTTATCACCCTTAACACATAATTAAATCATTGATTGGTTTATATGTGGATCTAAAGTACTTTAAATATAGTATCCGATATACTTGAGTGAGCAATATGTAATTTGGTTCTTGGGTTGTTTGCCAGAAGTATCCTTATGTTAGTAACAGAATACAAGTAAATTATACTATCAAAGTGGTACAGTTACTTCCTTTTTGTCACAATTTAAGTTTTCACCTTTATGAAATAATGTATCATAAATTATTTCTTTCTTTCAGTTTTATTGATATATTGCTTATTTTCCTTCAGTGAGCATGCCCACACCTCAGGTGTCTTCTATTTAGCAATTTGGATTTGACTTTCTGATCTTTCTACACACAGAGACCATATTTTAGCAATTTGGATTTGACTTTCTGATCTTTCTACACACAGAGACCATATTTTATCATCATGTACTTATGCAATAAATAGATTGTTACTAATTATATTGAGTTAAAGTAGATCAAGATTAGTGCTCATTAAAATAAATGTTTAATTGAAAAGAATTTGATGAAATATTTTGACTCTAGAAGCAAATGTGAGACCACTTCACACTATATAATAATATAGTACTCATTGACCTCATAAGAACATCTTTACTGATCAGGATAACTTTTACTGGACAAATTTGATTGGTCATGCTAGTAATACACACTGGACATAACTGGACAACTGAGATTCTTATTTAAATAATATGTCATATATCATCTGGAATAAATTAATTGCTCTTTGACTTGCTAGAGTTGATTTATAGGACTGATTGGAGTCAGGTACCCAATTTGAAATACTAAACCTAATATTTTTAATTATAGACCTATCAATTTACTTACCTTTAAAGATAATGAACCAATCATACACCTGGAATTTATTGAAAAAATACATGTTGCTATACCACCAAGCTCAAAGAATGCACACAAGGTGGTTTGGCATCTCTTTAAGAATTCATTTTTTTATTGGAAGAAAAATTCTTATTGTTGTTCAGACCTGATTCCTATACATTTTATGTCATCCTTGATATTTTTCAATGTATTATGCTACAAAGTGTCAAAGATCATGCATTTTATCAGGCATAAGAACATAACATTGGCATGAATTTGTTGGTAACCAAATCAGCATAATTATAATTCTAGTGATACATTTGAGAGAGAGAGAGAGAGAGAGAGAGAGAGAGAGAGAGAGAGAGAGAGAGAGAGAGAGAGAGAGATTGACAGACATACAGACAGACAGAAAGAAGGGTTTGATGAGTCTATGAGAATGCTTGTAAATATCTAAATAATAGAGGACCCAAAAAAATTTAGTTCCTCAAAATGAATTAAAGAAAGACAATAATAATAATAATAATAATAATAATAATAATAATAATAATAATAATGAAATTATTATTAATAATAATTTTTAATTTTAATTTTAGCTATTTTATCATTGTTAATTTTTTCATCATCATTATTATTATTATTATTAGTATTATTATTATTATTATTATTATTATTATTATTATTATTATTATTATTATTATTAATAATTTTAAAGTGGAACTCATTATATATCTAGTAATAAACAACCAGACAATAAATATATCCCCTAGCAAGATTTAATATTCCTGACCTTTTCTGTCTATGTTGGTCATCCTAAGAGAAACGGTGTAGATAAAGTCCAGTGAGCATTATATTGTATTGAGTTTTAATATCCTATATAAAAAAGTCAGATTTTAAAAACAAATAGAATTATCCATCAACTTTTGATGATTTCCCTCATAAGAGCAGTTACTGATTAGAATTATTCATATATTTTTACACCAGTGTTATAACCTTGATTTGAATTTTAGTTTGATCAATTATAGAACTTCTATATCTTGCGAGAAATTGACTTCAAAATGTTATTATTTACCTTTCTTGATAAAAGCATTATTGTATATTCTTCCAACTCAGTATAGTTCCATGCATCTGTCACCTTTCTGGGATTTGATAAAATCAACCAGATCATTATCTAATTAAAGTTAATAATTATTATGCAGGTGTCCCCATTTGGTTTATGTCTTCAATTAGGACACTATTGAAAACTTGATATTCATTGTGTATTGTTTATATTCTGTGACCCATTCTCCCATCTTTCCCACCATTTTGCATTTGGCTTCAAAGGGTCTGAAAATTAATACACAATGATACATTAACGCCCTTGTAGGAATACTCCTTATGACTCAGTGAATCTTGGGATTGGTAAATCCCCACAAAATTAACTTCCTTTGTGTTAATTGTAGGATTGCCAATTAACCTGCATATAATGTTGAAATAGGAGATATCAATTTAACAACTGCTCTATAATTTTTTTCCATGGTGAGTGAATTAAAACAGAGGTGGTTGTCATGACTATTTTTTTGTATCATGTGCCTTCCATGTGTTAGTCACTCATCAAACAGAGTATCAGATGGCTGTAAAGATAAATAGATGGTGTAATGGACCAAGAAAAAAGTAGTTTTTTCATAGTTTAAGAACTTATGCATGTGAATTAAATGAATAACTGGATTCTTTTGTGAGATTGTGAGCAATGAAATAATTGGCTGGATTCTTTTCTGAGATTGTTAGCAATGAAATGATTGGCTGGATTGGTCTGTGAGATTTTTTCAACAACAAGCCTGTGAGTAAATAAATACAGATAAATTAATGTCCTACCTGCTGCTATGAATTTCACACATTTAGAAAGAGACTAAGTGATTAGAGTATGACACTAAATATCCATATAACAGTGATCCATTTCTTAACCTGTACAACTTATGCCTTGATCCACCCCTCCCCCTCCAATTTAAATCCTAACTGACTACAATGGATTATTTATTTTTGGGTCAAAACAATTATATCCCACATAAGTCTGTATTACAGACTTTTCACTGTATCACTTTTTAACCTTAGAATACAGTGACTTTTCCAAAACAATTCATTCACAATAAAGGTTATTTGCTGGAACATGCCGTATATACTCACTTATAATACAGACCCAAATGCAAATAGCATAGACCTGCAATGCACAAGCAGATTTTGGTCTCTTTAGATGTTAGGACTAATCAATGAAACAAGAAATATAGACCCTGATCTGCTGGCACATTATGTAATGGCAGATGGACCAGCCTTATAAGCAAGTACTACAGTAGTAAGGGGCCATCCATAAATGACATCACGCACCTATGGGGGTGGGGGGTCACATATTTGTGACGATGTGTGACAAGGGGGAGGGTTGTGTTTAAGAAATGTAATGTCACATCAAAATGTGTAACTTTAAATAAAAGTTTCACTTAATTTTTTGATTGCTTACAATTTAAGTAGCTTCACACATGTCATGCCTGAGCTCAAACTAAGATGAACTCGTATTCAAACTACCAATACCCCTACTAGCCCCAATAGATGCTTTTTTAAAATAGCATTCTTCCATTTCCAGTCCACTGGTGTTGACAAAGCGAGGTTGAAAAGATCTTTTTCTCACCAAACTTTATTAATTTTAAACTTTTTTGTGCTATGAAATTAAATTTAAAAAGTTTGATAGAAAAGTAAATAATTTATAAGTATGATAGAAAAATATATAACTTATAAAATGTAGGATCTTTTATAATAGAAATCTGAAAAATATTAACCCGGTGCACACCTGTTCCTACATTTTCTAATATTTTTCAGATTTTTATTATAAAAGATCCTACATTTAAGAAATAGAATATTTAAAGATTATATATAAAAAGTTTATATTAAAAATGTAATAAATTAAAGTTTATATTACACCAATAATAATCTCAAAATTATTTTTGGTGAAGAATTGACCACTATGATGGATAAAGGTAAAATGTTCCAATGTCTTTTTGAGGTGTATGTGCCGGTATATCCTACAAAGAGCAGAAAGATTTGCCAAGAAGAAGTGGTTCAAAACTGGAATGGAATAAAAAATGATGCAGATTAGCAAGTTAAAGTTGATCACTGGTTGCAAGAATAAAAAACAATTGCCGCCACAAAAATGGATCACTTCTGACGTTTTGGGCTTAACAAACATCATATGCCGATACAAAAAACTCCAAACAGTGCTTGTGGCAAACCCTGAGTATTCTGTGTTTGACTACAAAGTTTCAAAGTATTTTGTTGTTGTTATAATTACTTTATTTGATAATTATAGGAGAATTTGAATACAATATTCTGAACATCTGTAGTTTTAGATAGATGATGAATATTTTCAAAAGAATTTTATGCCAATTTCAGCTTTCCAGTGCCTTCTTTTTAAGACATGTTTTCTCCTACAATATCAGAGTGCAGTGCCACACTAAATACATTCTACAATGACAATAAAGTGATTTGAAACATGTTAATTTTCAAATAGAAAGTGCGACTTTTTCGGGGGAAGGGGGGAGGGAGCAGAGCTTTGTGACATCATATTTGAGGGGGGTCTGACTTTTTGTGAAAATGTGTGACAAGGAGGAGGGGGGGTCAAAATCAGCCAAAATCATGTGACGTCATTTATGGATGGTCCCTAAACTCCATGATTAGCTGATGAAAAATTCATGTTGCAAATATGTTTTGAGCTTACTAGTTTCAGGAAAATAATTGCCGGTATGTTTGTTTGGTTTCAGTCTTTAAACTTGATATGCTTGTAGCTGGTATAAATGAGAAAAGTTTTGGAAACAAGTTTTCCATTATTTAAATATACAAATATTTTTGAGATTATTTGAATCTTACTTTCATTATACAAGATTATTTGAATCTTACTTTCATCACATGAAATTATTTGAATCTTACTTTCATTTTCTTGAGATTATATGAATCTTTCATTACATGAGATTATATGAATCTATCAACATTACATGACCTAAATGAATCACAATTTTGTTTTCCCATTTGTGAATGTTCCTGTAAAGTAATTGAATGAGTCTATGTTTCGAGCATGAAAGAATGACTGTACGGTATTTGTAGAGTATATATTGTTATTAATTTATTTCATAAACTTCCTTCTTCCATCACATTGTGTTGTGTTGTCATTTAATCAAAGCATCCATTCAGGTCAATCCTGTTACAGAACTGCTGGATTTGAGGTGAATTGTCCATGTACAGTGGAAGTTTCTCACTGGCATATATACCTTACCTGCCACATTTTTTGTATTTGCTTCCTGGTGATACAAATGTGGAGTTTTCAGCTTCTATCAGATGTTTACCAAACATCATTATGCTTTTGTCAAGTATTTACCAAACATTATTTTGCTTTTTACAAGTATTTACTAATCAACATTCTGCTTTGTTATTACCCTGCATGTAACAGACATTGATAGGACATTCTAACTGCTATTTTACACCAATGCTAAGTGCACTGTTTTCATTTTGTCAAACTTTGTGTCATAGAAGTACATGTATTATAATTATTGCAGAAAAATTTATGTAGATGAAAGGAGAATGTTTTTAAAGCTAATAGGTAAAATATTTGAATTGAAATTAATCTTCATATTAATGTGGCCTTAACAATTTTAAAAATAAAAAATCTCACTTATAGCTTGTATACATTTTACTGGCATATTTTAGAATATCTAATTCCTATCACATGGCTAATGGATAAAAGTGTTTGATAAAAATATAAGCTACATGCTCTAAAATTCTATCTGATTTAGTTGTGCCAAAATTTATTGTTTAAAAATCTGTAGTATTTTCTTCAGTATTATATTACATTCAGTGGTAGAAAGTAGTTACATACACTTTCATTAATTCTTACCCTATTGTAAAAAAACTTTATTTAAATTTATAAGTATTTGTAGGTTTTTGACAATGTGATCATATATGATAATCCAAGATACATGTATAATAATTAAAATGCCCAAAACATTTAAAATAAATTATAATTTAAGATGTGTATTAATCTTGATAGCATACTTTATATAGTTTACATCAAGTTCTATAAATTTTTAAAATCTGAAATTTCTTCTGTTATAAACATGGAGTACAAAACATTATCAGACATCTTACAGGTTAGAAAATGTTCAAATCATAATCTACATAGATTTGAACCCAGGTCCACTAGTAACTGGCACCTCTATTCTTACCTGCATGCACCAATCTATGTGCCATCATGACCTAGCACACATCATCAAAACATGATGCCAGAAAGTCAGTGGGGACCCGAGTGAACGAGTGTGCTAAAGCGCTGTCCATGGATCACTACCATCTCACCTATGTCTGCGTGGGTTCGAATCTCAGATTCGGCAAATGTGAGTATGTGAGAAAGCTTGCCAGTAGCTTCTCGTGGGTTGGTGGTTCTTTCCGGGGTTTTCCAGGTTCTTCCTCCACCATTAATACTTGCCGCCATGTATAGCCTATCATGTGCTGAAAAATGGTGTTAAACCATAGAAAACAAACAAACAAACAAAACAAACCAGAAAGTCAGCATATGCACTTGTATACTGACTTAATAATTAAATGTCATCTAAAACCTCAGTCATTCCAGATTCATAAGATCCAGGATCACACTTTCCATTCTATTTGGGGTATAATGTTACATCCCCATAATTAATTCATTAATTATTTTAATTTATTAATTAATTCATTAATTCAGATTCATAAGATCGAGGATCACACTTTCCATTCTATTTGGGGTATAATGTTACATCCCCATAATTAATTCTATATACACTGATTTCTGTCATAGGAATCTGGAATGATTTTGTAGTTAGATGAGAATGAATTACTAGGTTGACTTGAAAATGTGTCTGCTATGCATGAGTGCATATACTTTGTAGTATCATTGTTTGGTGATGTGTGCTTAGTTGGTATATGGACTGGTTCATTTAGGCAAGGTGATGGCTGCTGTTTACCTGCTGGGTTTGAATCCCCATAGAGTAAGGATAAAAATTATCTAAGCTGTATGATTGTATTATTTTTTTTAAATTAAATATTATTTCTGTGTGTGCATATATATATATATATATATATATATATATATATATATATATATATATATATATATATATATATATATATATATATATATATATATATATATATATATATATATATATATATATATAGTTGGAGCTAGTTATATATTTGGATAGTGTTAGTTTCTACAAATACCTTTACAGAGCATATCTAGTGCAGGCAATATACACTGTACAGATCTGTTGAGTTGACTGATTGACTTTGTGCAAATCTTTCTTCAGAGGACACAATCCTATTTAGGGGCTACCAGTACCTGTTTCAGCTATCTGTGTTATAACAGTCAACTTTGCAGCAAACAATGTCTGTGACTGGTTTGTATTCGCTTCCAGAAGTACATGTAGCTACCAATCTCATTGCCATATGAGATAAATGTTGAATTCCACTGCCAAATGAGATTGATATTTTAAAAAATCTCAGTACCCTATGAGACAAATATAAAATCACAATTGCCATAATTTTTTGATAATGCTACAAAAATTGCAAGCTAAGTAATTATAAATAGCATTCATAGTAGGAAAAACATCTTTGATTTTTTTCTGGAAATAAATTGCTGTGACATTATGTTTAAGTTACCTACCTGACATATTTGCTACCAACCAGATAGAGTTACCTGATAAGTGTTTCTATAACTCTTTTCATATGTTAATTCATTTTTTTTGTGTCACTCAAATATAAATTATGTGTCTAAGCGATGACAAAATTCAGACAGTTTTATGTCCATAGATGAAACTGTAATTTTTCATTTAGATGATTGTTAATGTGAAGGTCATTGTGGTTTTTTGCTTCTACACTGCTTTTAATGGGATCATTTTCATTTGCCCATCTCTTCATCCATACATTATTAATTAGCTACTTCCTGTTCATGATAAATATTAATATTTTGATACTGGCATGTATTTGTATGCAGTTTTGATGAATTTTGGAAGTTGCTTTCTGTTCATTTTTATAAAATGTTTAGCTGAATTGCTAAGCTATTCATGGATTGACACAATTCATCCATCCATCTGTTCATCCAGCTTGCATCAAAACTGAGGTGAGGATTTCTATTATGTAAATTTCTCATACACTGTTGCTGTAGATGCACATGACAGGAAATATGCAGTGAAGAATACTACCAGCCATCTGAAATCTAGGTCACTATGACCTATTTTTCATAGTTAAATGCTATGTGATTATCATTGTCTTAGGTTTTGTTTTTATATGCAAAGGTTTTTGTTCGTTCAGCTCAGTTTGGATGACTCTGTTGCTTGAAGGGTCTTGTAACCTGGGTAAAGATGCATCAGAAACAGTGATATATCCTTTAAGTATGATTTGTTCACTTTGAGTTTTTTTTCCACCGCAGTGACCTGTAGTAGCATTTGCATTTAGTTTAGGTTCCAGACACCATTGCCTACAGTTAAGTAACTTGGAATATGGATACTTCTTGAAATGTGCAATACTCTAAATTCAAAACTAGGTCACTGTGACCCTATGTAACACTCCAATGATCTGTGTGTCCTTTGCAATGAGTTCCGTTTTTGGGACACTATTAAATGTTGAGCAGTGTAACCTGCTACCCCAGTGTCCCCCACCTCCAAACTTTGTTTCTTGAGTGACCCATTGGTGTGCTTTGTTATCTTTATGTGATATATTGTACTTGTATTTATATTCAAAATTATACAATTTCAGGAGCAAAAAACTTGCAGAAAGACATGAAGATTTAATAATTTAAATTTTGTTTTATTAAAAAAACAAATGAGAGGACAAACGGAATTATTGTATGAAATATTTGTAGATGGGTGAAATGACAGTTTAATGAGAGCTAGATCTGGAATGGAAACATCAAAAGAGTAGTCCTTTGAAGGTAAACAAGATATTCAAATGAGATCATGATTTATGGTAAAGATAGTTCCACAATGCAGACAATCAAGTTAAGACTGCATAAAAGCCAATACAAATGAACAAATGATCTCTCTCTCTCTCTCTCTCTCTCTCTCTCTCTCTCTCTCTCTCTCTCTCTTCAATATATTTAGCATTTTCCTAGTCCCTTTTAAATTATATTTGTCTCACACATTTTGTGGACATGGAAACACAGTGTCCCCAATCCTTCGGATCTTACTTACACATGGCAAAGTAAAGATACTACACCATTTAGACAAAAACAATGCTTTGCAATCCATTCATTGCACCAACTACCAATTTCTTTGTTTATCTTTTGAATGCACTCTGTGTGCTGCAGTTGTCAAATGGGGGTTCAATTTCCATCATTCTCTAATTTCTTCAATATAAAATACCATATATATTCACTTATAAGATGAGTCCATCTGCAAACTGTACAGACAAAGATCTGCCAGTGCATTATGTGCTGGCAGATCTGGGTCTGTGGAGTTTGTTAGGACTGACTACAGTAATAGAGAAAGTAAGTCACAGGGTCCCAAAAGATAACTGCCAGGTTTTTTTCATCTTGTTGCCCACTTGTCCAGTCTTCAACTCATCCTCCCAATATGGTCAATGCTGTCCAGTCTTCAACTCTTCCCCCATCCCATATGGCCATTTCTGTCTTGTCCTCAACTCTCCTCACCCCATTTTGGTCACTTCAGTCATAGATGATTCATAAAGAGTCATTCATGATTAAAAAAATATAAACCTTCACACCAACGTTCCCTCTAAGCGAATGGTAGATGTGCGCGCAATGCTAGCTGCATTGTGTAAGCATTACGGAGATGAGCAAACTTTAATGTTGGATTGGCATTTCAGCTGCACAGAGATGTCTGAGCAGCTGTGCATGTGCAGCTTTGAGGAAAAGTTGCTTTACACATGTTCTATGTACACCTAAATATTTATTCAAATCATGTTGAGTTAAGAATGATCGATCTCTGTTTGTAAATTATTGTGAATGTGCAACTTCACAAAGCTCTTCACTTGAAAATCAGGCCCATTTCCTCTACCGTTTCACTGGGCCATGACTTTTGACTTCAAATTAAACTTTTATAACAGGTGGATTTGAAGACCTGTTCTAATAGACATTTACATTTTTGTACATTTATTTACATTCACATAACATTTTTCTAAATAATATAATTTATTTAGATATTTACAACATTATAATGATGACAGACTGTTAAAATGTGTCAACAAATGCAACATTGTGTTTACTTTACATACAGCTGTGTATACTATTTGTACAAAAGCCTGATTTGTATTATTTATGTCATACAGATCCAATTTCAATACAAAAGATAATGAATACATTGTGAGGACTGTGTGAAACTCTGTGGAGTTCTGGTCCTGATTCTCAGCCATATTTTAGCAACCACAAATATAATATCAATTGTTAGGTCATATTGTTCCTGCAAGTACACTGATCAGAGATAATTCTCCAATTCTTCTCGTTATAGCATGGCTTTTAAATTTGCTACTTTAAGGGTGGTTCCATCAGGTTTAGGTTATGACATTGTCCTTCTCCAGATATATTACAGCTTTCCTCTTCTCCAATTTTCCAAAAGGTGGAAGTACAGTTTATGGCTGCCATTGCTTTTCCTCATTTCTTGTATTGTGAGGATGTGACTGATCCATTTCATCCCTACAGGTCATATGGTGCTGTATAAAAGAACAAATTATGACATAAATGCCCACCATAGGTGTCTGAAATTTCTTTTTCTAAAGCATAATTTGGCAGAATTTACTGAATAATAAATGAATTGATAAATATTTTGTCAGCTCATGTCATTAAGATTGACTCCACCACATAAGTTTGTATCCAGGTAAACAACCCTGGTTGACACACAAATTCTTTATTTATGTAATCTCTGCCAGTGTTTTACTCAGTCATCAATTTTATTTACGAAGATTCAGACTTATGTATGTCTGCATTTAACTGACAATGTGCAAGAATATGTTTATTTTTATTGTATTATTTTAATTATGAACATATGGGTCTTGTGTTGTGACCTTGATACTGGGAGTAATTCATAATCTTTACATTCTTGCTCTACATAACAGAATACAATGAGACAGGTGATGGAAGCTGTGGGCCTGATGGGGAAGTAACCAATCAAAAGAGCAGAGATAACCACGCCTCCTCATCAGCATACCTTATTACATATAATGAGAGCATATTTATGTTGACACCTGCTCTATTTTAATTAGTGTTAATGTTTAAGTGTGTACCAACATTCATCAAAAATGGTTGAGAAAATGATGATGTGATGATGATTTGAATTTGTACATGATTTATACCTGCAGTTGACCAGATAACATACATTAGGCTTTAATGACTGTCAAGCTTTCAGCACACCTGTAAATCATCAGACACCTTTGCCAGTAATAGCATTGGTTGGTGGTCCATAGATATAATACTATGTTAGGGTTTGAATGACAAACAACAATGAATTAATTAAAAAACAATTTAAAGCTGTCATTACTGTTAAATTGCATGATGGCATTATAGAAGGTCTTTGAATTTTTATGTTTTATTTTACCATTTTAATATATGCAGTTCAAAAGAAAGAAAAAGGTTTAATCAGCTTGTAGTAATTGGAATGAGAGTGTAGAATTTATATATATATACCAAATAATGTCACATGCTAGCCAATACAAATCCTTCTTAAGTGATATCTTTGGTATGATTTTGCTCAGACTAAAAATTATTTGGTGCCAAAACCCTGACAATTTATTAGTTTTTATCTGGATACATCATAATGGTAAATTTAATAACATTTCATTGTTACACAAAACTTTCTATTTCTTCTATCTTTTGGGATTTAGCTTAAGCACACAACATGTATGATGTTCATTTTAAGCATTTCTACTTTGACCAGTGATGGGATTCCATTCATCTGTAAATTGTATAAGAATGGGGATAACTAATGCTTGCAGTCACCATTTATTAAAGTACATTCATATATATCACTCCTTCACTAATAGGGCCTTCATAATAGCATCGCTTGTGTTATAAAGGCAGGTATGGTTACGGGTCCTATTCCATTCTGTGGTAGAAACAATATATATATATATATATATATATATATATATATATATATATATATATATATATATAATGTCCTTCATAATAAGGCAGTGTCACTATAAAGTGACCCTCAGGAACAATATTTTAATGAGTGAATACTGCAAGATATGCTTTAAGTTATATATGATATTGATCCCAATGACAGTGTTATAATGAGTGAATACTGCAAGATAAGATTTAAGATATATATGATATTGATCCCAATGACAGTGTTATAATGAGTGAATATTGCAAGATATGATTTAAGATATATATGATATTGATCCCAATGACAGTGTTATAATGAGGAAGCACTATAATATCATGCACTTCATTATACTGCAGTCTCACTTTTAATGGAGTATAATACATGACTCCCAAAAGCACTGTTAAAATGAGAGAGTACTGTATTAATGTACCTTAATTATATGGTGGTCTTACAATAAAATGTTATGATATGGTTCTCATTGACAGTGGTATAACGAGGGAGTACTGCATGTATAATATAAATCGTTATAGGTTGGGATCACTATAAGGTGGTATCCTAATTTATTCCCATGGGCAGTGTAATAATGAAGGAGTACTGCATCATGTACTTGTAAGGTAATCTCACTATAAGATTGTGTACTATACGGTTCCAGTGGCCAGCATTATAATGAGGTGAGTACTTAAGCATTGTATATACTGAACATTTATTATGTCATTTGTGACAAAATTTGTCTTAAGAAGTACAGAAACATAAATGTGGCAGTTATGATTGAATATACATACTTGGTTGCATTTATTATAGTCCAAAAATTATTGCTAGGTAGCTATTTATCATTGATGTATGTAGACTCTGCCTTATTCTAATATTTGAAATTAAGCCTGACATGTTTTTAAAAAATGTTTTAAATCATACAGATTCTGAAGAAAGATAAGGATTCCATCCATTCAACTTGTTCTCTAAAATTATTTATATTGTTTTTAGTTCTTTAAAGTAAACATAAGTTATTGAAAAGTTCATGATTAGATTATGAAAGAAAGTCTTGAATTTTGTTTGATATCTGATTTAAA
The DNA here is from genome assembly GCA_030141615.1 of Unio pictorum. Taxonomy (NCBI): domain Eukaryota; kingdom Metazoa; phylum Mollusca; class Bivalvia; order Unionida; family Unionidae; genus Unio; species Unio pictorum. The sequence goes on along the minus strand of JARLTB010000203.1, from coordinate 3,670,130 downwards.
TATATGCTTAATAACAAAAAGTAAAAAATGTCTTGCATTAAACAAAATGCATTATTGGAATTTGAAAGTATCTCAGTAAATGAAAAGATTAGCATCTTTTGCAGAGTTTGATTTTGAGAACCAGTCGACCCTTATGCATGAAACCAGTCTAGCCTTTAGCATGTCTATGTTGATAAGAATCAGGAGACATAAAATATATTAAAGACTATTTTGAAATGGTATTAAAAATTATATCTTGTTTTGAAAATAAATATATAGCACTTTTGTTAAATTTATGAAGAGAATGTTATCAGATCTTGAAAGCATATGTTTTTATCAACCTTGTCTAATCCATTGATGTTGACCATGTATCAACTATTCAAATAACAGCATTAAAATCAAAATTGTGACTGAAAGTTATGTTTTACATCTAGACATGGCTTGATATGATTTCAAGATGTCAAATGTGTGACTAAAAACATGAAAAGGTTCTTTCATGACATAATTTTTTACCTTGAATGTCAAAACCAGAATGTTTATTGATAAATCCTTAATTAAAATTTAATCTGGCACAGACAATGACATCAGGACCCCCAAATCAAATGTGTTTAGTTGACATCATCTGAAACCAATGTTATTGTTAATGCTCCATTCATTACAATGAATCAAACACATATGGTTTTCTGATGATGTGTTGAATGGAGTGTTATCAGCACTGATCAACAGTGTTCCAATGTTGTCATCATTGAAATTTGTCAGTCTGGTAGAGGGACCCAAGCAAAAAATCTAAAAGTGAAATTATTGTAGTTTTATTCTTGTTTACATTATAGGTTGTCAAAACATTGGGACTTTGATCTTGAAATTGAGTGTCTTGCTAAATAGTCTTGAGAATACAAGGCCAATGAAAATTACAGTCAAGATCTGGTACAATAAGGATGAAAGAGATTGACATGGTCTCAAGGTGACCTTGATCCAATGATAACATAGAAAAAATAATATGTCAGGCTGAGCTGACTAGAACAAAGTAACTGACCTGTGGCTATTTTTGTAAGCATGATAATATCTAGTCATGATGATTAATTGATTTATATCCACCCTGGGGGAAGGAGACAGGGACTGTGAAAGTTAGGCTAGGCAGTGTTGTTAGGATTGATCTGTCTTAAATCAGGTTGGCTTATTAACAGATTAACTGGTTGATTAATTTATTAATTTGTTAATTTCCAACAGGTCAGATTTTCAATATACACACCAGAAAAGGAGATGAAATAATATATATATATAAACAACTCATTTATTCAAGCAAATTAGGCATAAAGCATGCACGGCAATTACATTTGATGACTGATACATAGGTTGCAGTTAGATTATCATTCTATATATATAGAATATATAATGAAAAACTTTGAGAAAATAAGATATATATATATATATATATATATATATATATATATATATATATATATATATATATATATATATATATATATATATATATATATATATATATATATATATATATATCTTATTTTCTCAAAGTTTTTCATTCAGAATTATATATATTATATCTTATTTTCTCAAAGTTTTTCATTCAGAATGCAGTTTGGAACTATTCAGTAAGTTTATTAATTGGCAAAGTGTAGTAGAATTTAATATTCCTTCAATCATACATCCTTAAAAATAGACAATGCTAGTATTATTGATTCCACTGAAGGTGAGTTTTAATCTCTACAGTTCAATTAACCTGCTACCATACAAGATAAAAGTATCTTTGTTTTCACTGCTTCAGGAATTTTATCTTTTTATCTGTCTACACAAGCATGTCACTGAGCTTTGAGGGCAAAATGAAGTCATTTTACCTAAAACAGGACTATTAACAAATCTACACTTGAATCAAGAAAACTCACAATACAGATAAACAATAGTGCACAGTTTAATTGGGGCTGTCCAAATCTTTTAAACTCATGACCAGAAAAATACACCTGTTAATTAAGATAGTGTGCATTGTTTGGGGATCTTGTGAATCAACGGTATGAGTTGACAACACACCTGGTCATGATTTGGTTCTAATCACCTATGGGATGGTTTCCCCATGTCATTACAGTTATGCACTCCTCTTTTGCATCACTTGGGATCTTTGCATCACTCAGAACTCACCCAACTGACCTTACAGAAAATAATTACTGAAACAAAGTCAAATCTGAGTAATGGATTCTACTGCTCTGTTTTTCTGATGTGAATATCATGCAGTCATAGTTGTAATAATTTTGTACAGTCAAAATAAATTATTTTTTTTTCTCCACAGATACTAGTTACTAGGAACTTTTCTTTGTTGATTAAATGCAAATAAATTTGTGTTCACCTTCTAAGAGTAGCATATTTTGGTATTTCTAAGATAACTAGCTGGTCTGTACATGTGTCTGTGTGTTTGAGTTTATATGTGTTGGTGTAGCGAGGGACAGCTTTATAAATTTATGAACAATTAGAAGGTAGGCTTATTATCAGATAAGATATGGTAAGCAAATATCTGAGACTAACATCAAAATACCATATTTACTAATTTATGAATTGGGTCCAGGTGCAAATTGCAGGGACTCTTGAGCTGGTGTCACACAATGTAATGGCAGATAAGGATTTATGCAGTTTATTAGGTATGATCAGTAGAACAAACAGCATCGACCCTGATCTACTGTTGCATTATGAAATGACATATGTGGGTCTATGTTGTTTGCCATTGAAAACAATTTATAAGCAAGTATATACAGCCCTACGAAACATTCACGCCAATTTTATTAACACATTAACCCCTGGAGGTTCTTGCTGTTTTTGCATGAAATGCGAGTAGGAAACACATTTTGGGGACTACTTCTGAATACATCCTAATACATCGACTTCCAACCAATTTTCTATTAGACCAGTGCCTAGTTGTGCTAACAAAAATATTTTCCATTGGTTAATTTGCTAGTGCATGAGCAGAAGGTAAAAAGTTGTAGTTCTTTTTTTTTTGTTTTGATTAATGGACACCATAATTTTTGTATAGAGAAGACTCTTTATTTAAAATGTCAGTCTTATCCTTTTTTTTGCACAGGTTCACCTGTATGTGTGCACTTCAGACTGGTCTGCCTTAGATCTGAGGCTATAAAGTCTAAAATCTGGACACAAAATCAGATTTCGACCATAGGCGAATTTTGGGTGGAATAAAAACACGTCCAAAACATTTGGTTTTTCCCTATGTATTTTGTAGTGCAACTAAAATGTCCAGATTATTTGGTATCATTGTAGAGCTAAATCTCTCTACCTTTCTATAATACCACCCACTTCAGTGTATCATGCATGACCTTGATGCTACAGACCTTGGAAGTAGGCTACTACCTCATGACTGTAAACTCAGCACTAGGGGTGTTAAATTGGTGGGTTTATTATTAGATAAATATAGTTGTAGGCCTATTATCAAGTGTGGGTTTGGTTGGATGGGCCTATTATCAAGTGTGGATTTGGTCGGATGGGCCTATTATCAAGTGTGGGTTTGGTCGGATGGGCCTATTATCAAGTGTGGGTTTGGTCGGATGGGCTTAGTATGGTCCCACCATAAGACAAATATGGCTGGGCTAATTACCAAGCATGGTCCTATGATCAGATAAATATGGTGGGTTTGGCTTACTATCAAGTATAACTCATCAGCTAAATATGGAAACATTGTAAAATTCTAGTATTGAAGAAATTGTTGTGAATATACATAAATATTAATGTTTGAATAAGTAATTATCATAGCATTATTTATTTCAATGTTTATCTTTACATCATTACATTATTAAGCAGACCACAGACCAGTATCTTAATAAGCTTGAATAAAACAATCTGCATAAATTGCCACATATTTAATGAAAGTAGCTAAAAGTTGTAAAATTGATACACATAAGGTTTATATTATTTCTCTTAAAAGGATATTTTCAAAAATGTCTTAGTACATTTTAAAATCATTTAACCATTATTATTAGTAGTAGTAGTACATTTGTAAAGCATCTAACCAAGTGCCATAGTTGTGTTTATCAAGATAGACAGAGAGAACAAGAGAACTTGATATTTCATTTCATTGTAATAATTTCAAAACCAGATACTAAATAAATATCTTAAAGTATGCAAAATATTTTCTAAAAATAGTATAGATCATGCCATCTGACTGGCTTTTATCAACAAAACTTAAAAATAACTCTCAATTATTCTAATTATTCCTGAAAAAAATGTAAGCTATGTCTCTGCAAGAAGTGAAAAAAAGCAATATAGCAGTTGTTTTTAAATCTGTATGAAAAAACACAATATATGTACATGTATATGCACCTAGGCTTTGGTACAGAGACATTTTAACACTTTTTTACAATGTTTATAAAATATATTAGTTTAGAAAAGTACATTTATTATACAGTATCTGCCTCAGATACAGAAAGTCATGCATTCAAACCCCAGCTGAATCATAGTAAAGACTTATTAAAAATGGTACTAACAGCTGCCTCACTTGGTGCTCAGCATTAAGAGACTATTGTTAGGACTGGTCATCCTGGTGTCAGGATAATGTGACTGGGTGGAACATCATGCTATATGACTGTGGTATGATGTCCCAGTGCTAGACATCACTAGAAACTGCCACACTGCAGACATTGTAGCAACAGGACTGAAAATTTGTGTGTTTGTGATTAGAATTTTTAACATAGTTTTAACAATTTTTCAGTCATATCGCTATCATGTCTGAAGTGAGGCAGTTTTATAGTGATGTCTAGCACTGGGGCATTATGCTGCAGACATGTAGCATGATGTCCCACCCAGTCACATTATCCTGACACCAGGCTGACCAGTCCTAACATTAACCTCTTAATGCTGAGCGCCAAGCAAGGCAGCTGTTAGTACCTCTGACCTCCCACTTCCGAGGCAGATGTTCTAACCACTAGGCCACTGGAGCGGTTGTGAAAATTTGTTAAAGCTACATTAAAAATCCAAATCACAGATGCACATATACATTTATTAAGTCAGTGTTATAGGTAAGGCCACTGATGCTGAGGCCTGATCCAACAAGGCTGTTTAATTTTAGTGCATGCATTAACAAAAACTGCCATGTGTTGCATCTTTAGATTCACAGATGCTAATTAAAGATCATCAAGAATCTCTTACCATCATTAATGACATTCTCTTCACCAGTAAATGTTGTATTGTTACATTTACCAGTGATAGCAATATTGCTTGTAAAGGAAATAAATTGTGACATTTACTATTCTTGTGAAATTTATTGTGAATTTGGCACTAGTTAGTCCACTAACCCCTGGCACCAACTTTATGATTCAGTAGGTACTACATACTTCTGAGGTCTGTAGTGTCAAGGTAATTTAAGATACACCAACATGTGTGGCATTACAAAAAAGAAAGCAGATTTAGTTCTACAAGGATAACATATCATCTTGACTTTCTACTTGCATTACAAAATACAGAGGGAAAGATGTATTTATTTAGACCCAATTTTTGGGACACAAAAATGTTTCTGGAATCTAACTTTTTGCTTCCGATCTTAAGGCAGACCAGTTTGAGCTACACACAGACAGATAAACATTTGCAAGCAGTAGGATAAGTTGGGGATTTTTCGTAAATAGTAGCCAGGACATAAAAATGATGGGTCAAATAAGCAAAGAAAAAACAAGAGAACTCCAACTTTTAACCCTTCTGCATCTGCATGTGCAAAATAGACAATGACGAAAAACAAAATTTTGAACACAAATAGGTATGTGGTTAAACAGAAAATCTCTGATTTATTTGGATGTATTCAGAAGCAGCCCCCCCCCCCATTGTGTTTTCGCCTTGCAATTTAGATGAAAATGACAAAAATCTCCAGGAATTAATGAGTTAAAATAACTGAGTGTGACAGTTACTATAGGGTATGTACAGCCTCAATGGTAAAATTTAATTTTTTTTCAGGTAATTGTTTGAGTTTTATGGATTTACATTATTATATACAAGCTCTTGTGCAGAGACATTGTGATCAATGCATGTCGGTCTGTGGGTTATGTTTTATTTGATCCATTACCCAGGCATGTCTGCATATATCCAGTTTGGATTCTTATTTCATTAGCATGATAAGTATATAAGTATATAAGTATGATAAGAGATAAGTATATCTTCCTTTACTATCCAGTACTTTCCTGGTGTCTTATTGTCTACATATTTATCTATCTATTCATCTGTCTCTGTAAGTCCATCTCTCTGTTAATACTTATTGGTCAATAAAGAATTTCCCCAGTTTTCTTAATATTACTGCAATAAACAACCATAAGGCTTGCTGTAATATTTGCCAGGTTACAATTATGTTTACAAAAACACTATGTACATGTATTATTGGAAATGTGTAAAACTGTTTCTAAATTACTAATTGCTCATTACAAATGGTTATATTAGTCCTAAACAGTATGTGATGGAACCTTTAAATGGGAAAATGAAGTGATGATGGTGATACATAACATACATGAGGGTACATGAGGGTACATTGGCATTAAAAAGATTCAGGAAAACTGATTGTTTTTTCTTCTTCAACAACTGAAAAGATTCCAACTGTGCATAAACTGCAAGGAAAGACAGATTACGTCAAATTTCTTTTAGTTGCAAACTTGCTATTTGATATCACTCATGACATTTGAAACACTGTGACATTCAAAAGGCTAAAATGTAGTACGACCAGTAAATATCAAGAATAAGTAGACCAGCATCATAGACCCTCATCTGCCAGCACACTATGTAAAAGCAGATCAGTGTCTATTTTTTTTGGCATTGGACTCAACTCATAAGCAAGCACATATGATATACAATCATTTACCCTTCATTCCATTACTCAAAAGCTACAGATTTTGCTCAAAAATGAATTTCTCCAAAAGGTCATCCTTTTCTTGGGATATTTTACAAGTTAATATCTCTCTATCTGTCTGTCTCTGACCGTATCTCTGTCTGTCTGCCTGTCTCTGTCTGTCTGTCTCTCTCTCTCTCTCTCTCTCTCTCTCTCTCTCTCTCTTTCTCTCTCTCTCTCTCTCTCTCACACACACACACACACATTTTTGTGATTGCAGTCCTGATGTTAATTTTGATTTTGCTATAAAAAAGGAAGTTTTGTGTTAATTTGGCATTATACAGCCATTACAAATGTTTCTTTGAAAAATCTTTAAGGTAAATTTCATTTACCTTCCTCAAATTTCCTATTGAGTGGAGAATGTAGCAATAGGCCTTTATTTCCTTACAACTAACATAAAATTATGTAACAGAGTTTACACATAGAATATAAAGTAACAATTTACTTTGGTTCTGATTGGGGGATATATGCTCATGAAGTTTTCTTAAATGCCCATTGCTCTACTCAATTATGACAGTTAAGTGATGGTTTGGAACAATACAATGCCTGGGGCATTATCTTCCAGTTTGTATTCAGTTTGAAATTGTATAGAGAGGAAATACAAAGTACTGTTTATCTGCCAAAGACATTGTTTCATAGACAAATTAGGGCAGTCTTGAGATGTGCACAGAAGTGTCATATTATTTGAAAAAGGTGCAAATAAGTGGAAAAAAATAATTTGATTTAGTGACCTGGAGATAAATGGATTTCCTCTAGTTTAAGTGGCAAAGGAAAGACAGGTAGTTAGTTTATCATTGTGTCAGGATTATGGTAAATGACCCCTAATTACAAAGGGGATGTGGACAGCAATAATTAAAGATGTACCCTGGATATTTCTTTATAAAACCCTAACACCACAGAATTTTTAGTCAGTTGAGATATCTTAACAGTATTACACTGTGTGTTGATACAGTGACAGTAACAGATACAGTGCTGCAGCTAAAGAGGACATTTGACTTCAATAGTTGACCAGCTGTTGGATTGTTAGTTCAGGTATAGTTATGCTTTGTAAGAAAAATGAAACATTTTTAAAATATGTAGCAAAGATAAACACCAAGCTGATTAAGAGAAAAATATTGGTTTGCCCCATTTTTGCATTTGTAAGGATTGGCATTATGTCTTTATTCAGATGTTTGACAGATTTATTATTATTTTAATATCAATGATTTTTCACACTATTCAACATTTTCTATAACACTTGAAGTTATACATAAAACAGTATGACAAACATCATGTTCCACTGATTATTAGTATATTAATTTATTGGCAAATAGGACTAATATTGCATACACTTTCTTAATAATTGCAAATCAATCATTTCATTTCATTGCAAACAGAAATTAGAATATAAATACAATTACAAACTACTGCTTAAGAATGTTAAAATTGCATGTTACAAGTTGTACTGAACTGGTCTGGGTGATATGTCAGAAGTATTAGAATAGGTCACAAGACATCTTCATCCTGTTGTAACAGCACAAAGAAAATACCAGCATCAATGGTGCTAATATCAAAGTTAAATGTCCCAAATGGTATACATCATATTATCAAGTCACTTACTTCATCCAGTAATTTGTCTTACATTAATTCGAATCTGGTGATTTTTACTTTATAGATTGGTCATAATTTTTTATTGAAAAATCCAATCTAAGCAGGATTATTTGGAGAGAATGGTAACAAACAGTATATGTTGACTTCTCTGCAAACAAGTGTAAAATAAGGTATAAGTAAAAATATAAATTAATCTTTTTTCAATCAGCAATCATTTATTTTAAATCTTTTTAAGAAAAAAAAGTATAGTATGTCTCAATGCATTGAATGACAACAATAGTATGTCAACATGTTTCCATTAATTTTCCAATGAAGTGGCAGTATACATGTATGTCATTATCCAATAATTATATCCCTTGATGTGGAAATTGGTGTCAGGATGTGACTGGTGCCACCCCCTGCCTAGATTAATTGCAGTAAAGTATAAAAGATTGGGAACCAGACAATGTCATATAAACCTTATACATTTCTATAGACATTTACCATAATATTACAGCTATAGACTAGTAACAGTACTGAATCAAGCTAAATGGTCTAATGCATTGGACTGTAGGCACTATTTGGAGACATTTATTGAGTATCCTAGCAACAGCTAGATAATAATTTACTGGGAGTCAAATCAGCTAAATCTAGTTCTATGGGATTAGTGGTAATAAATTAAAATTTTAAAGTTGAGCTGACTACATGTACGGACCTGTCTGTTTTATACAGATTTTATTATGGTCACAGTTGTATCTGTACAGATAAATTTCCCAAAAGTGCATATTTATTCCATTATCCAAATTTCGCATATTAAACTTACCTTCAAATTCTGCATTGACTACTTACCCTTTTTGTTAATGGAGGTGGGGGGGGAATCAAACCTTAGTTGTTTTGTGCTTCAGATTTTATTTTGATATGGCACATTTACTTTAAATAGTCATAAATAAAACTTTATGTTCATTTTAATAAATTCCACCATAGTCTTACAGATTTGCTTCTGGAATGTGGCAATTCTTAATCATCTGTGCAAGCCCTTCCTTTTTCTCCTCTTGGCTTTATGTGAGATTGCTACTAACATCCAATCATTAAAGTTAAATTTTAAAACCATCTTAAAAGATTATGAGTTAACATAAAACACTTTCACTGTATTCTATTTATAATTACACATGACCGATGTAATGACATGTTAATAAGTCCTGCAACAACTCTCCACTTCCTCAATGCCTGTAGCCTTATCCACTCATATCAATACAGAAAAAAACAGGAAGTAAATGACAAAATTAGTATTGTTCCTGTTGGTTTTATAAAGAACTCTTAATATGCGGTCATTCTGATATTCTATAAAACTCATGAAGTGTAAACCTGTGGGGGAGTCAGAATTTGGTATTAGCAAGAGTTGTTTCTACAGAAAAAAGTCATTGTAACTATGGAAGCCAATAAGATCTGAAAGGTGTAGATACTTACAATAGTGTTCTACTTTTCTTCACATTGAAAGCTTTTTGATTCACTCCCACTTTTCACATAATCAGATAGAAAAAAAGGATTTTCCCTGGACAGTGGTGCCTATAGATTTAAAATCTCTTTGAATTTGTGACAGTTGGTCATTGTCCCCTATTCATCTGATAAATCAGGTGATGACATAAAGCCAAGCTGTAGGGCAGTCCCCTGGTTGTTCCAATGTGTTCACCCAGGTCTTACTTCATAGTAATACCTGACATTACTTAAGTAAAACAGAAGATGTTCTGTGGTTAATAAAAAGTGAAATTAGTTTGTTGGATATCATTTCAACCTTCCTATTTCATCCCTTTCAGAAATAAAAGGACACATGTGGTGGGCAATTTGGAAGGAAATCACAAATATATTGGTAAGTATTCTTTTTAATTTTCACTTTACAAATAAATAGATTTGGATTTGAGTGTAGACAGGGTCATTTGTTATGTATTATTGTATATCAATGCTTCAAGAAAACCTAATAACCTTTGCAAACTGTAACTGAAAGCAGGTCATATACTTGAATCCAGGGTACTTTATTGTATTATCTACATGTCACTCTTTGTAGTTCTCCAACCTCCCGTCAGTATGTATTGAGTAATTGAAGCTGAATATTTGGGGTCTTATGAGACAAGTATATTGATAAAGATGGTCTTCTAAGACAGATAATGTTGAATAAAATGTGACACTTTACCACTGCACACACTTGTACAACCTTATTATTGCAGTACTTCAACCAGGGAAAAACGGGAGAGCGGTTATGTTTTTAATTCTTGCTTTCATTTTGATTCATCAACATGTACACTGATCTGCTGCGGGTCTAACCAGTTCAGTTCCACATTGATGTTGTACACGCAAATGTAACATAGAAGTAACTATAGAGACGTATCTATAGTTACCGTATATTATTACTTACATGTCAAGTCCAATTGCAAACATCACCAAACCAGATCTGCCTTCATATAATATGCTGGCAGATCTGGGTCTGTGATGAATGTTAGAAATACTCAGTAGCATAAACAATATAGACCCCGACTTGCCAGTTGGATGTCAGATTAGAGTCTTTTTTGTTAGAAATGGACTTATAAGCAAGTATATATGGTTGGTCTAATAGTATGGTATAATGTTTCTTTTCATCTCAGCTATTGTTTAAATTGACTTTAAATGGAAGAACTATGAATAACTTACTTTTATCAGACCATAAAGTCATCAACTCAGTGTATTCCATAATAGTTTTATAAGCAAGTTTTAACTGTCAGAATAATAATAAATGTATTTCATGATTATTAACCTCTGTCTAAAAACTCTTTTAGCAATTAAAAAATACTTTGCCTTCAATTCATTTCTTAATCTTTGTATGTAGGTGTGATATATTAGATTTTCGCACATTATAGTGGTGTGTTCAAATTGATAGACTTTGTGACATTTAACACAAACTTAGATCATGAAATGTTCTAATACATACAGACACTGTCAACTTATTGGATCAAATAATCTTTAATTCCATGTACATGTACTTGATATATTTTAACTTCTGAATATGCTTGTGTTACTTATGAGTTACAAAAATTTGATATTATCATTTTTCTAATTAATTTTCGTGAATTACAAACATTTAAATTTATCATTTTTAATCAAATTTGTGAATTGCAAATATTTGATTATATCATTTTTTAATTAATTTTTGTCAATTACAAACATATGATATTATCATTTTTTAATCAGTATTTTGTCTGTGGCATGTAGACCACTAATTTAGTATAAAAGAAATATTTCATTAGGACTTAGACTGGATATGGCCCTGGAATCAATTCTTTGATGTCTTACCTCAAATATTTCAAGCTTGAAATGAGTTATGTATCATGATTTATACTGTATTAATTTCATCATAAGCTATTTCCAAACTTAAACACTCTGCCACATCCTTATTCACTTGGTTATTTTACTTTGACACTTATGTTAATCAATTTTTCTTTGAGAAAATAAGAAATTTTGATATATATATATATATATATATATATATATATATATATATATATATATATATATATATATATATATATATATATATATATATATATATATATATATAATATATATATATATTTGAAAAGCAACTATAGTAGGCAAACATTAAGAACTGCACACAATATATAATATCTTCATTATGTATTTCATATTCTAAGATTTGGTGCCCATCATAATCTTGGTTTATAGCTTAATTTCCAGCAATATAATAAGTTCTAATATTTTAGTGAAGCTATAATTGGATTTGAATTTGCAGATTTTCATATAGATTGTACTCCAAACAAACAGTAATCTCTCTGATTCACCACATGTTCATGATTATCTGACATATTTCTATTATCACCTGGAAGAAACTGTCAGGTAAATTACACCTGGCAAGAGGTTGCTTGGAAACTATCACAAATCTTGTCATACTTTCTCTAGTAATAGCTGAATGATGAATTAGCCATATTATAATCAGTTCGGACAATTCTATTTTTGATGAATTTTGTCAATAGGATGTCATAGCAGATACCATATTCAATGTAATAACTGCCACCATATGGTTAGAAAATTATTATTTGGATACAGCTGGTGAGGCCAACAGTCATCATAACAAGTGCATACCCATGATATCATTAGGATCTTCTGCATGAGTCTATTTAATTTTGTTGGGAGCTCTCCACTTTGGAGGTTGATTTTCTCCCAGATATGGTCACAACGAATAAGGGGTCACTCTACAGATATTATGGGCTTCTGAGAGAGTGGCAGGTGTAAGATGAAGTTGTTTACATTTGCAACATGCACAAAAGAAAGAATGTTAACATACATGTTACTTTCATGTACTGTGGTTAAAATTTCATTGGCTATTGTACTTGTAGAAATTGTGAATGATCTAAGCACACAACTAACTAAAATTGTGCTAAAAAAAAAGTCAGCCTGAATTAGTATAAAGTACACTATGTTTAGCAATTATTAAAATAGGGAAAATGAATTTTGCCAGACCAGAAAATAACAGACTTCTAAAAGTGCAATGAATGAATTAAATGTAAAAAAACTTATTGGCTATTTTAAAAAAAATATAATTTACCTCTGAAGTTCAGGAAGTGAAAATGACCCAGCAGAGCTAGCAGTTCTTTGAGAGGTGCACATTTGAAGTAAGGCCAAACTGTATACTCTATAACCTATATTACACCTATGAATCATACACCAACATAAAAGGATTTGAAGGTTCTTTGAATAATACCTAAGATATACAAGGTCCTTTATAAACAGCCAGTATAACCAATGACAACACCCAAGGAAATTATGTTTCTTTAAAATTCTAAAACTATGCAAAACATGAAACTATTGTCAAATTCAATTTTTTTAACTTCATCTGAGAAAATTAAATGGTAATGTACCATCAGATAATTGCATCAAGGTAAGCTACAATAACTTTGTAATGTTCTAGGTGGATTTTAGCAGCTGCTTTTCACCTGTGACAATTGCAGAAATAGACAACTTGAGAGATTTGACTAAAGAGGGGTGCACAGTGCACTTACTACTGCATGTTAAAGTTTACACTGTAGTTAAAGTCTCTATGGTTAGTTGCCTTTAATAAAATATGATAGGATACATGAGGACTATTGTCCATCCCTGAGTCCTCTGGGGGACCAAATAAATGAACTTCCAGCTAATTAATATTGATAATTTGTAGAACAAATTGTGAATTTGGATAGGAGACATTTGATTGGTCCCAGTGAGTAAAAGGTCTGGATGATTAATTTACATATAGCTAGTGGTTACTGTATTATAATAGTCATGTTAATTAGATGCTAACTTCCATGTGTATGTGACTGAATTTAATCTCATTTTCCTTCTTTTGCTATTTTCGTTTACTTCTGCTAATATAGAATTTTTAAAATTTACTAAATTTAAAATCAAGTTTGAAGAAATTTTCATTTATTTTGTGTGATGCAGTATTATATGGATGTTTTTCAATGTTACAGTTTTAAAATATTTTTTTCTGCAGCTAGCATATGTTTTAAATGCCACCAAAAATACAGAATTTCAGCAAAATAAAATTTGAGAACAAAATTGCAGGCAATTACAGCATTTTAATTTACAATAGCTTAAGGAAAACAGGATTTAACTATGAATTTTTAAATAAAATCTGTTGTAGGGTAATTCATTTTGCTTTATCATATATATGGTAATTTTATATATTTTCCACTTAGTTTCAGGTAACTATGTTTACACTGAATACCCAATATGTTGTTGATACCATTCATTATTTGCCACTTTTGTGTGTTATATGAGATAAATAAATCACTTGGTTTATGTAACTGTCTACATCTAGGGCAGGTGTAATCATGGAAATGAAGGCAAGAATATTTAATTATCATCATCACATGCTTTGGCATGATGGCTGAAGATTTGCTGTATCACCTGTAACAATGGGACATGAGATGGTAATATAATCAAACTCAGCTACTATTTCCAGTTAAAGCATTAAAAATTCACACCTTTTAAATTAGATCAGGTGGTGATATTTCCAACATTATGTACCACTATAGTCTGTTGGCTAAGAAGAATTAACACCTGCAATCTAGCTGTGTTAAAACAGATTAGGTAAGATCAGTAAGAAATAAAGATTTCTCAAAGTTAATTGTCAGCAGTGAATTTTCCATATAAATAATTTCAAACTGTGAAGTTGTGAATAGGGCAAATAATAAATTTGCCAGTGAAATGTAGCTAAAATTACAATGAATATTTTATAGACCCTAACTAAATGATGGCAGCCATATTGTATGAGCACCCATGTAACTATGGATTTTGTATGGTACTTTACAGTTGAAATAAATTATCTGAAACTGATAAAATTACAAAATAAGTGACACCTTTTTGTGTCAGGTTATACAGATACAATTTTACATACGACACTTATATACCCATACTTGCTGTTTGTATAATGAATTGATGACAGCATGTTTTACTAACAGAAACCTCACCTGCATCTAGGTATCTAACATTACTTAACTAATAGCTTTGAAGAAAACGAACTCATGAAAAAAGATTGTGTCAGTGTGTATTGTGAACTTATTGAGCTAATGAATCAAAGGCAGGTGAAATTCATGAAGTTAGCCACTGTCCTCTCATCCAACTGGTCATTCATTACACATTAAAAACACATTATGCCTGGCAAACTAACTAAAATTTTATCTTGCTGAAAAAAATCAACAATATTTAAATTATAATTATTGTGACCAAGGGTTAGAAATAATTTCTAAAAGAACTATTTATTACTTTGTTACAATACAACAAGCTTGTTTTATAATCCAACTTAATGCCAGGTTTTATTCATAATAAACAAGTTTCACCTCAAATTGATTAGACTTGAATAAACTCAGGTACAAATATGAAACTGACACCTGCTGCTTCACCTGTTGTAAACACCCTTGAAAATCACATGACTTCAAGAACACCTGTATCTACTTGTTGCCACATGTTGGAAATTATCTATGAAAATAAAATGAAAGACTCAAAATTAGTCAATAAGTTTGTCAGTCCTTGTGATGGATCTTCCCAAATCTGCCAATGATGGCCTCCATTGGTCAGAACTGGATGAAACTGGAGACTCTTATCACACAAGTCATATCATTACCATCCAGGTAGAATATGGTAGAGGTTTTATGTTTGGATTTGTGATTAATATGTGACATAGGATATTAAATCTCTAAACTTTCTGTTTATTATTGGACATTTTATTAGTATCAATCATATAGTGATTTAGGGACTTGGAAGTGAGTTTGTACTCATAAAACATACAATGAAATAATGTTACTGACAATAGAGTGCTCACTGGTCCTTTTATAAGCTAAACTTGCTTCTCATTGGTGCATAACCCAAGATTTAATTTCAGGGGGTTTCATCTTCTTTAGAAGACTTTGGTCTGCCTAAACATTTTAATTGTTCTCCCTTAAGTTGAGATTTTTTAATGTTTTCTTTATTGCTCATTTGTAAATTGATGTAAATTTAATTTTGACAAAAAAATGCACTGTTATGATTGAAAGCATTGAGCTATGTATCTCATTTACATCTTGACACAGTATAGTATCCTTAATTAGGCTCAAAGACTTCCCCATTAAAATTATCAAATTAATTAGACTCAAAGCATTCCCCATTAAAATTATCCAATTAATTAGATATAAAGCATTCCACATTAAAATTATCAAATTAATTGGACATAAAGCATTCCCCATTAAAATTATCAAATTAATTAAACACAAAAACATTCCCCATTAAAATTATCAAATTAATTAGATGATCAATAAATAAGTCAAATTTTAAAAATGTAAATGAAGTAAATAAATGACCATATTTCTCTGATGATTTCTCCCACCTTCAACTTAAACCACATTTAGGCAACATCTTATTTAATATATGCCATGTTTAGCAATAAAGGATATTTTTGACTTATAATAAGCCCATATTTTTTAGGGGGATATGGGGTCTTATCATGGGAAAAAGAAAATAAAATTAATATGTTTTTCTTGGCACGGATTATAGTTTTACTTATAAATATATCAAAATCTTGTGAAGATCATCTGTGTTAGACTTAGGGTTGCATTTTAATTAATTATTGATGTAACATCCAGTACATTTTTTTTCTATCTTTTTGTATTAATTGCAGTAATCACAGAGGACAATGAAAAAAAATAGTACTGGTACATGAAAAACTGTTCTTTGCTTTCATTTGTGTGAAAAGTTTATTTTTCAGATCAGCAGCACTTTTGTATTATAGCTGAAACAAGATTATCAGAATTTAACAAATGAAATTGACAATTGTGAAACTTTGTATTTTATTTGTGACTTGGAATTATTTCTTTTTGTTTTTGTTGTTGTCAAAAGAAAATTTTAATATATGTTGTTTTTTAATGGATTTGTAGATCATTCAGTCTATTTGCTTGGAAACATTTGTGCCAATGAGAAGAAACAAACATGCATCAACTTTTGTCCTTTGTTTTCCATCAAATTTGGGTTTTACTGGATTCAAAATATTTTTAAAAATCTTATTTATTCTTTCCAGATACATCAATATTGTTTGTTGGCATAAAAAGACTGTAGAAGATCTAAGAATGACCAACACAATTAAGATGACACGGTTTCCTGTAATTTTGGTACTTTGCACTGTGATAAAAGTGTACCAGTCTGCAGAATCCACTGCACCAGTCATCAGTTTCTCCATATTGGAAGGATTACCAGTTGGGTATCTGACTGGAAGCATCAAAGAGAAAGCCACACTGCTGAACATTACAAAAAGTAATCAAACAATGGAATACTTCTTTTTCTCATCACCAGAATACCAGAGTATATTCCATATAAACAGGGAAACAGGAGATATCACCACTATGGTTGTCATAGATAGAGAATCAGTCTGTGCATTTTCATTCACATGTGTTCTGAAGTTTGATGTTGGCATAAATTATCAGGATGGTCGTTTCTATAAATATATAACTGTGAAAGTTTACATCGAGGATATAAATGATAATGCTCCACTTTTCCCTAAACAGAGTATGACTCTGCAGATATCAGAACGAGTGCAAATTGGTTCAGTCTACCGCATCGACAGTCCAGTGGACAGAGATACAGGGGTAAATAACTCTGTCCAGAGCATTGAAATTGTGCCAAGCAATGATGTGTTTGGGTTGGACATAGAACCAAATTTAGATGGAAGTATGCAAGTGAAGATTGTAATCCTCAGCAAACTTGATAGAGAGATACAAGACTTTTACCGACTACTTGTGGTTGCTAAAGATGGTGGTAACACCGTAATGTCTGGATCTTTAACAGTGAATATTTATATCCTTGATGTCAATGACAACAATCCAAAATTCAGTAATACAACTTATCGTGTTGCTATAAATGAAACCACTCCCCCAAACTCAGTTATTTTGACATTGTCTGCAACGGATGCTGATCTTGGAGAAAATGGATGGGTGATGTATAGAATCAGTAATCACCAGTCAGACACTGAAGCAATTAAGAATTTTTTTGACATCGATTCTCAAAGTGGTGAAGTGCAGATAAAAACCAAATTGATAAATGAACAAGGAAAAAGTTACAAGTTCATTGTGGAAGCCACTGACCATGGTGTGGAACCGTTGGTATCTCAGTCAGAAGTTATTGTCGATATCATAGATTCAGAAAATAATGTTCCAATATTATCACTTGTTCCATCCATGGGTGGAAATTTACAGTTTATCAATGTCTCAGAATCAGCTACTCGAGGAACTTTTGTGGCAAATCTGGAGATTATCGATACGGATTTGGGTCAAAATGGAAATATTTCTTGTGTGTCATCCAGCTCACTCTTTTCAGTTGACTACCTTGGAAGCACAAGAACCCTTAAGAGATTCATAGTGACAGTAAATGGTTTATTGGATAGAGAAACACAAGATTTACTTAATGTTACCATCATTTGCTTTGACAATGGATCTCCAAGACTAAGTTCTTCAATAAATTTTTTGGTCTGTGTCACCGATGTAAACGACAACAAGCCAAATTTTAAATTTGATAGCTATATTGGATTTGTTCCAGAAAATAATAATATTAATGCAGTCCTTCTACAGGTCTCTGCCAGTGACCAGGATATTGAAAACAATGGACTGGTTCAGTATTATATACATGAGGATGGACAGGGAATGGTTACTATTGGACGTAATAATGGGATTATCTATGCTGTGACAATCTTTGATCGAGAAAGAGATGAGAGAATTGTCTTCAGGATTCTTGCCATAGATCTTGGCACCCCTTCCTTGACTGGTACTGCAACAGTGACCTTATATATTGAGGACAGGAATGATCAGGTACCAAGGTTTGTTAACACAGTCAACCCTTTCAGAGTTGCAGAAAATCTGCCATCTGATACCAGTGTTGGTTACCTGAAGGCAGAGGATGGGGATGTAGGAATCAATGCCGAATTGTCATTTGCCATATTAAAAGAATATTCATATGTCCCTTTCGTTGTGTTTAATGATGGACTTATCAAGACAATCAAGGAACTGGATCGAGAGCAACAGAGTCGCTATGATTTTCAAGTCATGGTGACAGACCATGGTGAACCAAGACTTAGCAGCATCAGTTATGTTTCTGTATTTGTCACAGATGAGAATGACAATGCACCAAGGATTATATATCCAAGTGAAAAGAACAACACCATCTCTGTTCTTTACCCAAATGAAGAGAACACATTTGTCTGCCAGATTCAAGCATATGACAGTGATGATGGAGACAACAGTGTTCTTGTTTACAGCATATCTGCAGGAAATGATCTTGGAATTTTTAAAATTGATGAAAATCTTGGAAATATTGACATACAAAATTTTGTCAGTATTGAGTCAAGTATGGTTATTTCACTGACAATTAATACAGCAGACAAAGGAAAAATGCCTCTATCATCTACTACAACTCTAGAAATTGAGTTGAGATACACTAATGTGTCAAAAACTATGCCTTTGTCATCAAACAATGGTAGTATATACATCATTATTTCCGTGGTCGTTGTCTTAGTTTTCCTTTTGTTCTTAGGAGCAGCAACTGGTATAATATTTTTCTTAAGACGCCTTGATTGGGGCAACAAGAAAACTCGTCAGGAGCAAAGCAAATTAGATTCTAAGTTTGGATTTCAAACACAATCTTCAGCAACAAAGCCAGTCAGCACAAAAGAGAAATGTATGTATGCCTTAGGAAGTCAGGATGAACAAAATAAGAAGAAAGTAATGAATTTCCAACCTTATAGCTCCTTGGACCCACTCACCAATGGTCACACGGTCATCACTTTATCTGGCTGCTCCACACTACCAGCTGGATCAGACACTGATGGTCAGGTATGTCACATGCTAATTTATCTATGTTATAGATGGAGAGCTTAAGCCCCATGTCCTTCAAAATCATATTATTGTTCATTCAATGGCTGCAAGAACATAACATTCATAGAAAGACTTTCATTTGATAAAAAGACATATTTTTTCCAGTACTTTTATCAGATTATCTTTAAATCTAACATTTAAAATAGTTTATTTGAATAATTGTTTTGGATTTACATATTTGGATTCATCTTAGTGTCAAAGTCTAGGTTTAAAATCTTTTTTTTTTAGTAATTATTTTATAGGTTAACACAGTTTGTCATCAGTTAAGATCATCTTTGGAGTATTTATATCCTTTATTACTGCCGATGTCACTAATTTTCTATTTGCCTGAAATACTTTTCATTTTTGACATATATTTCATTGTGCACGATAAGTTTCATTTTTTTAAAACAAAGCTATTGAAATTGCAGTTTTGTTTCATCGGACCAACTAGTAGTACAAGATCCATTGAAAAGCTGCATCAGGAAAGAGTCAATAAACAGCTGGAAAACATCAAAATGCAGCGAATAATGTTACAGATACGTGCTAAAAAGTGGATACAGGAACAGGAACTTCACCAGGAAGAGGTAAAAATCATATCAAAAGAGATGATGATGATGATGATGATGATGATGATGATTTATTAAGGTCCAACTTATCAAAATCAGAGGATGAATTGTTACAGGATAATACAAGTTCTAAGACCATAGTTAAAGCAATGAGAGCATCATTGGACAGTTTTTAAAAAATATTATTATTGATGATCATGTTGTGTGTGTGTGTGTGTGTGTGTCTCTCTCTCTCTCTCTCTCTCTCTCTCTCTCTCTCTCTCTCTCTCTCTCTTCCTTATTATTATAATCATTTCAAATCTCTTTTCAGTTTTCTGTCCACATGGAGGACAGTCATAGTCACACATCAGGGGAGACAATTCCTAGTGACAGTGGAAGGGGTGGAAGCGAGGAGGATATGCATAGTGTTCCAGCTTCAACAGGTAAAGGTTTTTTTCTTAAGTAGAAATGTGGTGAGAGTATAAACTGTTTTTTACTTTTGTTACGAGTCTATGCTCTTAAAAGAAGTAACAGAAAAGAGTGAAGACAACAAGCTTTGCAAATTTTAACAAATAATTTATTTCAATAGATTACAAAGTGAAAATGAGAAAAAAGAACTGATGGTTTTACAAATTAGATGAAACAATAATCCAATAATTAAAGAACACAATTCCAAATAATGAAAATTTCTAAGTAAATCTCAGTTTAAATCCTGATGAAATTCAAGATGGAAGGCAATGATGTCAGCAATAGTCAGTTTTGTACTGATGTGTCAACAGTCTGTTGTTGAACCACAGAAAATATTTCAGTTTTGAATACTGTATAAATTTTAGTTAATGTCTTTGACCAAGAATTATATCAAAACATGTTTGTATTTCCCAACAAATGAATCACTTGAATTCAATATTTTGAAGAAAATAAAATGCAGCCCAAACTGGTCACAACATAATACATGTACAACCTAACATGTTAAATGTTTGAAGCCTGACTGATAGAACTTTAATCAGAGCATCAGTTATACACCTAATTAAGATGCAAAACAGATTCGCCTATGGGGGGCAGGGTCAAAAGTTCATCTTTCAGGAACAAACATACGTTTGTTTGCCAATTGATACATTCCTAATGACACGTAGTCCAGGTATGACCTTGATTCAACTTAATGATTCTTACTCTGAGCAAAATAATTTTTATATATAGAAAGGTTGTTTACCAAAACTCACTGATTTTGGAACAAGGTCAGCAACATGATACAATGTTTAATTATGTAGCATACCATATGACAAAAAAAAATAGTGTTAAAAAGTAAAATCAATTCCAGACAGTGTCAAATCCGGTTAATAATGTTACATTACAATAGCTTATAATGGAATAAAAACAATTTAACAAACATTTAAATTAAATATACATAAAACTTATGTCACATTCCATGATCTGTGCTTTTGAATGTAGCTAAAAAATTGTGCTAATTAACTATTTAATAAGTGTGTCAACACTGACTGCCTCTCATTTTCTTGGATGTACCCAAAAAGAAGCATATTTTAATTGTACAAATATTGAAGGTCAGCACCAAAGTTTTTATTTACATCTCAAGCTTTTTGGTTATGTGAGGGAAAAAACATTTTATGCTAATTATTTCATAGAAAATTTGATATGCGACTATAATAATTATCATTGATTTATTCATTTAAAGCAGAGATTTGTTTCCCTGATTTATTTATTAAGAAAATGTATTAGATTTACTAAAGAGAATATACTGGAAACATTTGAGATTTGTAACATATCATTATCTACATCTAAGGTTGGCATAGTGTGGTCAAAAGTCACATATAACTCATTGTCTATCCAAATTCTAATTTAATTGATTTAAAACAATTTAGTTCTAATTTAATTGATTTAAAACAATTTAATTCTAATTTAATTGATTTAAAACAATTTAGTTCTAATTTAATTGATTTAAAACAATTTAGTTCTAATTTAATTGATTTAAAACAATTTAATTCTAATTTAATTGATTTAAAACAATTTAATTTTAATTTAATTGATTTAAAACAATTTAATTCTAATTTAATTGATTTAAAACAATTTAATTCTAATTTAATTGATTTAAAACAATTTGCATTGGCTGCAATCTTATAATAGTATCATGTTTGTATGGTAAAGGCAATACCGGTAGTAAGATTCTATTATTTAATGTTTTTTGCAAGACATTAATTTTGTTCCCAATCTTAAAGTTTGTCTTTTCTTTCAGATGGACATACAGACATACATCATCAGTCTCAAGAATTTCTTCCTGATCAAGCAGTTTACAATGGAAGCCTGCATAGTCATTATAGGAGACCATCTTCATCCAGATTAGCCTACACAAATTCTGTAGAGGACAGACATTTTCCAAATAGTTCTCAACTAAAAGACAACCTATACCCGCCTGGCTACACTGAGTTATCTGTGAAAAAATTCTGCACAACAAGACCATTCAGAGATCTTACTAAATCCATTTCTTGGACAAATCCATACTTTACTACACATTCTCCCAAAGATTGTACCGGAGATTCATCAGTGAACTCATTATTTCAAAATACAGATACACTACAATCCCAGATTGAGGATGATTGCTCCACAGTAACAGCTGGAAGCCATTCACACTATCCTGAGGATATTGTATGATACATACTTTCATTTAATGAAAAAATAAATAATAATAATAATACTGTGATATCTACTCATGGGTAAATATTTATATGATGTAATTCACTTTTGACTTGAAGCAAATCATTGATGGAGGGTTTCAAAAGCTTTGTCAGTGCTGGATCCAAAAAATGATGTAAGTACATGTATCTATATTTGTAATCATTTTATTTTAAGTTGAATTTTATGAATTGTGACTGGATAAAAAAACAATTTTATTATTTATGTATCACTTAAAGGTTACTGAATATTTTCGATAATTAGTTAAAAAGACTAATTTTGAACAATAACATATAACTCTGACAGTTGTTGTTAGGTTTGTTTTCATTTGACAAATCACAAACATAGGTAACCAACATGTTTGTCAAACAAATTTGACTTTCATTAATTAGGTCAGCCAGTTGTTATAGAATGTTGTTACTGCATTTTAGTAAATTAAATCTTTACATACTATTTATGAGATAATATTAAAACAAAATTAGTGCATTGCATTATTTGTAAATCCTGAACAGCAGATCATACGGGATCCATAAATTGTACGGTAATTATAGTTATTGATATTATAATGTAGTAGAGATCATCGACTGCTAAATTTGGTGACAAGATGTGAACAATACATTATTTAATACTGTTTATCCCATTCTGTTGAAAACAAAGGGTTTAGGTTTGTTTAGCCATCATGTCTTTATTGAGAGCTTGACAATAACTGGTTCTTGTAGCTACTAATGAAAGCTTATGCTTCTTTCATGTATAGTGTCTTGCAGAAAGTAATTTGAAGTCTTGTTTTCATTGCAGAACTCAGTTGAAATCATTTTAATGGAATGGCAGGATCCAGTGTATGTGTGGTGATCTCTATTACAAATTGATGCACTAGCCAACTCACTCCAGTTCAAATGAATTAGTAGTGGAATTCATTCCAGTTCAAATGCATTAGCCAGGAATTAACTACAGTTCAAATGCATTAGCCAGGAATTAGCTACAGTTCAAATGCATTAGCCAGTTATTCACTCCAGTTCAAATGCATTAGCCAGGAATTCACTCCAGTTCAAAATGTGGAGAAAGACAACAGTTGAACTTGTGTTCATTATATTATTGTATAGTGCAATGTGTTTTTTTTAGAGTAGAATCAATTTTCATAAAATTAATATATATATATATATATATATATATATATATATATATATATATATATACAAGAATCCACATATATATAATGTTTATATCACTGGTATGTCTTTAATTTTCAGGGTCAAGAATGACAAGAAGATTTTGTAATGCAAACTTATGTTGAAATAATTTTTTTGAATAAATGTTTTTCTTTTATGGTTCTATAAATGTCCAGATGCTGAATGTTTTCATTATATTGTTTCTAATTAAATTGAAAGAAAATAAAACTTGTTTAATTTATATTTCCTTAGTAATTCAATCTTTCACAGCTCTTAGGTTTCTTGCCTTTAATAGTGTGACATAGGTATCAATTTCCAGCAGCATGTTGCTATTAGCAACATTAACATTTTGTTGTCATTAACAACAATAATTTAATTAAACAGCTTGGACCACTTCATTGGCCTAGTTGTTAGAGTATCTCCCTTGGATGTGAGAGGTTGTGGGCTCGAACCCCAGCTGAGTCATACCAACAACTTATAATAAAAACGGTACCTACAGCTGCCTCACTAGGCCCTCAGTATTAAGAGGATAGTATTAGGGCTGGTCAGCATGGTGTCAGGCTAATGTGTCTGGGTGGGACATGATGCTACATGTCTGCGGCATGATGCCGTAATGAAAGACATTACTATAAACTGCCACATGGCATATATCATAGTGATATGACTGAAACTTTTTTAAAGCTATGAATCCAAATCTCTCTCTCTCTCTCTCTCTCTCTCTCTCTCTCTCTCTCTCTCTCTCACACACACACACACACACACACACACACTAAACAGCCTAAATGTATGTTCTGATATGTGAAGATTTATTGTTTTGCCTATGGGCTGTATTTCTCCTGTGGGGGGTGGGGGGTAGTCATAAATCTAAGTCTTAGGAGTGGGCTCATTGCTAGACAAAGATATTAGTGAATATTTGCCTGGATTGATCTTAAGATGGAGGGTGATCATATCATTAAATAAGGACTAGTTTTGGTTAAATATATTCAAGACACAGAAAACATGACAAAGTTCAAGCCACATGATACTGGAAGTTAGTGGCCAAAAACCTCCCTTAAAAATAACTATGCATAGCTAAGCACTGTGCTGCTATTTAATAAAAATCATTAACGAAATCATTCTTATCTGTAGTCCTTGTTCTTTTAGTCTTTTTCATTTAGATAAGAGATCACATTAGAGGAGTTATAAATTTTCCAGTGCCAACAAATCGGTTTTAAAGAAAATCCTCATAAAGTTTCCAGCCCCAACAAATCAGTTTTAAAGAAAAACCTCATAATGTTTCCAGCCACATCAAATCAGTTTTATTATGTTTTTTACCTCATAAAGTTTCCAGCCACAATAAATCAGTTTCAAAGAAAGACCTCATAAAGTTTCCAGCCACAACAAATCAGTTTTAAAGAATAACCTCATAAAGTTTCCCACCCCAACAAATCAGTTTTAAAGAATAACCTCATAAAGTTTCCAGCCCCAACAAATCAGTTTTAAACAATAACCTCATAAAGTTTCCAGGCCCAACAAATTGGTTTTTAGGAATAACCTCATAAATTGTTCAGCCACAACAAATCAGTTTTAAAGAAAGACCTCCTAAAGTTTCCATCCCCAACAAATCAGTTTTAAAGACAAACCTCATAAAGTTTACAGGCCCAGCAAATCAGTTTTAAAGAAAGACATCATAAAGTTTCCAGCCCCAACAAATCAGTTTTAAAAACAAACCTCATAAAGTTTCCAGCCCCAACAAATCAGTTTTTAAAGAAAGACCTCATAAAGTTTCCAGCTCCAACAAATCAGTTTTAAAGAAAATCCTCATAAAGTTTCCAGCCCCAACAAATCAGTTTTAAAGAAAAACCTCATAAAGTTTCCAGCCCCAACAAATCAGTTTAAAAGAAAAACAATCAGTATAATGCTTCAAACTGTGTTAGAAAGTTCCAATTATCATGGGTTAATCGGTATCCTCAGACAGAATATTATTATTTGTTGTTTAATTTCGCAGTTGAAGATCCTTTACCTAAATATCTTTTTATCTCTATCAATCTCTATCAATCTTACTTACAGTCTACTCATTTCCATACCTCTTTCTACCTACGGTATAGATTTATTTGTCCATATTCATGTACTTTTCATTTTCTGATTTTCTGTCTATATCTGTATTCTAATTCTTTCTCATCTACATCTACATATCTACATGCATACTAAATGCATATACACTGTATAGTTTTAGATAACTTTAACTACTGGAAAATGGTGTTTTCAAGATGGCTTGCATGTAGGCCATATTGGATGTCAGATTGTTACATTTAGGACCAACCAATCACATCATGGAGTTCATATTGGGTGTCAGATTTTTACCATTTACATTTAGGACCAACCAATCACATCATAAAGGCCATATTGGGTGTCAGATTGTTACTATTTACATTTAGGACCAACCAATCACATCATGGAGGCCATATTGGGTGTCAGATTGTTACCATTTACATTTAGGACCAATTAGTCACATCATGGAGGCCATATTGGGTGTCAGATTGTTACCATTTACATTTACGACCAATTAATCACATCATGGAGGCCATATTGGGTGTCAGATTGTTACCATTTACATTTAGGACCAACAACCAATCACATCATGGAGGCCATATTGGGTGTCAGATTGTTACCATTTACATTTACGACCAATTAATCACATCATAGAGGCCATATTGGGTGTCAGATTGTTACCATTTACATTTAGGACCAACCAATCACATCATGGAGGCCATATTGGGTGTCAGAATGTTACCATTTACATTTAGGACCAATTAATCACATCATGGAGGCCATATTGGGTGTCAGATTGTTACCATTTACATTTACGACCAATTAATCACATCATGGAGGCCATATTGGGTGTCAGATTGTTACCATTTACATTTACGACCAATTAATCACATCATGGAGGCCATATTGGGTGTCAGATTGTTACCATTTACATTTAGGACCAATTGATCACATCATGGAAGCCATATTGGATGTCAGAGTTTAGATCTCATGTCAATATGGCCATCCATCATAGAGGGGTACTAATAAGACTGTTCAAGCTGGTCAACATGGAAGCCATACTGGAAGTAAGATTGATACTATCTTGACCACCTTGAATATATTAGAAGTTTTCTTGTGAAAACCTCATTTTGATAGGACTTTCTTTTCAGAAGGAGTTGTGATACAGGATTTTCCAGATGGCTGCTGTACTGATGATAGTGGATGTCAGATTAGCACCATTTTCATTTAGAACCAAAAAGCGTTCTTTCAGTGAAAACTCAACATTGATTTAAACATTTGTTCAGAAGTGGTGCCATTTTCTTTAAGGACCAACCAATTCATGGTGGTGAATAAGTATGTGATGTTTTTAATGCAATCCTCAAAAAGTTTAACAGTACAGTAGTGACAACAAATGTGTGAAAATAGAGAGATCAACAACATGCCATTCTAAAAGTTCTTCTGGACTATTATCCTGATACTGTGATGATAATGGCTATTGCTGAGAATTAACACAGCAACCTTATATTTGTGAAGTTTAATACATAAACATTCAAAGAAGATTTAAAAATTTGTGACAAAAAGAATTAGAAGCAATATGCATAATTATTACATATACCAGAATATGTATTAACTGACAACAAGCAGACAAAAGTGGTAATGCCTTATTGACATATGTCTCCTGTAAAGCCACATAATGAAGTTTTGGATCGGGTCCCCAAATAAATTTTGGACCAGGTCCCCAAACAAGTTTTTTTTTTAAAAAAAATATATCAGGTCCCCAAATAAATTTTAGACCAGGTCCCCAAACAAGTTTTTTTTATAGATCAAGTCCTCAAATATGTGTGGAGGATAATAATAAATATTAGTTGTTGTTGTTAGTAACTTGTATTTTTAATTGTGGCCTCTCTTTCAGAAGTGCTGACACACTATGACACAACATAGTTAAATTATTTTTTCATGGAAATATGAATTCATGCCTGTCTTATTTTGTGCTTTGTAGCTTTATAGTCTTTAATGAAATGGGAAACATTTTGGCAAAACAAGTTAAGCTGGTAACATGTCTGCTTCATCATCATCATCATCATCAATCTCTTCACCTAGTGTGGTCGTTGAGTCACTGTGCTGCTGAACATCTGACCAGTTCCCTCCACTTGTCTCGATCATGTGTCAATGCCTGTGTCTCTGCAAAACTTTTCCTGGTCCATTCTGTGATGTTGTCAGTCCACTTTTTCTCTGTCTACCTCTCCTTCTGCCACTTTAGACACTGCCCTGTTGTACTGTTGTGGATAGACTGTTGGCTCTAGTGACATTGCCATACCATTTCAGCTTTCTCTTTTTGACAGTGACCAGGAGGTCTTCATCATAGCATACATTGTGCCTGATGGTGTTACGCACTTCTTCATTTGTGATGTGGTCCATGTAAGAGATGCCAAGGATGGTCCTCAAGTACCTCATTTCAAGTGCCTGCATTCTTCATTGTAATTCTGCTGTCAGTGTCCAGGCCTCACATGAATACAGAAAGATTGAGATGACTAGTGCTCTCAGTAGTCTGATTTTAGTTTTCAGACAGATATTCACGTCTGCTTATTGTCTGACAAAGAAACAAATGTGTAAGCTAGAACTAGTCACTTTTGAATAAAGCTTAGTCAACAACACCTTTATGATAGTTTGAAAAAGAAATAATCAGTGATCCTAACCAAATGAACTTTTAATTTTACTTTTTTTACATATTTATTTGAGAGTTGACTGGATAAACAAATCAAAACAACTTGATATAATGATGTTTATCATATTCTATTACTGCTGTCAGGCTTGTCACAATATGTATAGTAGTCATAAACATTTAATATACCTGTCATGTCTGACAAATGCAGTGATTCCAGGAGCTCTGATTTATATTGTTACAAAAATAAATTTCTTCATGTATTTTGGAGATTTATAAATCAATTGGTGCAGGTGGGTGGGTTGGCTCTTTTGTGGACAGCTTTGTCTGAATATATGAGTCTTGCATCATCATCATACATTCTGTGTTGATTAAATGTTGTTCCTTTGTTTTTATTGCAATCCCATCCATTCAAGATGAACTGTGTGAAATGAGCAATCATTAATATATACATTTCAAGTACAGTTTGTATAATTTATCTTGGTGCTAAAAAAGTTTGTTTATATGTAGGGAATGGAATATATTTCAGATTTGTTTAAAATATACTCACAAGTTAAATTTGAGTATTATGGTCAGATGTAAGTCTAATACACTCAATGACTTTTCTGCAGTTCTCTACTATTTTACATTAAAAATCATTTGTGGGTTTAAGATATGCTTTGTTCATTATTTCATGTACATTGCTTGACTATGCTTTCCAATTGATCAAAAAAGGATTTGATTTTATCTGTAGTTCCTGTGTATTTCTGATTAACCCTATATTAATTCATAAGTTACAAACTTTGCAGATTCAAGTCCAGATATATTTGATTCTTACAGGTCATTTTGCCCCCATGATGAAAGGGAAAACCTTTGTTGAGTATCAGCTGAAAAGATCTGACAAAGGTATCAGTTACCAAAAAATCTACAAAAATACTTTGTTAATTATGAAAATTGCCATGTATGGCTGCCATCCTTTTCCTTGAGACACAAAGCTCTTTTTGATATATTGCAAGCTTGCCAGTTATTTCCAAATACCAGGATTTTTGTCAGTTTCTCTTATTGTGAGTCAAGGTTATAATTCCAGATCCACTTAAGGTTTAAATGCATATACTTGGGTTGGTGACTTGAAATTTTGTTTCTTGCATTGTGGTGTCAACTTTACTGTGTAACTTTAGACAGAAAATGCTTGCTAAATTTTATTTAAGAAATGAGTTCAATCATTTTTTTGAATTAATTGATACAATTTATCAGTATTCCACTGAACCATAAAAACAAGCTAATGATTGAATTCCACATACCTTTTGTTAGATTATTTATGTACAGTACCTTTAAACGTATACATTAAACAAACCAATAATTGGGTCTTGTTCTTGTTTAATTGTAAGGGCAAGCATACAGTCGCTTCATTGGTTGAACACAGAGGGAAAACATTAGGAGCCTGCCATACAGATGTACTGTCTCTGCTTCAAGATATTAGAATAATTTTCAATTTGTTAGAATCAATGAAGAATGAAGTGAAAGAGGTACATTGTATTTTAGAATCCAATGATTCCATTTGTACTTAAATTTGTGTGACAAACTGAAGACTACAGTTCATCCCAGTTGGTGCTCAGAATGATTTGTCTTGTTTACATCTGATTTCATACCCAAGGTAAGTCCACTCTGTAAATAATTTCAGTGTCATGGAAAGTGTGTTTTGTGGAGATGATTTGCAATAGATACTATGATGTGTGGATGATTTGCAATAGACACTATGATGTGTGGATGATTTGCAATAGACACTATGATGTGTGGATGATTTGCAATATACACTATGATGTGTGGATGATTTGCAATAGACATTATGATGTGTGGATGATTTGCAATGGACACTATGATCTGTGAATGATTTGCAATAGACATTATGATGTGGGGATGATTTGCAATAGACACTATGATATGTGGATGATTTGCAATAGACACTATGATGTGTGGATGATTTGCAATAGACACTATGATGTGTGGATGATTTGCAATAGACACTATGATGTATCAATGATTTACAATAGACAATATGATGTGTGGATGATTTGCAGTAGACACTATGAACTATATACAAGTGTTTTTCTGTGACTGAAATTCATAAGATGCTATGAACTACCATATGCAAGTGTGTTTTGTGTGGCTCAGATTTGTAAAAGACATTATGAGCTACTATATACATGAATATACTAACATCAATTCACTGTTTTGTTTTAAATTAAATGCTTCGTTTTATTTGAATGTACTGGGGTTTATTTTGCTTTCTACTGACAAGTATCAGTTTCTTCTGAGTTTTGCTTCTCAGTACAATATTTTCAGTTTATTCATGTGCTACAGCTCATTTGACTTGAATAATATTGATTAGGATTTAATTAATTTTGCTATAATTAATTTAGAACTAACCCTTTTAAAATAGCAAAGATAATGATTTCACAGACAACATATAGAAGGAGATTTGCTTGCATGGCATAAACCAATAATCTGATCATACAGCTTTCACTTATAATATATTGTATATTAATGTCAGACAGTGCATATTGAGAGGTGGGTAAAATTATTGGTGGTTTATGAGCTGTCATTAATTGGTTACAGACTTCTTCTTGCTAAAAATTGATATGATTATAACAGTTATGTCACATTAAAACAAAAATTTTCTCACTAACATCTACTTTTCGTTACACATTTGAAACAAGGAGGATATTCTTTTACATGTGCAGATTTATGAAGTTTGAATTCTAATTCATGACAGGGTACTTTTTCATCCTTTCATATTTAATTAGCAAATAACTCATTAGTGCAAGAGAATGTACAACAACCAATACATTTTCAAGTGATTTATTTTATCACTTAGACCCTCAGTTAAATGAAAATATACATTTTTCAAAATGTTAAATACTCAAACATTTCACAGGCAATTATTCTTAACAATGTCCCAAGTTCCATCTTTAAATTTTATGCCACAATTGCCCCCAAATATTCAAGACTCCATGTACATAGCAGTATTAACAAAGTACATGTTCTGTGGAACAGGTTATGAAAGACAACCCCTTTCTCTAAAATATTCATATTCTGTCAAGACAGGTGGTCTCTCAAGACAGGTGGTCTATCATTACATTTCATAATACTTATAATGTACAAATCTGTATTTAGGATCTGGTCTATCAATTAATGTTTTCTCTCATAGACTTGGTCTTTCAAGACCAGTTTTACTGTAATAATGACACACTTATCATGCTATTGCTTGTTCAGTTTCAAGGAAGTGTGATCTAATTGCCTTTCCCAAGGTATTACAAAGGTAGCCAACCTAGGCAGGTATGGAACAAATGACCCTGAGATTACAAGTCTGTGACTTATGAATCAAGTGTCTGGGGATGTATCTGATCAGGCCCATATTCTCAAAACTTTGATTAAATAAGATACTCAAAGCTCCAGCTCAGAACTCTAAAATTATATATGATACTCTGATGACACCTATGATGTGGAAAATTGACAGTCAATTAGAGGAAACTAAATTAGGAAAATATCTGAATGAATGTTTCTGTGATTCTATCTTTATTCCTATCAAAGACATCTTTGATCATCTAAATTTGGGGAATTTATGCTTGTTTTGTTTTGAGAATACAATGCCAGGTTTAATTAAAAAATATTGTGGTGCTGTATGACCCAGCAGATGTCACAGATATCAGCATTTGCACACAAATGTTCAGAAGTATACTAATGGTTAACTGTAATGAAGTGTCCTGGATTGACTCTCTAATGGCCTTTGTTGTGTAATTTGTTTGACATTTGGTAATTCAATTGGATGCAGCTATATATATATATATAGTTTGTATAAAAGCATTAAAAATGGTTTTTGCTACCATGCAAGTCTCTGGCATAATTTAAAACTTATTACAGGTGAAAATGTCAGAGTGTTATTGCTTGACCCTTCTGGTAATGGACAAACATGAAGACAGGTTGACCATAATCACCTGTCAATTAGACCTTCCAGTGAAATGTTTATTAGAGGCCAGGTACACTCAGGTAATAAATATTGCAGAGTTTGTACCAGATTTTCATCATCTGCCAGAATTATTTTGCTTGCATTAACCATTTTCACTACATGCACATCACTGTACCTATTTATTGGATTACATGAACATCACTGTACCTATTCATTGGTTTACATGAACATCACTGTACCTATTCATTGGTTTACATGAACATCACTGTACCTATTCATTGGTTTACATGACTGTGCCTATTCATTGGTTTACATGAACATCACTGTACCTATTTATTGGTTTACATGAACATCACTGTACCTATTCATTGGTTTACATGCACATCACTGTACCTATTTATTGGTTTACATGCACATCACTGTACCTATTTATTGGTTTACATGAACATCACTGTACCTCTATTCATTGGTTTACATGAACATCACTGTAACTATTCATTGGTTTACATGCACATCACTGTACCTATTCACTGGTTTACATGCACATCACTGTACCTATTCATTGGTTTACATGAACATCACTGTACCTATTTATTGGTTTACATGAACATCACTGTACCTCTATTCATTGGTTTACATGAACATCACTGTACCTCTATTCATTGGTTTACATGAACATCACTGTACCTCTATTCATTGGTTTACATGAACATCACTGTACCTATTTATTGGTTTACATGAACATCACTGTACCTATTCATTGGTTTACATGCACATCACTGTACCTATTCATTGGTTTACATGCACATCACTGTACCTATTCATTGGTTTACATGAACATCACTGTACCTCTATTCATTGGTTTACATGAACATCACTGTACCTCTATTCATTGGTTTACATGAACATCACTGTACCTCTATTCATTGGTTTACATGAACATCACTGTACCTATTTATTGGTTTGCATGAACATCACTGTACCTATTCATTGGTTTACATGAACATCACTGTACCTATTCATTGGTTTACATGAACATCACTGTACCTATTCATTGGTTTACATGAACATCACTGTACCTATTTAATGGCTTACATGAACATCACTGTACCTATATTCATTGGTTTACATGAACATCACTGCACATATTTATTGGTTTACATGAACATCACTGTACCTCTATTCATTGGTTTACATGAACATCACTGTACCTCTATTCATTGGTTTACATGAACATCACTGTACCTCTATTCATTGGTTTACATGAACATCAATCACTGTACCCATTTATTGGTTTACATGAACATCACTGTACCCATTCATTGGTTTACATGAACATCACTGTACCTATTCATTGGTTTACATGAACATCACTGTACCTCTATTCATTGGTTTACATGAACATCACTGTACCCATTCATTGGTTTACATGAACATCACTGTACCCATTCATTGGTTTACATGAACATCACTGTACCTCTATTCATTGGTTTACATGAACATCACTGTATCTATTCATTGGTTTACATGAACATCACTGTACCCATTCATTGGTTTACATGAACATCACTGTACCCATTCATTGGTTTACATGAACATCACTGTATCTATTCATTGGTTTACATGAACATCACTGTACCTATTCATTGGTTTACATGAACATCACTGTACCCATTCATTGGTTTACATGAACATCACTGTACCCATTTATTGGTTTACATGCACATCACTGTACCTATTCATTGGTTTACATGAACATCACTGTATCTATTCATTGATTTACATGAACATCACTGTACCTATTCATTGGTTTACATGGACATCACTGTACCTATTCATTGATTTACATGAACATCACTGTACCTATTCATTGGTTTACATGAACATCACTGTACCTATTCATTGGTTTACATGGACATCACTGTACCTATTCATTGATTTACATGAACATCACTGTACCTATTCATTGGTTTACATGAACATCACTGTAACTATTCATTGGTTTACATGAACATCACTGTACCCATTCATTGGTTTACATGCACATCACTGTACCTATTCATTGGTTTACATGAACATCACTGTACCTCTATTCATTGGTTTACATGAACATCACTGTACCTCTATTCATTGGTTTACATAAACATCACTGTACCTCTATTCATTGGTTTACATGAACATCACTGTACCTATTTATTGGTTTGCATGAACATCACTGTACCCATTCATTGGTTTACATGAACATCACTGTACCTATTCATTGGTTTACATGAACATCACTGTACCTATTCATTGGTTTACATGAACATCACTGTACCTATTTAATGGCTTACATGAACATCACTGTACCTATATTCATTGGTTTACATGAACATCACTGCACATATTTATTGGTTTACATGAACATCACTGTACCTCTATTCATTGGTTTACATGAACATCACTGTACCTCTATTCATTGGTTTACATGAACATCACTGTACCTCTATTCATTGGTTTACATGAACATCAATCACTGTACCCATTTATTGGTTTACATGAACATCACTGTACCCATTCATTGGTTTACATGAACATCACTGTACCTATTCATTGGTTTACATGAACATCACTGTACCTCTATTCATTGGTTTACATGAACATCACTGTACCCATTCATTGGTTTACATGAACATCACTGTACCCATTCATTGGTTTACATGAACATCACTGTACCTCTATTCATTGGTTTACATGAACATCACTGTATCTATTCATTGGTTTACATGAACATCACTGTACCCATTCATTGGTTTACATGAACATCACTGTACCCATTCATTGGTTTACATGAACATCACTGTATCTATTCATTGGTTTACATGAACATCACTGTACCTATTCATTGGTTTACATGAACATCACTGTACCCATTCATTGGTTTACATGAACATCACTGTACCCATTCATTGGTTTACATGCACATCACTGTACCTATTCATTGGTTTACATGAACATCACTGTATCTATTCATTGATTTACATGAACATCACTGTACCTATTCATTGGTTTACATGGACATCACTGTACCTATTCATTGATTTACATGAACATCACTGTACCTATTCATTGGTTTACATGAACATCACTGTACCCATTCATTGGTTTACATGAACATCACTGTACCTATTCATTGGTTTACATGAACATCACTGTAACTATTCATTGGTTTACATGAACATCACTGTAACTATTCATTGGTTTACATGAACATCACTGTACCTATTCATTGGTTTACATGAACATCACTGTACCTATTCATTGGTTTACATGAACATCACTGTAACTATTCATTGGTTTACATGAACATCACTGTAACTATTCATTGGTTTACATGAACATCACTGTAACTATTCATTGGTTTACATGAACATCACTGTACCTATTCATTGGTTTACATGCACATCACTGTAACTATTCATTGGTTTACATGAACATCACTGTACCTATTCATTGGTTTACATGAACATCACTGTACCTATTCATTGGTTTACATGAACATCACTGTACCTATTCATTGGTTTACATGAACATCACTGTAACTATTCATCACTGTAATTTGACTTTGATTAGGATCCATTATAAATTGTTAAAATAATTAGCATCATGTAATATGTTATTCTTAATTAAAAGTATTTTTTTCCATGAGAAAGCAAAATATAGATTTTTTAGTTTGCTCAGCTACTTATGGAAGTACTGTTAATATTTTACAAGTAAAATTTAGAGTTACATGAAATATGTCATATGATAATTTCTGAACTTATTTTCAGAGTATTATTGCAGATGTTAAATTCATTGTATAAGGAAGAAATACATTGGTGATATTGGATTGCAATGATGAGTGTCACAGAATTGTATAACTCCTTTTATTTATTAAATACATGTACTCAGGTTTCATTTTTTATGTACAACAATACCTGATGGTTATATGCTTTTGATGGGAAGAACCAAATACTTCCAGTGCACAGACAATGCATGGCGGCATCATCTGTGTATAAATGCCTCACTGTAAGACTAAATCTACACATGATGGAATGTATTGTCAGTGAGTGGTTTAATTTAAGCAGAGCTGGTCCGAGTTGCAGCTGTAGAGCTGGTCATAGAAGATGTAAAGCTGTAAAGCTGAACTAAAGCAGCTGTAAAGCTGAACTAAAGCAGCTGTAGAGCAGAGTGAACAGTGTTGCTGGTCAAGTAGCAGGTTATCAGGAGTTGCTGACCCATTGGTGGGTACTGATTGCTTGATTGACCAAGGAATTAAATGGTGGACTGTGACTACCTGGAATACTGACTACTTTATTTACCAGTGTCACTGGTAGCCAAGTGTGCTGGTGATGGAGTGTGTAACTTTATATATGTAATATTTTAGCTGTGGGCTAATTTGGGGGTTTGTAATACCCAGTGTTTTGGGATTGTAAAGATATATGGTATATCTGTCCTTGTTTTTTTTCTTCATTATTTTACTATTCGAGTAAAATACCTCATTTTTCATTATCTGACTAAATACATTTTTACCATATGAGTAAAGTATCACATTTTTACTATTGGAATAAAACATATCATTCTTTTCACTGTGTGAAATTACTGTGAATCATTCACTTTTGACCTTGTACTGTATAAGGTCATTTGTATTTTCATTTGTTGTATTATTAGGTTTGTGTGGATTATGTTAATTTGTCCAACATTTGGATCTGATACACACACATATTAATCATAATTCCTTTCTCATTCAAGTCATTTATCATCAACATTGTATTTTTATCACCATCAAAAGTGTTCTTTTATAATCCAAAATATAACCCGGTTCTTTTGTTTCAATGTGCTTGGCTTGGTTTTGGTTTGGTGCATTATGGCACAGCAACACATGTAGGTTATTTGGTTCTGGAGCGCTTAGAGTAAAGCACCTATCCCAAGGACACGTCATGGTAGCTAACCAAGACTGGGTCAAGACAGGATTTGAACCATTTTTGGTTTCAAGTCTAGCATGCCAACTGCTGAGCCACTGCAACTCCAGTTATAAGGGGAGGTAATATATTCAACTAGTAAACACAACATTTAATTTGTGTTGGTTACTTTTATAGCTGTGTTGTATTCAAGATGTTTTTGAATACCTTTTGGTTATTTAAATTCCTGGTACAGATCATTATTAATACATCTTTAAATCCTTTAAATATTAGCTTATAATTGCTTTAATTTGCTTGAGAAAATTCCTATCAGTTTAAAAACAAAATCCTATATTTTTCTATCAGTTTGAAAACAAAATCCTATATTTTCCTATCAGTTTGAAAACAAAATTCTGTATTTTATATTTTTTACACACAAATTCCTATATTCCTTTATTTTAGATCTAAAATCTGGCTTGACAACCTGCAATGGATAAAATTATGTTTCAGTACATGTATTATATTTCAGAAATATATTATTTTCTCCAATATGAATTTTAAAAAATGGGGGAAAACAAAGTATGTATTGATGCAAAGATGATTTGTTGTTGTTCTTGCTACTGTTTATTTCCTCATGTGATATCAAGAGTTTTGCCTATGAGTAGATCTATTGGTTAATAATGCCATAGGAGATAAGCAAATTATCTTATGAACTTTAAGGTATAAAACATAATTTGCTGTATAGCTTGTCTTTATTCCAAAGATATCAAAAGTTTAATGATTGCAAAATGTTTTATACGAATTTTTCTTATTAAGGTTACCCATATATAAATTATCATGGTGGAAAAGCTTTAGGGAATACTACTTGATCATTTGACAAACTTTGCATGTCAACCATCTATAAACTGTCTGATTCAGTATCTTGTGAAATATGGCTGTTTATCTCTGATTTCACCCAAGACCAAAACAAAATAAAAATTAGATAGCTAACTTCTATGATAAAAAAATAGATGCTTTAGATCTCAGACTTACAGTCTCAAAAATATAATTACACCATTTATCAGCTATTGAGGATATATCCAGTCTCTGATTTGACCATTTAGACTGACCATTGGTCATGGAAAGTGACCAGAGGGCATTAATACTCACTGATTGTAAATCAGTTAAGATGAGTATCTATCAATATTGGGACATGTTTATATCTATGTAATTGTTTCCTCTTCTCCTGGAGTAAGGTTTGGCACACTTTATTGTTTTATGATATAGACCTTGAAAAGTTTATTATGATAAGGGAATTGTGTTACTACAGTTTGGAGGACATAAAATGACATAATAATATTTACCACATTAACCATGCAGTTGAATCATTAATTAGGTTAAAATTTTATTTGAAATACACTTCATATCATAATCTGATTTCCCTACAAGAACAATAAATGTCTACTTCATCTTGAACTGTTACGGAAAAGAGCAATTCACTCAGTTAATGGACAAGTAATAGTGCTGATACTGCATGGCTGTTTTCTTATTAATTTCATGCTTTCTAGATTGTTAAACATTGATGAGGATTGAAAGTTGTCACTATTACAATTAGCAAACAAAAAATGTGTCTGCTTGTATTCATGGTGGGTTAAAAATAAGGTTTAGCTTGTATTTGTGGTGGGTTTAAAAATGAGGTCTAGCTTGAATTCATTGTGTGTTTAAAATAAGTCTAGCTTGTATTCATTGTGGGTTAAAAAAAAAGTATAGCTTGTATTCATGGTGGGTTAAAAAAAGATATAGCTTGTATTCATGGTGGGTTAAAAAAAGATATAGCTTGTATTCATGGTGGGTTAAAATAAGGTCTATCTTGTATCCATGGTGGGTTTAAAAATAAGGCTTAGTTTGTATTCATTGTGGGTTTAAAATAAGGTCTCGCTTGTGAGCAGCTTTTTGTATGACCAGTTTTAGATCATTCACATAACTTGTGACTCTACTTGTAAATACATTTATAATGAGAAAAAAGGAAAGAATTTTATGACGATTTAGTGAACTTTTTTGTAATAGACACTCATGATTCCCTTAGACATTGTTTTTAATGTGAAGCTCTCTTAAAATGTCTAGAGGAGTTTTCAGAGTTCTACACGGGATTTATATCCAGACTCTTATCAATAAAAATGGAAAAACTTTCACAACTGCTTCACAAAAACTGATGACCAGAATTTTATAAAATTTGACATCAAGCATGTTATCATAAAGGCATTTCAGTCCTATAAAAGAGATGACAATCTGCCATGTCACTAAAAAGCAAATAAATATTAACAAACTTAATCTGAAAGAACCCCTCCTTTTTGTAATTTGATAAGATTTGAGAAAAATCACCCTGGAATAAAGACCGTTCAGTATTGGAGACAAGATTTTGATGTGCCAGCAAATTTAGATGATGGTACACAAGAAATCATTGAGCAACAGTTTCAATGACATATGCATTCAATAGAACTGGAAGAAATTTCTATAGAAAGCATTCTTATGACCCAGATTTCTTGTCCAGCCCCACTCTTATATTTAACTGTTAGGTTGTCAGTCAGATTAGGAATCTACGGTCAGCTTGGGTCTCTTTGTTTGCTTGTTTGGTGTTTTATGGCACATAAGTACACAAAAGGCTATGAGAGAAAGGGCCCTGCCAAGTGACCCACTACAGAATCCAAATATGGCTGATTGGTCAGAAATCAAAACTATGATCTTTGACTTGTGAGTCTGGCTCATTTAGCCTCTGTTATTTATTTTACAAACTGACACATCACCTCTTAGTTGAAAGTCACCTTTCAATCAAGCTGCATGCTACACTTTTCTCATCCACAGATAAGCATTCCAAAAATCATGCAACTTACTCCGATAAATCCAAATCCAGCTTTTTAGAGTGAGAATAATTATGACTTATTGAAAATGTTTACAAGCATCTTTGTAACTGATTGCTGATAACTCTAGCCTATCCAATTATCACAGCGAAATAAACTTGAATAAATCACAACCTTTAAGCCTGAATCATTTTTAATAAGGAAATGTATCAGTAACTATATCAAATTAAAAAGAATATATATTTTATTTGGACTTTGGGATAAAACAGTTACTGAATCACACTTTTTTGGTATACTTGTAATAAGACTTTAACCTCAGTTTTGTCCTTTTGACATGTTTCATATCATTTTATTCTCAAATCATGAACAGCAATAAAACCATTCTACAAAGTGAGTGAACTTAATACATTTTATTTATATTACACACACAAAAATTCACCATTAATGTTATATTGGATATATTCGTACTAGAATTGAAGAACATTTGACAAATCCATTTTTTAAAGTTTTCTGTGTATCTACTTAAAATCTAATGAAATACTGTAATAATATTTAGGTGCCCTTATTAGCGAATTAATTAGAAGCAAGACATGAATTGCATAGTACATACTTTTACTCACTAATTTGTTTAATATTAGCTGTACTGTTTTCTGTAATTCAATAGCGTTCATTGCCATGATATTATTAGGAATGGTTATTGGGGTGTGGGGGTGTCCTGGTCTGCTTGGCAGAAAGACCATATGTTTTTTCTATATTTGATGACTAACTGCAGTGCGGTAATGTTGTCAAAAGAATTATACCTCTTTTTCTGTCATTCATTTTGACTTAGATTACATACTTTGGTTTAAAGTCAATAAAACTGTTAATAAAAATGATGACACTTATATATTAATATTATCTATGTTCTTCCATCTGACTCATGATTTTTTGAAAACCAAAGATGAAATTGAAATGTTTGGATCCTAAATTATCACATGTGTTCATTTAATCAAAATGTGTGTTTTTAACTTGACTTAACTTCAGTAACTGTTTGGATAGGATGAGTTTCTCCTAACATTTGTCAATTTTGGTGCCGAGTACATTCAGTTTTTCAATGATATTATAAACATTTATGAAGAGTCTAAATTGCCTAAACAATGAGTAATGCTACATCAGGAAATGTATACCACTGTATAAATACTGATAGACATAAATTACTATCTTATTATATTAAATGGATGATGTGATGATGATATAATTATTGATTCTACAACTTTCCAAATGACATGTGTTATTGACTTTGTTTGGTAATATATTTGCATCATATGAGAGTTCATCCCGGATTTCTTCATGATTCTGCCAACCAGAGCTCTGTACACACTTCATTGTGACATCATATATGTACATGTATTCTCTAATAATCCCTGTAATAATCTATTATGTATTTGCTATCAGAATTCTTGAAAATAAACACACATTGGAATATCAAAAACTCTCATGGGATCATTCCCATTTGAGTCGTTAAGTTTATAGAATATTTAGCTATCCTAGCATGAATTCTCTTGTTATTAGATTAATGCCATCAGAACTGCATGCAATGGAGAAATAAGACCCACCACAAACCAATGTAGTATCATTTTCACGCCCAGTGAGTGAATGAATACTGCCGCACACTGTTAGGTCAAATGACTGTATCAACATACAGTGTCAGTTTTGTAGTAGAGCATTTGCTAAATGGATGGTTTAAAACTGGGTGCGGAATGAATTAAGTGGTTTAATTGGCCAGGAAAGGAATTAGATTTTTGGGCAATTTAATTGCTTCTGTTTTCAGTTCAAATGTAGAAGCTACAATAGACTCTGACAGCAAATCTTCTTGTAAGTACAAGTTACACTGATGATCATGCTACTTGAACTGACTGATATACTTCTTATAAAAGTCATTTTTATATGAATTTCTCTAGGATGATTATGCCAACAACATAAAATTGTGTTTTGGCAAATGCCTTGAAAAGTATAAGGTATGTATATATGCATGTATGTATGTTTATATATATATATATATATATATATATATATATATATATATATATATATAGAGAGAGAGAGAGAGAGAGAGAGAGAGAGAGAGAGAGACAGACAGAGAGACAGAGACAGAGAGAGACAGAGAGAGAATGAGAGAGAGAAAACAATTTTTATGGCATGACATGCACTAAATAAATTACCAAAGTACCAAACTATTTTTTAAAATAATTAAACAGCAATCAGGTTGGATGGGTGATAGTGGTAGCAGCTTATTAGAACATAATATTATAAGTGATCTGAATCCTCTACAGCCTTTCCCTGCATATGATGATTTTGCACAGTTTTGACCTATATTTGTTTTATTATTGTACTGGTAATATACAGATAGTTATGGTGTTTCTGAGGAAGTCTGAGCATTATACTCTGCAAGGGATGACAGTATGATTCTTTGGAGATACTGTGAATAGCTGTTGAAAATTACCTTTCTTCAAAGTTCGCTGCTGCGGACACATATGTAAGATAGGATGGCACCTTGTTTAATGTGTTGAGATGTACGAGTATTTATTGTTTTTTCATCAGTTGTAATTCTAAAATACATGACTTTATTAGTTCAGTATTTATAAATACTTGTGTGGGCAGTGTCTGTGAGACATTTCGAGATATGTGTTATGTTTATTTGATTTTATTTATATTTGACTTAACTGGCTGTTTGTAAGTTTGTTTTTTTGTAAGCCATTACTTGCTATTGGAACTTTATTTACTGGAATAGAGTTCAGTTCTGACTCATTTTTTGAAGTAAACAACTAATAATAGAAACTTTATATCTAGTGTTGACCTACTGACCTTGACTCAGATTCAGTAAAAGTTGTAGCAAACAACTTTTTAAAATAGATTTTTAATTCTTTTGGAGTATTTGGACAAATAAATGTATCAATTAGGTTTCTCCAGAGGACTGACCCACATCTGAGCATCTTTTTTGCAGTATAGCTAGATTATTATTGATGTTTTAAGAAACAATAGTTACTAATGTGTTAACATACAGATTCAAGTTTTGATGTCACTTTGAATATTAGGTTAGTGCCCCTATTTAGAGAAAAAGATGCAGACAAATATTTTCCTTATTATGAAAACATTGCTGAAAATTTTATATGGCCAAAGGAGCATTGCAATAAATTATTATAGTGTACACATTTTGGCAAAGCTCAAGATATCTAAGCATCCCTGTTATATAGTACAGCAGACTGCTGACAATGATTTAGTGAAGGAATGCATCTTAAAGGGTTATGAGTTATTAACTGAGGCTTATCATCAAAAATTCAGGAGCTATCAAAAAGAAGCTGGACATTTCAATGTACAAGAGAAAAAGAGCAATTATTTGATAGATGATGCTTAGTCAAAAATGTTGAACAAGATCATAAAAGTCTTAGACAACTTGAAGAGGGTAAGAACTGTATCCTAACTGACATTAAGACT
The DNA here is from genome assembly GCA_030141615.1 of Unio pictorum. Taxonomy (NCBI): domain Eukaryota; kingdom Metazoa; phylum Mollusca; class Bivalvia; order Unionida; family Unionidae; genus Unio; species Unio pictorum. The sequence goes on along the minus strand of JARLTB010000203.1, from coordinate 3,626,065 downwards.
TATCTTGATGAGCATAAGGTCGAAATTGTGTGCATAAGGTCTAAACCTTGGAAAATGCTGCTCTTAGACTAGCTGCTGATGAGTATTCTTTTTAACTCATAAAGTTTCTTTTGTAAATAAGACTTTCTCTCAGCAGTCTTCTGGCAGAAAAGTGTTTCAGCCTGATACAAGCCCTTCTAAATCTCAATCTAGCACAACTTTTAAAAATCAAGCTTCTGATAAGCTTGATAAAAAACATCCTTGTCTCTCACATGTACCTATTGCAAGAAGAAAGGACACATTATTTCTAATTGCTACAAATTGAGAAATGAGCATCAGAATCAAGACCAACCTATTCCAAATGCTCTTATTTCTAAGAGGTCATGGTTATGGTCAGACATACATTTGTTAGGTCTTTTTTAAAAAAAACCTTTTGATTCAATTATGGAGAATTATGAACCATTCATATCGAAGGGTTCTATATCACTCTTAGGTGATTCAGCCAATCCCACTCCTATTAGAATTTTAAGGGACACAGGAGCTTCTCAGAGTCCTTTATTGTCATGTACCTTGCCATTTCCTGAGAAGTCTTCTTGTAATGAGAGTGTTTTTATTCAGGGAGTAGAGTGTAGCTTTATTAATGTTCCTTTCCACTGGGTAAATATGTCATCAGACTTAGTCTCAGGACCCTGGACAGTTGGAACAGTGTTTGCTTTACCCATTGAGGTATTCATTTATTACTAGGAAATGACCTAGCTAGAGATAGGACAGTGATTAATCCAATTGTAACTGACAAGCCTACTTTGGATCAGAAAGTTGATCCTTTTGCAAAAGGATTCCCTGATCTATACCCAGCTTGTACAGTTACTAAAGCTCTTGAGAATGATGTTGATCAGGAAAGTATTCCTTTAGCTGACACATGTATTAGTCATGCTTTTGCGAGGCCACTTTCACTCCTTGTTTGGATCAATCAAAAAGTCTTGATCTCAGTGATCCTCTTTTAACTACTCATTATCTTTCTTATAGTCAGGGTAACAAAAATGACAATCACTTGTCTAACAGAGATAAGATCTTGAGATCTCCTGTTTGTTTCAAAGAGCCATTAAGGAAACTGAAACCATTGAAGTACCTGTCTGTTATTTCATTAAAAATGGAATTCTTATGAAAAAATGGAGACCTTATAAGGTACCTGCTGGTGACAAGTGGTCAGTGAACTATCAAAATGTATTTCCAAAACCTTACATACAGAAAATACTTAACCTGGCCCATTATACTCATTTGGCTGATAATTTAGGGATTAATAAGACTTATCACAAGCTCTTAATATACTTTCATTGGCCAAAAATCAAAAGTGATGTTTGTAAATACTGTAGATCTTGTCATACTTGTCAAATGATAGAAAACCCAATCAGAAGGTACCAAAAGATCATCTACATTGCATTCCTGCATTCGATGAAAATTTGAAAATTATTATTGGTATTTACAATAATAAGTAATTTCTGTTGTTTTTGTTGAATCTTCCTAATGAATTAATTGTAATGTATTATTATTTTTCTGTACATGTATAAAATCTATGTCAGTATTATAAGTCATATAGGCAAATTTATTCAATAAAACTGAATAATGATTGTTGTTCTAGAATATATTACTTAAATAATTTAACCTTAAGTCTATTCAGTCATGATTACTGAATGCTCAGCATCTTAATAGTCATAGAAACTTCCAGGTATAAATTACTGATCACTATGAACTTAATCAATGGTAATGTCATTCTAAATTGTGTCAAGAAAAGAGGACATTGGGTCTATCATAACAAATGATAGGGTAGTACAAATTTATTTTTAACATGCATTACTTTCAATGTTATATCACACTATACAATATTCAGTCTGCTGTGAGCTGGATCACACCTTTAGGACCTTGTCCAAAAATGTCTATGTAATTTAACATTGACTTTACCATATATGTTTCCTTGGGCATTTAATTAATGAACTTCTAAAAGAATATGGATGTAAAAGTTTTCCAAAGAATTAAATAATTGCCAAAAACGTATGTGTAATTATGACAATCATTACAGAAATAGTGTTGAATGCCTACATGACCAGTAGGACTGTCGCTGTACATGTTACACTACAGCTGCAGATTTTTGAATAAATTTAATATCAATATTAAGAATAATGAATTTTTAAACAGACATTTTACCTTGTACATACTCATTATTATCCATAGGAACACCTACTAAAGAATTGCAGTTTATGGTTCACTTTTATTAATTACCTTTGTATAAGGGACATCTATTCATAAAGGTCATTATTGTCACAGTACACATTGTAGACAAAGCACTTAGGAATAGCCATGATTATTACTACTATGTCCAACTTTATATCTAATTTAAATTTGAAAAGAATATAAAAAATATGAAACAGTTGATCTATCAGATTTGAGTCTACTGGTGCCAGCTACTTTTTTATTTTGAAAGAAAAAAACAGAATTTAAATGTCAACAGCCTTGCATAAAAAAAGAGAAGAGAGGAATTATTTTTTATTATGTTCAGTAATACTCTATTTTAAAACTTGTTGGCTCCACACAAAATTTGTAAAAAGGTGAGTGTTGAACTATTGTATTAAACAAGTCATAATTACAGTAGACAAGTATATATAAAATTATTAATGGAACTGCAACAAGGCCATGCGGATTCAAACGAACATGTTGATGCTGTTTCAAAAGCAAACCTGTTAGCTCTGATCAGCTTATGGCACTCAAAGTGTAGTGAATATAATCCTTCAACTTTGAAAGCTGATCTCAAATCTTTAATCTTGCTTTGTAATACTTTTGGTCTCATAGATTTTTAATCCATGTCAGGCACAAAGCTCCTATTGTACTGCATTGAAGAAAATGGTTTAAAATATACCTGCCAATATTTAAACAGTTTGAGCTAATTTGAATCAATCAAAAGTTTTCTAATAAATATCTTCTCACCTTTGGTACACATGCCTTGTTATTACTCTGCATACAGAATATTGATTAGCCATTCACACCTGTAATGACATCTTTAGCTCATGCAAATTTCTATCAAACCAATTGAAGGTAGGAATCAAATAGGAATTATACTTACCAGTAATTGAATACACATAGTAAAAAATGGGGTTTGGGAACTAGTGGTCCAGTTTTTATTTAAATTTATTTTGGAAAACTACAGGTTCAAATCTGGTCTTGTAGGTTTTGCATTAAAGTTCAAATTTCATTTACAACACATTTTGCAGCATTTAAAATATAATTTTGAAACATTGTCTTTCCTTTCTGCAGATATGGTTGATTCATTTTGTTATCTGACATCTATTATATGATGGCAGATTAGAGTTGATGTTGTTTGCTGCAGATAAATCTAAATAATAAGAAAGTATATATGGTACTATATCTTGATCTTCATAAACCAAGGTTCTGATATGTTAACCCCATCTACACCTTCACGGATTGATTAGATATTTTAGTGCTTTGTCCTAATGACATCAATTGGATGTTGGGAGTTGTTTACATTAGTATGTAATGCCAACTGAGCAATAGCATGTAGCAGCAGTACATTCACTGTATATTGGTCAAAAATAGTGGAGGCAATACATTTTTCAAAAATGCTTTGTAAGTTTAACATCAAACATATGACAGATGTTAAGTTATTACAGGTGTATTTGAGAAAAAGGATGTCTTTGTACAAACACAGACTGGCAGTGCAATATTGCTTATTATTATTGCCATTCCAGTTGTGTGTTCCCCACTGTTTAGATCTTGTACGAACAGTGTTTAGATTTGAACATGAAATTCATTGGAATGTGGTGGTCTGCAGCTGCATCCAATCAAGCTCACTGAAATATCTGATTGATCCTCCAAGGTGTAGATAGGGTTAACACACCAGAATCATGGCTAGTGAAGATACTGTACCATGAGATTAGAGAACATATTGTGAGATTTAATGAAGTTCACATTGTTTTCAATGAGAAGTGTTACAAATTAAATCTGACATTTGATTTAAATTTGTTGGAAATTTACCCCTTGTTCATGCACACATGCATGTGTGTAATGTATGAAATTAAAATACTGTGTTTGACAGATCATGAACACCATCCCTCCCAATATTTCTTATAGTGTGACAGAAAATTGCCTATTTATGGCCCAAGATATACAAAAATAAACAATCTCTTTTGTAAAAGGGATTGAATACATCTTGGCATCCATTTTAAAAGATAGACTTGATCTTTGCATATTTTACATGGTCATTTTCATTCGTGGTACATTAAAGACTTTTTCTTGAAGGTATTGGTTAAAGCCATTTCTCATCTCTTATTCTATAGGTTATATGGATGTAAGGAAATACTGTCACAAAAGTTTATGGAATAGAGAGATTTTGAAAAATCAATATAAAGGTATCCTAATTAAGGGCAAGCAGAAGTTGTTTGGATATTCCATCAGGGCTATATGATTAAATCACAGCCATGTCCTTGCTGAAAATAAATTTCATGTTTGACTAATGCTTCAATTTCCCTACTAGATCTTTTGTCAGATTTGTCATTATAATGAATAAATTACTGTCATTGCTATTTCATCACTTCACATCAAATTTGGCTTTTCATTCTATGTAAATAATTGCCATCCACTTATTGGATCAGAAATTAATATGGGGAAAATATAGTCACAGGCCAGGTGTTATAGAAATGTCTGATTTTAAAACCCATGTAATAATGTTGACGACTTTGTATAGAGTTATGATTCTGAATTCCTTTTATACTGTAAATTTTGCAACACTACTGGATCTGTTCTGTGTTGTGTTTATAAACACATTTTACACAATTTTACAGCAGAGGATGGACTTATATATATATATATATATATATATATATATATATATATATATATATATATATATATATATATATATATTGAATTACTACATTTTCATTACATGATATTGATGGTAGACATACCATCTATACTCACTTATAAGTTAGATCCAATGACAAACCTCATGATTGACTGGCAGACCTTGGTCATTGCAGTTCTTTTAATCATTACAATAAACAACATTGACCTATGGCAGTAGATCAGGGTCTTTGTTGTTTGAAGGTGAAATCATGTAATAGTGGGTACATACGGTATATCTTTTTAGATCTGTTTGGTATTCCTAATTTGTTACAGCTGAGCTCACTCAGGATGATCAGAAATGTTCTCTTTTATATGTCAAACATGCCGATAACTGACATAGTAAAGACATAATGTTAGCAGATAATTTTAGATGGCTGTAATTCTTTACTATTGATGGACTTCATAATTTTCTCAGTTGAGAATCTTGTACTGTAACATTAGTGAAGTAACTACAGGTAGAAATTATATGGATGCTGTAACAAAACTATTTAAACAACTAAAGGTCACCCAGGTGCAAGATTTTTCCAATTATCCTCTCACAATCAGTCCTCTCACAATAGGATGTCATGTTTTTTTCTTTACCTAATTAAAGGGGACAGTGGTCTTTGGTATTCTTTGGAAGGGATTTTAACAGCATTTCCACAACCAGTTATTTACCTGGTATCTGGTAGACTTAAATGTGATGTGTCAGGGTAGATGATTACAGAGTGGAGGTGTAGATCTATTGACAGTAAGATGTGCAACAGTTTGTTCTTCACAAATCTGGTGGGTGTACATGTTTCAGGAAAAAGTGTAATACAGTTTGACTGCCATCCATCTTTCTATAGAGATGCAGTAGACTGGCATTGAAACAATACTTTTTTATATCATTTTATATTAGACAATATTGGAGTGCTCTGTAGCAATTAATATAGTGACCCCAGTGCACACAAAACTTAAAAGTTTAGATTATTTTAAAGCTGTGATGATGGCTGTGTGATTAAGGAATTGGACTTGGTACAAAAAAGATGTATGTTCAGTACCTACCATTTAATCATAAGTGATTAAGGGATTGGACTTGGTACAAGAAGGATACATGTTCAGTACCTACCATCCGATCAGCTACTCATCAAAGCACATGACTATTCACATCAACACAATATAACTTTCATGTGTTGCAGAGTAGTACAAAGCTGCACCTAAGCAAATCAAACCAACCAGCCAGATTTGTTTCTTAATTCCTGTCAGCAAGGTAGTGCATACTGTATTAGTAGCAAATATGCCTATGTAGGCTCAAAGCATCCCATAGAGTCTATGTTTTCCTTGGCTAACTTAGCCCCACCATTGACTTTCGTGGGCATGCTTATTGACCTTCATTTGTAGCATATATTTGTCTTATCATCCACAACTGATTGGAGGACTAATAGTTAAAGTCCCTTATATGTAATGTTACCTATTAATGTGTTTGGAACTAGCCCCACCACCCCAAACCTGAACCAAGCAGGCAATATGGCAACTAAAAGCTGAAATAACTACAACAGATTCCCATGATTTTAATAAAAAATAAAGTTTGCATTTTATTGTTGAAGCAAGAATGAGATGTAGGTATTCTTGTCGAAGATTTTATGAAGGTCTGTTTCGCACCTAACAGATACCTTGTCACAGACCATTATGGCATACCTGTTCATTTCTGCCTCTACAGCATCTTTAGTGGGAGTGGTAGAAAGCACTTGGCTTTACCAATCACTGCTCTCCCACCTGTCTTTGTGGGTTTGAATGTCAGGCTCGGTCAATGCTTATATATGAGAAAGCTTGCCAGTAGCTTCCTGTGGGTCAGTGGTTCTTACTGGGGCTTTTCTGGGTTCTTCATCCACCATCTGTGTAGGCTACCATGTACAGCATATTTTATGCTCATAAATGGTGTTAAACCCAAATCAACAACAGCATCGTGAGGAGAGTAAAATTTATAATTATAAGTCAAGAAAGGGCCCAGTTAACAGCTCAGCTTTTGTATGAATAATTGTTCACTTAGATAGCATAACCTTGTTATTATAGCAGTATAAATGTGAATAGTATTCATATGTGTGTGACTTACCTGGTCTTATCCGACATTTACAATATACACTGTGTGAAATTCACTATCAGTTTCATCAGGTATACTGAAAGTACCATTGTTACAATTTTCTTTTCACTTGTCTAATCTTGCATTATAGCCAAGCAGAAACTTTATTCTCAAGCCCATTTTGTAAAGAGCATGACATAAAAATCACTTTCGCATATGTGTACATGCTTGTCTGTCTGTATGCACATACATCTATCTATACAATAGATCCACCTTTTACTGTCCTTTTATGTCAGTACCATTTTATCATGCCATCTTTGGATCTAGAATACTAGGTTCAGTACATGCTTATCTTTATCAAGCTAAATAAATGCCCCAATTACCAAAACTTGGGGTGGGCTTGACATGATTGTTGGGGAAAGATTTTTGTCGATATGTTTATGTCACTGGCCCATAAAACAACTACAAAACAACATATTGTGCAAAAAGTGAACAGTGGTGCAGATAAAATCACATATTCTTCTTGAACATAACTAAGTGTTATGTACAATGAAAGCAGTACCAGAGTCCATTTTCGTTAACACAAGCATAAATGAATTGGTATTTTTCTGTTATTTGTCTTGATTCATAAAATATGGACAAGTTACGGCCTAAAGAACTAAAATCTTTAATCATTGGAACAGATGCCATTTTTTCACATCATTTTTAATGCCCAATAAATTAAAAAACTACATTTTGTATACTTCTCACAATTACCTCTTTGCCCACTGACTGATATTTTATGGTTATACAGAAGAAATCATTTTGAATCAAATGTTTTTTACTGTTCATTTTGTACTTTTCGATGTGAAAAATAATTTATCTAATGCATAAAATAATTATGGAGGTTTTTCTTGTTTGGGAGGCAATTCCAGACACAAAAATGATGACTTTAGCTAATGAGGCTAATATAACACTGATACCCAACCCTAGATACCACAAATAAATCTGTTACGTTATCACCTACTCAGTAGATGCATTTAGCTAGAAAGCATGAAATTACAGTGTATATCTTCTGAAACATTTTTGTAATGCATGAGAACTTTTCTTTTATTTTAAATGAGAACTCAAACAAACATTGCCAACAACACTTTGGAGCTTGCAAGATGATTCCATAAAAGGACATCTTATTACATGTAGAAGACTTATAATAGTGGTTTCAGAGTTGGATGCTTGTGACACAAGAAAAAGATACATTGCTCCCTCTTTATAATGTTGTTCATGGAAATTACCCTCATTATAAGTGAGGAAATGGTGCTGAATACTGGTAAAAGTGCATACAGACATACAGCTAATGTATTTAAAGATGTAAAGTCATATTATAATTGGTCAAAATAAGCCAAGAACAAAAATGAATGAAATAAAAAAACTAGAAATACTATAAAGAAAAATTGGACAGGTGTTATAGAGGCCATATCTCTACACATTATAAGAGGTACACTGGGATTTTTATAGAGAGCGATTGATGTAAGTTTATTTATATTATTTTTATTATGTATAATGCACATTTAAAAAAATTATCAACTAATAAATAAATAAATAAATTTAAAATAAATAAATAAATAAATAAATAAATAAATTAAAAAAGTAATACATTATATCTTGCTATTATTATTGATGAATCTTCATCCCATAATTTCAAAAGGTTGTCCTCATGGGTTCTTTCTTTAAGGTCAAGGTCAGGGCTGAACATTTTGCATTTACCTTCCATTCTACAAATTGAAAGCTGTGTAAGATCAAAAGGATGAAATCTTCATGGTCAAGGTCATGGCTACGTATTCCACACTTTTCCTTCCTTTCTATAATTGTAAAACCATTTAATATTAACATGTTAAATGTGGCATACTTGTACATCATTACTAGAAGGTGTGCTATGTTGCACAATAGGGGTTCTAACTTCAAAATTAAGTTAATGATTAATTATTTTATGCTTCCATCCCGCATTTCCTTCTACTGTATAACTTCAAAGCCATTTAAGATTCATGGATGAAACTTGGCACACTTGCACATCATCTCTTGAAGGTGCATTGCATGCTATATTGGGGATCATATAAGGTCAAGATCTGAGAAAAGTATTTTATGCTTTCCATCATTTATTGCCTATAAGACTTTAGAGCTTTTTTAGATTAAGAGATGAGATTTGGTATTTGTTATCATCAGCAGGTAGTTAGTGTACCACATTGAGAGACTTTATCTTCAAGGTCAAGGTCATAGTGTTATATGTTAAGATCATTTTTTACACTTTCATTTCTACTCTATCATTGATTATTTGAGGTGAATGGAAGAAACTTGACATAACTACCGGTATATATCATCACTCAAAGATGTGCCATCTACCATGTTGTGTGGGTGTGGGAATTATTGGTCAGGGTCACAGGCCACAGTCTCAGACACATTTGCTTTTCTGCTTAATAACTTAGCAGTTGTTTAACATAAATGTATGAAGTTTGGTGAACTTATATTTTGTAACTGGCATTGTGTTTCACCTAGTGACTTTTCACCTGTCTTCAAGGTCATAGATTCAATTATTAGATAACATTTATGATATCTCCTTAGTAGGTGGGTACAATAAAATTCACTGAATTAACTTTACTCTAGACATGATACATTGACCAAGATTTGTGAATAGATCACACAGAAGGTTTGGAAGGGGCCTATTGATTTGGGGTCAAGAGGTCAAAGAGCAGGGTCATTGTAGCTCAAAGAAAAACATATTTTGCAGAATAATGTTTTGTTTTGCAGTAATTTCCTTGGCCAGACTTTGAGGATTGACTGCACTTATGGTAGAAACGAAACCTATAGGTTTTGGGTTGTACAATTTTAGAGGTTACTGTATGTAATAGTTTGTGTACAATAAATCTGGTTCAAGATCACATACTTAGACTAAAGGTTAAGGTCATTAAAGCACATTTGTTAATACACACCAGAATCTACAATGCTGTACTGGTGTGTAAGGGTCTGCTTGGTTATCAAGCGCTATTAGTACAATATTGCACAAGCCGCTGGTCAGAGGTATTGCGCAACTCGTACAAACAACACTCGAAAACTGCCTCCCGCTAATACTCGTTTATCTAAGGTATGACCTCTACGGTGTAATTTGCCCGGTTCAAATGGATATAGTAATCTTGAGTAGGTATCTTGAACAAAACAACACATGAGCCCCCGTAAGATAAAATTACGAATTTGATTAAAATACAATCAAGAAAAGAATGACACTGTAAATTACAATTTCTTTCTTTCTGAATACACTTAGTTCAGAAATACATAAACTGAAGCTTTAAAATAATGAATACATTCATTAAACTCCAAACACTAATAATTAGATGAATTTAGCCGTTGATAACTGATAATAAATTTCATCATGAAATCGAGTGTTCATCAACATCGGACTGCTTGGGAAATTCACAATGACCTTGTTCGACGACTGGTTTTTTTCTTCTGCGTTCATCTCAACTTGAGCTTGCCCTTTGGCTGTACGTGGGATTACACAACTCTGTCTTCGAACTTCTTTTTCCGTCTCTGAATTTCGACTTCCTCGCTATTTCTTACTCGATCTTCAAACAAACTATTTTCCTTGTAAAAGAAAAGGGTAAAACACCCTGAGTATCTCGTTACTTTAAGAGTTGAGATTGTCCGTCCGTCTTCAGGTTCGAACAATCAGATCTTACTATCAGTGTTATCATTTATACGGCTAACAAATACTACACAAGTCTTCAGATCAATAGAGCTATACTGCTAATTATCGACGTCAGAATTTGGGAAAGTCATATATTCCCGTAAATCATTACGTAAGGTGAGGCAATATATCATAACACACAATCCATATTCACTAATATGATAAATTCAAATTAATGTAACACTTTCCAATCATAAATGTACACAGTGGGTTTTCTACACCACCCATTTACCTACCTAAGTATATAAGGTAAAAAATGCTAATTCAGAATTCAAAAATACATTATTAAATCACTGTAAAACCGACTATCCATACAAAAATATGAACACATCATGCAAAGAGTCTGTAACAAAGAAACATCATATCAAAGTACGTTATTAAATCAATGTAATACTGAACTATTTGTATCATAGTATCGATATATCATGTATCTATAACAAAGAAAACATCACATAAATTACATCATGATAAATGTGAATTTGAGTTAAATCCCTTGTGTTTTTGGCGTCTCACAATCGTCCCACATTCAGTTTAACCTGGAACCACAATTTTACGACGTCGTTCTTGCAACGAGCGGTCGGAGTCTTGGTAACGGTTCTCTCTTGCAGAGAAAATTTTAGACTAATTTAAACTCATTAGCTCAGAGACTATATTCCCCAATTCTAGGTTTCGACCCAACCCTCTCCTTCTACATTTGACCAATCGGAATAAATGCTATCCCTACGGACATTTGGAAAACCGTCTATCAAGATGCCAAAATATTCCACCTGGGTCGAAGTATCACCCTACCATTTGTTTAAAATCACTTTGTCAGCTTCTATGTGAAAAATTCGTATTTTTAAGCGTGTCAAACACCCAATCTGTTTTCACTCTAAACAGGCTAACAGCATGACCTGAGGTAAGAAAACATTCCTTCCTCCAAACTCTACTCCAAGAAAATTAATTGTCGGCTAGACTAGGAATTAATCAATGAATTTCACTGACGAAAAATTTGACACCTGACATGGTGCCTTCATAGAAGACCAATAAACATAGAGTAGGTCTGTAAAGTGCAGTTCATGGTACTCTTGCTTTTCATAAATATTTGGATCAAAATTTAATAAAATTGACACCATAATAATACAGTTATCAAGTACTTTTACCACCATAATAATACAGTTATCAAGTACATTTACCATCATAATAATACAGTTATCAATTACATTTACCATCATAATAATACAGTTATCAAGTACATTTACCACCATAATAACCACCATAATACCGGTAATACAGTTATCAAGTACATTTACCATCATAATAATACAGTTATCAAGTACATTTACCATCATAATAATACAGTTATCAAGTACATTTACCACCATAATAATACAGTTATCAAGTACATTTACCATCATAATAATTAGGGCATAACTTTTGATCCGGAAATCGGATTCCACCGGATAGTATGAACTTCCGATTAATCGGAGTCGGACAAGGCAGGAACGACCGATTCGGATAATAAAAATAATAAAGTTGAATTTCAATAGCACCATGTCTAACACTGCGTGTCATTCGATAGTGTGTTAATAAAGTTAAATAAGAAGTCAGAAAAGTCCAATATGGTCAACACAACCACGCTGTGAGACAATCTATTTGAACCGACGGGTGAAAACCGGAAATGAAGCCGGATATAGTAAAGTACTAAGTAACATGTTAGACACGGCAAAACCAGATACCAGAAACCCGGAAACGGAAGATGAAATTTTTTAGAAAAAAAATACGGATTTAGCATTTCCGATTAATCGAATCGTATCCGGAATCGGAAAAATTTCATGCCCAAAATCCGGAATCGGAAATCGGTAGAAAAATGCTAATCGGTTATGCCCTAATAATAATACAGTTATCAAGTACATTTACCATCATAATAATACAGTTATCAAGTACATTTACCATCATAATAATACAGTTATCAAGTACATTTACCATCATAATAATACAGTTATCAAGTACATTTACCACCATAATAATATAGTTATCAAGTACATTTACCATCATAATAATACAGTTATCAAGTACATTTACCATCAAGTAAAAGTCATTACTAGTATAGAAAAGGTCATTTAATCTGCTTCATTAGGTATTCTGGTTAAAGAGAATTTAGATGGTATGACAAAATTATACAGCTGACATTTTTTCCTGAATCAAATTACACTTCAAAATGCTTTTATAAACCTAAAAATGCATATCATAAGTAATTTAAAGTTTAAAAACAGATGTTTTATTAAAGCAAGTCTGGAAATTTTGTTTACCGAGATATATGATAATAAAAGTTCATTAAAGTATATAGAATCTTGGAATGAAGTAAATCTTTCTTGGCTAACATGGCTGCTTCATAGCCCAGTTATCATGTTTAAGGTTCGTCCACTCCCCAGAAACTCTTACAAGAAATGTTAAATTAAATTAGTTCTAGGAAATTATAAATGGCTACAGAGGTAAATTGTATGAATCTATTTTAAATAAAACCCTATGTTGGGATAATCTTGGAATGGATGGACATCATTTATTTTTGAGTGAATGTTATCTTTTTAATTTGTGTGAAATCAGAAATTACTGACACAGTTTAGTGTGAAGTCAATGGCTTATATTATCACATTTATATAAGGAAGATTGAGATGATGAGTATGTGTAATTTGTCTTGGGGTAGGTGGAGAAAATAAACAAATACATAGATGACAAATATTTGAGCAAATTAACATTTAAAATTGTAAAAACTCATGTACTTAATTTAAGTTTAAATTTATATGAATTCCAAGATTTACCATTATAGTTTTTTGCCCCCCCCCCAAAAAAAAAGAAATAATAGATTTTTCAACCTCAAATTGTTTGTATTATTTAATTTGTCTGCAGTTTAATATTAATAACAATTTGTGGAAAAGAATCGTGCATACAAGTGATTCTTAGCGGAATCCTCCAGAGGCAGGAGCTGCAGTGACTATTGTGATGACCATATTGGACTCTCAACAAAAAAAAAAAAACACAGGTTCTTCAAAACTAGATTACCCTTGTTGGCTACCATAGCGGCAAGGCACCTAACTCTAGTTGTCTCGACATTTCAAGAACCTTCATGTGGTGTGCTGTGCTTTAAAATGCAAAATAAGAATCAGTAAAGTTTGTTAATTTTTATTAACCACATTTGTCACCTTGTTGCTGCCACTTTGATGTGTTTATCTCTTTATCTGACAACAGAAAATAGCAGACTGATCTTTAAATGCAGGATGAACTCATCTGACCCAAGACAGGATTTGAAACAGTTCCACACACAGTAATCAAGGCAAGATAACCAAACTGTGAGATAAAAAATCCTATCGCATGATCTTATTGGGGTTTATCAGAGTGCCATTCAAACTCACGACCAGAAAAATACACCTGTTAACTACAGTGATTTCATTGTTTTGTGATCCTTATTAGTGGCTGAGTTTCAATATAGTTAGAAGTAGCACACACTCTGCAACAATTTTGAGCTTAAATGTCGTCCCATGACTTCATTGAAAGGGGATGACATTTCCACTTCCTGGTTTCCTGTTGTCTCTAATGTTGAATATCCTTGTTTTCTTTCACTTACTGCAACAGATGTTTTGTATAAACCTTTGTTCCTATAATTGTGGAGGAAAAAATTACAAGTATGCTGTTCAAATCTAAGCTTAGGGTTGCATTGATTTTTTCATGTCAGTTACACATTGATGCTTAAAAGATCCTTGTGAGAAACTAGAGTCATACTGTACCTAATATATTGTTTATCTTTTCATGTCTTGCAGGACATAAGAATTTGTGTCTTTAAGACATTTCGAGACTTCTGCTGCTACATAACAAAGCACCCAACATTGGATTCTTATTGAAGAAAAAAAATTAGTTTCCGTAGTTCTGGGCTTAAATGTTCTTTCCCATGAATTAGTGAGCATGCCATTTGTACATCCTGGTTTATTGTTGTCTATCATGTTGCATGTCCTTCTTTTCTTTCACACACTGCTAGATATGCCTTACATTTAGCTGTGTTCCTGTAATTGTGGAGGAAAAAACACAAGAGTATGTGGAGTACAAATCTAAGTTTAGGATTGCATTGATTTTCTGTTTCAGTTACACATTTTATGTTTGAATATCCTTGTGAGAAATTTAAGCAACTTGAATTGTACCAGATATTTTTTTACCACAGGTACCGGTAATATCTGTTTGAAATTCCAGTTATAACATTTGAAATTCAAGGAAGTCCTGAAAAAAATTCTTGACATCATTTAAAAACTATTTTTGTTACAAAGCACCTATTATTGAATTCTTATTTATAGAAACTAAACATTATGATTGGAATATATTTAGTTCCCTCCATTCTGTTGAACAGAGTATACATTGGTGGAAGTTTGATTGGTTGATACTGATAAACAGTTTTTGAATAGTTTGAGTCACTAGTTTTTGATAAATAATTTTCGTCAGTAGAATTAAAGTATATGAAAAGATTGCTTTTCAATTAAACTGAAATTCACATGTACAATGTACTTGAATCACAGTTTTCAAACAAAATTCATTTGAACTAGGAGCCCAGTATTTCCACTTGTTCTTAAACTCTAGAAAGTTTAGCAAACTTTTAATAATATGATGGTTGTTTAATAGGTGTACATCACTGTACAAGAAATTTAGAATTTTCCCAATAATTGACTAAATATTTTTTCTGTGTCACCTTGATCAAAATTGTCAAAAGACACTTCAAAGTAAATGTGGGGCAAGTCCATTTCTTAAAACAGCAAACTTTGAGTTTGTGCATGTGTAAATGTAATATAGCTTACTGTTTTGAAACTGAAACACATGAAACCTTCTTCTAAGCTGGTCATGTGGTACAGACACATATAGACACATGTATAATTCATGAAAATAAGTAATATTTCCTTCTCCCTCATGACCAATTTTTATTGTGTTCTCAAATTTTAATTTATACACTGAAATTACAACAGGGGAGTTTAGTGGCCAAGATTATCACGTAAACCCAACATAATAACGTTTTAATTATCATTTTTAATCTTTGAAACGATGTCTACTATAAATACATCAGAGGACATGAAGTGTGTACTCTACTTAACTGACCACCTTAAAACATCAGTTTGGCAATTAACTGATTGTCAATGTACTGGTCAGTAGAAATCTGTAATATTTGGTATCACTGATCACTGATGAACTCCATTTTCTCTTTTTCTGTAATACCACCTGTGCTGCATCTTAAATGATGTTCACAATACAAGGTTAAGTAGGGTGCTACATCATAACACATGGCATGTAAGGGTGCTACATCATAACACATGGCATTTTTCGGTGCTACATCATAACACATGGCATTTTTCGGTGCTACATCATAACACATGGCATGTAAGGGTGCTACATCATAACACATGGCATGTAAGGGTGCTACATCATAACACATGGCATGTAAGGGTGCTACATCATAACACATGGCATTTTTCGGTGCTACATCATAACACATGGCATGTAAGGGTGCTACATCATAACACATGGCATGTAAGGGTGCTACATTGTAACACATGGCATTTTTCGGTGCTACATCATAACACATGGCATGTAAGGGTGCTACATCATAACATATGGCATGTAAGGGTGCTACATCATAACACATGGCATGTAAGGGTGCTACATCAAAACACATGGCATGTAAGGGTGCTACATCATAACACATGGCATGTGAGGATAACCAGTTAATACCAGGTCAGAACTGACCTTCTCAGACCATTTAATGGGAGTAGAAAATGACCGGTATTTTCTTTCAAATCTGGATAATTTTTTGTTCTTTTGCCGAAAGATAATGAATTGTTTTTATCAACTAATATAATTGATATAATTGCTTGTGGTGGAGCAAGCTATAAGCCTGAGAGGAAGAATTTTGTACAAGGTATTAGATAGTCTAATTGTTTTCACAAATGTGCAGGCTTGCACCACCACCACCACCATCACCACCACCAACTCACTCCCAACCTAATGGTAAGTCACTTAGTTTACCCAAACAGAGGATACTGTTTGTTAGTATAGAACAATACTAAGCAACCTTGTGGGGAATTTTTTTTTAAAATTCTGTGTCAGTTACATATGTCAATAGCGAGTAATTTTAATGATTTGTTTAAGATATGGGATTTCAACATGAAGAAAAAAAACTAGATTTTCATAGGAATTGAATTGATAGTCATACATCTTCTTTTAATAAAGATCAGCCATAGAACCTGTATGGAAATGAATTTTTGCATATCTCTGTGTGGATCATTTACATGATTGCAATAGACCATTGCACTTTATAGACTTGCATATAAGTAGGACTGTCAAATCTTGGTCTTTGAAGTTTGTTAGGGCTAAAAAGTAGAACAGACATCACAGACCTTAATCTTGCAATTGCATTATGTGACTACATGTCAGGGTCTATGTTGTTTGCAGTTGGATTGGACTAGTGTGCTTGTATATAATCATTTAAAAATGTACATAATCAAAATCCTTTGTCAACAGGAGTAAGATGGAATTATTTGTGACATTTATAATGCTATTTGAGAATTCAGTCCACAGATGAGATTGGGCTTCTGTTCAACATTTAGATTTAATATGTTTTTATGTATATTTAGAGTTTAAAGATCATCATCTTAATCAGTATACCTTCGAACATAATTAACCTTGATATATCAATACAAGCATCAATGTGACAAAGCATAGCTGTTTTTAGTGTCCTTTCATATGCCTGGATGTTGGACAACCTGTTTTTTCTCTAGATGGACTACGTAAGAATATTCTCTAAAATCTTAGGCATTGGATAATACATTGTTTTCAAAAGAATATACTAAAACAAAATCAGCACATACATATGAAATATAGTTATAGGGTTTTTCAGCTTTCAAACATCATTGGAAATCAGTAGTAAATCTGCTGCATTTTATCAATATGGCTGCCAACGATGTCTTATGAGAAAGATCTGTTATGGGAATGTGGATAATCAGAAGAAAAAAGAAAATATACAGCAACTTAAATGATGACGAGGCTGGGAAGAAGTGCGAAAACATTTTGCATTCCAATACATTAACACTACTTCATCTTTTATGGATATATTTTTATTTACCTTTATGTCATATAAGTAATGAGGAGAAAATAAGTTGTACATTGTATCATTGGTTCAAAATTATAATAGCTCTTGTGAGGATACATTGAATTATTTCAGATGGTGAATAAAAGACCCTCCCTATAAGTTGTTCACCGTATGTCCAGTCTTCCACCAATCATGCTTGTTTGAAATTGGATTCATTCATTTCTCCTACATAAATTGAGAACATAAATGTGCTTTAAATTTTAATACTTGTACCCTATGAAGTAGGATGATTATCTGTCAGTATTCTCTCTGTCTGTCTGTCTATCTTTGTCTCTCTCTGTCTATCTCTCTCTCTCTCTCTCTCTCTCTGTCTGTCTGTCTGTCTCTCTCTCTCTGCCTCTGTGTGTCTCTCTCTCATTTTTATTACATAACATTTAACTGAAATTTCCACCACACCACAGAGTTTCTGTTATATATCTTAGAGGTTCAGCAATATTTAGTTGAAAAGTAAGAAACAATAGTACTCACAATTTTTTTTGTTTCTTATTTGGTTGGACATGTTTAATCACTATTTCTGTCTTTTCTTTGACTTTCTCTCTAATCATTGTAAATATAAGCAATTACCATGGTGATACCCCCCCCCACTCAAACAACCACTGTTATTTTTGCTTGTACTGGCCATTATATATCAATACACCTCTACAGTAAAGGACATTGTAGCTCACTGAAGCACCAAGCCAAATCAAAGTAAAGATAATGCAATAAACTTAATCATTTTTGACAATTATTAATCCTTTTGGCAATGTAGATTACTAAAGAAGCAGAGTTTCATTTTATAAATATAGTTCTATAAAAGCATGAATAATTTACCAATTGTAAATGTTCTCCATGATAACGACATAATGAAACTATATTAATCTTTCTTCAGTTCATTTGGGCATTATCATAAAGACCTCACTCTCACTATGTTTGGACACATGCTGCTTGAAATGAATGTTAATTTTGTGGAAAAATAGAAATTACTTTTTTAAGGATTCATACTCATTGTGCCTAATAAATCCACTTAAAAAATTCTATGATGAAAACTTAAAAAGTATTTCCATCTACCCTTGTTAAAACTCATGCTTAGTATATAAGAAAAACAGTAGCAGAAAAACATGAACATTTTCTTAGAACAGAAAGAGTATGGTGCAACACATCAGAGAGTGACCACATATGGAATGTGTTGGACAGTGGTCACTTGTGGACACTTGAAACTGCTAGTTGAGTTTAGTAATAATGGTTACAGGCTTGCTAGATACTCACAAATTGACAAAGAAAATAATTTAAAGTAGCAACTTAGATTGGACTGAGGCTATACTCAAGTGTTTTTCTTAAATGCCTATCACCTTCTCAATCGTGGCAGTTAAGCAGTGATTTTGAACAATACTTCTTACTATGCCTTACCTTTCATTATCAATTCAGTCTAGTTAAAAAGGAAGTCCTCAGATACCACTATTTCACAATGGACCTTGACTAACAGACAAAGAGGCCAATCTTTAATTGCTTAGAAAGGTGTTATGTTATTTCATAAAAGTGAAAATAACTAGAAAATAAATTGGATTTAGAGATCTCAAGATTAATGGATTTCCTCTAGTTTAAGAGGTAAAGGAACTATAGGTAGATGGTTCATTATTGTGTGCCAGGATGTATGGTAAAATGAAACTACTGAAGGGAAATGAAAAGTAACAGCTAATTATGCATCCAGAGTATTTCTGTATAAAAAACAGAACAAAGTACTAGCTTGTTTAGTATCAAACAGCTTCTTGATACAGTTGCAATAGAGATGAAGGGTTAGAAGTATTCATGATTGTACAGAAAGTCTCAGGTGCCTCCGTTGAATTTCGTGTTTGACAAGTTTTTGGATTATATGTTCAGTTAAGGTAGGCATCACACTGTTTATAACATTTATATTGATAATAATTTGACAGCTTGTTCCAGCTTTATTCAGGTGTTTAACAGTTCAGTCATATTTTATCATTTAATCAATGCTTTTAAAATTTAGCTATATATAATTAAGAGTCTGTTATATCTAGGACATTACAAAGTAGTTGTTGGGCTTCCCATTGTGTCTCAGATCAAAATCTTTCTCAGAATCCTAAGACATGACTGGAATATAAAAGTAAGATCAACTAAACTGTCAGTTTTGTCCCCCTCGTTGTAAAGGAATGACTTTTACTAGGAGCCCCACTCCCAAACTCCCAACAAAATCCCAGTCAAAATAGTGCAGACTTAGACAAGTTAAATCTACCACAATGCATATGATAAGATATTTGATGTCAATATGGAATGTTTAATATGTTTTCTATATAAAATACATTTGTAATGGAAGCTGACTATAACAAAATAAATAAATTGATTAATTGGTTATACCTCATGTGATCAGACATTATTTTTTTCTGACTTCTAAAATAATAGAGCAAGCTGGTATGTGAATGACTTTTATATGTCAGTACATGTTATGCTTTGTTCAGTATTACAGGACATACTATTTGCTTCTATTTACAATGATTTTCATTCTGATAATTTTAGTAATTTTCAACATTTTGGGCATCATTTTAACATTGTATATTGTGTATTGAATAACGTCATATTTGGATTTTGGAAAGGATTTTTGTGATTTTTCTTGTTATAATTTTGAACTAAACTTTTAGGTGATATTCTAAGGAAACTATGTGCAGTTAAACACTTTACATGCACACACATACACACACACACACACACACACACACACACACACACACACACACAGACACATGTGTATGCATATAAATACACATTTTTAAAGTCTTATATGCTGGTGCCATTGTTAAGATATTCCCTGAAAGAGCAGGTTTGATGTCAGGGTGTCACTGGTACCCACCCTATGTCCAAATTTATTGCCACAAAAGTTGGGAAGCTGTCAATGTCAAATACCCCTTCCCTTTTCCCAAATAATGAAGACATGGAATGACCATAGCTGCATTTTACTGGTAACAAAAAGAAAGGAAACGGAATAATTGTAATGTGTTTGACCTAGGGCAATTTGTTTTGGGTGATTTATTGGGCATGGTGGCCACATAACAATTAATTTTAGGTTTGATCACCTAACTATGTTACAAAAGTGTGTGCAGATGGTGATAAATCTTACATTATATGAAAATAGTTTGCATTTGCCACTTTTATTACTCCTAGTGTCCCTATGATTTTGTAAATACTAAATTTGGCATCTACTTTTTCTTGGCTTTTTTTCTTTAATATACCAAGTTTTGTTCTATTTTTAGTTTTAGTCAGGAAATAATCGGTATTTCTTATTAATCATTAAATTACATAATTTTTGCAGTGAATCTTTAAAAATGTTTTAATGAAACATTCAGATATAGATTTTATGCCTTTTTGTAATGTAAATCACACTATTTCAATATATTGCTTACTATCTGCATACAAATACAAATATATATATATATATATATATATATATATATATATATATATATATATATATATATATATATATATATATATATATATATATATATATATATATATATATATATATATATATATAGTTTTAATAAAAAATATAGCTTCAAAATGTATTCTATTTCACTCATAGCATCACTAATTGGAATAGTTTTTAAAATAAATGCAGGTTCTTTTTTTAGCTCTATATACATCTGCAGCATGTACCTATGTAAATTTCTTGCTTCTATTAAAGTAGAATATTTTCAGTGAAATCCAACTTTTATGTTACTAATACAAATATCAGTTTTACCAAGAACAAGAAACCAAACTTAGAAACTCAGTTGTATGTTACACCTACTGTTCTTGTGTTGAATACCATAAGAATGGTACATTAAAGCTGGCTTCAAAGCACTAGAAAAAATATATAGTTTTACCTGACACAATTTGCAGGAGTATTGTAACCTGATTATGTGTTAAGTACTTCTTCTCCTGGTGTCATTACCAGTTAATTAGTCAATCATAAGTTGTCTCACTTCCTCTGTGCCTTTTACCCTGCCCCCTCCTAGCTTTTTTTGACAGGAAAATAAATTATAAAACCTAATAATTATGTATTTTGGCAGTTTTATAAAGCTCCCATAAAGACAGTCTGACAGCTGTATCAAACTTGCATGGTGTAAGCTAGTTTGTCCGTCAGATGTCAGTGTTTGTACCAGCTGGAGTAGTTTTTAACAGAAGAAAGTTACTAAACAATTACTACAAATTGGACTACTAAGGTGTGTATATTTACACAGGATTTTCCACTTTGTTACACAGGCTCTGTGCTTCACTCCTAGTTTTCACAGGATCTAAAAAAGGAAGGAATAAAAAGGATTTTCCCTGGGCTCTAGTGCTATACATTTAAGATATCCAGGGATCTAAGACAGATGACCATTGTCCTCTGTGCAAACTGATAAATCAACAACTGACATAAAGCCATGCTTCAGGGCTGCCCCCTGGTCACTCTAATGTACTCAGAGGTCTTCACTTCAGTTACTGGTTTTACTGAAGATAGTAAACACTAAATTTAAATCTGTGAAGAAAAACTTGCCATGGAATATAACAGTAATTTTAAAAATAATTGTATTCTCTTGCTTCAGCCTTTGTAGAAATGAGAGGATAGTGAAGACACATACTGGAACAAAAGAAAACTTGAATATATAGGTAAGTTTAAATTTCTTTTAGTTTTTTTAAAACTTTTAGGAATAAACATGTATATTATTTACTTCAAAACTGGATTCATTAACCACAGTTTTTCACTCAGCTGTTGGGGAGACATCATAGCAAGGTACCTGATTGCATGGAACCTAATTGCATGGTACCTAATTGAAAGGTACCTGATTCCATGGTACCTAATTGAAAGGTACCTGATTGCATGGTACCTAATAGAAAGGTACCTGATTCCATGGTACCTAATTGAAAGGTACCTGATTGCATGCTAATTATTAAGAATTATTAATTGTGGAAAATGTATAAATATAATTTAATTCAGAAAATAACATTTATTTAAAATTGAATGTAAATCTATATTTTTAATCTCTTCTTCATCTTCCATCATCATGATTTCAATGTAATTGATGATAGTAACATTTTGACTGCACTATTCTGTACTTTTTAAGTGTGATTGAAGTGAAGAGAGACTGAAGACAAAGTTTGATAAAATATGAAAATTATCTAAAAGTTTATTATCTGTTTGCCATTCAAGTTCATGAATTAGACTTTGTATAATCAATCATTATACATAGCCTGTGATACAAGTGACTGGGTCATTACATTTCATTAAAAGTTATATGCTAAATGTCTATCATATTTTACTCTTTTCATTCTTCATGTACAGCTATCGTCCTAGTTGATTTTACATGGAAGGAAAATGAATGGTGTTTTTTCAACATTAGATAGTAATTTATACTTTGTTACTTTTCTCTGGTAAAGATCAGAACAGTGCTGGGTTAATGATCTCGTTGATTTTTACCAAACATTTTAATGATTTTGTGAAGTATATCTTTCCACTTTAGATGTAAGGTATCTTTGTTTATCACACTTTTGTGGGAAATGCATAGTTATATCCTTAAGAAATAAAATGCAAAGCAGGGTCCCAATGGTGCTACAGTAGAACCTGTCTTGAAAGACCACTTCTTTTACCAAAAAGTTGTGGTCTCTCAAGACAGGTGTTCCCTCACAGCAGATCACAATGTTATATAATCAATAATTTTGTGTACTGAGAATGTGGTCTCTCAAGACACATGGTCTCACATAGCAGTGGTCTTTCAAGACAGGTTTTACTGTATTATAGAATAGTGGACTGGGACCTTAGACTTATTGTAATACATTTCTGTTGATATTTGTTTTGGTCAACTGATAATCCACTGTCATGGCAAAGTGACCATAATGTCAGAGTTATAGATTCCATATCAATGTTTGATTGCTGTCCTATGAATACCAATGAAGAAGGACACTTTTAATAGTAAAGAAAGACTGATAATATGAGCAAAGTCTTTCAACTTTACAAAACTCCAAAAACATTTCACACCAAATATTCAAATGGGTGGGCCCAGGCATTATAAACTCTAATTTTAATAGAGAGCAGATCGCATGAATATCACAGCTAAATTGGATGATACAGCAGGATTTTAATATGTAAATGAACACAATCTTATTTACATAATAATGCAAGTTTGCAATAAAGTCTAGCAACACCGGTTCCTGTTTTGCGCAAAAAATACAGCTATTCATCATCTGTACCAGTCATGCAAATTTCTGGTTAATTTAGTTGTGGTAGTCATATGTTATACCCTTTATGGATACCTTAAGTATAAAAGCAATTATCATACAGTATTAGCAGTGTAGTAAAACATCTGTCATATGTTATACCCTTTATGGATACCTTAAGTATAAAAGCAATTATCATACAGTATTAGCAGTGGAGTAAAACATCTGTCATATGTTATACCCTTTATGGATACCTTAAGTATAAAAGCAATTATCATACAGTATTAGCAGTGGAGTAAAACATCTGATATCCAGGCCCATCCACAGTCAAATTTTGTTAGATAATTGACGATTCAGATAACTCATAATTTTATGCACAAAAATTGTTTTCCTGGCTTTAGTTATTTCCTGCTATTGATGGGTGTAGCATATTAATACCTTTACCTGCAAATTTGTTTTTGCAGAAATTCAAGCTCATAATTATTGCATAACTACAATACATAATGAAATGTAAATTTAATGCCATCCCAATTTGATCCTTGTAATCAAACCACTGTTAACTTTTCCAAATGAGTTGCAACTAAAATTTAAACTTGCATTTAAAAGTCAGATGTTTACTGAGTTTTGCATGTCCCCACAACTTGCATTAAATGCTACGTTGATGCTCACATTGTGTGGTCTTGTGTGGTGGAGAAAACCAAAAACATTGGGTGGGTGACTACTTTATCATCTTATGTGCTAGAGCAAGAGGATCAAACCCATGACTGCTGAGTTGAAAAGGGAGTGTGTAACCACTGGAATGCTTATTTAAGCTGTGCTGCACTTCAGATTTCTGGTCTACAGTCAGCACAGTCCTTTATAAATGATTTGTACAGTGCAATGAAAGGTTTTTGTGCTGTTATCTTTAAATATGATGCAATGAAAAATATAATATTTCAGTGAAAAAAGACTTAAGGGACATAAACTGCCAGTAATTATCGATTTACTGAGTTTTGAAAAGATAATGACAGAGGTAATACATTTTCATGTTTATTTTTGTATTCATTTGTAATTCTATCTATATTCCTCTTCACTAGTCTCCAGCAAGATTATTTTCAAATATAAATGCAGGTGTGAATGGAAATGTAAACTATTCAATATATTTTTATCTACCAGTGATATGTGTTGTACCCTGTCATTTATCTAATAGTGATTTTGGGTATAATTTGTTTAGAGGTCAATGCCAAAATGTTCAGTCTGTTTGTAGTTTACTTGATTGCTTGGATGTTCTCAACAATGTATATTTGTAATTATGAGCTTATTTTTCCAGGTAAGGCATTACAAAATTCAATAATGATTTTGACCAAGTGATAATGCTAAATTAATCCCCCCTCCCAACACACACCGTATATTATTTAGTGATTTTAGTACCAAAGTTCTATAAAATAAAGTGAGAAAGCCAAAGGGATATTCCCTCATCTGATTCTGCCAATTCACCCAACCACCTATTAAGTCACCACATCTTGATCACAATGGGTGGGGATGGTTTGCATAAAATGTCTCCCAGACGCCTAAGTCAATGTACAATGGTGCATTTGTTTGCACTTTAGTATTTATCTTGTGAATAAGTTATAATTTTTTGTAATGTGATATAAATAGAGTTTTATTGAAGTTTGAAAAAATGTTCCAAAGTTTAAAATTTTGTGTAAAGGTTACCATATATACTTCCTTATGCATTGACCCCGATCTGCCTTCACATAATGCAATGGGAGATCTGTGTCTGTGCAGTTTTTTTTAAGGAATAATCTATACAGAAAACAACATGGACCCTGATCTGCTGGAAATTAAGTGGTAGTAGATTGGGGTTATTTTTGTTTGCAGTTGGATCCAACTTCTATGTATATACATTCTGTATTTGCTAAGAAATGTTGTAAATTGTTATAGAAGATATTACCTTACCTTTTTGGAATCATACAGAAACAGATAGATGAAACACTAAAGTTTATTTGAAAATAACCAAGTCACATAATACCAGTGGTTCAGTTTATTTTCTTTCAAATTTTGAAATGACTACGTTTGTTTGTATTTTATATTCTTTTTGGCTTTTAAAGGTTATCACAGATAATGCAAATTACCTTCACATCCATTTTCTCATCAAACATCCCATATAAGTTTGAAGTGTACTTTCTCACTTTAAGCATGTCTAATATTCTTGACAAGTTAAATCAAAGTAAAACTATGTTGAAAAATGACACTTGACTGAAAGACAGGTGTGACCACTGTCCACTAAAATCCCTGGAGGTGACAAAGTCATATGTTAAGTGCCATCTCCCTAATCATTCTTGTTGTCAGGTGAAACAGTTACATCTTTCTTCTACTGCATCTATATTCCCACTTTCATGTGGTTTACATATGTAACAGTTACTTCTTTTTGTAATTCTAAATTCCATCTGCACTTGTAATGATGTGTATGGATTTGGTGACATACATTCTTTCTCACAGAGACCTCACAAGAGTTGAGATACTTCAAATGAAAAAGTGCCAAAGAAAAAATTTCAGGTGACAATAGATTGGTATTTGTGTAACAGAATAAAATTGTTGGAAACCTTCTAGTTTTGATTGCAAGTAAATAGTTCTTTATGAAATCAATTAAAGGTATTAATTCCATTATGTTTGCTATTGTAACATAAAAGAATTAATTACTGGCACCTTTCACACCATCTGCTCTCTTTAAGTACACACAGACTGGCTGGCACACTTGCCTGGCTGGAAAAAAAACCATCTCAACAAAAACAATTGGGAGAATACCTGTGGACCAATCAACCATAACAGGAGTATATGTTTGATGCCAAGTATATAGATGTGTATGGGGCAATTTTCAAATGCATGAATAATGAGGATAGTCCTGTTTTTGTGTTGCACAGTATTCAGTGAGATTTTATACATTAATTAAAAAAGTGTTTAACCTTGAACAGGATGCTTCGTTTCAGATATAATGAAGGGTATGTAACTGTTTTATTGTTAAAATTTACACATTTATTTAAATTGAGAACAGGACATGTAATATTTTAAATAAAAAATATCCAAGGACTTGTAAAACCACGATTAAGCAAAATTCAATTTTTTTTTTTAAATTTGAGTTATATGTAAAAGCATTGGATTCAGCTTTAGAATTATTTTTTTTACTGCTTGATGACTTTATATTAACATCCAATGCTTGAATTTACTCAGGAAATATAATTCACATTTCCTAAATGATTTATTTCACTTTATTTATATTTATTGATTTAGTTTGCATATAGCTATTTTAAGTAAATAAAACATGTGTCAGTTTGCACAGATTTTCATGAACAGTTTATTGTTTCTGAGACCCTAAATTTATCATTAGTTTGTTTTCTACATCAGGTCAATATTTTTTAAATCAATAAAGCTTTATCATGTCTTGAAGTGAATTATTAGAAAGATACTTGACCAGTACTGAGTTAGAGAGGTTTTTTTTATAAGTGTCCATGTCTTCAAGTGAATTATTGGAAAGATACTTGACCACTACTGGGCTAGAGAGATTTATAAGTGTCCAATGTTGCATTGGCTGTACAGCCTATTATAAAATAAACACCAACTATTTTAACCATAATAAACAAATCGTACACATCCCTTAGTGTAACAAGGATTTGCATAGACTGGTTAATGAATAGGAAACTTATTTGAATAAACTGCTGTCAGCTCACTGGGAAATATCACATGACTTGCTCAGAACACTTCTCTCTGCTTATGTGCATTACTGATAGAATTAATTATGCATATAAAATGCAGGGCCTCATGTAACTTAATAAATCACTCTGCCTTTATGTCAGGTCTTTTTGGGATCTAGTTATTTGAGCCTCCTGTGGTTGAAACAGGATAAACTTGGAGGCACTCAACGCACATGTCATATCACTTTAATCCAGGTAGAATTTTGTAGTGGCTTATTGCCGGCATTGTGAATGATACATCTACCAGTTCTTTCCATTGGAAGACATTCTTAAGCCATAGGGTATCCAAGTTTCTCATCATTATTGGAAATTTCTGTGTTGATAGCCAGTCATTGATTTGATGTGTCTTGAGGGTGATTTTACAGAACTAGAACAAACCATGGAATTACATAAATGATGATGACTCAAATACTGAGGTGAAGTGCTCTTTTGCGGATTAAAGAAATTGTGCAGTGGTTGCATTATGTAGGATTGAACAGCTGTTTTGTGAGGGGTCCGCATTCATCCTGGAAACAATAACATTTCATCTAGAATTTACCGTAAATTTTTATTGGAAAATTCTGAGCAAAGGTATTGTATGTATTCAGTTAATAGAGTTCATTTTTTATTTTTTATTTACATATTTTACATTTGAGCACAGTTTTTCCAAGAGTTCAGGAGAAATCGGATTTCAGTTTCTTGACCTTTTTGTGCACTGAATGTTCACTCTTTTTGTGTGAAGGACACATCATTCATGTTGTGTATGTGTATGTGTGTGTGATTTGGATTTTTAAAATAGCTTTTAACAATATTTCAGTCATACCGCTATGATGTTTGCAGTGTGACAGTTTATTATGATGTCTAGCACTGGGGCATCATGCCACAGAAATGTAGTATGATGTCCCACCAAGTCACATTATTCTGACACCAGGCCTACCAGATCTAATACTATCCTCTTAATGCTGAGCACCATTTTTGTTAGTACCATTTTTGTAAGTCTTTGGTATGACTTGCGCAGGGATCGAACTCACATCCTCACGCAATTAAATTAATGTTCGTCATGTTGTGTAAACATCACTGCTAGTTATTGTTGTGTTAGTGTTGTCAGATAGACTGATTTGGACCAAATCATTTTGTTTTTGTGTATGTTACAGAGAGAAATGGTATGTGTGTAAATTAATATTGTAAGTAAGGGATCTCACTGCAGTTTCAGTTGCAAATTATCAGATATGTGGTCTTTAAAAAAACAGATGATTTAAAACTGAAAAACTAATATACATAAACTTAATTTAATTGACAATGCCTACAGTTGTTACAAAAACAAGTTTTCATGTATGGTTACTTGTTACAGATAACTTATTCAATCCTTGATCAATCTGTCAACTAGATTTTGAAATGTAGTTCCCCTTGCAACTTTGGTGCATGACCAATCACACAAATAAAAAAGATTAAAAAAATCACTTGAATAGTACCTATTTGCATATTTCATGCATAAATGTTTTTAATTTTATAAATTGTTGTCAGTCACTAATGTTTACTGGATTTTTTTAGTGAGGAAAAAAAGTGAATTTGGTCTTGATTTTGTATAAATTATGTACAAACAAGAACCTTTTACTACTCTAAAAATGTTAAATACATATTTATTTTAAAAATATACATCTGAAAAAATATACTGTGCAAAAATCTAAGTAAATACAAAAATATAGAGGTAGCAAAGTAGACTCATTGATCATCTATATTCCAACTGTTATTCTGAGCAGGATGTACTCAGGTGTAGCACTATTTAGTTGGATAGAACAAATGTGGCAAGAATTGGGATGCATCAGTGGCTGAGTTGTTATAAGTACCAAATCTGACTAACTGAAGCCTAAGTTACGAGCCCATCACATTTTAGTGAGGTGTCGCTTTTGTCTGGGCACTCTAATTTCCTCCACCTCTCAAAGGCAACCTCCTATAGCCCAACCAT
Organism: Unio pictorum; assembly: GCA_030141615.1. Taxonomy (NCBI): domain Eukaryota; kingdom Metazoa; phylum Mollusca; class Bivalvia; order Unionida; family Unionidae; genus Unio; species Unio pictorum. The sequence continues at coordinate 3,596,413 of JARLTB010000203.1, read as the reverse complement.
TTAGTGAGGTGATGGGTTGTAGGTTTTTAGTTACATTCATCCCTATACATAGAGCTGGTGAATGTTGGGTCAAGAGCTCTGAATCACCATTTGAAGATACATGTGCTCTGATAAACTGGGGGGGCAAGGAGGATAGTCCAACATACATGCAAACCCAGTGCATCCTAAGTGATAATTTATTTTCTATATCTTAAATACCTGATTAGCCACAACTTTGAAAATCCCTTTGTTAACTTAGAATTTAATGATGATTATTAAATTGGTAGCAAGCTTAATGTCCAATGTTAAGAAAGTTAAGAATTCAAATATTGGACTGGTACATGCAAGTTTATAAACTTATTTTAGAACAGTTGTAGACGGATGGATTTTGCTTCACCACTGTCCATTGGGTCCTGCCATCATGAAACTATCTAGTGTGATAGCACAGAAACCAGAAACTACTGGACTTAAGGTCATTCCCACTTTAATGGTCAAGAATGACTAATTTGACCATTACTTAAACTTTCCAGTTCTCTTTACACATTTTTGAGTCTGTTCAAGTTTTCTTCTTCTTTTGGATAAAATCTTGTTAGCACAGTTAAGCAATATCCACTTGAGATAAACAAATTAGATTTAAAATATATCATATATTTTTTTATTGCATCAACATTTTAATTTTATTAGTTTTTTTCAATATTTCAGGATTTGATTAATATATTCTATATTTGCTCTCTTTCAGATGAAAGTCATCGATGATTCTGTACATGCAGACATACTGAGAAAAGATTGAAGAAAGAACAACCTCATCATGATGATAAAAAAATTTGTATTCATCTTTTTTTACACTGTAATCAGTGTATGCTGGTCTGCAGAAAACAATGCACCAGTTGTCAATTTCACTGTTGTGGAAAATGTACATATTGGATATTTTATTGGCAGTATTAAAGAGAAAGTGGCACCTCTTTTCAACATAACCAAAAGTACTGAAACCTATGTGTTCTCTTTTTGGTCCTCTTCTGAGTATCAGAGCCTGTTCCTCATCAGTAGTGATTCTGGAAATCTCACTACGCTGGATTTTATAGACAGGGAAGCAATCTGCAAATCTTTGCCAACATGTATTTTGAAGTTTGATGTATTAGTCAAATCCAGAGATGGCACATTCTACAGGTATGTCACTGTCAATGTGCAGATTGAGGATGTAAATGACAATGCACCAACTTTCCCAAACAAGACTATGACCTTACAGATATCAGAAGGAGTGCAGGTTGGTTCAGTCTACCGCATCGACAGTCCAGTGGACAAAGATACAGGGGCAAATAACTCTATTCAGAATATTGAAATCGTGCCTAACAGTGATGTGTTTGGATTGGATATGGAGCCAAATTTAGATCGAAGTTTCCAGGTTAAGATACGAATCAATAGCAACTTAGACAGAGAAATGAAAGATTTTTATGAAATAATTGTCGTGGCTAAAGATGGGGGTGATCCTCCAAAGTCTGGTTCCTTGACAGTTAACATTTACATTCTCGATGTAAATGACAACAAGCCACAGTTCAGTAATACAAATTATTATGTTGCTGTAAATGAAACCACTCCCTCAAACACAGTTATTTTGACATTGTCTGCAACTGATGCTGACATTGGAGAAAATGGACGGGTGGCCTACAGAATCAGCAATTATCAGTTGGATGCTGATATCATCAAGGAGATTTTTGTTATCGATTCCCAAAGTGGTGAGCTACAGTTGAAAACTAATATGATAAATAAACAAGGAAAAAGTTACAAATTCATTGTTGAAGCTGTTGACCATGGTATGGAGCCACTGGAATCCCAAGCAGAGGTTACTGTGGACATCATAGATTCAGTAAATAATGTTCCACTTTTGAAACATATTCCATCTTTTGGAGGAAATGTACAGTTTATAAACATCTCAGAATCGGCTGCTTTGGGAACATTTGTTGCAAATCTAGAAGTTGTTGATTCTGATGCAGGGGAAAATGGAAACATTTCTTGTGTGTCATTGAATTCATACTATACTGTGGCGTTCCTTGGAAGCAGTGACTTCTTAATGCGATTTGTAGTAACTGTAAACAATATACTTGATAGAGAAACTCAAGACTTAAATAATGTTACCATAGTTTGCTTCGATCATGGATCCCCCAGACTTAGTTCTTCAGTAAGTTTTCTTGTCCATGTCACCGATGTGAATGACAACAGACCATTATTCAAATCAGAAAACTATACTGCATACATTCCAGAAAATAACAATATTAATGCAGTCATTCTACAGGTCTCTGCCACTGACCAGGATATTGGCAACAATGGACAAGTTCAGTATTATGTAAATGAAGATGGACAAGGAGTGGTCACAGTTGGGCGCAATAATGGAATCCTGTATGCTGCCAAAGTATTTGATCGAGAGGTAAATAATAGCTTTGTTTTCAGAATTCTTGCCATAGATCTTGGCACCACTTCCTTGACTGGTACTGCAACAGTGACCTTATATATTGAGGACAGGAATGATCAGGTACCAAGGTTTCCTAACACAGTCAACCCTTTCAGAGTTGCAGAAAACCTGCCATCTGATACCAGTGTTGGTTACCTGAAGGCAGAGGATGGGGATATAGGAATCAATGCTGAATTGTCATTTTCCATGCTAAAAGAATATTCATCTGTCCCTTTTGTTGTGTTTAATGATGGACTTATCAAGACAATCAAGGAACTGGATCGAGAGCAACAGAGTCGCTATGATTTTCAAGTCATGGTGACAGACCATGGTGAACCTAGACTTAGCAGCATCAGTAATGTTTCTGTATTTATCACAGATGACAATGACAATGCACCAATGATTACTTATCCAAGTGAAAAGAACAACACCATCTCTATTCCATACCCAAATGAAGAGAACACATTTGTCTGCCAGATTCAAGCATATGACAGTGATGATGGAGACAACAGTGTTCTTGTTTACAGCATATCTGCAGGAAATGATCTTGGAATTTTTAAAATTTATGAGAATCTTGGAAATATTGATATACAAAGTTTTGTCAGTATTGATTCTGACATGAAGGTTTCACTGATGATTTATGTGGAGGACAAAGGCAAAAATCCTCTTTCATCATCAGCAATCCTCAACATCAACCTGAGATACACAAATGCCACCAAAGCTATGTCAACTGAACCAAAAGAAGACAGTAAATATATCATAATTTCGGTGGTGGTTATCTTAGCTACAATCATGATCTCTGGAGGAATAATTGGAATTATATTTTTCTTAAGACGTATTGATCGGAACAAAAAGAAAACTATTCAGGGTCAAGGTCATGCTGATTCAGTTTTTGGATTTCAGTCACAGTCTTCAGCAGAGAAACCAGTGTACACAATAGATAGATTCCTGAATGGTGCATGCATTCAAACAGATAAACAGGATAGTGTGAATAAAAAGAATGAAGCAAGTTTCAATTCAAATTGCTCCTATGATCCCCTTCCAAAATGTCACATGGTCATCAATTTGTCTGGATGCGCCAAACTGAAGACAGAGTCAGAGACAGATGGACAGGTACGCTCTCTTACACAATTAGTTTTATTGATTTCTATCATCAGTTCTCTTTAGCATTCAGCAAAATATAATTTGTATGTATACATTAATATTTAGCTGATAAAGTTACATTAAATAAGAAAAAATACATATTATGTCAAATTGATCCAAAATTAAAAAATCTGTTTTCCAATATTATGCTTGAAAAAAGTGAGGTCCTTTTACAGGGCCAGCGCTTCCACTAGGCGAACTAGGCAATCACCTAGGGTGCTGGGCTAAGGGTTTATTTCATAATGGATGGGTGGGAGAGGGCATGAGTGGAAGGGGGGGCGCCAGATATCTGATCTCGCATAGGGCACCAAAATGCCTTGCAGCGGCACTGTCCTTTTTTAATAAAAAAGAAATTTAATTTATAAATTCATATATGTCAATCTGAGAAACTTCCAAAATGGACAAAAGATTCTTCAAGTGAGTATTTTGGGAAATAATCATTCAAAAATGTGATGTCAGGAAAAATTTAGAATCAACAGAATTTTAAAAGGGCCAGTAAGAGTAATGAAGACAAATTTCCTTTTTCTTTGGCCATACAAAACAAAAATCAGATAGATGCTTGTCTTTGAAAAGGAAAGTTAAGAGTTTAATAATTTGTAAAACTGATATGTGTCTTCATTTTTATAAATCGCTCCAGTGGCCTAGTGGTTAGAGCATCCGCTGCAGAAGTGGGAGGTTGTGGGTTCGATCCCCAGCTGAGTCATACAAAAGACTTACAAAAATGGTACTAACAGCTGCCTTGCATGACACTCAGCATTTAGAGGTTAGTGTTAGGACTGGTCAACCTGGAGTCAAAATAATGTGACTGGGTTGGACATGATGCTACATGTCTGCGGCATGATGCCCCAGTGCTAGACATCACTATAAACTGCCTCACTGCAGACATTGTACAGATGTGACTGAAAAATTGTTAAAGCTATGTTAAAAATCCTAATCAAACAAACAAACAAACAAACAATCAATTTAAGAAAAACTTATTACAAGTCTTGTAGTGATTGAAAGTAATTTTTCCTAAAAAGATATTGGTTTTTTTACGAGATGATAATTTATGGTCAAGTGTAGGTGTGCAGTATAGGTTATCGCTGATTATCGCATTTGACTAAAGTTAACCTGGTACAGTATTTTTCATTTAAAAATTCCAGCCACATTCCCCAACTCTGCTGAATAGTCCCGGATCCCATGTTTCTCAGGACAGGATCAGAACACAATTATATGGCATTGATCAGCAGCAGATGATGTTACAGTCACGGGCCAAGCAATGGATAAAGGAACAACAGCTCCATCAGAAGCAGGTAAAATCTTTGTCCTGATGTTGTTGTTGTTTTGTGACAATGATAATGATGATAATTATATTGATGACAATGATGACAGTGATAATCTACAAATTACTAATTGCTTAGCTGTCTCAAGCCAGTATTATTCAAAATGAATCATTAATTTCATAAGATAATTTTTGTCTGTAACTAACATTATTGATGTAACAAATTACTTTTATGTAAATCAACAAGAATGCAACTTGTCAATGTCTTTGAGGACTGGAAATTAGTTTTACAAAATTCCCATTTTACTGCCCAAAATTTCCATTCTTAAGAAGAAATAGCCCGTGTTTGTTACTAGAACAAATGTTTTTAGTAAATCTTCTTATTCTCTTTGATTTCATGATATTTCAGTTTTCTGGCCACATGGAAGACAGTCACAGTCACACATCAGGGGAGACAATTCCTAGTGATAGTGGGAGGGGTGGAAGTGAGGAAGATATGTCCAGTGTTCCGAATTCTGCAGGTAATGGTGCTCTTCAGAATTGTTTATTTCAGCCATTGGGCTTAATACATGTGGCAAATTTAATTAATTAGTGTCTGTTGTGTAATCTCTGAAGCCTTTTATCAGATTATTGAAAATAGATCTTTGCCCATGGCTAGGTTGTTAACATTTACATAGTGATGATTTTACATATATTAGGCTTACTGTCCAAAGCTGTAACAATTGTATTTTATTGCAATATTTAGGGAAGTTGGGTTAACTTTTTTGGATAACATTTTACAATAGAAACTCTTTTTTATCTTAAATTTTAACTTGATGAATATTTCACTACTTTGGTGAAATTCTAATATGGTCTTAACTTCTTTAAGAACTTAAAAAGCAAGAGGTGACCTTGACATTAAGGAATTTTATGGAAGCATTTTAAATTATGGAGTAAAGACTGATAATCAAAATTTTGATGGAAACTTATTAAGCTGAGGAGCATAAAATATTTTTGATATTAGAGGATTGGTGTAAGATTATTGCCAAGATACCAAAATTACTAGTTAGTGCTATAAAATAAAAAAGCAAAATATTGCTTTAATTAGAGATACCTTTGTTAAGAATTAGAAAAAGATTGAAGAAACATTAAAGCAGGGTCTATATGAACAGAAGTATGATTCCAAACAAACTAGAATTAATTAAATTCATATGTGTCTCACTTGCAGTGTTCCAGTTATTTTACATTTATATGATAAAGTTTGTTATATTTAAAGACACATAAGAAAATGCTCAAGATTTGGAAGAGTTTAAAATGACTAAATTTTACATACCGGTACACAACAGTTGAATAAAACTAAGAAACTTAGTCTGGAAGCTTTGTGTGTGATAAAAGAGAAGATGACTAGTTACTGTTTCAAAATTAATTCACGCTAAAATGAGTTCATTAGAATTTCACATGGCACCTGCATGTTCCCAGTTTCTGATATCAGACCTTTTTATTTCTTTTTCAGATGATGCAAAACTATTTGGAATTCCTACCTTAGAAATGCAAAATAATTATGCCGATTCATACCCAGCAGATTTAGGTTTGCATAGTCACCCACCATATCTTGATTATAAAAGGCCATCTTCATCCCCATATTCCTACACAAATCATGTTTTGGGTGAAAAGTTCAATACTAGTGCAGAATATAAAGACAGTCATATGCCAAACATTTACCTTAATGAGTTTGCCAATAGACCATTCAGAGATCTTAATAAATCAATTTCATGGAGAAATCCTTACTTCACAACCCATTCTCCCATGGATTGTACAGGAGATTCATCAATGAACTCATTCTTTGAAAATACAGGTACATTGAAATCGAATGATGAAGATGATTGCTCCACCACAACCTCTGGAAGCTATACACTTTATCCAGAAGAAATCCTGTGATACTGGGGACAAATGTGTTTTTCAGAGGATAAAATTGTGATATTTATTAAAAGAGAGATTTATTTAATTCAAAGTATTATGAATTTGTTAACAGATAAACAATTTTGGAAATTCAAAACATTGTTTATGTATTAAATGTTGTAAAGAAATGCTTGATGTTTGGACTTAACCAAAACAGTTCTGGTTTACATAACTTCAAATGGCTGTATAGTTTTAAGGAAATGTATATTGCCAAAGACTTAGAATCCAAGAATCCATCGGAGATGGATAGAAAGTTGCTATGTGTCGTCATTGCACCAAGTGGGAAATTTGGAGAAATACAACAAATGTTGAAGATTTCAGCCAGGCCTGATTGACAGAAGGATGGATAGAGAAAGATCTTTATCAACATAGCTGAGTCTACTAGAATTACCAGTACACAGGTATGTTGTGTGTATCAGAAAATCAATTGTCACTTTAATACAAAGTAAATGAAGCCCAGATAAACCTCTCATCGTGTCATATCCAGGTAATAGCACAAATTAACAGGTATGTGAAAGGCAGGGCTGGTAACTGCAGATAAGTTCACAGTTGGCAACACTTCATGACAATTTTAGGTACATAGTTCTGATTAAAACCTTGCCTCAAAGAATTTTATCAATTTTAACCCATTTGTTATGAAAGTAATTACCAATAAATTTTGTTCTTCTGAAATAAAATGGAGCACAGGAATGATCCACCTGGCCAGCGATCTGTCACCTTTAGATCCAGAGGGAGATTCTGTCTGAGTTCCATAAATGACTCTTCCTAAACCACTGTTCTGCATTAAATAGTATACTTCTGCATTAAATAGTATACTTTGGCATTAAATAGTATACTTCTACATTAAATAGTATAGTTCTTCATTAAATAGTATACCTCTATATTAAATAGCATACTTCTACATTAGCTAGGATACTTCTACTTTAAATATTATATTTCTACATTAAATAGTATACTTTGACATCAACAAGGATACTTCTACATTAAATAGGATACATTTACCTGGGAAACAGATGTTTTAAGCACATTTAAATGCTCCTTCTCAAAATTAAACTTGTAGAGAGAGAGAGAGAGAGAGAGAGAGAGAGAGAGAGAGAGAGAGAGAGAGAGAGAGAGAGAGAAGATTTGTTAACTTTCTATTCATTTTCATTTTATGAAAATTATATTAGTTTCAGCTAAGTCTTTGAAGACAGCCCCATCTTTTATCTTTTATAAGCATATGTCTTTCTCAAAGAAATCAAATAATAATGGATGGATGAATAGAGAGATGGAAGGATGGATGGATAGACAGATGGAAGGATGAATGTGAATGAAAAGCATTATTCAAGACTAGTTTTGCTTCATTGAATATATGCCATGTATATAACAGCATTCAGGATTGGTGTATGGTAGATTTCTGTTTAGCATTTGTGCAGTTCAAGAGCTTTTATCTATTTACCATCCTTATAAAATTAAAACATAAAAATCCCATCTCATAATGGAAATAGTTGGAGCAAATCCTTTTCAGCTGGTAACTCAAAGGAAAATATTAAATAGAACTTTGCTGATTCATACTGGACTTAGCAAGGCGACATGATGACAACTGTTATGAATAAAAAATACATGTATGCAGTCATAAAGATTGCACCTACCTAAACTGCTCTAGGTAATCTGTTATGTATTTGTATCAAAGAAGAAACCCATAATGTTACCTGTCAGTTCTCAAATGGGAGATTTGAATATTATCACTTGGGATGATAAATTTGGATAATCACATTGCAATTATTTTAATTTTAAATTTGTAATGCATACTACTTATTAGTCATACAACAGCAAAGAATATAGAATTGGATCAGACATGACATAATCTTCTGTTAGGTATTGGTCTGTGCAATGTGCTGTTGGATTCATTGTAGATATGTTTATATATTGTTACTTTCAATTTCAGGTAATTTTCTTATATTTCACATTATTACCATCTGTTTTGGATACAACCAAAAAGGTTGTTTCTTTGCTCTGGATAATTAATAATAATAATAATAATAATAATAATAATAATAATAATAATAATTATTATTATTATTATTATTATTATTATTATTATTATTACCACAACTGCTACTATTACCACGTGTCATCATTATTATCATTATTATTATTATTATTATTAGTAGTAGTAGTAGTAGTAGTAGTAGCAACATTAGTAGTATTGAATTTCTTTATTGTAACTAGAACAAATTTATCTATATCTGTCTACCCTTACTAAACCTTTTCCACTGGCATAAAACAGTCTTTATGCTAATTAATATGAATATGTTATGGCGGGATGTGGATCAATTACTTTTCCTGTATTACTCCATGTTAGCTGATATTACATTTCTATAGCTCTGGCAACTGTCACTAAGCAAGGACAGTCAATCTTATCTTGCATTAGCTATAAACAGAACTTCACTTCCACACAATATTACAAATTACATAAATATAAATACATTTTTTGTGTGGCTGTATATATAATATGACGATGAATACTATACTGTGATAGTGTCAACAGGTCTATTATATTATGGTAATGAATTTTAGAAGACTTTCTTTACTTTAAACAGGAGTTTTGGACATGATAAATTACCTGGTAGACAATGCTAAATTAACATAATGATGTAGTTTGAAAATATTAGATTGGTAAGGCTGATATGAAAATTGAGCAGAAATTTGATCCCTCATATCATTACTCAATCTAGTCAGAATTTTCTTATTCAATTCCTAATTTTTATGATCAAATAGGATCCTTTATCTTCAGAAGGTTTTAAGAATGAAAATTGAACTTTAAAATCATCAATTTCCACATGTACTCAGTTTTAAGTCATGACCAGTTGTAAACTGCACAGACCAAGATTTGAAAATCACATCTGGGTCTGTGTAGTTAGAAATCTTTAGAACAAAAAGCATAGACCCTGATCTTATGTTACATGACTTGATAGCAGATCATGGTCCATTTTGCTGGAAAGTTGGATTTAACTTGTAAGCAAGTATATATTATATATTAAAAATAATTTTGACCCACTATTTCTTAGCCAGGATTGTCACTATGAAGAATTGTTTTGTTTTTAAATATTATTACCCTAGGTTTGATGTTCTATTTTCACAGATGTTTTCTTTTCATTTCAGATGGAAAATAAACTCTAAACAGATGCAAGGTGATAATTTACCAGGTGAGCTCTACCTGAATTGACATGCATTAGACTATCAGCAGTCATCATTGTCATCATCGTTATCATCATCAATTAATGGTGTACAAACTGAAACTTCCAATGACAAAATGCCATCATTAGTTTTAAAATAATTATTGGATGTTTACAGAAACATAATTGTGATGAGAGTATGAAAGTATCTCAATCTTATTTCTCACTCATGTTTATTTTTAATTTTTATAGATTACACTCTGTGGTAATTACTAAATGACAAGAATTTCCATGATAATGGACACATTTTAATAGAGGTTTTCACATTTAAGTATTTAAGGTCTTGTTTTAATTTTAACAAACTGAATACACATGGCAGGCTTTGTGCTGGAACAATGAGATTTTTGGTGCATGGACTATTTAAAATGCATATGAAATTATTATAGTTCATTTATATTAACTATTTCTCACACATAATACTTGGTGCTATTTGTTAGACTGATGATTCTTAATATGTATCTGAGAAAGTGTTGACTCTTATAAAAATATTAAATAATAATAAATAAAATTTTGTTTTAGCTTTTAATTTTATTCACAAGGGTTAAACATATTGCCTTCTATCTGCCATGCTTAATCCATTACTTTCTTTCCTTCTCTCTTCTTTTCCACAAATTAAACAGTAACTTACATCACTTTCCAAATATAAACACAATTTGATGTCAATAGTATTATGACTATTTTTTAACAGAATGAAGTGAAACAAATTCATTCTCTAAATCACAAACTGAAACTTTAAGATTTTGTGAATTAAATCTCAAATAATCGTAAATATTCTTTCACAAGTCCAAACGTACAGATGTTCCAAATGAATTCCAATAATCTTGAATGTGTTGATGTTCCAATAGTTCTGAATGAGCTGATGTACCAGTAATCATGATACATCACTATCATATAATCCAAAATGTATTTGAATTAAATCACAACAATTCCAATGTAGTTTGTTTGTCTCGATGGCAATGAGCACTTTGTAATTCAAATGAATAATGTTTTAATCAAATATTCTTCTCAATGTCTAACAGAAAGTAACATTGATATGGGATTTTCACAACAAGACTTCTGTTGATACCTAGTTAGTCCTAAATAAAAATAGTGCCAATCTGACATTCACTACTGTGAGCAAAACAACCATGTTGAAAATATTGTAAAGGATATTCCTAATAAATGGGAAAACCAAGGGAGATAAGTTGGTGTTGCATCAGACTCGTGATGTGAGGATCACAGGTTTGAAACCTGTCCAGGTCAGTGGCTAGTGTGTTTTAAAGAATGGCACTTAGCTTGTTCATTTTTTGGTATGATGTAACCAATAATGTTCTAAATGTGTCATTAAAGCCAACAAAAACAAATGTTTTTTATAAATGGAAAGTCATATTAATCTTCTTGTTCCTATATTTTTTCACAATCCCTACTTTTGCCCTGCTCCTTCCAAATTGGTCCTACTATTCCAACGTTTTAGAATCATTTGTTTAAAATTAATCACACATTGCTTGAATGGGCACAGTAAAACCGTATAAGCAAATCTGGTTTCTGTACGTTGTGGAATATAACCATGTTGTTAGATTTTAAGGTTGGCAAGGTTTTGTTTAGAGTGAAAAAGGAATCATAACAGAGGAATTGTTTTAGAGGTATTAGTGATTTTCATAAATTTCAGTATGGTATAATTTCTGCATTAAAAGTAGAAGATTTGTTTGATATTAGACATGATCAAGCGAGAGCGGCAAATTTCCCTTCATCTTTCAAGCTGTCTCTATACAGAGGTGGATGGCTACAATATAAGACTCTAATTTCTTTTTAATTTAATATGAGAAACGAGAGGATTTGTTTGACGTTCTAAAACTGGATTTTAAAACCCAATGCGGTGATTTGATAGTAACGAATTTTAAAGTATTTGAAAGACTGATTTTTTGTTTGGCTCACGTTGAGTACGATTACGCATACATATGTATTACGATTTAAATGCATCTTGGCACAACACCGGAAAACTAACTTTAAAAAATGAAAACGTCAACAATTTCACATACTTCTTTTTTCAAAACAACCCTTAACATCAAGTACTACAAGGCAAATAATCAAAGTTAAAGATGTTAAAATTTCGTAAAATGTATCTCAAATAAAACCAAGTATGCCAAAACGAACAACAAACTCAGTTGCAATTTGTGGATGCACCGGAAAATTACACCGAGTGAACCGCTTTCATTCGCTTATTATGGAGATAACCATTTTCCTGTCATTGTTGTAATTTGTCATGTGGAACAATATTTGTCGTCCTCGTGTTTGCCTACCTAGATAGAATCAAAAATCGTTGAAGTGGATCGAAAAATGGAAATAGGAAGGCTTTTATGTTCATAAAAAGTGCTTATCCTGCATTGGAGTTTCTGTACCGTGACCTCTAATCTCTTGATCTCTTCTTATATCTGTTCCAAATGTAATGGTTCCGCGTCGAGAAACCGTGAGATGTTTATGATGAAAATTTACATTTGTATTGAAATAGGAACCCTCAAAACTGTCACAGTATATATTATTAAAATTGTGAACTGAGACTTTTTGGACGAAGATTTACAAAAATAATTGTTTACGCTATCTAATGGATAAAAGTACGGAGCTAAGATGACATTTGCGAAAAAAAATAATGAAATAAGAATACTTGGAGCGACTTCTGACCTGATGTTCACCAATCTTGTGTAAAAAGAGTCCCAAGCACATGTTGGCAAGTTTCAAAGCCTACAAACCAACAAACTTTTTATAATAAAACGAACTTTTATACTTTAAACATTTTCTTGATCCATATTCTGTAAAGTTTTTGACCAAGAAACACGAGCTCAAAAAGTCATACATTTTACGCTATGTTACTTAAAGTATTACGGAGACTTGTAAATATTGCATTCCTCTACCTTCACTACGAACAAGGTGAATTTTATACAGCTAGGTAAACTCCTGAGTTCATATTTCTAAGATTTTAACCTGAACTTATGATTTGGTTCTCCAAAATTAAAGTAGATCGTGAATGTTTAGGCCATGTTGGTGGTTTCCTCAAAAGTAAGAATGGTAGAAAACACGAACACTTACCTTCAAAGTTGTGAAAAGAGACCTTTTGTGGGTCCGATTGCATTCACCCGTACACATTAGTATTCAAGGGAAATACCGTAATAAGGCAATTGCATTGGGTAGAGAGACATCATGTCGAAATATTTTCCAGCTATTCGGAGGAAATGTGTTGTATTTGGCATATTGCGTAACTATGTTTCTACTCAGAGTATTTTGGCTGGACCATATGGTGCAATGTCATCCTTCTGTCTGTCTGTCTGTCTGTCTCTGTCTGTCTGTCTGTACATACATACATACATACATACATACATACATACATACATACATACATACATACATACATACATACATACATACATACATACATACATACATACATACATACATACATACATACATACATACATACATACATACATACATACATATATATATATATATATATATATATATATATATATATATATATATATATATATATATATATATATATATATATATATATATATATATTAAATTGGAAATGAGTAACATATTAAGGTTTTCCGCCTAGGTGCTATGGAAGTCACGCTCTTTCTAGGAAAGATATCCCAGATGCAACCTTTCAGAGATCCTATCCTATGAAAACGCCTAAAGAACACTTATGGCGAGAAATTTTGAATCGACTTTTAATGAACCTGGCTTCTCGGTTATTTATTTCCTCTTGAAATATGGTGCTGACGGAGGATGCGTGAGGGACGCAGGGCCATGACATAAGCCAAGGCTCAGAACAAATGAACACCTTGGAATCTTTTTTCCATAACAAAATATAGAGCTTAAGATCTCCTCGTGTTTTTCTCATAAATAAAACAGCTCTTGCAGGATTTTTCCTTAAAAATAAAGCATGCTCTTTACACGAGAATTCAAGAGATCATAACATTATTTTAAAGTTTGATAACTGCTGTTCAGTCGAAAATTCGTTGATGCCAAACAATAAGAAATATATTTTAAACAAAATTAAAAAGATCTCAGTGAATGAAAATTGTCGATGTTTAATGCAGTTGAGTCCCAAATGTATGTATGTATGTATGTATGTATGTATGTATGTATGTATGTATGTATGTATGTATGTATGTATGTATGTATGTATGTATGTATGTATGTATGTATGTATGTATGTATGTATGTATGTATGTATGTATGTATGTATGTATGTATGTATGTATAAAGAAGAAGAAGAAGAAGAAGAAGAAGAAGAAGAAGAAGAAGAAAAGGAAGAAGAAACAGAAGAAATCCCCAAACATTGTTTCTGTATGACCTAGAGCCACCATACTAATTTGTGATAAAGTGTCCGTTTTTAACTTATAAAGCAAATTTTGTAAGAAGCCATAATATATCGAACAAAAGACAGTTTGATTGACCATAATGTGCCATAATTTAAGTTCTTCGTATTTTTCAGATGCAGACAGACAGACAAACAATATCGATTTACTATCAAGATCATTTCGTGTCCTCATGTGTCTTGCTATATAACACTCATTTGTATGCATGAAAATGCAAGTTGCCAGATTAATTTACCATATAAATCCCAATATCGCTGAACAGTGTAAAACTTGTATTTCAAAAAGGAGACAAACTGTTGTATGGGTAGGTTTAATACTTGCAAGTAAACTCATAGATCATCAAAAACGACAACCAGTATTGCACTGCTGGATGTCATAAGTATATCAACATTAAAGATCTTTTTTAAAAAAGATAAATATTTTAAAATATTGAATTCGTATCCGTTTCTACGAATAATGACATTGGGACATTTAACTTGGGATTCCACTTTTATCAAAAATGCATTTTTTATGAAATATATAAATAGGAAAATCGGTTTAATCGCATTGTAGGTTTCGCTTCAAAGTTACGGTTATACCAGTTAATATGCCAATATTGCACAAATTCGTCAACTAAGTAGGTTTTTTTAAACTATTTTTTTGGAGTGAATTTTGTATGCTTGTAAGGTTTACCTGTCTAAATTCATGATAGGTAATTAATCATTGCTTTTAATACGGCAGGTGAGTTTTTAAAATGTTGCGGCATATCGTATTGGGGTAGAATGCATGGGTGTCTATCTTTTCACGCCTTCCTATTACGAATGTATTTGTTAATGCTACCCGATCCGAAAGTGCACCGCGAAAAGAGATTAAAAAGTTAAGTTACCTTCTAGAAAATAGATCAACTCACCATCAGAGTTACAGGTTCCCTTATACTCGTACGTGAGAGATTTTTCTAGAGGGAATTCATGTGTATGACCGGAGAGAGGGAGAGGAAATACAAATAAGGTAGAGAAATGCAAGTAATCAGTACTATGTACTATCGGTATTTTTTAATTTTTAAGAAAAAAAATACATAGCTGTGTTCTGATACTTGTGTGCACTATGAAACGATTCGCCTGCTTTTCCTGCGACAAAAGAAAAAGAAACAACCGATTTTTAGCGGTTGGCAGACATGTATATAATTTACTGTTGCAAAGTTTAGGTGACACAGACAGATCCCCTTTAATCCGTTGAAATGATTAGATGAACATGCATTGGTTTGTTGTCTAAACGCATCGAGTTACTGTTCCGCTACACAGAACTGGTTATATTTTTCTGTTTTAATTTCGCCTTAGTTTTTCGGAACTGTCGGGGTTTATGACAACGCTTACTGTCATCTGCTGCATGCCAAAGGTGCGGAGATAGACAGGATGCGCCTTGATTTGTGTGTATCTCTACTGTACCGGTTGTTCAGAAGCTATTTGCCCAGTGTATCAACGTAATCCAGTTGAATTGGTCATTTCCCGAGATGACGGCTATTTTGTAATCTGACAGACACCCATACAGCACATCAACGTAATTAAACTTGATAAATGGTTAACACCGTTTGCATTTTCAGTCAGTTATTCACACAGACATAGCATGTCGTAAGACAATCAGGCGCTCGTGTGATTATAAATGATAAAAAATGAGAGATGGGTTCTAAGTACGTACCTTCCCTCGCCTATGTCCTTTGTTGTCGTACAATAGTCTGTCTGTCTTTGCATGCTGTGCAAGAATCTACTCTTATAAAAGATTTAAAACAAGAAATATATAATATACAAAAACAAAAGAAAAGATATAACGGAAAAAAAGAATGAAAGAACGAAAATGTCTTGAAATTAAACTTGTCTGTCTCTTACAAAACGAGTTATGATGGTATGGACCGATCATCAATAGTTAATTTGAAAACGGAACATTCCTAAAAATTTAAGATTTCAAATTTCTAAATCTTTGTGAATTTCAGTATTGATACATGTCTATAGATTTAAAAAAAAAAACCAGTATCGTCTCTTTTGTGTGGAAATTGTGTCTGTCTTGTTCTGCTTGTTTTTCAATAGTTAAAATTAATATGTAGCATTTTGTTGTATGTTCATGGGTGTGATGTGGTCTTCAAGTAATACTGGCTTGCTGAAGGCCAGTACAGATTATTAGGGCTCATGCCCACATATTTTGCTACACTCAAAGTCGTTACTTTACACCAATTTCTTATTTTGCTACACTCAAAGTCGTTACTTTACACCAATTTCTTATTTTGCTACACTCAAAGTCGTTACTTTACACCAATTTCTTATTTTGCTACACTCAAAGTCGTTACTTTACAACAATTTCTTATTTTGCTACACTCAAAGTCGTTACTTTACAACAATTTTTTTTGCTACACTCAAAGTCGTTACTTTACACCAATTTCTTTTTTTGCTACACTCAAAGTCGTTGCTTTACAACAATTTCTTATTTTGCTACACTCAAAGTCGTTACTTTACACTAATTTCTTATTTTGCTACACTCAAAGTCGTTGCTTTACAACAATTTCTTATTTTGCTACACTCAAAGTCGTTACTTTACACCAATTTCTTATTTTGCTACACTCAAAGTCGTTGCTTTACAACAATTTCTTATTTTGCTACACTCAAAGTCGTTACTTTACACCAATTTCTTATTTTGCTACACTCAAAGTCGTTGCTTTACAACAATTTCTTATTTTGCTACACTCAAAGTCGTTACTTTACACCAATTTCTTATTTTGCTACACTCAAAGTCGTTGCTTTACAACAATTTCTTATTTTGCTACACTCAAAGTCGTTGCTTTGCAACAATTTCACTCGTTTTAGTACATGTTGGTTTGACGGTTACGCTGCAGTTCATTCATTTGTAAAAATGAAAGATTTTGAGACTGAATATATTAATCTTAATGAGTTAAGACACATCGCACTTTAAATTTTTTTTTAAAAGGTGTACTTAATGTACATTTGTTTGTTTAGTTTCTTAAGCATGTTTAACAAAAACTTCGAACGAATTTTTCTTTGTAAAAAATAAAGATGTTTGGTTCAATTTATTCTTGGTGTTACATGTATATACTCTAAATATAATGCTTGTCAGCCGTGAACAACAATGAGAACGTTTCAATGTCCAGTTCTTATAGAAATCCGTCAAAGTACGAATCATCCCGCTCTCACAAATGCATTTAATTCGCGCCATACGGGTGTTTGTTTGATTTGGATTTTTAACATAGCTTTAACATTTTTCAGATATATCGATATGATGTCTGCAGTGTGGCGGTTTATAGTGATGTCTAGCACTGGGGCATCATGCCGCAAACATGTCACACCCTTACACCAGGCCAAGCAGTCAAACTGCTAAGCTCTTAATGCTGAGCGCCTTTTGAGGCAGTTGTTAGTACCATTTTTTAAAAGAAGTCTTTGGTATGACTCGTCCTGGATTTGAACCCGCAACCTCCCTTATCCAAGGCGGACGCTCTAACAACTATGCCATCGGAGGGGTCACACGGATGCCTCACTCCCTTTACAAATGAAACTGAGGCATTTTTTTCGCTTCAAGCACGTCAACTCAAGCAAGATGTCTGTGAGTAAATATTTGTCACCGACGCCTTGTATAAATAACATGAACTGAATGTCGAAATACAACGAGTAATAAGCAACTGTTACACCTTAAAAACGTGTGCGTATATCATATAGATGTATAGAAGATGTAACTGTTACACCTGACAAAAAGAATGATGATGGGTATATGTTACTTGACCTATGACATTCTCTCCTTTAGAAATTCGACTGGACAGTGGTCACACCTGCCCTTAAGTCTAGAGTCATTTTTCATCATAGTTTTACTTTGACTTAACTTGTCAAGGACATTATTCATGGATTAAACGACAAAGCACACTTCAAACTCATTCCAGATATTTCGGGAGCAAAATGGGTGTAAACTTACTTTGTAATATCCGTGATAGTCATTTGGATCAAAAGATATGAAAAACAAACAAACAAAAAAACTTCAGTCAGATTTTTAAAAAAATTAGGTGGGCTGAAGTAATTGAAACTCGGAGTTAATTAAATTGAAAGCAGATAACAAGAACAACGCTATTGAAGTGGATGATGCAGGATAGTTTTATCATGTAAATAAACACAATAATAGTTAAGAATGATTACAAGTGTGCAATGAAGCTCTGAGTGGAGTTTACTTGTTATGCACCAAACACCGATATTGATCACCTGTAAAGACTATATTAATTTCTAGCGACTCGATTTATATTATATTATATTATATTATATTATATTATATTATATTATATTATATTATATTATATTGTATTGTATTGTATTGTATTGTATTGTATTGTATTGTATTGTATTGTATTGTATTGTATTGTATTGTATTATATTATATTATATTATATTATATTATATTATATTATATTATATTATATTATATTATATTATATTATATTATATTATATTATATTATATTATATTATATTATATTATATTATATTATATTATATTATATTATATTATATTATATTACAAATCAATCAGTCATATAGTTGATACAATTACATGTCATCCAAGTACTAGAGTGCGACGTGTTCGCTATTAAGCGACTCGTCTTGCTTGAGTGGTTTATAGAGTAACGTGCATTTTTTTGTTTGAACGTATTACACCGATACATAGAATAGAAACATACGTCATTACATTTCGACGCCTTTTTGAAGCATGCATGTCGTATTAGTATTAATAATACGCATATGGGGTCGCGTAAAACAGCAGGAATAGAAATCAGAATAAAGATTTCCATCCAAATTTAGAAGAGGGGTGGATGGAAGGGAATGATCTTGGCGGGGGACTTTGTATACCCAGGAGAGGTGAAAATCCCAGAATATTCTTCATGTCTCCTATGAATAGAACCCGACTTACCAAGCGAGTAGTCATTGGAGGTGCGATTGTCGCAACCATCAGTTCGCCTATGACTTTTCGAAATGTTACTAAATGTCTCAAATTAGAGGGAGTCGTTGTGGCTCAGTTTTTGCGCGCTGGACTCAGAACCGAAAGAGTGTGGGTTGGGTCAAGTACCGTGGTGTATTCTTTGGCAATGCATTTTACTCCAAATTGCATTGGCACTAACTAATCTACTCATCTTGCTGTACCGGAGAGCAATAAACCAAACCAAACCAACAAAGTAGATATATGACTTCCAAAAGTGAAAAAAAAAATAGATAAATAAAATGCAGATCGATAAATCTTCACTTAAATGTACTCTAATATATATTTTTTATTTGTTCTCAAAAGTAGGATATTTATTTTCCCACCAAGTTATGCAACTATTTGCTATTACGGTGTATATATAGTTTACTAGACAGGTCCACCATCATTTTGAATGCACCATACATTTTTTCGGACATACAATCTGCAAAAAATCATGCAAAGTCGCCCATATTAGTTAATTACGATAAAATTGCCAGTTATCTGAACAAAAACTCAACTTCCAACATGCAGATTGGGGACAACACGCCCTAAAAGTATTGATGACAATATGTTTCAAAGTTCATCTCAAATTAATTATAAACTTTTTTTCCTACCACTATCGTCACCAAAACTATATTTCCTTAGGTTCGTTTTCGTTTCCTTCTTTTTCTTTATATTTTTCCAGCAATATTGACGCTGTTTCCGTGTCGTATCAGTGGAAAAGAAGATTTCACTCAAATCAAATCATTTCATTTCCCTTTTGTGTTTCTTGTCAAGATACATTGATTTCTGTCAAAAGATGCAGAGAATACATGTGAGATGGAGCGCACTGGCATCTTTTACCTGTCAGTCTCAGATTTTACCTGTCAGCCGACAAATTAACAAATCTATTGGCTTACACAGTACTTCGATTTTTGTATTGTTTTTCGCTTTCATCTGTACGCGGCTGTCACTCAAGGTGTTTATTAAGAAAACAACGTTTATTTATCCGCAACATTTTAAAACAAATTCTGTCCGAGACCAGCTTTGTCAGTGTGCAGGTCCAGTCACAAAACTGGTAAAGGAAGAGAAATTTAATATTCATACTCAATATGGTAAAACAGATTTGTTTTAATGTTAATGCACTCTAACAATAATGTTGCTGTCACCCGTTTGTTTAGATCTTTCGACGCCTGACTGCCATTTATGTTCCATGACTATTGTCTGGCTGTAAATTGATGACTATACTTTAGAATGCAATGCTCTTCGTTCTGATCAAAGGCTTCTGATTAAATCAAGGGTTTGTTGTTAATTTTTCCTAAATTCAGGTTTGATTCATGCATATTGAACAGTTACTTTATTTTGTCCTCGTATACGGATAATGGAACGGTTTTTTATAAATACAATTTGTTCAAAATATTACTTTCGAGTGGCTTGTTTTCAGTTATTTCTGCTTTCGATCGGACGACATGTAGGCGCATAATGAGGTATCAGAGTCGGATCCTTTGATGATCTTTCTCGATTCATTTTCAGGGCTATTTCCCACCAAAAAAATATATTTCTTCTTCTTCCTTTTTATTGCAACCGTGTATATGTTTACCCGGAGGTGACACCATCAACTTGTGGCATGTATCTTTCATATCACGCACATGGGCTAACTATGATCTACTAATTGCACGGGAGTAGGGAGACAGGCGTGCGATTTGGTACTGTCCGTCCGTTGTTTAAGAAGCTTGATAGCTACTTGATCGTTTAGAACACACATACACACACACACACAAAACAGTGTACGTAGCATAATATCATTCGTATGCATATAACCTAATTACAGATACAGACCATTACAACCATTGTGAACTGTTTCGACTTTAACAGCCGTTACAACCTTTCTAAATTGTTTTGAGTTGGACAGACCGTTACAACTTTTCTGAACTGTTTGGTTTTGGGCAGACCGTTATACCATTTCTGAACTGTTTGGATTCTGACATACGGTTACAACCTTACTGAACTATTTGGACTTTGACACACCGTTACAACCTTACTGAACTATTTGGACTTTGACATACGGTTACAACCTTACTGAACTATTTGGACTTTGACAGACATTTACAACCTTTCTGGACTGTTTAAATTTTGACAGTTTTGTAATACAAATGTCGTGGCATGATTAGCCAATAACCGCATGATCTAGGCAAATCAATGACACGTTTTGTTTATATATAGAGGCAATGAAACTATTCACGCCTATACACATATTTTGCTTTCATTTTCTTTTTTTTAATACACATTTTGAATTTACTGAATAAAACACTATAAGTGCAATTAAGCAAAACAATATTTCAGATAGACAAACTATATTTGTTAAGCACACAGGTAATACATTTGGATATTCATGACATAGCAATGTATTATATTTGTTGTATTATCAAGTTTGTTTACATTGCTTTGAAGCTTTTTTAGATTGCGATGTTTTTCATAACCAAGTCTAGTTAGATCATTAGATGCCGTTTGTACCGTTTTACTTTTCCTATTCTAATGATAAAAATGAAACAAGGACATACAGTTTATCTTTTTCAAAAGTTCCTCTGTTTCAACAGAGATCTAAGTAAAATATTTATCCACGTATGATTCATGAAAAAAATGGTTTTAATTATAATATTATGTTTTAACCAATATATTCAGCGTTTTATAAATGAATTTAAAAAAATCCATATATTTCTTTTTATTTTCCTTGTATTACATTTCTTCCTCCTCCATTATCTGAAGCCACATGCAAAAATCAGCTATGCTCATTTTTGACCTTTATTGCCCACGACATGAATATCATATGCCAAAAAATTAAAGAATAAGAACGTCATTAAGAACACAGTAAAATAAGTTATTACACATTATCTAAAGTGTCCCTTTTATCAATCTAAAAGTGACTGTAGTTAGAAAAAATACGCATTTCGTGGCACACTCAAAAAACATGAAAGTCATGATGGGTCATACTATGTCACGAGTCGCATAGATTTGTTCAGCAGATCTATGCAGTCATGCAAAGCATATATATCTTTCGTAAAGAGCCCCCTGTTGATAAAGGAAATTAGCTAAGATCTTTAATTCAGTTTTGCATCCCATTTAAAATAAGATAAAAGTTTGTATACTGCTGTGAATTCTTTTATTTTCATTGTTTAGATATTTCGCCGTTAAACTACAAGTTATATTTCGTCGATGATTAAATTTGTGGATTGGAGAAAAGGTCTTTTTTCACGGATCGTTTATTGTTTGGTGGATCCATAAATTATTGATGTGTAGCAACCGCTAAATTTACATAATTTGTACCTTACAAAAAACCATGGTGAATAGAGAATAATTCAAAGTACTGACAGCGTCTCTGCCGTCAGAAGAGCTAGGTATTTCTTAGGCTGGTTCTCTTGACACATTACATCTCAGTATATCTCGGTCCTTGTATTTATTTCCTGCAGCATTACCTTCACGTTCAGTACATCATCACTGGGGAACTAAATTTCTACATTATACAAATCTAATGTTACTCAAATCGATTCCTTGAAGCTCTTATTATTAAAAAAATGCATGTAACACCAATGTCTTTTTTAAATGTTGAGAAATTCTGTATACAAAACATTTGCGTTCAGCTTTTATGAATCCTATTGTGTCTTCTAAAAATACAAATCTTGCCATAATAAATTAAATTGCTAATGACAGTACAAAACTATATCAACAAAGATTATTTGATCCTATCACGAGAAACTTCAGAACGCTTTCACTCTTATCCCATTAGTAGGCGATAAAACCAGTCAACGAACCCTTTCCTAGCCATAAGCATTTCATGCCGTTGTTTGTCGACGGCAAGATAGGAAAGAAACATTCTCATCATCTCCGTGGTACTAAAATGAATTCTATTTTGTCTGGTCAGTATGAATATGTGCGTTTATTCAGGGATCAATCAGATGAGAATCTGACCCTAAATCAGAGTGGGGCGACATATGACATGTATAAATTCAATCGGATGGGATGGTTGAGAAACTAATGTTGCCGGTATGGGACAGATGAACTATGAGATAATTTAATAAATGAGATCTAATAATGGACTGCGTGTGCTCAGATTGTAATGATGTCAAAATCCTATCTTTGTGCAAGAACATTAAAGTCCAGTAATGACTTGGAACATATCTGTCTCTCTGTCTGCCTGTCTCAAACTGTTCGAGGAATAATGTGAATTAATTCATTTAATCATTCATTTATGCAACAGTGCATTGTAAGTGAATTAACATTATAATGGGTATGTGCAGTTTCAAATCAAAATGGTTCGATTTTGTATTGAATAAAAGAGTGATTACAAAATCACGTTTGGACACTTACGTGGCATCATTGCTCTGATTTTCTTGCCTATTCTGGGCAAGGATAACAGCTCTTCTAATGGGCTCAGCCAAAACAGAAGGATTGATTTTCGTTAATGCGCTTATTCTTCCATGCGCACGCACACATCAATCGTGGTATAAAAATTAGTTGAATATGCTAAATGAAATTGTTAGTGTCCGCATGTTGTTGAATTATTCACATGCTTTGTACTGAATCGCATTTTGTAAATGAACATGTCGAAAAGTAGGAAGCAACAAGGCAGGAAGTCAAACAGGAACGGAAGAATACAACAATCGATCGATATGCAAACAGAAGTGATTTTCATATGAGACATTCTACTTGTACATGATCCGCAAAACATTGATCGGTTAACTTTCACTCAGTGTGTGTGTGTGTGTGTGTGTGTGTGTGTGTGTGCCTTTGCGTGTGTGTGTACTTGTGTGTAATATAATCCATATGTTATCTCTGTTGAGTCTGATAATCGTATTTCAGTATGGGTAGTAATACAAGACACCTAATAACATTGTATGAGCAGTACCGATTTTTTTGACAGATCGGTTGAGTAGTCGGACGGTTGATGAACAATATTGTTACAGCCTTGCTAACGACATCATAGTGATTCGTAAATCTAAAAATCCACTGTAGCATCTCCATCTTATTAAGAGAGGTTGTTAATTGTATTTATCTTCGTTATCTAGGGAATGAGCTCCCTTGATGTTATGACCCGATGTAAGTGAAGAGATACAATATCAACAAGGAACTGGGCAAGATTATTAAGAAGAAATAATGCAATACGCATTCTTAAATAAGAAAAAAAACAACAAAACAAAAATAAACAAATAAATTAAAAGTGGTAATTTCAGTTCATCTCTGGTTATGTCAACAGGATTTAATAATAGTGTCTAATTTTGGATTTATTTCATCATCACAATGAGTGGTGAAAAGAGCTCAATGTCCAAAATTCATAGCATCACTCTCCTCTCGACTGTGTAACAACGTTTCCTATTTCCTTGAGTCTTTCTGTTCTGACAGCCTCATCCCTTCTTGGACCTCCTAGTTCTTTATTCTGAACTCGTCACTTTTTTCTCCCCCCCCCTTACGGACTTCCAACATCGGACTGCATCTCTCTCTCTCTCTCTCTCTCTCTCTCTCTCTCTCTCTCTCTCTCTCTCTCTCTCTCTCTCTCTAACTCTCAGAACATTTAGGACTAAAGAATTTCGACCAAAATTGTCAAATTATATTCACATTACTTCCAAGGTATACGTACTAATTTTACTGTGACCAAACAAGTAGTGGTTTCTAACAAATGTCCTAGGATAACATTTCTGTCGTCGGTCAGAATCTCGGAATTGCGTTTTATAACCTTCTTTTTGAAGAATGACTATTTTGACATCCAAACCTATCAAGTGCAGTAGTTCAACTGGCTACCGTGCAAAGATATCCCAGTCATTTTTATTGAGTCAGAAAGCTGGCCCCTTTGAAATTTTAACACACTGACATGGGAAATGATGAAGTGGAAAGGTCGAAGTGACCCTTCACAAATACTTTTCTGATTTAAATGTGATACAATCATAATACTCATTCAACTTTAAGATGCAATGCTTATTCAAAATTCGACACATTACAGCCACGCAGTCAGAAAGATTTATATTTGTCCACTACGTCAGTGTGAGGCGTAAATCTAAGAGGCATGACAGTCGATGATAGTTTTAATGTGACCACTATGTCAAAGCGTAAAGCTAAAAGAACACACAGTCTATATCTTTACTTTATCAGAATATGACGTAAACCTAAATGGCCACACAGTCAAGAAAAGTGTCGGTATATCCACCAATTCAGACGCAAAGATACAAGGCCAAACAGAATGGGAAATGTTCTCCATGTCCAGTACATCAGAATGAGACGTAAAGTTAAAGGCCATTAAGTCTAGGAAATTGTTTGCATGTCCTCTGCATCAAGATGAGGCGTAAACCTAAAAGACCACATAATCAAAGATTTATATATGTCCAAGCTTATCGAAATAAAAATGTTAGCGTCGTCGGCGTCACTCCATCACTGCTAATGGATCAACGCGATTGCAATTTTTTTTTAAATACAGTATCTAATGAAAACATTTGTTTGTCGAATAGTGATGATTATGTAATAGCCATTGATTTCAATAACCAATCAGGAAATAAGATCAAAAACGGAGTCTCAGACTGACATGGGAAAAAGCAAAATCCATGCTTTGTAAGTTATCCAAAGCATTTAATGTTTGTCTTTCTGTCTGTCTTTCTGTCTGTCTGTCTGTCTGTCTGTATGTATGTATGTATGTATGTATGTATGTATGTATGTATGTATGTATGTATGTATGTATGTATGTATGTATGTATGTATGTATGTATGTATGTATGTATGTATGTATGTATGTATCACTTTTTGTATTTCCTCTTTATTGAAAATCATTTAATGTCTGTCTTTCTGTCTGTCTGTATGCATGCATGCATGCATGCATGCATGCATGCATGCATGTATGTATGTATGTATGTATGTATGTATGTATGTATGTATGTATGTATGTATGTATGTATGTATGTATGTATGTATGTATGTATCACTTTTTGTATTTCCTCTTTAGAAGAGATTTCACAAGAGAGGTAGGAACATAGCTTGGCACAATAGATTTACATCACACTAAACGTTTAATATATATATATATATATATATATATATATATATATATATATATATATATATATATATATATATATATATATATATATATATATATATATATATATATAACCATTAAAAACAAAACAAACAAATCAATTAATCGATTGATTCCGCATTATTAAATTTTCCTAGTATTAAAAGATAACAGATTCTGCGCCGTGTTCGGAATGATTATAGACCGTAACACATATTTACTGCAGGGTAGAAACTGGTAGAATGGACTACTTCCGTCTGATGGATTTTGCTAGAAAGGGTTTATGACCGTAATGATGAAAATAAACGTTAATTTGCCGGATTGGATTCATGTGATGGTCGTCCGAGAGTTATGCGTTGGTACGTAGTCATTTGAATGTAGGCGCGTAATTTTTCAGTCTTCTTACAATTCTGACGCGATAAAAGACTCTTGAGGAAAGTAAAATCGAGCGGAAGGTTGTGGTCACGCTTTGTTCATTTTTAATACCGATAAGGCGATTTAAAGTTGTCGGAGATTTCGTCGTACTTTGATAAAAACGTCAGACTCCTGTGGTCAGATCAAGCGAGCGTGTGCAAGATTTGCAAGCTGATCCGTAAACAATGTGGGCGGATCCAGCCATTACCGAAACAAGAAATCTGCAGGAAAGAACCCCCAGTGGGGCTTAATTTTAACATTTTAAGTGTATAAGAGACCATAATTCTTTCAAACATCTTGAAAAGGAATATGAATTATTTGGAAAAGTATCGGGTCCAAAAGCAACCACGATAAGACGGAAATATTAAAAATAGGATATTGGAGGGGGAATTATCCTGGATTGCCCCGGAATCAAAGACAGAGTAAAAATCATGAGGATATTCTTCGGGACAAATGAAGAAAAGGAAAACTCCAAAAATTTAAAACAAAAATAAGGGAAATTATAACAATCTGGACACTAACGCCATTAAGTATCGTAGAACTTTCACAGGTTGCAAAAACATGTATGAACTCAAATTTGACATACCTTATTAACTATGTGGACACAACAAATAAAATACTAGAAAAAAAATTAGATAATGAAATAATCGATTACATATGGAATTTCAAAACACACTACATAAAAAATCATCACTATATAGGTATAAACTAAGGGGAGGGCTAGCCTTACACAGCCCAATCCTAATAAAATGTAAAAATATAATAAATATGTTTTAAAAAATCAGATAGTAAACCACAAACACCCTGGTTTGCATTCGGGATGAGAAATAGACAAGACATATACACCAACAACAAACTAAGCAAACAATTAGAAGCACTCACACACCTTAGGAACATTCAAGAACTGTTATATAAATATAGGGACCAAAGGGAATTATCGGGAATTACAACAGATAAGACATACGACTGGATTAGAGAGAACGTCACAAAAAACATATGGAATACAGTAGAGAAGGAAATTAATGCAGTTAAATGGGGCAGGATTTGGAGGCACTGATCGAGAATACCATCGACGAAAATACAAATTTTAATTTTCAAATATCTATACAACTCCTGGTTAATAGAAGTTGCCATCTGAAGACATATGATAAGATCCAAAGTTAACTGTCCGCTTTGTTAAAAAGGCTCCTTTACAAAATATCACACGATGACAAAATGCGACGAGACAAAGGAAGAGAGACTAAAACTGATACAAGAAATTTATAAAATGGACAAATACGACAGACGAAAAATACTCTTCCTTGACGGGAATTTCGATAAAAACATAATACTACAGATAACAGACTACATTACAAAGACGCTGTTAGCATGCGGGCAGGTTATCACTATAAAGAAATAAGAAATAACTAGGCAAAATTCATTTAGAAACCTTTCTCTTTTACTATGTGTATGGCTTTCATCTAACAAAAACACACTCTAAAGGGGAACATGGGAACAGGGACCCTTAATGGGGGAAGTACATGATGAGGACGTCATTCGCGAAGTGGACAGGCCTATAGAACATTTGGGAAAAGGCCCCCTTAAGGGAATCCAAACATACAAACACAAACACTAATATATCAACATGTTATAACGAATTTTCTACTATGCTATACTTACTACTCTCCTTGTGCAGCTCTCGCACTGCACCAGAGAACCCAGCTTATGGGTACGATAAACAATTTAGAAATTGTTTTGATAGTGATAAATAAATAAAAGGAGGCGACCCAATTCGAGTCGGGAGAAGTACAATTTGCAATAAAAGAAATGTACAGACCCCGACTCGAAACAGTCGTGCTCAGTAGAAATAAATAATTGTAATGCAAAGTACGACACAGGAAAATACATTCATTAAATCAACAGAAGTCTTTAATCCAAATTAAATCCAATACACCGGACTTTGCTCAAAATCCAAAATTTAAATAATTCAAACATATATATTGAAAAATAAAATGTGATGACCCTATTGGACGGTAAGCATAACCAAATAAGACAAATGGGAAAGATTTGATACAACATGGCTGTCCCTAATGACATATTACAGTGCTTCAGCACTCGCACTCCTATTTCAAGTTCAGTGTGAAAATTGCCTTTTTGAATCTCTCTCTAGCAAATCGAGCTCCTACTAAACATTTCTGATATGTGGATTTATTAAATACAACAGATTAGTCGAATTCCGGACTGATTTTCTTTGAAATATTGAATAAGTTGGATTTAGAAACAAAACTCAGTTTATTATAATAATAATAATAATAATAATAATAATAATAATAATAATAATAATAATAATAATAATAATAATAATAATAATTAATTCTCCACAATTTTTGTGCTTATTTCAGACTATAGTCGTTCATATAGAATTGTTGATTTTCAAGTCAGGTGATACCATACTCTAGCAAGCGGATCTATCGTTACCGAAGCGATCAAGCCAGTCTAGATTAGTCTCATTGTGAGAAGAAAGAAAAACCGATACATAAATTTACATCCCCAAGAGAATACATGCCAGCTGTTACCTGAAATGTATTACTAAACACGCCTGGCGGTTTTATTTTTTTTTGTTGTTGCAAATATGAGGTGGCTGCAGGTATTGCTTTGTTTTACGGCTGGTCTGTAATTACATTAATACAAAATACAATGAGACATTAAATGAAAATGACACCAGGTTTTGATGGACTGCGCACACAATGTGTCTATAATAATCAACCAGCGACCATATATCTTATTGTGATGAACCAATCATTATATCACCTCAATATGCCAGACTGTTGTAGCTCTAACAAACGGCCCTATATTGTTATACAAGCTAATCAAATTTAATAAATGCAACGGTGAAGCTTTCTGCATGGATGTTTTTTTCAAGTTTATTGTGATGGAAAACCTAGTGAAAAAATGGACGCTATCGATTGCAATTTATAATACCGAATAAACATAGATGACTATATCTGGAAACATTTCGACAGCCGTTGTGTTATTCACAGAAATTTACGGGGAATTGGATTCTTGAGATTATTCAGCAAACTTGGCAAGCATAGCATTTACTCCATTCAGAATCTTTGCTCAAGTTTTCTTTTTATTTTGTCTATTTAAAAAAAATACCTGAAAATAAAACCTAGAAAAATTAGTGGCATTGCTTGGCTTCCATATTAAAACCGTATGTACAAAGGTTAGCTATACAAGCAAGCTCCATATATAATAGCTTAAACCAGATTTAAAAATGATAGTTTGTCTCCAATCCGATTGGGCTGCGAGCCGGTCGAGGGAGGTGTCAGAATGTTTGTTTACCGGTTGGAGGGCCGCGGAACAAAGGTGACCGTCAGACGGTAGGTAGCCCGTTGAAACTACTGCTAGCCGGCTGATGAGGCGGTCTCAAAATGTTTTTTTTTATTATAATAAATAAATAAAATAAAAATCAGTTTAAATAAATGGGAATATTTTGTTATGCTGCTTATTGATTCTGCATATACTCACTTTTGGCTAGATATTGTATTACGATGTAAAACAAGTGAGATTGACTTAAAAAAAGTGAGTAAAGAGATATGGAGGACAAAATGCTTTGTATGTTGTAAATTTGGCAGAGTTTTAAAGCTAATGTAGTCTAGCATGCTGAAATTTGGTACTGAAACACGAGCCCACGATATTTGAGTTTAGGTTTTAATCATATTGAAAGAGTCAGGAACGTTAATAAAGAACAGAGCAAGAAGACACATTTTTGCTAGTAGGTCAATTTCTACTACGAGGCAGCCCCACGCCCAATTGCCTATTCTGGATCCTAGGCAGCATATTCAACTGGTTGAGTAGTACCTACCCTTTATTTTGCTACGACGTTACATTTGCCACCAACAGGACATCCCGACCCATGGGCTTCTTTACCTGATCCTAGATCTTTTCGTCAAGTTTGGAATGCACGCCACGAAGTTTACCTTATTACTTATCTACCCGTTTACTGCCTCTGGACATCAATCTGGTTTGGAATTGCCTCGATTGTTACCGACACCTGTTAATAAAGGGTTGCATACATCTTCTGTGTCACTCCCAACTGCAATATTCCTGTCCACATCCTCGAAGTGTAAACCTATCTCATTCATTCTTTTTACCTGCTTCTTTAGGTTGATGTTCCATATATCGTCTCGCTTATTCACCACAGTTCTGTGATGTCGCAGTACTAAGGTGTATAATATAGTCAAATTTTGTATGGACATCAGCCTAATCATGCGTGTGAGTTCTGCATACCACCGATACATACCACTTAACTTTCTTAGTATATCGCTTAACATTCTTGATATACCTTCATAAGTGACGACGGAAAGATCTACGTCGCTTGGAATCCAGTAGAGGCCGCCGACAAGACGTAATCTAGCTTTCTTCTGTTCATGCACGTCTTGGTACTTTTGTATAGACTTCTGGAGGTCTTCTACTTGGGAGACATATTGTCTACATCTGCAAGAAAGTGCATTTGGTCATGAAGGTTGGTTCCTAGCTCCTATTGGCAAGGTCATAGTTTGATCTTGTACGTAAAAAATGGAAGGCTTAGGCTCTAACGCTATCGTCGAGACACTCTACTCCAGCTGCACGAAATCGTTTTTTGTCCTTTCATTTTGCGAAATATGTACAATCTGTCACTCATCGTTGGATGTCGGTAATGCAAACGTATAATAAACGGTATTAAGTAATAAGTCAATATAAGCCGATGCGGATGTCGTTATTATATTTTACGTCAAGGCCGTGATTGTGACTGTGATTTTGTCACCATCCGGTGTTGTTTCCACATGAAACTCTTAGCAAATGATATCGTAGGTATCCATGTGGATCGTTTATTAGATGCGTGTCACCCTGTTTGGAGCGAAATGACACCCTGCATTTTGTTGAAAATATTTTATCGTCTGGAAGTTAATATGGACTTGGTAAAAGCTGCGCATCTGCGTTTCGCACATTGTTGACATTTTAATTGTTGATATGCAAAGATGGTCGCAAATACAGTTGAAGCTCATTTTGACAAAACTGCCTCGGATCGAACTCCTTTGATCCGACAAGAGGCAGCACACACTTGTTGGTATGTCGATTATTCTGGGTTTTTTTTATACAAAAAACATCTTGTAAAAATACTTCGGTTTTCAGCAATATTTGCGTAATTTTGCTTCTCCAGGAAGTAGTTAAACGCCAGCGGAGCCATGAAGATTGCAGTGGTAGTACGGCCTGCGTAAGCACCAAAACTAGTGCCGCCTTATGGATTTCAGCATCACGTCGATCAGTGGAATTACCGCAATAAATGTATCTGCGCATTGTCGCTTTGATTCAATGGAAAAGTTTCAGACCGTTCGTGGTTGTAACCTCAGCATCACCATAGTTTCTCTTGTCGTTACAGAGTTGGGGTTTTACTTCATTACGGTGCCAGATTAAGGCCTGTTGGACAACTGAGACCGGTGTGTGTGTGTGTGTGTGTGTGTGTGTGTGTGTGTGTGTGTGTGTGTGAGGCTTATAGATCTACAAATACATCATTCAAACAGTCCTTAATCTGTTTTTTTTTTTGTGTGTACACTGATTATAACTATACTAGGTTACGTATTAGTCGATTTAGACCTATATATTATTTATTTGAATACATAGATTTATCCATGGCAACTATTGGGATACATGAAGGGGGTGGGATGAAGATCTGAAGCTTACTCCATATGCTCTCGTAATTCGATCTTGCTTCATTAACATCTGGATCCATAGACATAGGTGCAACAGAACATGGGCAACGCTTTCAATTCGTGTAAACGGAGTTGTACGGGCATATAATGATTGTATCAGTTTGCCGTTATCTACGCATACACACAATTTAAGTTTTGCGTCTATATCCGCAACATCAACGCACACGTGTCTGGTTTTTTGCAGCTACTTTAGCTTTTGCAATTAGAACCGGGTAGTATAGACTGGTTCCCTTTGTTCAATGTCATTATTTCAGCTTAATGGAACTTATATATCACGCTACTTTTAGAGTAGTTATAAGGTCGATGTACCCAAACCCAACTGGTAGCGAAGTTGCTACAGTCCGAGTCACCAGGGAAAGAATCATGGCATCAACAAGAACGCATACAATACAACTTTTACACACAGTATTTCGTTCCTACAATTTGTTTTTAAAAGCAAGACTTTACAATTAAATTTTTTCATTTAAGAAAAAGAACCCTAAAAAAACATAAAATTACAAAATAAACTGAGGAAAACATATGTATAAAATGCCTCAGTCATCAAAGAGAATTTGCTATGGTATTGTACTTAATGGGTACTTAATGGGTAGGCAATGAGAATAGAGACAAACAACGATTACTAGCAAAAAGTAGGTAAACATATCACTCTACAATACTTTAAATTTGAAATAAACAACACAAATCGCATTGCTAACTACCACAGTAATTATGTATGTTAACAACAAGGAACTTAATAGAAAAAAACAAGTCATTTTTTTATATAATGTGGGACATAGTCAAGACAAGCCTGTAAAAGCCAAGGTTAGAACTATCGCTGAATTCCCCGTGCCTATAAATAAAAAAGCAACTGATGCGATTTTTACGTATGACTGGATATTACTGGAAATTTTCTCAAACTTTCCATAATTGCTTAGCCGCTGACCAATTTACTGAGTAAGAAGATCAAATATTATTGGTCTGACAAATATCAGAAGGCGTTTGATAAATTAAAGGCCATACTTTAAAGTGCACACATTCTTTCAGCCAATATTACAAAGAAAGAACTGAGGAATCAGATTCGTAACGATTTAAAGTCATTCTCGTTTCTTGTGTTTCTGTCGTAAGTTTGCATAAGTGTTTTATGTTGTACTTTTATATATATATATATATATATATATATATATATATAATATATATATATATATATATATATATATATATATATATATATATATATATATATATATATATATATATATATATATATATATATATATATATATATATATATATATATATATATGACATTTTTGGAGAGGAGAAAACATTTGTTTGGAACATTCAGTGGAAAAAGTGCTAATTATTTGGACTATAATATTATTTGGAACATGTGAATTACTCTAAGGAGTCACGCTTCTTAGTGGACCAGTACATTTCTGATTTTGAAATGTACATAAAACGTTTCATTCATTTAGGACTTTCATAGACTTTTATCAGGATTTTTCTAGGTACAAATAATATTATTGCAAGTTCCTCTCACATTTCCATTTATGACTTTGATAATTAAATTCTTTGTTAAGTTTTATAAAACGTTTTGGCTTGGCTTCTTTTTTTTACATTGCTTGTTACCATATATTCGTAACAATGTGTGTGCGTTTGTGTGTTTGTTTCTTTGTGTGTGTGTGTGTGTGTGTGCTTGTGTCTGTGTGTGAACACTGTTAAATACCGTATGCTCTAGGGATCCATTAAAGTTGTGGTTTTCAGGCTTTTCGGGTTACTGAGGTTCCTAATTAATTCCTAAGAATGGGTTGTGATCTTTTCTATAATCTTAAATCATGTATATGTATTAGCAAAACATCAAAATACAGTCAAGTTTTAAAAAATATATTTTTTGATGATAAGGATTTCATTGACCGCTCCGGTGGCCTAGTGGTTAGAGCGTCCACCGCGTATTTAGGAGGTAGTGGGTTCGATACCCGGCCGAGTCATACCAAAGACTTACAAAAAAAGTACTAACAGCTGCCTCGCTTGGCGCTCAGCATCAAGAGGTTAATAATAATAATAATAATAATAATAATAATAATAATAATAATAATAATAAAAATAATAATAATAATAATAATAATAATAATAAGATATGCAGCCTTGCATACGTTCATGACATGTTGGTGCAATGTGAGAGTACTGTCTAGAGTAACGCCTAGGTTTCGTACTGACTGTTTCGTACTGACTGTGAGAATTTAATATTGGTGTTGCTGATATTTATTGTCTGAGGTAAAGGATGTGAATGAGAAAGTCTTTGTGTTGTGATCAGAATAGCCTCAGTTTTATCATCATTCATCTGCAGCTTGTTACATGTCATCCATGATTTCACATCACAAATGCACCTCTCTACTCCATGGATGGTAGCATCAACTTCAGTTGGGTGGCTAGACTTGTATATTTGGTTGTCATCAGCGTACAATTGGTGATACACTGGGTGATGATCTATGACACTTGAGACCGGCTGAGTGTATAGAATGAAGAGAACAGGTCCAAAAACAGATTCCTGTGGAACACCACAACATACGTCAACTGGACTGTTAGGACTGGTAGGCCTGGTGTCAGGATAATGTGACTGAGTGGGATATCATGCTACATGTCTGCGGCATGATCCCCCAGTGCTAAACATCACTATAAACTGCATTAGTGTAGACATTGTAGCGATAAGACTGACATTTGTTTTAAAGCTACGTTAAAAATCCTAATCAAACAAACAAACGAACTAACAAACAGGATTTCTTTGACAATTTGTGAATCTCTTTTACACTCTGACTGACTTTTATTTGTTTAAAACCTGTTAGCTGGTCACGTGCTTGGTTAAGTTTCTAGTTTATGGGAATCAATTGTGTGCAAAATTAGCAGCGGTGAACGAAACATTCGCTTAGAATAGATGGATCTCGAATTTACTAAATAAACGTTTACTGAAATTATAAACGAAAATAATTCGGAAACAGAAAAATTATCCTGTTTTCATGGGGTTTTCGGTTTGCTCAGATTTCTGTCTCTAGTGGTTTCCAT
Organism: Unio pictorum; assembly: GCA_030141615.1. Classification (NCBI taxonomy): domain Eukaryota; kingdom Metazoa; phylum Mollusca; class Bivalvia; order Unionida; family Unionidae; genus Unio; species Unio pictorum. The sequence continues at coordinate 3,560,867 of JARLTB010000203.1, read as the reverse complement.
ATCTAGACAGTGTTGAGCGTTTTTAATTTGCATTGTTTATGTGTTATTTGTTTTAAATTAGATGCTATAGAAAATTTGTTTTTGGACTTGACCTTGTCCAGAATCTACCCGTCCTGAATCACTGGGATTGGTTTTGTAGTAAACATGTTTATCTCAATTTGAGTCAGGAAATTTGGAAATCCCCCATGAAATGGCGAGTCTACCAGTTGTTTACTAGACATTATATGATGATTTTAGAAATGGACTTTGAATTATGACTACGAGTTTTTCTGGTAAACATTTGAAAAGCCTCCCAAAAGGAATATCCCTTAAGGTAAGCGCTTGTTTTGTAAGAAAATGCTAATTGTGACCTTAGGTTGAGTAAAAGACTATATCATCTTGTTTTTCTAGACATTAATTATATCGTACTGTAAGATCTTAGCAGAATTATTATTTGTATTATTTTCTATGTCCAGGAATTCGTTGTTTGCTGCAATTTGTTTCTTCACATTACTTAATTCAAGTGATTCTTCTCTGGAAATACAAAGTGCTCAAAAAAGCATTATCGGAAATAGAGACTTGAATTTATAGTGAAATTTCAAGTAAGGATATTGTTACGTGGTACAAAAGTTGCAAACAATAATATCCAACACAAAGTAGATTTCCAGCCAATTTTTAACGTACACCCAAGCTAGGGCTCAAGACGACTGACGTTTACAGAGAACAAATTGATAGTTTTTTTAACAGACCAGGGCAATAGTTTATCAAAACAACAGTGATGACAAACAGTTACTCCAATTACTATGGGTCAGAATCTTTATCAGTATCAGATGTGAACTATGCAATATTTGTTTCTTGCGTTACCATATATGACCGTTTAAAATCCTTTAAGCTAAAACTACCATATACACCCATGGCTCTTGTCTTAATGATAATCAATATTTATACAATAAATTGGAGGGTGATGTTAAGCTTTAGTATGACAGCAACAGATATGCTCTTTAATTGTAATATTATGAACCAAGCAAAGACATGGATCAACGCCACTAGACAAGCTAACACAGATACATCAACACTTCCAGCGTTGGATTTAATTTTGATTTCCAAATTTAATCAGATCTTTAATCATTAGGACTTGTGCCGGCAATTCTATAATTATTTATTGGGAAATTGTTTATTGAATTTTAAAACCTTGTTGTTTCTCAAGCGTTTCTATTAATTATTTAAAGATTTTAGATTCGTAATAATATATCTATGGATAAAGTATGTCAGTGGAATAAAGTAAAATATAAGGGAAATCTATTCAAGTTAATTTCATTTTATTGAATACGATATTCAGAGTCAAATAACTGTAACTGAATAAACAATAATATTACAATGAACATAGTAGATATTTAACATTAATAGCACCTTTGAATTGAGCACACATGTACTTAAATGAAACAGCTGCCTGGAGAAGCATTTTACAATTTTATGATACGTTTCCACTGAAAATCGCAAATAAGATCGCTCTTGGAGGGTTGCAGATGGCAATTTCCTGAATAAACGACGCATAGGAAAACTTCCAACACATGTTCTACGGCCGTGTTTCTTTCATCCCGAGGTTTGAAATCGCTTCAAGTAGTAATCAGTTGCGTCATTTGATACAGACTGGACAATGCTATGCCATGTCTATATATCTATTTGGATACCTATTTTTTTTACTTAAAATTAATTAATTTCTTCTAGGACCAGCCCAGGAAAATGCTTAAGATGAGCTAGCCGACTGTGCATCAAATTTTTAAATGCCAGTTGTATGTACTACGTCAATCGTGACATAGACAACAATAGCATATATTTAGGAAATATATTGTATGAACGTATTGTCAAATTATAAGAATTAATGTTTTCATCCAGGTGCTTAGACATGTATCTTAACTGATATTACATATATAATAGTCACAACCTTAATGAAACAATTGCTTGCATAAAGAAAACATAATTTTGCATTTCTTTTACAATAATTCGAGAAAAAAAGAGGAAATTTTCACATCTCCAAACAGTTGAACGGGTTAGCTGTTGTGGCAAGAAAGATACAAATAGTAATAGGGAGCACCCCTATCACCACACACACACACACACACACACACACACATACACACACACACACATACACACATACATACATACATACACACACACACACACACACACATACATACATACATACATACATACATATATATATATATATATATATATATATATATATATATATATATATATATATATATATATATATATATATATATATCCCTTTTATCCTTTATATGTATGTAATATGTAACATGAAGTTATTTCCTCCTTTGCTTGCGAGATATAGCTATAGCGTGAATACTTTCGAATTTTAAGATAATCTTACAAATGAAATCCACGCCTCTGAATGAATACTATATTTTATGTTCCTTTGATTTTTGCTTTTGCACGTTTTTATTATTTTACAAAATAAAGTATCACAAAATCTCCTCAGGATAAAGGGTATAGCTTCCAGATGTCGTTGTAGAGCCATCATCATCGTCTCGGGATTGCAACGTACCCGAATTTTCAAATAAAGAATTCACTGAGGCATCTCCCGTAAAGTCCAAGGGAGAATGTGGTGTGACGTACGAATTTCTCCATGAAGAAGATTTTCTCAAGTCCCTGAACGGTTTATTTACATAGTATCTATTTAGGGAACTGTCATGATAGAAGCTTGATGTAGGATTGTTGCTATTTTTAGCACTATGTGCATAAGGAGATGATAACGATGAACACGGTCGCTTGAACTGACGATACAAGTCTTGACGATAAGGCGCCAGATCACTGGCCGTAGGTAGGAATTCTGGACACTTGCTCTGTATTTCTGCTTGGGGAAAATCAAATACTTTGTGGTCATCTAGAAAGAGAAACAAACAAAATGAATGAGCCAGAAAGCTTGAAATAATTAGAAAGGTTAGGATAGTTCTTACAAAAATGATGGCTCTTCTAGTACAGGTAATATGTGCAAAGCATATTCAATGAATTTTTAATTCAACATTGTCTATCTTGGTTTTATGGGCTTAACCACATAATTTCAGCACATAATAGGCTATATGTAGCGGTCAGAATATTTGGTGGACGACGAACACCGGTAAGAGCCACCAACCCACTGTCAAGCTTTCACACATACAAACGCTGACCGAGCCGATTCTGGAAGCAACGGGGACAGAGGTCAGATGGTATTGGTTTGTAAATCGAGACGCGTATATCAATTAGCCTCCCGAGGCCTTAGACCACTCGGCCCCCCGCGGCCCCTCATAATTGATGATGAAAGGTCCATGGTATTACTGAGTCACAACTGATAAATATGACAAGTCATTGGCTTTAGTTCTAATCCTTTACCTTCTATATTGAACATCTTGTAATCTCCAACTGAGAATTTATGATATAAAATACGCTCAGACTAATGATTCATGGTATGTCACCAGTCTTTATCACTAAAATGTTAGTTTATCTTGCATTAAAGTCAATGGTGGTTATGGTATGGCCCTCCACCCACAACATGTGCTTGTTACCGCTCTTTAGTCCATGTTCCTAATCAGCTGAGCGAGATCCATGCATAATAATGAGATAACATTCCATCTAATTGTTGACCTTTTTTTAACACTCTAGAGGTCAGAGTTCATTTTGATCAGACTTTTAATATTTTTCTACATCATCAATATATCGGACGGATTCGACAATGAGTGCAATCCATGCATGAGAGGCGTAGCTGGGGGGAGGGGGGCAGGGGGTTACATATGTCCCAGGGCGCCAAGGTACAGGGGCGCCAAAATGAGACTTATAACGTTACATTATAATAAGTAAACAAGGGTAATAAATCGGTCACAAGGTCGCTGGGGCGCCAACTTTATAGTTCGTCCCCGGGCGGAAAATATCATCGCTACGCCTCTGCCATGCATATTAATAAGGTTATTCTGTATCTGACTGACTAAACTTGTGAATAGTTTTGAGACCATAGTTTTATTTGATTTTAAGCAAACTTGAAATTTGGTTAATATTATCAAGATATTGGATGGGTTTGATATTACTGAGGTAATCTTACATCTGACTGGCTTAGGTTGCTACATTCTGGACCGTCCATGTTAATGACATGATTTTAGTCAGTTATGAAATAAATGCTTATTTTATCTGGATCTTGTGTGATTCATTAATGAGCAAGATCGATGCACATTATTGGAGTGATCTTTCATTCCTTTGATCGGGATTCTCGCTATATTTGCTGCCATGTTTTCTATAGGATGGATTTACTGTCATTAACATATTGGATGACTGCGATTATGAGCAAGAAACTGTGCATATTAATCATGCATTCATCTTCAAAAGGATTTTCAACGATTTGGGTGATATCAACGTTTAATTAAATTTAGGAGATAATTTACATATAATGTGTCCTTACACTATTACATAAACCAGCTTACTGACCAATAAGGTCGACTGTTAACTAAAACACATCAGTGATATCAGTTTTTCTCTGGCCTCTTGTTTGTTATAATTGTCCTGATTTTATGAGAGTCCCTTTCTAGAAATTCTAATATCTTCATAAGTATAAGCATATTTGAATTTAAAGTCAATAAAGGTTTCTATGAGCAATTCAAGTTGAGGAACGTTTTTTCCCCCTTAGCCGATCTGAAAAGTACGAGGTTATCTGTAGTTTTAGGATTAGGGATAAACATAAATAATTTAATGATTTCAATGTTTTAAGAACAATGGTGGCTGAGAAGTAAGGCCTTGAAAAGTATCAACAGAAACGAAGAAGATTTGGTCATTATATTTTTAATCAGAAAGTTTTTGATTATAGTTTAAAAGCACGTAAGTTTGAATTATCACGTGATAAGAAATCTTAACTGTAGTGCTTTGATCGAATTCTTATACACCGATAGAATGCTTTTACCTGCAGAAGTTGGCACACTGGACATATCTTCTTCACTGCCACCTTTCCCACTGTCACTTGGAATTGTCTCCCCTGACGAGTGGCTATGACTATCCTCCAGATGGCCGGGTGACTGTAAATCAACCAATAGCAACAGTGTCAATATATGAATTGCAGTTAAGTTCTATGTCCGTTTTTGATTGCTAGATTAACATATAATGTTTCGATCGTCATCGATCGATCATTTGCTTCGTCTCTTTATCATTGTTCTTACTCCCCTGTTTTCACTTCTATGAATCGTTGCAGCTTATACTGTATTAATATTAAATACTTGAAGTAAATGTTGAAATATAGTGTGGTACAAATGAAGGCTTCTAACAGGTGTGCTGATTGTTTGATCTTTTAATTAACAACATCGTAGTCGTTCCTGTTGTCGTTATCGTCAGCATATTCGTCTCCATGACCAATCAATATCCGTCTTATTCGTCATGTTGTTGTTGTTATTATTATTATTATTATTATTATTATTATTATTATTATTATTATTATTATTATTATTATTATTATCACCCATACCTTCTGCTGTTGTAGCTGCTGTTCATGTACCCACTGTTTGGCGTGTGCCTTTGACATCATCCGCTGGCTGTTGAACTTGTCCTGTTCCAGTAGGAGACTGGATTTCGTATTACTGTACAAGCTTGGAGACCTGGGCTGCAATGGTAAAGGAAAGTCGTACTATGAGTAACTACGTTCAGCTGGTGTATTTTAATCCTATTGAATCTGTACATATTAATTGTTATAATAATTCTGTCTCTCAAACGAGCCGACAGACAGAAAGACCAATTTAATCATTTACATATTTTCTTTAGTAAGATGACTAGGGACATTAAGTCTTTCAGATTAAAATATGTAGGACAATTGCAAAAGAAAGAACTATTCTTCAAAGTAGTCTTTTTGCCGTTTACGTTACATATTACGCGTGTAACTAGGTAGTAGCATTCCATGAGTTACAATACATTACGAATGCACAGCTCTTCAACGATATATGGGATATTTTATTATGTATTATATACCCCTTTAGAACAGAATACTTGTATCCTAAAACTCACAGGAGAGATGGAGCAATAACCTAAAATGATCAGTGTATTATAACTGTGAACGTATTACCTGTTCATCTGTGTCAGACGCCATTTGCACTGTGGAGTAGTCAGACAAACTAATGAGCCTGTTGCCATTTATAAGGTGATCATAAGAACTAGCAACGCTTAAATTCATATCATTCTTGTTCTGTTCAATATTTTTTTCTGTCCGATTGTCTGAACTTTTTTGCAATCTTTCTTTCGTACTTAAGGGTTTATTTGTTGCCAGTTGCGACTGAAATCCGAAATCAGACTCTGATGGGATTTGCTCCTGAATAGCTTTGTGTTTTCTCCCATCAAGGTGTCGCAAGAAGAATATAACACCAATTATTGCTCCTGAAATCAGAACTGTTGCCAGGACAACCACCACGGAGATAACAATATATTTACTGTCGTTGTCTGATGCTTTAGACATAAGAGCACTGAAATTAGAATATATGAGATCAATATTGAGAGTTGCTGAAGAAGATAGGGGTATTTTACCTTTGTCTTTCACAAGAATCGTCAGTGAAACCTTCATGTCAGAATCAATTCTAACAGCATTTTGTAATAAAATATGTCCAAGGTTTTCATCAATTCCAAAAATTCCAAGATCGTTTCCTGTCGATATACCGTAAACTAGAATGCTGTTGACTCCTTCATCATTGTCATATGCCTGAATCTTGCAGACAAATGTGTTCTCTTCATTTGGGTACAGAATAGAGATGGTGTTATTCATTTCACTTGGATAAGTAATCCTTGGTACATTGTCATTGTCATCTGTGACAAATACAGAAACATAACCGATGCTGCTAAGTCTAGGTTGACCCTGGTCGGTAACCATGACTTGAAAATCATAGCGACTCTGTTGCTCTCGATCTAGTTCCTTGTTTGTCTTGATAAGTCCATCTTTAAACACAACCAAAGGGACATTTGAATACTCTTCTAACATTGCAAATGATAACTGAGCATTGATTCCAATGTCACCATCTTCTGCCTTTAGATAACCGACACTAGAATCAGATGGTAGGTTTTCTGAGATTCCAAAATGGTTGGCAGTGTTAACGAATCTTGGTACCTGATCATTCTTGTCCTCAATATGTAAGGTTACTGTCGCACTACCAGTCAAGGCTGGACTACCGAGATCTATAGCAAGAATCCTGAAAATAATACTGTCATTTGCTTCTCGATCGAAGATTGTCGCAGCATAAATAATGCCATTATTAAGCCCAATTGTAACTTTTCCCTGTCCATCCTCGTGTATATAATACTGAACCAGTCCATTGTTGCCAATATCTTGGTCAGTGGCAGAGACCTGTAGAATGACTGCATTGATATCATTAGTCTCTGGAATGTACCCAATATAGTTTTCAGATTTGAATAAAGGTTTGTTGTCATTCTTGTCAGTTACACGGACAAGAAAAGTTGTTAAAGAACTTAGTCTGGGAGATCCATTGTCAAAGCAAATGATGGTAACATTATGTAAATCTTGAGTTTCTCTATCCAATAAACCGTTTACTGTCACAATGAATCTCTTAAGGGTTCTTGTGCTTCCAAGGTAGTCAACCGAAAAAAGTGTGATGGATGACACACAAGAAATATTTCCATTTTGACCCAAATCAGTATCGATAATCTCCAGATTTGCCACAAAAGTTCCTCGAGTAGCTGATTCTGAGATATTGATAAACCGTAAATTTCCTCCCACCGATGGCACAAGTGAGACTAATGGAGCATTATTTTCAGAATCTATGATGTCAACAGTTGCTTGTGACTGGGATACCAAATGCTCCACTCCATTGTCTACGGCCTCGACAATAAATGTGTAACTATTTCCTTGCTCATTCACCATATCAATTTTTGTATGTAACTCACCACTTTGTGCGTCAATGGCAAACAGCGTCTTGATTGTGTCCGCGTCTGACTGATGATCACTAATTCTGTATGTGACCTGACCATTTTCGCCAATATCAGCATCTTTTGCAGACAGAGTTAGAATCACAGAATTTAGATGAGTTGTTTCATTTATAGCAATTTTGTAGGTTGTGTTGCTGAACTCTGGTTTGTTATCATTCACGTCTAGAATAGAAATATTTACAGTTAAAGAACCTGACATTGGAGGGTCACCGCCATCCCTAGCCACAACGATTAGCTGATAAAAATCTTGCATCTCTCTATCAAGTTTGCTGTTGACTATTAGCTTAACCTGTACACTTCCATCTAAATTCGGTTCTATACGCAATCCAAATACGCTATTTCTTGGGACAATTTCAATACCCTGGATAGAGTTATTTACTCCTGTGTCCCTGTCCATGGGACTATCGATTCGGAAAGCTGAACCATTCTGCACTCCTTCTGATATCTGTAGGATCGTACTTTGCTTTGGAAATAATGGGGGGTTGTCATTTATATCCTCGATATACACTTGTACGGATATATAATTATAAAAGCGACCATCCTGATAATTTATTCCAACATCAAATCTCAAAATACATTTGACTGAAAACTCACAGACTAACTCTCTGTCTATAACAACCAATGTAGTGAGATCTCCCGTTTCTCTGTTGATGTGGAACATACTTTGGTACTGCGGGGATGAGAAAAAGTAGTATTCATATGTTCCATTACTTTGGGTTATATTGGAAAGGGATGCTTGTTTTCTTATGCTGCCAACCAGACTGCCAATTTCTAATTCTTCACGCATGGTGAAATTCATGATTGGTGCGCTGGCTTCAGCAGAATTACAGAATGTCAAAACAGTGCACATAATTAAAAATATGGCAATATTTACAACCAGAATCACGTGTGTCATTCTTGAAACTCGATTTCCTTGTTCCAGTGTCAACAAAAGTAGATGTCTTTATCTGAAAAGATGAAATTAAGAATATGTTTAATCCACCATAATTAAAACGTACCTAACAGCAGGAACGAAGAGTCTAAATAAAATGAATAAGCTGCTTATATAAAGATATTCCAGTCTCACAGCTAAGTAAGTTTTAAAACAAATACCAAGAAGAAAACAAGAAAAATAATCAATTGCTGATAAATCTTTGCCATTTTAAATGTCCCAGCTTTTGCGCCTCACAAAACCGCATGCAGTTGTAAAACGCGCACACAAACTCAAATACAACATACGACCTGGAGAAAAAAAAAATCGAAATTATTTTGAAAATCCTCAGACTGGACTTACTGTACGAATATGAATGAATAAAATCTCCCTCACGCTATGTGCGTTACACTAACGCAATTCTCTAATCCTGCCACCTTTGAAAAGAGAATAGGAGAACTGAAGTGGTGCCCTAGAAGGCTTGAGTATAAAGGAGCTACATTGAGGAGGCTATTAACAGAATTAGACTTTTCGACAGACGAAAACTCCAGAAATATAAAACCAAGAAAACCAATAATCGTGTCTCTTTGGTGTTAACTTTTCATCTCTATGTCCATAATAGTGTTGACACCATGTTGAATCATTCTAACGTCTTAAGGATATTTTGAAAAGTCCCTATGATTGTCTACCGTAAATCTAAAAGATATGTCTCAATCAATATGTTATAAAACCATTGATTTAGGAAAGCGAATTAATAATCACAAAATCCACATTCTCAATAAAATTAATGTTATCAAATTTACAGCCAATTGTCAGTTTTTCACTCCACGCAATTTTGCGCAAGTAATTATATTTTTATTACGTTATTGCACTTATTATTATTATTATTATTATTATTATTATTATTATTATTATTATTATTATTATTATTATTATTATTATTATTATATACTTTTAATAAAGTTCTGTCTATTACACAGTTATCTTAACATCTTCCCTTCAAAACCACCTAGCATAACTTCCCCGGGATATAATTTTACCAAATCCTGTAGATGGCGACTGATCTCTGGCCACGCTTTGTTTCCGACCTTTAGTTCACAACTTAATATTAGGTCAAAATATACTAGCTCGCTATGTGGTGGACACAAGAACCCGCTCGTCTATTTTTTTTCGCACAACTGTTTTTTTATTGCTATATCTCTTGTTGTAAATTGCGATAGTGCTTCTAAAAAATGTAGGAGTCCAATTTTTCTTCATAGATTCTGTTAAATGATTTTTCTTCTATATTTAAGTTGTTTTTCCCCTGACGAAGAGCTTGTCTAGACAGAAACGTTATCAATAAGTGTGTGTGTGTGTGTGTGTGTGTGTGTGTGTGTGTGTGTGTGTGTGAGTGCGTGATCTCTCTCTCCCTCCCTCCCTCTCTCTCTCTCTCTCTCTCTCTCTCTCTCTCTCTCTCTCTCTCTCTATATATATATATATATATATATATATATATATATATATATATATATATATATATGTATGTGTATCTCTCTCTCTCTCTCTCTCTCTCTCTCTATATATATATATATATATATATATATATATATATATATATATATATATATATATATATATATGTATATATATATATATATATATATATATATATATATATATATATATATATATATATATATATATATATATATATATATATATATATATATATATATATATATATATCAATGGAATGATTACGTTTTTATTATGTTGTACTTGAACGACTGTTTTATTCACGGTAGTTACAAAACGCTAACTTTGTGAACGTGATGGTTGTAAACTTTATGTGAAGATGTAACATTGTATTTTATGTGAAGATGTAACATTGTATTTTATGTGAAGATGTAACATTGTATTTTATGTGAAGATGTAACATTGTAATTTATGTGAAGATGTAACATTGTATTTTATGTGAAGATGTAACATTGTATTTTATGTGAAGATGTAACATTATATTTTATTTGAAGACGTAACATTGTTTTTTATGTGAAGATGTAACATTGTATTTTATTGGAAAAAACCTAAACAACCCTGGCATCACAATATAATACTAAACGATGGCATACCAATGTTATAATAATCTGATAATAGAAGGTAAAGAAAATGATCTTAAAACCGCTCGACCTTAAATACACTCTTTTGTTTAGAGTACTAAAATCAAATAGTTAAATAAAGAAGCATATTACCAACACAATGACACATAAAATGGTACGACTCCCTACAAATAAAAATATATCGATATAAATGGCTTTTTATTAAATATATGCCATAAACATTATTATTGTTGTTATTATTATAGATTTTCTAACTGATTAGGCATGTTCTCCAAAGCCAAGCACACATGATAGGACTGCCCAGTCAAATGTACACGGAAATATGTAACTTAGACATGGAAACATTTTAAATGAAGTCATGCTTGATTTTATATACATCTCTGAGACATATTTAAATAAGATTATTTGCAAAAAGGCATAAATTTATGGGAAAGGAACTTCGCATCAAGCAGTATTTTGTATTTAGTGGGGAATAAAGAGGGAAAACAGATTAAGGTCTGATTATCGACTTAAAAACAATTGCAGTTACATGACGAAAATAGTTTTACCTCACGGAAAATCCTCGATATATGCACAGTTTTAATATTCCTTCCATATCCTTGTAGTTACTCCGAATAAGGTGGTAGCCAAAAAACATTGATCAGAAGGACAACATTCTTAAAACAAGCTGCAAAACTACGCCGTTTTAGTGTTGATTCCAAAAATAACATGTATCAGTAATTAGTTCTGTTTTGCACTTACGTTTACCAGAGAGGTAATCATTTCACTTTCATATTGGAGCTTTTCCTCCTTTAATAGTTTTAATATATGGTGATATCTTTGTAGATGTTTGCGAATGTATCTGTACACCTGGAAGTTATAAAGTCTGAAAGCTTTGCTCGAATTGATATTATCTAATCCTGAATATACCCACCTTTAATCTAATTCTGTATTATGTCACCAGTTCAAATTTTGTTTAGTCAACATGAAAGAAGAGATCCACTCCAATCTTAGAGTCAATGTCTGTTATTTCATTATTTCGTTTGTTCCGGTTTCATAAAATCACTCGCTAGATCTATCAATTCAGTCACTGATTGACAACACAATAATTTCCAATAAAGAAGGGAAAAACGGGAAATCCATGGATTATCAATGCTTAAAACATGAAAGCCGTGCTATCTGTATCAGTAACAACTCCAATAATAAGTCACTACCAAATGCTACCTAGATCAAGTCAAATAAAGCTACGAGGAGCGTCTCCACATTTATCACGCTTAAACTGCGGGAGTCTATGATAGACGGGTTCCCTTCACCCTTCAGCACAAAGGCGTTAAACCTTAATAACCAACAGCGAGTCTCGTATTTCATATTCATAATTAAGTTTAAATGTTAAGCACTCAAGCAGACACTCAGATGCTCTCGAAACGTCATATGATTTTCCAAGGTGTTTGCAAAATAAAAGAGGCACATCGTTTTCATTTCCATCCACATTTTGATACAAGTACTGGTGTGTTTCGAGTGAATATTGTCAGTGCCTTAGGTCGGGCAGTGCAGGTCGTAATATCAGGGTTAAGTGCAATGAAATACATCGATTAGTCTGTTTAGGTGTATCGTCGATGGTCTACCGCACAGTGATTGCATTTGAAAGCTATTTTAAGACACATCGATTAAATAGTTTGGTATGAAGTGATTTGCTATGAGTGAAAGTCGGGTGGAAACTTCAACAAAGAAGTTAGAAATGATAGACTGTTGATGACAAGCTGTTTAAAAAGAACTTAAATGCACTCAAGACGATACAAGGTATAAATCAAGTAGCTTGTTTGATTTAGTTATGACTTCAACAAACCCATATTCAATCTTAAGTCTGAAATCCTTTTCGTTAAAAAATTTTAAATCAAGAATTCCAATTACTGGAACCAACAGATGTCTAAATGATTTTTACTTTAAATTCTTTTTGTAAATAATAATTTTTGCTCAATTTCTTTGTAATTCCATTACATTAAGGAGCATTTTCGATTGCAGAATATGTCATGATCTTAACAATTTACTCTTATTAAATTAAAGAAAAATATACACGTATGTATTTCATAACTAATGTTCTCCATGAAGTCTCGTGCTAAAATTTAGGATAGTGTGCATACTATTTTTTGTGTGTGTCTCTCTCTCTCTCTCTCTCTCTCTCTCACACACACACACACACACACACATATATATATATATATATATATATATATATATATATATATATATATATATATATATATATATATATATATATATTCACGCACGCATATATGTATAATATATAATATACACACCTCGATCATAGTATTTTTTGAGAAAAGCGTGATGACACTGATTACGCGAATTTGAATCATAATGCAGACATTCGTAACAGCTACCTGTCAGTCAAGGGTCAGTTTTGCTTGCACTTAGATGTTTAATGTAGGACTTCAAAGACTGACATGTTTAAATTTTACATGAAGAAAGCTTCTTAAATTATAAAAGTAAAACACTTGATAGTGTTACCATTCTAACTACATATTAATCGGCTCTAAATAAGCGTCTTGGCCATTTACTTCCACAGATTTGTATATTATACCTACACCAAACAGGTAGGTAGACATGTATATACATTAAGAGTCATATTCCAAACAATTGTCTTCTTTAATTTGTTTACTGTGATAGCTTACTTAGGTCAGTCTAAATTATGTTTTTGAATGTAATTTGAACTAAGTAAAATTTTTCGTAAAAGGTGTTAACACCTGTTTTAACGAAATGTAAAATTGCCAATGTTTATTGGAACACTTCAGCTATCAAATATTTAGTTTCAGAGGTGTGTAGGTTTTCATCTTGTCATGTTCTTTACTTTATGAAATAAGTCAATCTTGAATGTAATCTGCAGTGAAATAATGAACAAATGGAAGTGGTCGGTTCGGAAAAACAACGGAACTTATGAGGTTTGGACAAATAGTGTACGTCCCATGCATTCCTTCTAAAACTCAAGTGGTCCACTCCATTCTGCTTACTTGAAAACGTGATGCAAACCGAGGACTGTAGGCTATTACCAGTTTAATCTGTCAACATATACTATCTCTATCTGTGATTGTATTACAAATTGTCGTGTCATTGTACATTATCCCTTAGTTCATACTTGCATCACATAATATGAAAAAAATAGTATCCATCCACAATTCCCTAGTACCGTAATTTGCAAACTCAATATGCAAGTCTGTTGATTAATAATACAGTTGGCCGGGAAATATACGTTCTCATTCGCGAAGGCCCTTGTGTTTAAAATCAAGTTTATTGGAAACAATTAAGATGATGAATAAATGAATGCACGAATATGTTATTACTTCTGTCAGTTTAACAACTTCATTCGCGATACTTTCTGATACTTTGCTCCCAGTGGATTAATGTTACCGAAATTGAACACGTTTTGACGAAATTCCGTGCAACGAGATAAAATATCATGGCTAAAATTTCTCAAGTATGATGAATGAACTTTGAAATAATAATTACGCCAGATACTAAATAGAGCTGGTTATAAAACACGTAACGCTAATTGAAACTGGTATTTCAATTTCCTACACTGTAACGTAGTGTGCATCACAGTTTGTCTCTTTGTTAGAGCTCGGTAGTTTCTCTGAGTGAATGAAAAGTTGTTTCCGTGGTTTCTAATTGCACTTTCAACAATTTATTTGGCTACAACATCATGAGGAACTGGTAAAAATAAAGTTCCATTCCAAAAGTCAAACCAAAGTAGACAACCCGGATTGTATTGAGTGGACATCGATCATGTGACCACTGGGTTACGACTCCGACGCTCAACCAGCTTAATTTATGCCGCTTCCACGTGAATGTCGTTAGTTTCCTAGTGATAAATCTATATTTTATAATGAGGACTTTAATCACTCCGCAATGTCCAACATTTAATTGGTGTTTAAAATCCCAAATCCGCTGATTATGTTTCGCTTGTGACTTGTTTCAGAAATGTATCAGGGCGTGTTATGGTATAATTAATCCATCACCGAGGTATAACTGGAAAAAATATGAAATTGTGGACAGGGTGGGGTGGTCGTGGTGTGCGGGTGGTGATGATTTGATTGTATTTTATTACAAGGTGTCCCCCTTTAATTGGTTCTCGTTATCAAGAGGATGATTTCCTTCGGTGTTATTGCCAGGATCGAGTAACATTAATAGAAAGCGTGGAATAAATAGAGATCTGAGCACAGAACAGAATGATTCAAGACCCCGTACATGACATGAAAACGATTTAATCAATTTCACAAACAGCGGTGAGAATAAATTACATTAGGAAGATACATTTCTTTGAAATAAAACATTCACCGAATTTCAAACGCAACTGAATTTATTTAAATAACCAATCTGTTTAAATGTTAGAATCAGTGCATCATACAAACGAGTGAACGAATAAATCATTGCCTTGTACACTTTCATAATCTGTTCCTTTCCGGTTCACTACAATTTTACGGCGGTTGTTCTTCTCTGTGTTTTTTATTTTTCTCTTTTTCCTTCTCCAAAACTCTGTTTTATCTCGCCTCCTTTCTTCCCTCCAACTTTGTGATGATAGGTGGACGTGTGAGTACGTAGATACATATATCTAAGGTAGGTCTTCAGTAAGGTTCTTGGTAAAGTCTACAGTATATATTCAGTGGGCTATTCCTCTTGTAAAATAAACAGAAAAACGACCTAAGTCTTCTATTTGATATCCAACTGGGAATAGATCATTACTCCCTTCTCGTTGTCAGAGATCGTCCCATTGGGATTCAGCAAAACAAAGGTTATCTTAGTCAAGCCAAACATGTCTGACCAAAAACAAACCTAGTTTCATACGATTAATGTACTTTCTAAGTGCTAATTTAACAGCGACTTACATTAACGCTACACAAGACATAACAGTTCCGTTCTCGCTTCAATTACACAAATGAATGAATGAAATTCATCACAAGGCTTACTACGTTAGTTTTCAGCAAATACACACATTCAAGTCTTTAGCTTACATGAAATCTCATTTCATAAAGTGTTAATTTACATACGCACTAAAGTCTTTACTATACTTGAAACCGTCTAAGATCGGTGAATTCACACGAATTGTCTCTATTCATATCAACTAATGTAATGCAGAAAATCTTAAAATTACATAATTTATATACTAACAAAGAACTGATAAAAATAACTTCATGCAAATATAAACAAATAAATTCAAGCAAATAACTTATATTGGTATCAACGAATTCACATGAGATTGACGCAAATATCTTATGCTTTATGCTTTGACCTCTTCTGCCGATTAAATTGTGTCTGTCGACCTTTCAAACATCTGGTCCCTCGGACTTAAATGATTTACGAGAGAGAATTCCTACCAAATTCCTCTCCGGAGTACGTTCATTTCGCTCTTGGGGTTTACGTGTGGAAAACATGCCCTTATTTAGCGTAACCAATCAGAATTAAACATATCTAACGACATTTATAACTAGCCGTCAAAAGTTGCGGTCAGCCTGACTTTTAGATTGCCCAACAACTGTTCCATAGAATATCCATCTTTAACATTTTCGACATGTTCGATATAAAATCGAACTTAACCTTCCTGCTAGTCGTTTCTGAACCGGTTAAATAAATGAAGGCTTACTTAAGAACCACTGCCTCCTCAGACACATACCTTTGAAATCATTGCAGCATAGCGATTTGACAAGCCCATGTTCCCATAATTATAACTAATTGTTCTCCGGCCCAAACTAATGTTTTCTTTATATCTCGACAGACATTTGCACCATCATATGCACGGTATTTGATATTCTAGTATACTTGTATGCATGTACAATGTACCAATTATTGTCATCCAAGTAATTATAGAATATGCCAGAGAAAACATTTTATGTGTGGCAAAACTGAGAGAATACTAAAGTTGTCTGGTGTAATATATAGATCAGAAAGAAAACGAATCTACGTTCAGCATCCAATAATATCCACGCCTTCTCTCAGCAAACGAGAAATCAATGCCGTTGGATAACTTGATATAAATTAACATATCGACGTGTGTCATTCGAACTCTAACGCGTGCCGGTACCTGTAGACCACCGATCAATACTAGCTCAGGCAAAGGTATGAACATCACGTGATTGCCAGCCACACTGCCAGGATGAAGGATTTGCAGGCCTAATGCCCGTCACTTGTTGGACTGGCACTGTATACTTATATAAATTTAACCAATTTTCAGTATGCACTATAAATTAACACTTCTTCGCACTAGATAAATGACAGGATACCATCGTGATTTGATTTAATATGCAGGCGATGTTTTTGTTTGCACTGGCGATAGGTCATTTGTAACTACTATGGTAGTCATAAACTTACATGAGTGATACACACAATGATGTTACGTCTCCTTTGACGAATTTTGTCGTTTTTCTTTTCACATATATATTCAAGCCATTTCAATACAAGATTATTCTTTAAAATGTGTTTTGACTATCGAAAGTATTACATGGTTTTAAATCAGTGCTATCAGAGTTGCGATACATGTGTGACTCTTGAGGGAGAAATACAGCAAAACCGTCTCATATTAACTCTGTCTACATGTCATACCTAAAATGTTGGTTTGCATAAGCTTCACTTCATATAAAGAAGCCAAGGAAGTAATTTTCCCAAACAGATAAAAAGCATACATTTGTACTTCAAATATCATTATTCATTGAAGACAAGAACGTTTACCCCGGTAAAGTGACATCAGACGTAACAACTGCAAGTCTCTGCGTATAAAAGGAAGAAAAATGGATGTATGCAGTTGTTAATTTCACAGTATTTCGACCACGAACCGACTGCACTATCATTGTATTGTATATCCGATAGCAAATGTCCGCTATATATAACCCGCAAGGGTGATGAATTGCAATGTTTTGTTCATAAAAGAGAAAGCTTACACCAACCCGTATTACAAACCCACATTGTAACTACCATAATGGTGTTTTTTTCACCATTGAATAATACCCGTTATCATGTCGGTACATCACAAAATGATATTTTCACATAGTGTTATCAATGTTGTCCCTAGGCCCAATCATCTCTATTTAAATTGTTTACCTGATGTGACGGAAGAAAAGTTGAAACTGAATGATCTTGGTCAGGTACCCCAGCTCTCTATCCTACACTGGCTATCCATTCGAACCAGAATCAACCTCAAAATTTGTTCTATATGCTACGTTTCACTGACGGACTCCAGTCTAACATACCTATCCGACATCATCCATATGTACACACCACCAACATACTTTCTCTTCACCAAGACTTAATGATGTTTTCTACCTTAAATATTTTCAACAGGTTTATATTTTTTCTAGTTTCATGGCGTTTATTTCTTGTAATCATATCATTATATATGTTTGTATGTTATAGGTGTTGTCTAATTATGTAAAGCGCTTAGAGCTTCTAAAGATTAGGCGCTAAACAAAGTTCTCATTATTATTATCATTATTATTATTATTATTATTATTATTATTATTATTATTATTATTATTATTATTATTATTATTATTATTTCTGTAAGGGATAAGATCTCTCATCCAGGTAATTTTAATTCTTAGGCTTCAATTATAATATATATATATATATATATATATATATATATATATATATATATATATATATATATATATATATATATATATATATATATATATATATATATATATCATGTTGAATGAATTCAAAATCACAAAGCATTATGAATTTGTCACGCAGCTATTATCTTGCGACCGTTATAATATGGGCATACATAGTTCTACATATAGTGGATCTGAAAGATTGTCTGATCAAAAAGATGATAATCTCTTCTCATGTAAGAATACGTTCATGAATTAAGTAAATAGCTCGTGTTTGAAGAACAAATAAATATGTGAACATTTGACAAATACTATCTACATGAAACAGATGAAAAGCTAAATTGAGGCAGTGTATTTAAAAATGGGATATAAAATGTTTGTAAAAATGAATACAAGTGCAAAATACAATTTTGTTAACTTTATATTCGCCAATAAGATATCGGAAATTGTAACTTATCAACATCATAAAAGCCAGGATTTCATTAAAGCTGATAACTCAGTTTTTTATTATTCATAATCATATAGGACGGCACATAAAGCATGAAGACATATACCAAATCAACAAGGACTACAATTAAATAATGAGGACACATACCAAATCAACAAAGACTACAACAAAAGAATGAGGACACATGATAAATCAACAGATTACAAACAAAGAATGGGGACCCATACCAAATCAACAAAGACTACAAATAAAAAAATCAGGACCACACCAAATCAACACAGACTGCAAAGAAAGAATGAGGACACAGACTAAATCAACACAGACTACAAAAAAAGAACGAGGACCCATACCAACTATGTGCCCTTAATATACCTCGCAATTTAAATCTACAGATCAAAACTTGTAAACTCAGAGTGTTTGAATGTTTAGAAATTAAACCATTTTCTACGACGACAGGAATAAAGACCACAGCTTTTGATAAGATAGATGATAATGAGTATGAGCTTGGGCATATATACTCTTTCGTCATCATCACAACTCAGTATGTAATTTTGCAATATTAGAGTTGCATACATATTCGTTATATTTTGGATCGGATTTACTCAGTAGAACCAATGGTTTTAATGAGACTTGCACAGACAACTGATGGTTTTAATCAGAATTATTAGGTAGAACCAATGATTTTAATTAGACATAGTAGAACCAATGGGTTTAAGCGTTAATATTAATGATGTCAATATTCATTACATGCTCATTTTAGGAAACAAGCAACAGTGGTCACATTTGCATATCTAATACAGGAAGAAAAAATCCAGTTGTCATAGTTACAGATCACAAATAACACAAACAACACTAACATTTTCGAAAAACATGACACGTATAAACTTACCAATTATTCCGTGCTGTCCATTAAAAAGATAAACCCATGTCTCCTCGTTTTCCTAGAAAGGATAAAAAAAAATGTATTTTCATCAGCTTAGACTGTGCGCCACATTGAATCATTATCTATAGAGTTTAATTCGCTGTTAACTTTAATTCCTCTGCTTAACACGGTGACAAGCGCGAGGCCAAACTTTATGAAAGCGTTTGATTTATAAGTCTGTATAACTGACAGTTGTCAAATGTCACAAAGCCTCATATGTCTTAATGTATTAGGTACCACTGCTCATAAACCCCCTTTCTTCTATCTGTTTCTGTGAAAAATGAGAGTTTATAAAATGTATATTCAATGCTCTATGGAAAACCTTAGTAAGTGTACATGCACCTTGAAGATTCAAGGTGTTCTACATCTTGTAGTAGATGGACTCATGACACAGAACACGTGTTTGTTAAAAACTGACATGTGACTAAACTACAAGCACATATCGCTTTATATTATATACAAGTGTCAGACTGACCCAGTAAGAACTTGTATAACTGTCAGAGTAATTATATAAAAGTTTATATGCAACTCACTTCATTCATGTCATAGTCAAAAACGATGATTGTGTGACGCATATAGGAAAAGTGTAATACATTACATGTTAGAAAGAAGACGTACAAGTGTTATCATTTTCTGGTATCGATGCATGTTCACGACTCTTAGATAATATTCTCATCAATTATTAAAATTGAAGTAGACAATATTGACTTTAATGTACAATGAACAAAACAATCTTTTAAAGAACTAGAGGTAGCATACACAGGAGTACTTGAATCAAGAAAAAAACAACAATAAAAATATGATCCAAGGAGAATATGGTTTTGTTTCACTTTAATATATTTTGTCTGATACCATTTCCTGAGGCTTTTATCTACCGGAAACATAAAACTTGCTGCTAAATAACTAGTTTCATAACGTGTTGATATTTGTGGAAAAGCTAATTCTTCTTTTTTATTTTATGTATTTATTGAACAGGTCACCCGATGATAATATTGATTTTTTTTAAAGTCCTTGAAACAATACTACTGTTTCAGTCATATATTTTAAAATAGAGTAATCAAACAGAGCAGTTAAAAGAAAATAAATAGAAATAGATGGAAATAAAAATGGAAATAACTGAACTGACGATTTTACAGTGAAGGAAGATGAGATAATTATTTAAAATAACGTATCGAAATTTCTTCTGTTGAGCTGCATAGCATTATATGTTTTACTTGTATTTCAATCCTTGTAAGAGATGAAGTTATTTAGATTAGACCTGAAAATCATAACACCTGTATATTTAATAAAACACCTCTAACATTACTGATGACATCAGAACCACCCAACTAAATTGTCTTTTATTACCAATAAACTTTCTTGTAGTTATTGTAAGGAACTGGAATCTGTTAAAGAGGCAAGGGTGTTAGTTAGCATTGTCTGGTACCCAATGTTCACCCTGTTGCTTTCTAATGGGGTAATCGTCTGACTCTTGCACGTGTGCCATATGGAGTTCACATTTGCGATTACAGGAGACAGGTGACATACTTTTGATTTTTGTTTGCGAAGATATTAAATTTTCTGCTTGTTGCTCTTTTATTATAAAGGGAAGAATGTACTTATTCAAATATTGAAAAGTTATGTTAATTATATTTCTCTTAGCTTTCCTTTATTTTGCTAAAGATAGGAAAATACACTTATTCAAATATTGAAGAAAAAAATTGCGTTAATTATATTCCAATAGAATAATACAAAGTTGATTAGACCGACATTCTGCAAAGTTTTAAATTCAAATTGTCACGAAAATCGTTACTCTGAGCTTACCGTGAAGTATTATTTCAAAGAAGTGTTATTCTAACGTTTGTATTAAAGAGATAAATTTAATGCATGTTAGATACGATAATAATCATAGGCAAAACGGTAAACGTCATCATTATGGTGAATAAAGCTAATTGGTTTTCGAAAACTGACAGAAAAACTTAAACTCACTTATTATGCTACATTCAATTTTCAGTCACTACATTAGTTGGTTGTTGAGCTAATTCGTTTGAACTTAGTATATCTTATTCCAACAATACGTGAAATGATTTTGCCAGCCTGTGGTAGAGCTTTTGGCATGCTAATCTTATTCATGTCCATTTTGAAAGTTCTAAAAATTAAACCCTCGTTAGACTTAATTGTTAGTATCAGTTCGCGGTTTCTTTCTATTCTGTAAATACAGCTCAAGTTGTTAAATGGGATTTACTTGGACAACATGTATCAATCAATCAATCGATAATCAACCAATCAATAAACCAATCAATCAATCACTCATCTAATCAATCAATCATCAAATCAATAAATAAATCAATTTTGCTCTGAGACGGAAAAAGGATTAACGTATCATACTATGCCAGTCTAATGTCATGCACGACCCATCGACCAACACTATTACTGGCGATTTACTTGGTGCAATGGAAGTTAGTCGGACAGTCGTGTCTAATGTCCGTCACATGGCCGAGTGACACACACACACACACACACAAACACACACACACACACACACACACACACATATATATATATATATATATATATATATATATATATATATATATATATATATATATATATATATATATATATATATAATATGCATATTTTAATCGTTTTAACTTTTGTCAACCAGGTTTTAATTAAATATTAAGACTAAATCACCAGAAGCAAATGTCAACGTAAACTACTCTGATGTTAAATGGTGTATGCTAATGATAGGGCGTGGTTATATCCCCAATGCGCGTTTGGACTTCTGACCCAGCAGATAAATCGAGGACGCCCAGTCTAATATCCAGCATACATATATCATTGACACAATCAGTTTCCTTTCGAAAACTCTCCAGACAAGCCTCATACGTACATTGTTATACTTTCAGGAAACTGGATTAAAAAGAATATCGAAGTTATAAAGATCTGATATATTTAGGTGCGTAACCCTACAGTCAACATATTGCCTTGTCATCCGATTTCTACTTGGTTGGGAAAGGTACTCTCTGGTCTTCCGATTACCAACAAATTCATCCCATATTGATCATCGAACTGGCGAGCAGTT
Organism: Unio pictorum; assembly: GCA_030141615.1. Classification (NCBI taxonomy): domain Eukaryota; kingdom Metazoa; phylum Mollusca; class Bivalvia; order Unionida; family Unionidae; genus Unio; species Unio pictorum. The sequence continues at coordinate 3,537,879 of JARLTB010000203.1, read as the reverse complement.
CATTTTAATTTCTGCAACGGATTGTTCAATGACAAATGCAATCTGCATCTGATAGTTCAACAACATCAAAAATGGTTGCAGTAGTTGTGATGGTACCAATGTTAATGTGTCACCATTCCTTATCGTAACAGCAGGGTCAAATAGACAGTCTTTATTTCTCAGTATCACGTACTCTACTTTACCCTTAATCTTTAGTTCGAACGAAATGTTTTGCATTTAGTCTGTACAGTTCATGCTAACATTAACGTTAAATACTATCCTATGAAAATTGACACCGAAACGGTGATTCATAAAACATCTGTTAACAAGTAAGTGCAGAGAATATGGCGGCTCATTGCATTTTAACAGTATCTTAGATAGAAACAACTTCTGGTCTAACAGACGATCATAACGAGACTAAAAATGAAATAAATAACCCAAAATAATGAACAATAAACACAATTAACAAATATTGATTTGAAACTCAAATATATTATTCTGCAAACGTTTTACGTTAAAATGCTACACGTTTTGCATGTCCTTTGGATACAACTGTGTGAGAGATGAAATTGCCTTTTTACTGATGATGAATGGTATTGCAAGAATAATCCTTACCAGTAAGAGACAGGTACACAACTGTTTTCCTTACAAAAGCAACACGATACTTTCCTTCTGTAAAGGTCAATCCAAATAAGTTTGATTTTCTTACAGGAGTGATATTTGCCTGAATTTAAATGAAATACTGTTACAACTGGTGAAAGTTTGAGTTCAGCACCTTTCCGCCACACTCTTGAATAGACGCGAAAACTTGAATACTGCTAATTCCTTATCTCCACTGCAATCACTGTATCAAAGATATGATCTTGCTAGCATAAATTTCCCTATCTGACTGGCCAAACAGCCACTTGCTCTGGGATTTATAAAGAAATACCCAGGGTGCATAATTAATTATCGCTGTCCATCTTCTCTCTGTAATTAAGTGTCAATTTACAATGTAACCTGTCACACAATGATAAACTACATACCTGTTACTTCTCTACCACTTAAACTGTGGAAATACATTTCATTCTAATCTTTAAATACAAGATTTATTTTCGCTCTTTTTCACTCTTCTGCAATATCATTACAACACTTTACTCAACTCAAAATTGACCTCTTTGTCCATTACTTAGTGTTAATTGCCAAGGAGTACTCTCTGAAGATTTCCTTTCTATCTGGTCATACCTGATAAAAGAAGTTAACATGAATTGTCATTGTCCGCTATCGGTATTAAACCTCATTAATTGAAATTGGCAATGGACATTTAAGATAAACACCTAGGTAAAGGTCCAATTTAATCCCGTTTATATTGCTTCTTTAGATTATGTGTCTCTTGGTAGGTATTAAAGCTGACTTGGAATCAATACTAAGCTAGCAACGTCAAGTGCACACAAGTGACCATTGTCCAGTGTGTTACTCAATAATGTCTTTGTGGTGACGAATCCAAGTTTATCTGCTACTTCTCTGTAAAGAACATTTTGACAAGATAAATCGGATTTATGTCAATTAACTTTGGTAAAGAACGCGCCTGGCTTGCTTTTAATGAAATGAAATTGGGACATACTTTTTCACAGAATAATTATATGGTGAATTATCTTTTGGTTAATATATTTTTGGCAAATTCTTGACTTATTTTGAAAGTAGAAAAATATAGCAAAGAGAGAGAGAGAGAGAGAGAGAGAGAGAGAGAGAGAGAGAGAGAGCATTATTGGAGACGGTGCATTATTGGAGACAATCTTGTTAGGCAATGTTATAGCACAAACATCTTATTTCCTTCATGTTTATTGATTTCTAACCAAACGTCATTTGCTATAATGCATTCCCATAATACGCTATTTCCCGGATATCAAAATTAATCATGAATTATTTGTCCCTTGTCCAAGGCGCCACGTGTCGTGCATTTAAAGTAGGACAGTGACCCAATCTGCCAATATTTATGATTATGGCATTGATGTTGATTTTATTAAACACCTTATGAAACTAGAAGACAACCATGCACGAACTGTGGATTAGATATATGTCTATACAACAATATATGCGTGTTCTATATTCATTATGTATGGAGACACAAGTTTCAACAATATGCATTAGTTTATAAACGTTTAATTTAAGGGACTTGCCTCGAAACACATTTTTGTAATTTATATACACAGCTAAAATTTATCAAGTCTAAACACAAAGTCACCGACTCTTCCTTTTTGAATAGTCAACTGTACGTTAAATCATCTGCTATGCTACAGGCATTCTTCACTCCTACCTTTCGATACCTAAACAGACTAAAACTGATTTCAATATGGAAGAGGAACGAACTGCGCCTACGCATATAAAATATTCCTTATCTGTGTATGAAAAGTAAAGTTATCATTCGTTTTAAATTCGAGAATGACATATTTAACCTTAATAGTCTGCATATACAAAGGCAACTCGGTGATGCTGTCAAAAGTAAAAATGTTGAAAATGAGTAAAATATAAAAGCAAGGCCCATCAACGCTGTCTATTGTGAAGGACGCTACACTGTACTTTAAATTTGAATAATTATTAATGTATATCAGCACACTGCAACAATGGAATCTCAGTCATTTTGTCTCCTGTTGAGTTTAATTAGAATGGACTACATGTCGAGTAAAAATATTGATTTGCATTTTAATATACAATCATCTGTCATAAATGGTTATGCTATATTTCGCATATTATCTACGTAGATGTTATTATTACATTCATGAATGGCAGCTGACACTGATAGCACGTTTTAATATAAAATTTGGTTAAATAGTTGACAAGGATGTGAACAGAGATGCATATAGACAGACACTCAACCAGACAGACGGATAGAAGGACGCTGTATTTCTGTCCACTGGACAATGATGATGGGGATGACAAATTATCCGAATTTCATTAACAATCTTGGATGGTAACATATACTATCCAAAGAATTGACTTCTGCTGTCAGTTTTATGTAATTTAGCTACTGAAGGTAGAAGCTGTGTCAAAGGAAAAGCTCAATATGGTTTTAATCCTTTCTACATCAATGAAAACGAAAGAAGACTAAAACTTGATATCCGAATACTAAGGCTTTTTCTCGCTTATATTTAGCACTATGTTCCGAGTCTCATGAAGTTTGGCAAAATTGTATCAGTTTAAAAAGAAAGTATGAGTTACAACCAAGTTCGTATGCGTTTTTCATCATATTTATTCCTAACAATACAACAAGTGTATTTTGTGAAACCGAACGTTTTTTTTGAGACCTCAACCTGAAGTTGGATTTGTACTCTGTGATTATTTCCACCAGGACCAGTCGGGTATACATGATGTAATTCATGACAAATAGCCCAGAAAAGGAAAATAATACAGTAACCGAGCAGACAAGAAGAAGAAAAAAAATAGAGAACATAAATCTCACCCTCCTTACTCGTACGAATTCATCCAACATTGCTTGCGTGCTCACATTACGATCAAGTGCTTGTTTCCAAATTGTATCGTGCTAAATATTTGCCAATCTAAGCCAGAAAACAATTTGTATAGTGGCAGACGACGGGTATATTTTTATGGTCATGACTTTGAATGGATTCATGATAACCAAAACATATTAGGTGATATATATCGGTATCTTCCAGAGTTTGGTTTGCCTTGATTTATTTCAAGAGTTGTATTAAGCCTGTTTTAAATGGAATGGGTTAACTCAGACATTAACGGCATGTTTATAAATGACACGTAAGAGATCTGCGCGATATGTACAAATTAGCTTTTAAAAATAAAACCAATCCCCCTTGGTCCGATTCTACAATTTTTTTACATGTCGACAAATAAAGTAGAAATAATAACCTCCAGTTAATTTTTTAAAAGTATTCAACAAATTAAATGAAGGCGACTGTATTCCATCAGATCCATTATTAAAATGACTACAAAGCTTTCTACATTTTCTACAACTTATGTATGCAAACGGAATGCAATAGCTCCAATTAAACACAGCTTTAGTTTCTCTATATATTTATCTATTTATTGTACAACAATAAAAAAAATCTCTCGCAAAGCTTTAACAGACAATTAGGACATAAAATAACCTGTTGCTGAACCGTTATATGTTACGAATCCAACACAAGAGGAGGGTGTCATAAAGTGACTTATCAACGATCAGTTATTTTTGGACAATCAGTTATTTTGTGACAATGTAAAACGAGAATTGAGATGGTGTTCCTTTTCATCCATAATATGAACCTATGTGACGCACTGTGATAATAATAGTACAATAAATATATACTTATTTTTGCTAAAAATGGCCGAAAACACGAATAAAGTAGAATACTGATACAATTATTATTATTGCTATTATTATTATTATTATTGTTGTTTTTGTTGTTGTTATTGCATACTCGCTATCCATGTCTTCACATCAGCAAAACCCATTTTCAGTATAAAATCCGATGTAAACGTGAGAAATAGAAGATTAAATGAAGCCAGAGTGATGTGTCTAATGTAAACACTTTTTAAGTGCAGTACAAAATATAATTGGCAAGATAAACCAATAATACTGGTCTGATGTATAAACAGTTTAGACATACACATAGCAAAGTTGATAATATATTTATCTTTTCCTTATTTTGACTTTTTAGCCAGAAACAATTTTAAATGAGCAATGAAACCTATTTCAATTATTTCACAGCCATCATAAATATCAACAGTGAACAATGACAATAAAAATCATAATTATGCAAATTTCTGCACGAATGGTTTTGCTGTCTGGTTTTTAAAGCATCACGATTTACATTTATAAACTGCATGAAAAAAACCCCAAAGAAAACAAAACATTTTTACAGGTGAACAGGGGGAATGATACACATCTCATGTTATTCTATCTGACAGATAACGAGCTACTCTGGAAAAGTACGTTTTTAAAGCGACACTGTCATTCATTCACATGTAATGAAACCAAAAAATGGTTCCCATCGTTTAACAAAATTATAATTTGTATCTCTCTCACAAAATAAAAACTTTGAATGTACCGCTAAACCCCAATTGTTGTACGTTTGGTTCCTCGTAATTACAACCTGAAATATTCTCTTTTATTACTATTAAGTCTCAACTATCGGTGCTTGAGTCAAGCCATTTTTAAGTCACCTTGTGAATACGAATAATTTATCGTCTACTGTTTTAAATATATATATATATATATATATATATATATATATATATATATATATATATATATATATCGTCATCACACGGTGAAACCTATCAAGGAAAGACCATCAAAAGTACAGCAACATTGCTTTTATTCGACAATGAAAGTAAAATGAACAAAGGGGGTTCACAAATGAAATGATTCCACAAGAACATGTATCTTTTTTAACATACAAAGATGTCTGCTCAGAAAAGCCTTACTACACTAGTATCTGGTAGAAACTTGTAAAGACATATTACATAAAATGAACAAGTCATAAACAGTGCGAGATAGCAAAAGTATCAGCACATACAAATCTTCTCATCATAGTATGTTGCTTTTATTTTCCTTATTATAATGTCGTGCTTATTAGACCTAATATCTAATGGGGTTTTTCTTTGTTACAATATTGTTTAATCCTAAGACGACAGTGCTGCATAATTTTTAGTTTTATTGTAATGATTTATTGTAATGAAATGCTTATATTTTTGAGAATACCTTGAATTCACGCTAGATTAAATTGCCCAAAATATTCTTTGTTTTGTTTCATTTTCAAAGATTGTGTTCTAATTCTTTTAATTTTATTACTCATATTCCTCTTTACGGGATCATGGCAAAGAGCTAATTTGAAAATTTCTGAACCCCTACCATACTGATCTGAAAAAGCTGCTTTCCTTATAAACAGAAAGGAGTTTTAAAAACTAAACATTCCAAATTTTTTGCGATCAAGGGTAGGATGAAAAAGTTGAATTTTACCAAATTTGTATAGCACTGAAAAATATGATACTGAACGGAAACATTTGGTCCAACATCATTTCAAGATACGTCTTTGAGGCAAAAACATAACAAAACCAACCTCTAGCAGTCGAAATAAAAGCCAGACGAGAAGCTCTCTACAACGTTTACATAGTCGCCGAATCAAGAACTTCGCCTGCCGAAAAGGAGTGTGTGTGTGTGTGTGTGTGTGTGTGTGTGTGTGTGTTCGAGTAACAAATATTATCCCAAACTTTCTTTTAATTCTCAGGGCATTCTGCTTTCACAAAGTGGCACACACCCAGGCCAATCGGATTCAAAATATGAGCTTAAATCATTTAAATGAACGTTGTCTAATAATACTATTTTATCCATATTCGCCATATACTGAAAGTCGTATGGAATCATAACAAGTATACGTCTAATAGTACTATTTCATCCATAACAGTAATATAGTACAATTCGTATGGAAGCATATCAAGTATACGTCTAATAGTACTATTTAATCCATAACAGTAATATAGTACAATTCGTATGGAAGCATATCAAGTATACGTCTAATAGTACTATTTAATCCATAACAGTAATATAGTACAATTCGTATGGAAGCATATCAAGTATACGTCTAATAGTACTATTTAATCCATTATAGTAATATAGTACAAGTCGTATGGAAGCATAACACTACTATTCCAAGACTTGTCAAGATCTGAATTGAAAATGAGTACAATTAGAAGCGAAGACAGACTGCAAAACGAACTGTCTCTTTGGCAACTGTTATTGTGAAAGTATATTCATCACGACCATCTTCTAACATCCCTTCTTTGTAATCGTCGCCATTATATTCCAATGGCATTTAACAAAATGCCACGGTAATAGCTAGTTGGGGGAAAAAGACAATTTTTAAAAAAATACAAAGCATTCCAACATTTGCTCTGCATTGTTGTATAAAGATGACATTTCCTCCATGGGTGCGAATGAGAAAGTAACTGGGGCGATCGATTTTGTTTTCGTTTGCATAAGGGTCCATATTTGATGTCATGGTCAGTTTTACGTCATCAGTCAAGATAATTTTAACTTTCTGACCTGACATTTGTAGCGGCCTGTCAACAATTACAGGTTAGGATTTTCACCTGCAACAAGTTAGCAAATCTACCACAGTTAAAAAGACATAACAGCTAGCCTAAATACGCTTTTTAAATTTGAGTATTGTGCGGTGTTGCTATCATTTGGCAGGAGAATGAAAAGTGTTAAAGATCTGGGATAGGATAACAGCAGTGATCATTTAGAAGACCCCAGATTACAAAAATATACAAAACTGCTGTCCACTGAAACTTTTCAAAATAATGTAATATTAAAATTTATAGTTGTCCACCATGTGCAAAAACATATCAGAACACTACATTTATTATTAGCACTGTTTGGGTTGATTCGCTTAGCTCTGCTGTCATAGTCAATCGAATAGGCGTTTTTGTGTATATGATCCACGGTTAAAACAATTCAAATCATCTATCGTAAGTAAACATAAGAAAAATTATAAATCCTAGCCAAAAACCAGAACATAATATTTGTCTGTTCATTGAAACTAAATGTCAAAAATGTGTATTGCCCAAATTAAGAACGACTCTGCGCGAAACAGTTCTTACATATTCAGCATCACTATTGTGGAATATCATTTACAATTATGTTAAACATACACCAACACTGTCTATTTTTTAGCAATGCGCTTCGTAAAATTCTGCGTTCTGATTATACTGCAGTAGCCCAAGCAAAATGAGATACCTAACTTGGATGCTCCCACTTCTTTCATATCTACTGAACCTACAAGCATATATTATGAGTGTTTCATTAGGATGTGTTGACGAGCCTTCCCTTTAGGCTTGTAACATTATGAATTGTATCATGACGTAAATCATTGCATCATGATTTAACTATAATGAAATCTTGTTTAAGAAAATGAAAATAATGAAACGATAGAAAAAACAAAGTGACTTATACAAATTCCTAAATTGAGCAAATCTAAATTTGATATCTTTAGCAAAATGAATGTTGATGCACGGGGCGGTTCAAATATTTTGTACCTGATTATACAGTATGTACTCGCTTATAAGAACGCCAACTGCAAACAGCACAGACACAAATTAGCCGTTGCATTTTGTGCTGGTAATGTTATGTCTATTCAAATTATCAACACAATCAGTTAAAAAAACAAACAAACATCATATAACCTGATTTGTCAGTTCATACTGCGACATTAGGTCAGAATCTGTGTTGTTTGCAGTGAGTATTACAGAAATTTGCGTTAATATTTCCTAAATACACGTTTTGTACTACACATTAAACATGTTAATATGACTGTTTATTTTTTTATATGTATCGAACAAAAATTGATATATGCTGATGACGGAATTTCCTGAAGAAAACCGAAAATTGTATTTTTTCCTAATTACCATAACAATCAGCATTACAACAAAATTAACATTCATATTTCCTCCCAATGTTATTTGTATTTTATAACTGTAATGTAAATTCACACAGTTAATGTGATGTATCGTTGGAGAAATAAATCAGCCTTCAGAAGTGTTTTATAAACTATGAAAGTGCATCTTAAATTTATCAAACTGAGGTAGAACCAAGGCTAAAGTTTGTTAAGTCGTTTCATATATACAAATATATTTTAAAGGAAACCGGAGTAAAGAAAAGTGTATCGTTGGATGGCTGATTGTAACCTTTGGTTTTGGAGTAGAATTTATCTTTAATCTAATTCACATTGAAATTATTGGATCACTGTCTTCCTAACACGCCTTTCAACAAAAGAACTTAGATTGATTTTAAAATAATTATAACTTCTTTGCAACTCAAACCATAAATTCAAATAAAATACATAACACGTGTACCAGTCAATGATATGACACAGCAGCATGAATATCTTTTTAATATTTACATAGAGATCTATTCCCCTGAAGTGGTTGGTAGTAAATAAAAGATTTAATTGATTTTAAATATTACAATCTATTTCAATATTTGCAAGTTAAATATAATTCATTCCTCTTTGTGTATTCGGCATAACATAATGCACTGCTTTTTCATAATCTTGATTACACATTTATAACGAGTATAAAGCGCAATTCAAGAATTTTATATCGTTTTTAGATGCGTACTTTTGAGTAAGAATAATCTGTTTCTAACACCTTCAGTGCCAAAATGCTATCAGAACCAGTTTATCACAAAGTATAATTAAACAATAACAACGTTCAAAATATTCAACAATTCCACTTGTTGCTGGTGATTTGGTTAAACGCTCTACACCCCCCTTCAATTTCGGATTCCTTTGTACGTCGTTTTAAAACAAAAATGTAAACTTATGAATCTTGTTGTGTCCAGTTTGAAAACGTTTTGCAAAGTTCCATGTTACTAACAATGCATGACAGGTAATCCACAGGAAATATAATCCGTTCTCCATAGTCGCAAACACGTAGTTATGACAATATCCCAATGATAATGCCTTCTTCTGTATACTTTTATGTGTTACAGGAAATACTGTCTATACATTCATTAGTGTTATCAATAATTCGTCATCTAACAAAAATCTGTTTAGAGAATGATATACCAAATATAATCATTTTAACATAAATCGAGCTATTTTAGAACCTGCGAATCAATTATAAAATGCAAATATCCGTATTTCACTGAAAAAATTATGAATAACATTATTATTTAGACTAAAGTTAAGTTTAGAACGACATTATTGCCATAATATAAAAAAACATAAGTTTTAAAAACGTTGAAAGTAAAGTTACTCGAAATAAGTTTAAAAACTTGAATATTTGTTTTCTTCACGTATACGCATATTTACAGAATGAACCATTGCAAAATAATCTGTTACATGCACAGCACCTACAAAAATGAATGTTAAACGCATAGACCGTAACAATATTTTTGCTACAATTATAGACTCTAAAACTAATGATTTCTAAAAGCATTGATCTTAACATATTTAATGCTAGAAATATAGACCCTAAAATAACGAATACATGCAAGCATATATCTTAAAATATTGAAAGACAGAAGCATATACCCTAAAATAACGACTGCTAGAAGCATTGATCCTAACATAAAGAATTCTAGAATTATAGAATATAAAATAACGACTGTTAGAACCATTGATAATACGATAATAAATGTTAGAATTATAGACCCTACAATAATGAATGCTATAAGTATGGACCCTAACATAACGACTGCTGGAAGCATTGGTCCTAAAATAATAAATGCAAGAATTGTAGACCCTAAAATAATGAATGCTGCAAACATTTACCCTAAAAAAAACTAATGTTAGAAGCATTGACCCTAAAAAAATGAATGTTACAAGCATAGACCCCAAAAATAATGAATGCTTTAAGCATTCACTCTAAAATAATAAATGCTTCAAGCACTGAACCTAACATAACGACTGCTATAAGCATTGACTCTAAAATAATAAATGCTACAAGCATTGAACCTAAAATAACGACTGCTAGAAGCATATATACTAAAATAATAAATGTTACAAGCATAGACCTAAAAAAATAACGACTGCTAGAAGCATTCACACTAAAATAATAAATGCTACAAGCACTGAACCTAAAATAACGACTGCTAGAAGCATATATACTAAAATAATAAATGTTACAAGCATAGACCTACAAAAAATAACGACTGCTAGAAGCATTCACCCTGAAATAATAAATGCTACAAGCATTGAACCTAAAAAAGCTAATGCTTGAAGCATTGATCCTAAAAATAACTAATGCTAAAATTATAGACCATAACAAACGAATAGGTCAAGCAATGGCCCTAAAATAACGACTGCTAGAAGCATATATACTAAACTAATGAATGCTACAAGCATATACCCTAAAGAAAAAGAATGCTAGAGGAATTTACCCTAAATTTATGAATACTAGAAGAATTGACCTTAAGGAAACGAATGCTTAAGCATTGACTCTAAAATAATGATTGCAAGAAGCATTGACCCTTAAATAATGAATACCTCAAGCATATACCCTAAATTAACGAATGCGAAAAAGAATTCACCCTAAAATAGAGAATGTTAGAAGCAAAGACCATTAAATAACGAATGCTCGAGATATAGACCCTCAAATATTAAATGATACAAGCATTGACTATACAATTACGAATTCTAAAAGCATAGACCCTTAAATAACGAATGCTAGAAACATAGACCCTAAAATAACTCATGATGAAACATAGACCCTAAAATAACGAATGTAAGCAGCATATCCCTTAAAAAAACATGCTGCAAGCACTGGCCCTAAAATAACGAATGCTAGAAGCATCGATACTAAAAAAACGTATGCTAGAAGCATCGATACTAAAATAACGTATGCTAGAAGCATCGATACTAAAATAACGTATGCTAGAAGCATCGATAATAAAATAACGAATGCTAGAAGCATTGACCCTAAAATAATGACTGCTTCAAGCATAAACCTTAAAATAACAAATGCTAGATGCATTCACCCTAAAAATGAATGATAGAAGCTAAGACCCTAAACTTACGAATGCTAGAATCATAGACCCTAAAATAACTCTGAAAAAAAGCGTATACTCTAAAATAATAAATCCTACAAGCATTGCCCCTAAAATAATGAATGCTACAAGCATAGACCCTGAAATAACGAATGCTAGAAGCATAGGCCCCCGAAATAACGACTGCTAGAAGCATAGACCCTGAAATAAATACTGCTAGAAGCATAGACCCTGAAATAACGAATGCTAGAAGCGCACGGACCCTGAAATAACGAATGCTACAAGCATAGACCCTAAAATAACGAATGCTACAAGCATTGTCACTGAAATAACGAATGCTAGAAGCATAAACCCTGAAATAACGAATGCTAGAAGCATATACCCTGAAATAACGAATGCTACAAGCATTGTCACTGAAATAACGAATGCTAGAAGCACAGACCCTGAAATAACGAATGCTAGAAGTATATACCCTAAAATAACGACTGCTAGAAGCATAGATCCTGAAATAACGAATGCTAGAAGCGCACAGACCCTGAAATAACGACTGCTAGAAACATAGACCCTGAAATAACGAATGCTAGAAGCATATATCTTAAAATAACGAATGCTACAAGCATAGACTCCGAAATAACGAATGCTACAAGCATATACCCTGAAATAACGAATGCTACAAGCATAGACCTTGAAATAATGAATGCTAGAAGCATAGACCCTCAAATAACGACTGCTAGAAGTACAGACCCTGAAATAACGAATGCTAGAAGCACAGACCCTGAAATAACGAATGCTACAAGCATAGACCCTGAAATAACGAATGCTAGAAGCATAGACCTTGAAATAACGAATGCTAGAAGCATATACCCTGAAATAACGAATGCTACAAGCATTGTCACTGAAATAACGAATGCTAGAAGCATAGACCCTGAAATAACGAATGCTAGAAGCATATACCCTAAAGTAACGAATGCTACAAGCATATATCCTAAAGTAACGAATGCTACAAGCATTGACCCTAAAATAACGAATGCTAGAAGCATAGACCTTAAAATAACGAATGCTGCAAGCATAGACCTTGAAATAACGAATGCTAGAAGCATTGACACTGAAATAACGAATGCTACAAGCATAGATACTGAAATAACGAATGCTACAAGCATAGAACATGCAATAACGAATTATAGAAGCATAGACCCTAAAATAAATAATGTTAGAAGCACAGACTATAAAGAGACGAATGCTCTAAAATAACGATTGCAACATGCATAGATCCTACAATAATCTGCTACACGTATCGACCATTACACAATAAATGTCTCATTCATAAACCTTAAAACATTGAATATTTTATGCATATGCCATATAAAAAGCTACATGCATGGACCCTAAAAAGTATAATATATGCACATCCCCTAAAAAATGAATGCTGCATGCCTTTGACCCTAAAAAATGAATGTTGCATGCCTTTGACCCTAAAAAATGAATGTTGCATGCCTTTGACCCTAAAATAATGGATACTACGTCTTTATGATCGAAGATATATTTCTGAACACAAATTATGAATCCTTGTCTTATTTAATTAACATCTCTATATGTTTTCAATTAATGAATAAGGGCTGAATGCAGGGGCTGACCTTAACGACTGAGTGTAGTGGTTGACCATAACGAATGAGTCAAGGGTCTGACCACAGAGTCAGTAAGACTATTCAAGTAGAATGAATGTAAAACATACAAAACTGTGCTTCAAAAACAATAACACTCAGTTGTTGAGACAAAATTTGATGGGTGACCATTTTATATATATATATATATATATATATATATATATATATATATATATATATATATATATATATATATATATATATATATATATACACGTATGAAAACTATGCGCAACTAAAACCTGACGTGCACCATGTCAAATTGTAGAAATTCTGTTTTAATCAGAACACTTGCAAATCAACAAAAAGAAAAATGTTTAATGTGCCGAGAGTTTCATATTGTATTGTCTACGAGTCTATAACCATTATCTTTTTGGTTTATTATTTAACAGTGAAACATTAGGATATAGCATTTGTAAAAGTTAGCACGCTTATTCCTAATCGTAAAGAAATATATTGAGTTCATTAGACTAACCTCTTCCGTAATCCAGACGATAATTGCATTTACGTAAAGAACGATGATAGTTCACCATCAGCCAAACTCATAAATAACGGTAATCCATTCACACGCAACAACACTCCGCTTCTGTTCTGTTTGACGTTTAGAGCTGTTTTCTTGCCTACTCACGACAAGACGACTGTATAGATGGCACTGTAAGTTAGCATTGTCACGTGGCGCATTAATTGCTATACTCTTTTTATCAAATATGAAAATTATACCTCAGCATTTGAATCAATGGCTCATATTGCATGCATCAATTCAAAATGAAACAAAGGGATTGGGGGTAAACTGGCTACAAATCATTAGTCACACGGACTTAAAGAGGGGATGTAAGTAATATTTGAATTTACCATCGTATATTAATTTCAAATCATTTTAATGCCAAATGTATATAACGCGATCGATCAAAGAATAGTAAATTTGTATGTCAAAACATGCACCTTTGCATTAATCAGTTGATAGATCAGATTATTATAGGAAACAATACATCGAACTTCAATACTGGTCAAGTTTCATGTATGGATCTACTCGAGTAAACATTATCAAATATGAAAAATGGTATTATCAACCTACATATATAAATACGTACGTACCTACGTACACGCGTCCCCCCCCATCCCTCCATACATCGACACACTCTCTCTCTCTCTCTCTCTCTCTCTCTCTCTCTCTCTCTCTCTCTCTCTCTCACATACATACATACATACATACATACATACATACATACATACATACATACATACATACATACATACATACATACATACATACATACATACATACATACATACAGGGGGCCCCGAGCGGCCAAGTGGTCTAAAGCGCTCTCCGTTACGGATCACTGCCATCTCAACTCTGCGTGGGTTCGAGTCTAAGATTCCGCCAATGTGGGTATGTGAGAAAGCTTGCCAGTAGCTTCTCGTGGGTCGGTGGTTCTTTCTGGGGATTTTCCCGGGTTCTTCTTCCTTCATTAGTACGGGCCGCCATGTATAGCCTATCGTGTGCTGAAAAAATGGCGTTAAAAAACCTACAACAACTAGAACAACAGAAACATACATACATACATACATACATACATACATACATACATACATACATACATACATACATACATACATACATACATACCTTACATACATACATACATACATACATACATACATACATACATACATACATACATACATACATACATACATACATACATACATACATACATACATACATACATACATACATGTATATTCACTCTGATGTTTTCAGTCAAATAGTTTCTGTGATGCAATTGGATATTATATGGATACAAATAATATCAAAGCATAGCCAGTTATGTTTTCTTGGAGTGGGTGGGTGGGATACGATCTCAGGCATTGATATATGATTGGTTACTTAATTGCATATATAAATAACATATTTTGCTTCTGAATTGTACATTAATAATAATTAATGAAACATTTACGTTGCGTATATTAAAAGATTCTTTATAATTCGTGACTGAGGACACCGTACATTACTCTCCGACAAGTTAGATCATCACTTTTCACTTCAAATATAGATGTTTTTAGTGAAAGATATACTGACCGTTGATTAAAAAGATATAATTTAAAATTCATTGTCATTGAAGACCTGCACTGCTGTGGGCGGATATTTGCAGGATATCCTTGCTTTTCCAGGACAAGCCATATTTTCTTGCCAAACAAACGACATCCTGAGATACACCCAAAAGGTAACTTTTGGTGTAAAAAGATAAATCCAAGTAATGGAAAGACGAAGAAAAGAGCGGACAGTGGATCTTATATAAAATATGCACACCTCAGTAACACCAGTTAGTTACAGTGGAGTCAAATAATGTTCAATGACTTTATGACAGACCATAAACGCAGTAACTGATTTTAATAACAACACATATACCAACGGAAAATTACTTGTGCTATTATTTTATTTAAGGGTATAGTGTCAATACATTATCCAGACTCAAATCTGACCCACATTCCGAAGTTACATATCCTATAGTTTAGTAGTTGACACTTGTGAAGCTCCGTTTTCAGCGTAAAGTCACAGAAAAAAGTTAATTAAATATACAAATTCAATTTATCAGCTAGGTTATTTTTTAAAGTCAGCGGTATCCAGCAGTAGAGTTGAGGCCAATACATAATTAATAAGTACGAAACTAAATATGATATAAGTTTCTAAGGATAAATATGTTCTTATCGTCTAAAAATTTTTTTATTACATTTAATGATACATGCACACCAATGTGTTTCTAAAACAAAAACTCCAAGAAAATAATGAATTTGAGTTATTTTGCAAAATAAGACCAGCTCAGCAAGCATTTTGAGATCTGAGTGGCCGAGTGGACAAAAGAGTTCACCGCTATGGAAAACTGACTTTTCACCCCTGTCAGCGTGGGTTCGATTCTCAGGCATATCCAATGAGGGCAAGTAAGGAAGCTTGCAAGTAGCTTCCCGTGGGTCGCTAGTACATCGCTGTTTTTTCCTGGTTTTTCCACCACTATTTATGTTGGCCGATATATATATATATATATATATATATATATATATATATATATATATATATATATATATATATATATATATATATATATATATATATATATATATATAACCTATCTTGTGCTGAAAAATGGATTTATTGGATTTATACCCAAAAACAAAAAAAAAATGTTAGTGGGATATTCATTAGTGCCGGCACGAAAAAATAAACCTGACTCATAACTGGCAATATTTTGAGACAAAATACGTCTCGACCTTGATTTAAATTCATTACAGAAATGTCAAAAGACTTGGTCAGTAGAAAGAGTCACAATAAGGCCTTTCATTCCGCCACAATGCAAGGCTATGGACGCATAAAAAATGTTGTGCAAATACTAGCATCTGCGGAAAATACTGTGGACATTTGTCACCATGACAACATTCAGTCAGATCAAATACAGCACCTCACGTGAGACAAGTATTAATTATTCTGTATAAGAGCTCATCGCTATATTGGGTCAAATGAAGGGTAAATTCTTGACTTTGAGATTGAGGGTATTGTCAAGTTGATTTGGTCGTTTCTCAAGTGTCCATAATTTGACAACACACCAAGGACTACTGTTTACAGTTATAACTTTATTCTCTCTTATTTCACTCTAGAATGATGACTAAAGCTTTTCATTCACGTACTTCTCTCAGATGTGTTATTGAAGCCAACAAAACCTAGCCCCTAGAAACGTTTTTAATGTGAACAAATATTTCATTTACCGATAACGTCAATTAACCCAAATGCATTTTATTAATATGTTGCTATCGAGAACGGAAGTAAAAAGATTAATTATTGTGCACTTTTGCAGGAATAAAATTGCTTCAAAATAATGCATGCTCGCATTCTCGACAAAGAAAGAAAAGAACTGCAATAAGATATCCAGTTTATTTCATTAAACCTCAGAGCTGTTTCAATTTTAACTGTACGTTAGAACACAATGTACTTGTTTTGATTCCCTATACAATTCCCTTGTTAAACAATATAACTGGGTGAAAATTTCTTTAAGATTCGATAGCCTTACAACCCCGAAAACCTTGTACACTATACTATACCGACAGTGATATAATGATTACCAGCACAAATTTGGAAAATATGTCACATTTGCTGATTAAGAACTGTAAATTTAAAGAGATCCACATTTATTGTGTGTTTATCACTCGTAATAGTCAATATATCCATCCACGTAGAACAGTCTAACGTATGGAAAATAAATCATTTTCAGATACGAATATCTTACAAAATCCAACAGTTATTTCCAGCACATGTACACAGCCCTTGTTGCACGTGATGCACACATACGCGAATTCCTGGAAGAACCGATAGTATATTAAGATCAGAAGTATATATTATCTTTCCTTTACTGTTATTAATTTACTTTGAAAACTATTCCTATTGACTATGTTTTCAATTTCTTCCAGATGTTCCACAAGCCAATCCGCGCGTGTGTCAAATTAAACGTGAGAACAATACATAAGCAACCCAGTGCACGACTACAAACTAAATCTTTGAAGCCGCAGTGTAATGAAAGGACTGTCGAAAATTGCTCCACGATTGTATGCTAGTTAAGAAATGTAAACAGGTTAGATTACAAAAGCTCAACAGATTAACCAATTATTTAGTTCAGACGACAATGCATTTTGAGGAGGCGGAAAGCCGTGATAAGATAGTATAAAATAACTTACAAAGTGTTGAATTGGAATGAAGCTTGTTCCGCCACGGAGGCAGAGAAATAACCTTTGCCACCTTTGCGTTATTGTTGAATATGAAGTAAATGGTATACTCAGATCACGTGGAATGGCATCCGTTGTATCATAGTGTTAGGTGTTGTGCTCATGTGTTGAAGAGCTGAATTATTTGTGACAATGTGTAATAACGCAAATGGATTACCACATGCTTTCAAAAAAAAATTAAAACCAGAGATGACATGGTATCGAAAGCCATCAGTGCTAATAATGTCGAAGAATAAACGTTTGCATCCCTTGTTCAGTAATCAAAAGATATGTATTTTGCGTTAGAGAGTTAAATTTGTCTTTGGTTATCACAACCAGTTAAAACAAACACGCACGAAAATAACTCCTTTATGACATTAAGGATTAAAAAGAATCCAAGGCCGCACCTCTTGTTTATGGTTTTTAAAATATGAGCATGTATTTGGAATAAAGAAATGTAACGCAACGAAGAAGAGAATAATATATAACTGCCACGTCCCCCTCTAAGTAAGAGGGGTAGTTAATTGGATTTAGCAACGTTATCTAGGGAATGATCTCCCTCGATGTTTTGACCCGGTGTGAGTGAAACTATAGAATATCAACAGTTAACTGGGTAAGATCATTGGAAAGAAATAATGTTACACAAGCCCCCTAAGCAAGAAAAATAACACATTTAATCAAATAAATTAATAGTGATAATTTCAATTCAACTTAGGCTATATCAACAGGATTTAATAGCAGTGTCCAATTTGGATATATTTCATGATCATAACGAGTGGTGAAAAGAGCACAATGTCCACGACTGATTGCATCACCTTTATCTTGATCGTGTTCCAACGTTTCCTATTTCCTTGAAACTTTCTATTCCGACTGCCAAATCCATCTCGGACTTCACTCGTGACTTCTAAATTTCTTCCGGACTTCGCTCGTCCCGTATTTTTCCCATGACTTCCTTCTTCGGACTGTAGAAGGGGCCCCGAGTGGTCTTAAGCGTTGTCCGTTGCTGATCACTGCCGTCTTACCTCTGTCTGCGTGGGTTCGAGTCTAAGATTCGGCTAATGTAGTAATGTGAGAATGCTTGCCAGTAGCTTCTCGTGGGTCGATGGTTCTTTCCGAGGTGTTTCCCAGGTTTTTCCTCCACCAATAATACTGGCCGCCATGTATAGCCCATCGAGTGCTGAAAAATGGCGTTAAATTCTAAAAAAACAAAAAACTTCGGACTGTAGAGTCTCTCTCTCTCTCTCTCTCTCTCTCTCTCTCTCTCTGTTTATCTGTCTGTCTATATCACACACACACACACACACACACACACACACACACACATCACGGCCAAACTAACATAACTTTAAACGTGTCACTGTCTTAAACTCCAAACAGCAAAAATTTGACTTCATGTACTAACTCTTTTATCATCAGGCGAATCCTGGAAACTATCATTGACAGAATTTATATGATCTGTTGATATGTGTTTCACATACAGTATTGTACACCGTTATAAGACAAACGGTATAGATTATTTTAGGAGGGAAAAAAAAACATCGTGATTAAATATAGTAATGATATTTTGTTATGTAGAATTTTTAAATCGCATCACAAATCTCATTGAAAATAACGGATAAAGCAGTTTGTTCCAATGTTGATTGCAATTTAAAAGTCAGCGACAATTGAAAATTGGACGCATCGTTTGCTACCGAGCTAGACAGCATGCTTGCCAAATGGACGCAAAAAGTTTCGTTTAAATGTAGAATTAAACAAAATGAAATACGAAAAAATCTGTAAAGAAAGCACTAAACACAATCACTAAACATAAGAAGATATTCACCAAAGATGATTTCGACATCTTTATCCTTTGATTACCTACAGTAAATGTTATCCATTTCTATGCCGGAACATTCTTTCAATGTGATAGTAGTACCGGGATTTGTTTCGTTATTTCAATGTCCATGTCAAAGGGTATGCTGACAAAACGTGGTAAAAAAAAAATTGAGAAGAAGGACTGTAAATGATAATTATTTCTTTTGACATTTGTACCAAATGGAATGATTTTAATGTTTGGATGGTTTATATATAGTAGTGGTAGCCAGAGTC
This sequence comes from Unio pictorum, assembly GCA_030141615.1. Lineage (NCBI taxonomy): Eukaryota > Metazoa > Mollusca > Bivalvia > Unionida > Unionidae > Unio > Unio pictorum. Next base: position 3,517,914 of record JARLTB010000203.1, on the reverse strand, counting down.
TGTTTTGAAAAGTGAAGTACGAGCTTACAAATTAGGTCAACCTAAAATGGGTGCTTTCTAATATACTGAATACAGATATGAAAATCTGTCGTATATGAAAAATTAATCTTTTGATTGATAAATGTGTAACACCGTTGAACATTGTATCCTTCTCATTTTCCTTCCAATACTTTATTAAGTGTTACACTAACGTTTTCGAGTTCACAGAGGACAAACTCAAACTATGCGTTGGGACATCTATTTTTCGAACTGGACATTACTGCTCAGTCTCTAGCAACATTATGTGGATATTCATTATTTTCTCATATTAGTATGAAACCAATATAACTTGTTTACATTTCTTGTATAGCGGTTATATGTAAAAGAGCCAGTTTTGTTTCCCCTGTACCGGAAATAGTATTGTGTTGCAGCAATCTGCATATATGCGAACTCGTAATCAGTATCCACGTCTCTTGCCATCAGCTTGTCACTCGTGAAAAAGCGATATCAGCGAAAACAGCTATGTGTCAAGAATAGCATTATATAAATCCATTACCGGTTAATATTGTCTCATTTTAGTAAATTCTTATTCTCGTATGAGAGTGAGACTAAATTGGATTTAGGATGCCAGTTGAGTAGGACATAAATGCTAAAAACGCCGAATTGTCTCTTCAGTAGCTTTAAGGAATATGAAGAAATTTATAATGGATGGTCATGTTTATTTCCAGTGATATGTGTATCATGTCAGAATATTTGTTTTCTCAATAATGAAGGAGTAAAATTTCTTCGCCAATCCTATTTAACGGTATTTTGCCCACTCCCAGCAAAAGTAACTGCTGCCACGGCAAACGTTATTATGAAGATACCTTATGGACTATTGCCTCCTAACATCTGATAATATTCTATCATTTGGGAAAATTCGATTTCACATATTAAGTTTAGACCAATCCTAATTGTATATATCGCTTATATTGCATATAAATGTGAAACACAACTAAGTTAATTGTATATATCGCTTATATTGCATATAAATGTGAAACACAACTAAGTTAATTGTATATATCGCTTATATTGCATATAAATGTGAAACACAACTAAGTTAATTGTATATATCGCTTATATTGCATATAAATGTGAAACACAACTAAGTTTGCTTGTCAGTAGTTTGCATAAACTTTGAACATGTTGCATGTGGTCAACATATCCTGCCTGCAAAGCGTATATCAATCAGTATATCATGTATCTAGATCCATCTACAGACAATATACGCTTATCTCGATAAATTGGCATTGGAAAAAACAAATAGCCCCCCCCCCCAAAAAAAAAGAAAACCATTACAAAATTTCAATTATTAAGTTGCGAACTACACACACTGTAAAGATTATGCGAAAACTACTTCAGCGCAGTATGATTCTTGTCGTTATAGCAGAGTGCCACGATGGTGTAAATATCCTATAGAAAATAATATAATCATAATTTAATACAAGCCAAGGAAGCGATCAATATTAGTATTTTGTTCTCAACAAAGAAAGCTGATAGCCACATTGATTGCACACGTACTATATGAATTTCTATAAATGTCATAAGGATGGTTCACGTTTGAAAAAGATCTTTTATCAAACAGGTAAATCTAATAACGACGCCGTCACTGTCTGTTTCCAGATTATCCGTAGGTCCCACTTAGGAAATTAAAACTATATATCTGATGCAAGTACACAAAACTCTGGTATTAATGCTTCCGAACACGTTATCATGATTTCTATTAACAATAGGTGTTACTCGTAATTTTCACAATTATTGCTACGAAATGTGTAGGATTGATTGCAGATAACACCTTGTATCTCATAATAATGAATACTGCATTAGTGAAACTATTACCACCCAAAAATCATGAAAGAATAAATGTTCCTTTTATGACGGGTTGGATATAATGTCCAAAACAACAAGACGATAATCTACTATTTTAAAATTAGGAATTCATGCAATAGGCTTATATTTCATATTCTGAGAGTATATACAGATATGAAGAAGAAGAAAAAACATGATGAATTACATCTACTTTCAAAAGATAAAGAACTAAAGCTGGAGTAATGACAATAGATAAATGAAACCAAAAGAATAATTTTTTCATACCCTTTATACGCCGATAATATGTCAAAAAGTGCAAAGCAATAACATTATAAAGAAATTCTTTTATTAAATCGGTGAGCTTTTATTTAAAATGAAGTAGGACTGCAACCAAGGCAAGAAGTTATAGACAAAATGCAAACGTTTGAAATGCACCTCATATTTTCTAAAGGTATGAACAATTACAGAGATTTGTTATCAGAAGTTGGTTCATTTGTTTATCACAGCAATTATATTGTAATCAAATTCTTTTATTAAATTAAATTTAGGCAAGATGACAGGGACTGGCTTTTATTTTCGCAAGAGTAAAGTATTGTCAGTTATCTTTTAATCGTAATTCAGATTTACCGAGAGGAGCCAAAAAACTGAAATGTTAATAATGCACGGGTTCAAAGTTAATTATTATCTTTTATCACGTTAACATATCCGTATTAACAGACACAATATTTTACAACAACATGAAATGCTTGTACTTACCAAGAATCCAAGCTAGTCTTAAAATAGATCAATACAACCATTCATCGTTTTCATATTAAGGTGGGTGGGGTTTTTTTTTTTTAACTTATTTCGATTTGTACTCTACATTCAGTTTATTTATGGGGTTATAATTGCTGTTGTTGTTTCCGCTTTAACTATATTTTCTCTTTCATTGTAATACAGCGACTGCAGTGAAAATCTCAAATACATTAGAATGGTAAGGCGGACAATCTTGAAACCCGGATTTATGTGAACTTTGAATTTTCAGTATGTATGCAGTTCTGTCAATATTCAACTATCACAGCTTTCGGTACATCTTAAATCTATACGCACTACTGTCCACTGAAAATCCTTTCTTCTCTCAAATTGTTTAAAAAGTAAGAGTGAACAACATAAATGTTACATTCGTTAGGAAGTATTTATACACCATGCAGAATCAATTTGCTCCACATGGTTTGGCAAGAGAAACGTACACTGTTGTAAACATTGACTTCTGCCTGACCTACAAGGCAATAAGTAAGTCTTGATACAATGTTTTGAAAAGCCCTTAAGATCTTGTATAAAACTGTTATAGTTACCCGGTGAGAGATTGTATGAAACTGTTAGACAAATAATAATTAGATTTTCCCACTCACCTACTCGATGTCAAATAGTGCGGTTGGGGTGTAGAGTTGTTAAAAAAAGAGGCGGAACGAAAATTACATCAAATAGATAACAAATAAATGTGCTATAATGTTTCAGGATAAGACTCCTTTTTTAGACTCTTTAGGTTATTTTCTTTTGAATTGACTTTGAAAGCACAGTATTTATAAAACATTAGTTTTTTATGTGGTCTCATGTAAGGAAACGAAATGAGAGAAAATGTATATTTCGTGTTTTCCTATTACATTTTCAGACGAAGTGTGTAATATGGAATATATTTTTTGGGAAAACGGCTGGTCTAAATAAAGATTTATTAATGAAAGGAAGAATCACCATGTGAATAACGTGGTAAGAGAAAAGCATAATGTTTTAATGTTTGTTTTAAGGTGATTATCTCACATAGAAGCAAAATGTATCACTTAATATTGTGTATGCAAACGTAAAAGTCCGAAACATTAATACAATATTATTCGCAGACACGAATATTAATCCCGGAATAATCTGTTTTATTAAAAGTCTGTAATAAACATAGTCTTAGTGACAATATGAGGGTAAAATAAAAATGTAGAGAAGTAAAAAGGAATGATTTTTCGAACAAAGAAATAACATGGAATTATTACTAGGGCAAAGAAATAGTTTAGCAAGAAAAAAAAAATACATCAACTTTCCTCAACATGAGTTGTATAACTTCAAATATTTGACTTTTATTTCCGGCCAGTTCGTAATTTTAATAAATGATAGAAGAAATAGTTGTGCCCTTTGGTTGTTCTGCAAGTATTTCCTATATTGCTCATGAAACTCTTAATTTCTTAGTATATTCTAAAAAAAGCTAAAGAAAAACAGTAGTATATGGGATGATGATTTCCCTGGCATGTGTTCCTCCAAAAACACATGCAGCATTTGTACATTTTGACCGAGCGAGTTATGGTGTCGCCTGGATAATTCATAAATCACACACAATCTTGTCTTAGGTCCCATACATCACAACCATCATCTGAGTTCTCTTTCATTAATAACAAGATAATGGTGTGGTTATTAAAGGGAACTGTGTCTTCATTAAAGAGGAAAGGGATTTATTTAGCATTGTCTGGTCCCCAATCTTTTAGCTCTTTATGCGCACAAATTTGGACATGGGATGGGAACCAGTCACGCCGTGACACCAATCGGATCCTTAATGGGGCATAAACATCTGACCATTGCACATATCTGTCATGCAGTTTCAATGAACCGTTAAAGAAGACCGGTTACTAGATTTAATTTATTTTTCAATGTAGTCAGGTTTCTGCTTTGTTGTTCATAGGGAAAATACGTTTGAATATTAAAATATTGCCGTTAACATCGTCTGTACATTTGTTTGAAATAATAAAGTTTGCTTAAGAATATTTTCTGAAACGTTTTACGTTATCCCCATTATGTATAAAGCAGGTAGCTTTGGGTTAATGTTTCAGTGCAGTCTTCTCCAAACATTTTGAGTTTTCAAGATAAGGATACAAAATACAACAAAATCATTACAACGTTAACACATAGGAGGTAGAGTTTATGTTACCACAAAGAACATTGTATTTCAAAATCGTAACCACACATTAACCTTTGATTGCAACCATTCTTTCACATGGTATGAACTGGTCCAAGCCAGCCTCCACATGGAACAAAGGTCAATCCATTTTTGCTGCCTCTACCTCCTTATTCTTAGTCTCAAAATAATAACGAACTTACTAGCATCCTGTGTTTTCTTGGAGACGTAAACCTTGAATGTCCCGGAAAAACATAAACATCTAAACTCTTAAATGCCAATCACGTGTTTAACATCAAATAGTCAATTAGACAGTCGATAAATAAACAGCGTCACACTTTGTTATAGATTCTTCATAGAGCTTATGATAGTATTTTATTTTTCGTTAGTGCCCTACGAACGTATATCATATCACCCGTGCTTCATATGCCATCTTGAAGTATCAGTCCGTATTCCTATATCGGTGTTTCCTTAGAGAACCACCGATCATAAATAGAACCCAACTAATGGATGACATCCAAGCAAATCAAACATCTTTGTTGCTCCACGCAGACAAACATGCTCCAGCAACCATGTGTACAGCATCCATGTACGTGTTCACAGTAGTGTTAGGGAAGAGCTTCAGGCTGATAAATTAGAACACCATAAGGTTAAGAGGCTATGACTTTCATCTAGTCTTTACATTCCTAAACAAACGCACGAAGCCACTAAGAAGAATGTCAGGAACATACTGCAGCGAAATAAACCTCCTTTAGTACTAAATTCACTGACAGTTCAAAACGCAAAGATATTAATAACATGCTAATGTCAAGGAATATATGTACACACTTCCAAAGACATGCTCTCCAGTCGACGTCTCGAACCTGTTTACAGATTTCTTCCTTCAGAACGTGCAAACCATAAGATATCGACGTTACAACACATTTTTAAATCGACTCATAGTCAGCACACAGCTGTGAAACAGAATTTCAACGGCAACGCTTAGCAGCATTCGAGGGTGTCTCTGTGGGTTTCTTAATACACGCCCGACCCACCAATGTCATGGGATTTGTATCTAATTTTGACATCTCTGCTGCTTTTAAACCGGCTGCCGACAACAACAACACTTGACTTGAACGATTTAAGAAACATCCGCTTGGTTTCTAATCTCACACTCATGACAAAAATCCTAGAAAAAAATTGTTCTGTCCCAACTTGTATATCTACTGATATATAGGCCTCGAAGTTTCATTCTATATATATATATATATATATATATATATATATATATATATATATATATATATATATATATATATATATATAACGAAAGTGCTATCCCTCGATTCTATAGAAGAATGCTTGATAATAATAGGTATAATTCATATTTAATGCAAATAATACTATCATACAGGTTTGAGAAATTCTCTACATCTTGTATTTGACAATCTTGATACAGCCTTGCTATAGTTTTAGGTATATTTAGTCTAAAAGACAAACATTTGTTTTGAATCTACTACTTGGTGTTCCACAGTGACTTGTTCTTGGACCCATACTCTTCATTCTATATACTCTATATACTCAGGCCTCTCAAGTTTTATAAATCTTCATACGGTGTCTTACCGATCGAACGCTAATGACTCAGATATACAAATCTAGTCGCCTGTCTAAAATCGATGTTCCTATCCGATGCGCAGAGGTGCATTTCCAATGCCAAGTCATACATTACATGTAACAAGATGCAGATAAAAGATTTTGAAACTAAAGTCATTATCATAGCCTAAAGATTTTCTCATTCCTATTATTTTCCTCAAACAATAAGAATCAGCTACAGTATGTTGTATAAAGCTCACACAATCAATACGAAACATTGGCATCACTCTCGACATTGCTCTCCAATGACACGAACAGTTGACAAACATATGCATGGCCGCATACTTGGAGCTGTGCTGCATCAGTTCCATTCTCAGTTTACATTCTGTTGATGCTACTGTAACAATCGTGTGTTCCTTAGTGTATTCTAAAACTCGACTAATGCATTACTCTTCTATATGACTGCCCTCAAAAACATTTCATAAGCTTCAACAAATTAAAAAACATAGCTGCTGAAATTGTCCTTTGAGTATATGTACCAAAAACAGAGTACTCCTCACATTGTTTTGTAACCTTTACTTAGTACCCGTTCGCTAAAGAATCAAGCACAACATGTTCTATATCGTTGACTACCTCAAGTCCGAAAATACCTATCTGACGTCACCCATGCGTACACATCTTCCAGATACTTATGTTAGTTTCTCATTCTCGCATAATCATTATTCCAACCACCAACTCCAAATCCAACGAACAACGTTCTTTCGCGGACACAGTGCTCATCCACATGAAAGGAAATGCCTCTTTCCCGTAGGCACAATGATGCTGTGATCTCGTTCAAGTGTGCTCTAACAACTCTCCTATTTCGACTGCAAGAAGAGACAATATATAACAATGGTTCCTTGCCCTGAATAATTACCAGCATGATTTCGTTTGTAATTTCGCGATGTTTGTAATATTGTCTATACTTAGAGGTTACTGGATTTGTATGAGAAAATATGGACAAGTTTCTCTAGGTAATACTATAATACTAAATAACGCTAAGAGTACAGTATTACTCTGAGGGAAAAAAAACGACCTTTCAACTCAGAAGTGTACGACGCGCTAGGTCAGTCATTTAAAAAATAACTGTTATTTTGAGTTTCCTAAAATTTAAATTTAAATTTATGGTTATATTGTAATTTATTGTGTATTGAAACAATTTCTCGAGTTAGTCTAGAGTGGATGGAATTTGTTTTTATATGATCCAATTAAATTCTTCTTTTCTGGTTGTGATGGATTGGATTTATTAGCTAGGTCAATTCAATTATATTGAAACCGGCCTTCTTTAGTTGCATGATGTGTTGAATGCATTGTTTGGATTGACTTGTAAAATGGGACGTCTATGATACAAACAGGATATCCATTGGAGTTAAAATACCTTTCTGTGCTATTTTTATACACCATGAAAACATTCTAATAGTCTGAACCATTTGCGCATAGTTATGATATATATATATATATATATATATATATATATATATATATATATATATATATATATATATATATGTTAATAAATTCAGAATGGTATTTTCAGTACTGCGTGTTTAATGTTTGTTGTGGACATTGTCGTTCACGTGGTTAAAAGTTCCTATTGTGACTCAGTGAACTCAACCAAGCCGTCAGTTTTATCACCTCTAATTTAAAAAGGACTAAGCAGTCTGTTTTTGTGAATCCACAGACAAATCTGATAAACCAAAAGCTTTAACGTTTGCTACATGAGCGTACGTAGCTTATTTACAATAAAAGTAGTTCTTAACAGATAATACTAGTTTTAGAGTTATGGGAAAATAGTGCATGATTCTAACAAGGTGTGTGTGTGTGTGTGTGTGTGTGTGTGTGTGTGTGTGTGTCTGTGATTTGGATATCTAACGTAGGTTTAACAATTTTTCAGTCATATATCTACGATGTCTACAGTACTGATAAATAGCACTGGGGCATCATACCGCAGACATGTAGCTTGATGTCCAACTCAGTCAAATTATCCTGACACCAGACATGCCAATCATAACTCTAACCTCTTAATGCTGATCGTCAAGCGAGGAAGCTGTTAGTACCATTGTTTTAATAAGTCTTTGGTATGACTCGGCCGGGGATCGAATCCAAGACCTAACGCAGCCGAGGCCGATGCTCTAACCACAAGAGTGTGTGTGTGTGTGTGTGTGTGTGTGTGTGTGTGTGTGTGTGTGTGTGTGTGTGTGTTTGTGTGTGTGTGTGTTTGCGTTTTCTTGATTTTCGTTTTAATTACTTTTGTAGATCTATATTGTTGCAACAATGTCGATAGGCTAAAATGTAATAGAAAAGTCTTTAGATTATTTATGTAGATGACATAAACCATTATGTTCACTTAGACTCGCCCCAATGGTTTTCTTTTGTACATGTTAATTATATTTTGTCACTAGACAGAAATGTGCATGATCTTAATTGAATAACTCATCCAAATTACCGAACGGAGCGGGGCGAGTTGTCTAACGAGCTTGCCTTTACCAATCATTGCCATTTCACCTGCCTGCGTAAGTTCAAGTCTCAGGCTCTGCCAATATGGTTATGTGAGAATCCTGCTAGCAGCGTCCCATTGGTAAGTGTTTCTTCAATGAGTTTTCCCTGGTTCTTCTTCAACCAATTATTTTTAAGGCTATCTATAGCCTATAGTGTCCTGAAAAATGGCGTTAAGACTAAAACATCAATAACCAAATACAAAAAGATATAAATTGATATAAATGAATCATGCCTTTCTGTTTCACACTCAAATATATACAGAAAACGTGAATATAACTAATTCCTTGTAGTGTCCGCATCAAACAACCGATGGTAGTGATAACATAAATTATTTGACTAATCTCTCGCTATATTATGAAATACCCATGATGCATCATTAATTATGGCTGTCCCTTTCCCGCCATTAATTAGGTTTTTTTCCTTCCTGGCTTAAAATGACATATTACATATCAATTGCTCTTCTAATATTTAAAAATGAGAAAACGAGTCTGACTCTGGTTCTGTTTTAAATCCAGCTCCTATTTGCCACTCATTTGTATCTCTTCTAATAAAGTTACACATTTTTGTTACGCAACTCAGACTTTCATCTTTGTTCATTATCCAAGATAATTATTTTAAGATTTCTTTCTACACGGAGAATGTCGTTAAAGATAGACGAAATTACAAGAACTTGTACTGTCCACTATTTACCCTTAAATACTTAGATTGAGAGGTGCAATGAGCTTTTGAGAAAAGCACCTGAGTACCACTCCCAATAAAAACCAGTCTAAATTGATAAATGTATATTCTGTCCTTTGTCGGTAACCGAAAGACCTGGATAAATAATAAACCGGGAACTTCAAGTGTCCACAGGTGACCATTGTCCGGTGTGTTACTCAATACTCTATTGTGGGGAATTGATGTTTATATACTACTTTTTTTTCTGACAACAGCCCTTTGAAATACATTAATTAGGTTTATGTCAGGGAGGTATTTGTAAATAATGTGCAATATTCACTTTAATTGAATATCATGGGACATACATAATAAAACAAATTGCACTGCAAAAAGTAAAATTCATGACTTACTTCCAAGATAGATGAACGTGGCCTGGTCATATGTACGTTCGAGACAAATATAGAGATAAACATAAAGATGTCTTTCAAATAGTACCTCATTATGTTCCGTAGAAACTCGCATAGTGCATTATTGGATAAATTAGGATGGGATATGCGATGGGATAGTTTACACGTTTAAAATTGATTTATTTGTAATTGTCACAGAACTGTACGTACTTAATGGTTATGCATTATATGTTAACGAACATGTTCTCGCTTTCGATGCCCATACAGTGTTGCCCGAGGGTGATTTATTTATAGTTGTGGCTATTTCAAAATGCTGAGTTTGGTTACCAATTTTCTGCACACGCAAAGTTCGTGCAGTGATAAACCCAACAACCTCATGTTGTCTGGCCGTGGATTTCACCATCACCATTGTACTTATATAGAAAAGTATTATTATCCTAAAAAGCGACTGTTTTTCAGGAAGCTACCATTTTACAGACGCAATACTCAGCTGGAGAGCTATTTATGTAACAGGTAGAACTTTGTGGGGTTTCATGAAACCCGTATGGTGTTGTCCTTGGTAACGTTGGTTAGGATGACGGTTTTAGTTTGCTCACAGTTAGGGACCAACGCTTTGGGATTACCTGGTCTAAAGCATATGATTTGTTTGTTTGTTGTAGGGTTTAACGCCATTTTTAAGCACACGATAGGCTATAAATGGCGGCCAGAATTATTGGTGGAGGAACAACCCGGGAAAACCCACGGAAAGAACCACCGACCTACGAGAAGCTACTGGCAAGCTTTCTCACATAACTACATTAGCCGAATCTTTGACTCGAACCCACGCAGACATAGGTGAGATGGCAGTGATTCGTAAGGGAGAACGCTTTAGACCACTCGGCCACACGGGGCCCCTTTAAAGGATATGAAGAAGCTCCTGTAGATCTTTCGGCATACTGGGCTGGGCAGGAAATGAGTGTTGGCTTCTTGACCATTTGACGACAGCTGTGGAACCAGCATTACATAGTGATCATTTGCTTTAGGCCACGAGATCCAAATGTTCCATTTTTTAATCAATATTAGTCAGTATCTCTACATTAGTGAAACCCAATAACGCATACATTCTACTTGTAGATGAAACATACATTATTATATTTTTGTCTAAATTGTATACATTGATCAACCATTGTGATAGGTCCATAGATCACTTATATTATTCATACGTTCCATACGCTGATAGTCCTTTGATCACATGTTCTGATTAGTTATGTCTATGAACTCTGTATATATCCGTTTTCTTCTGAAAGGTATTGTACTCCGTACGTATTATTATATTAAATCCATTGCTGAACTTATACGCTCGCGGATGGCGTCAGATTCATTTGTTGTTAACTTACAGTATAAACAAACTTCGTTTTTAGTCAGGAAATTTGCTTTCAGTGCCGTCGTTTCATTCAATTGCAAATCAGGCTTCATCCTATTACGGTAACTGACATTCATTGGTTAGACCGTATTCCAAGAATACAACCCGGAAGTGTGTGATGAAAGAGTACAATGAGGCAGAGTAAACGGTGTTTAGTTTCGTAGCTCTAAGATCAGCTTCATACATGTCACAAGCTAAACCACCGTATGGCAATAGGATGTACTATTTAATGTTTTGATCATTTTGGTATTTAAACTTTATAATATTTCTAATTTATTTGCTAAGTATATAAAATTATACATTTTCTTCAAGGTTATAAACGGTGATAATTATCACTCATAATGCATCACATACATATGTATATTTTAAATTTTACGCATCAGTGCAATTATTTGATACGATGATACTATACCTCTAACATTACCAATGAATTTACATTTCATTCAGCATCGCACGTTTTCATAAACAAGGTGGTTGACCTTACAGTCAAATAATATCGTCTATATTTAACAAAGATTGATGAAATCAATGCAATTATTTTAACAATGATACTTGCTGCAGGATATTTAGCACAACTGTGCAATCAAAACTCATTAGTTCTAGTTGTTGGTATATTATTCCATTTACTTAAGTATATTCATTTAGGAAACTTATGAAGTAAAATGTTATTTTGTCTTTTTTATTATTAAAAATATCCGTTACCTCCAAGAGTGTTGCTTTTTATCAAAAGTTATGCAATCGTGACAGTCAGATTCTATGTTTAAACTAAAACACAGAGAACCACAGCACAATGCCATTATTTATGCCAAGATCGATCAGACATGACTGTTGTAATTCATAGCAAATAACATGAAAATAAAGGAAGAAACGTGCATAACTCGGTAAACATGAGACAACTGAAACCGCATCCATAATCACAGTTAGTCACCTAACAATGAATGCAAGCCCTAATTGTCTCTAGATACTTATTTCAAACTTGCTTTGTAACTCCAATCGTGCCAACAAAACCAGAAAACAATGCGGACCATGTGAGATAACGGTTGTATTTTTCCGGTCAATAATTTCAAAGGTTTTATGATAACCCCAACTATATCGGGCAATACCAATTTTCCGGAGTTTAGTTTGCCTCGATTTATTACGGTATTTATTTCAAAGCTTATTGTAGGTGGGATGAGTTCATATAACATTATGAGCTTTGTGACATCTAAGTAACGATACTTCACAAGATAGAAAGATCAAGAGGGTTGAAATAAAGCAACGTATGACGTTTGTAAGAGATCAGATTAAACGATTAACCATATCTGACGGATCCAACAATTCATTTGTGTAAAATGGTACATATTCATTTACCAATATTGCACAAAAACTAAATCATATTAAGAGCTTGTTAATTGTTCCTTCAATTAACCGCAGACCAAGAATATTATATTCAGTTCATTATATGGGTGACTAATCAGTCTTTGACACGTACTGAAAATTGTTTACTTTAAGAACAATTTAGTCAAATATTGAATATTTATTTATTTATACTCCGTTAAACTTCAGGCAGGAATGACGTAAAATAACTAGTTACTGAATCACAGAGTGCTACAATACGGCTATCTCACTATAAGGTCACACGCGGAAGCAAAATCCTTGTGTGCGTCATCTATTCAAAAGTAATATCATTGTTAGTTATCATATACATTTGTATCTAGATCATTGTATAAACTATCGAAAAGGTTTACACGTTAACATCATTTTCAGTAGAGAAAAACTAAACATTTTACAAATGAAAGCAAATCAAAATACGGGGCTAGTTGAAATTTTCAGCAGAATTTAACCAAGTAAGCCTGGGGTTAAAATTCTAAGCTTTTATCATTAACTTTCCTTTACGTCCATCCGCATGTCACTTTACTCCACTGATGTTGCTGTACTGTAAAGCACCAAACCAAATGAAACCAAAATATCCAGCACCACTGCCAAGCCGTTGTTGAACATATATTGGTGTTACTCTGTCTCCATATATTGCACCGGTAACGTCATTATGCAGTAGAGCAATTCAGGTACTGGATGGTATTGACACTAAGGGTATGTGTTCTTATGCATAAGTCATTATTTTTGGTATTAATATAGCACGGGTATGAAGCTGTCCCTTTTCGTCAGTAATCTGAAACCTTTTGCACGTGACAAAAACATATGGAAGAATTATATTGAGGACTAGTTTGCACAGATGTCAGGATTCAAGACACATATCAACTTCATTATTCTATTGTTGTTATTATTATTATTATTATTATTATTATTATTATTATTATTATTGCAATTTATCAGTGTTTTAACACTAATGAAACACGTTTCTTTCACTACAGAATACAATCCGGAAGTGTGTGATGAAAGAGTACAATGAGGCAGAGTAAACGGTGTTTAGTTTCGTAGCTCTAAGATCAGCTTCATACATGTCACAAGCTAAACCACCAATACTTGTATCCATCATTATAATCACAATATATATGATGGAATTTTTTCTCTCATGTATTTAGGTTTTCTTAAGGTTGAATATTTTGTCAAAATAGCGGTAAATGGACAATACAACGTATTTAAAATTCCCCCAGGCTATCAACGTTTTGTCTCTCGAGTCATTTAGGCCACAAGATTGAAATGTGTATGCCCTGAAAATAAGAGCAGAAATAACGACTCATACAAATGTCACCATCCAACAACAATAAATAAACAAAACATAGTAGCAGGTGAAGAGCGTGAAGAGAAAAATTTCATATAATTCTACCAAACAGACCACGATATTCTCTGGCAAATAACATCCTAAAGGTTAAACTGGCATTCAAATACACGTAATGAAACCAATAAATCGTGTCCCGTCTTTTCAATACTCATATATTGTTCCATTTGTTTGGATAAATACTTTAAATGTTCAGTAGAAACCGAGTTATATGTATTTGGATCATTCAACTATGTTCGAACAGCATTTCCAAAATGTAAAATACAGTATCCGGCTGCCCCATTGTTTCAACTGAGACATTCTCAAGTCCCCCAAAGAGTTTGAATAACTGATTTTCTACAACATTTACTTTCACTGTGATGTAGTCCTCATATGTTGAAATAAATAATCAACAAGGTACCAAAACAATTGTTCTTTATTACCAATTTTATTTTAGATTATTCAGATTATGAAAATAAAACGAGACTCATAAAATGGGTATTGTCCACTATGAACTGATGCATAATCCAGATATACGCTGAAATTGTTTGGATGATATTGGCTGATAGTATTTGATGAATTATAGCCATACGGTACAATATTTATAACAGCATCACAATAATAGCTCACTTAGATTCCAAAGACTTGTCATCGTTTCATGTCATAATGTGTATAAGTACCAAAAAATGAAGACTGACAGCAGAACATATTGTCTCTGTGCCAACTGTTATGTAAAAACATAATCATCCAAAGTTTAGCAACAATGTCCTAATACCTCCTCTGTATAATTTTGCTCCCTTACGTCTCAAACCAAGTCTGAAAAAGTCACGGTATAATTGGTAGCCACGACACAATTGTGTTTAAGTTGAAAGCATGCTACACGTTCTGTCTTTTTCAATGCAACAAAAAGATGGCATTCTCAACAGGGGCGCCAATGAGAAAGTAATTGAGGGCAAGAGTTTACAGTTGCGGACCAAACGTTTCATATTGGAGACCGTAATGAATCCTTCACGAGTGAAACATCCACAGCTAGCTTAAAAAAGCTGTCAGACTTATGCAACTGTGATAATTATGTCACATGGATGTAATAAGCAACATCAAAACTGCGCACAGTGTGTGTAACGCCAACACTATAAGCATTTAATACCATTAAATGGCATAAATCTGATAATTTTGACATGTTGATTAAAGTTGAAAAATTTAAAACCTAATTGTAACATTGAGTGAAAAATCTAAAATTCTAGAGCAATATCAAATATAATTTTTTAAAAGTCAAGTTTATAGTTCTCCTTTGCAACAAAGTTAATTAAACCAACATTTTACTACGATTCATCCACACGACAGAATGTTAGAGGCATTCTTAAATTAGTTCTTTCACTCAAACATTCATAGAAATTGGAATGGTTGGCAAGACAATATAATAGGTCAGTAACTAGTAAAACTGATTAATCAATTACGTAATTTACTCGTCAGTGACGTCGTTCTTATAACAAAGTTTGGAAAACTTGCAACTAAACTTCAATGATTAGTTGATAACGTCACATTAGCGTAATGCATCATGGGGAAAATGTACCGTGTTTCCTTAGATTCAAGATGTAGGATTATAGTTATCTGGGGGTCAGGCCTGGATAAAATGCTTATACGACCAGTAAATAGTTTATATCTAAATTTAGAGGTTTTGTTTGGCTGTGTCATTTAACTGTGAAGTAATTATGAGAGGATCTGTACCATGAAGTAATTGAGAAGGAGTCTTTATTTAATATGTGATGGAAAGTATTGTGGTTGTGAAAACAAGGTGGTGCAAGTGTAAAATAATGTCAGTGTAAAAAATCATATTTTGTATGACCCGGAAATGGTACCATGACCACACTAGGTATTGATCAAATGTTAGACTGAGTAACAATTGACAAGTCTTTTGGTGATTTTAATGGACAATACGTGCCATTGATAACATGAAGCATTTCCAATCACATACGCCCGTTGAAATCAGTCGTTAGGACAATACACCGTTTGAGGAACGAAAATGTAATCATTGTGATAAATTTACATGGGAAACAATTATCATTATTTGTTTATGTGTCCCAAATTTGTCAAAGCAAAGGGTATATTTCTAAACCAGTTCAATTACTACACACCATTTCTTTGGAAAGTTACAAACCTTTTTTGTCACCGACATTGACAAAATTCTTAAAAAAACATGTCAAGTTTGTTACTGCAATAATAAAAACAATGTCATTAACTTTGTGCTATCTGTGGAAGCTTAGGTGTTCCATACTTCACAATCGCAACAATATAATAGTGTTCTATCTCACTCCACCAGATAATTGTCCTCTATCAGTGTTACATTAATGTACCCAAATTATCTTACATTACGTCCGAATGTTAGTTATTGCTATGTTTATAAATATTGAAGTGATTTGTATCTCCATATGTTAGTGACGTCGCCTGAGAATATTATATGAATTGTGGTATTTTTATATGTACCTGTGTGGCCTGAGATTAACTTGTATTAATACTAGTTTTGTTCTGTCTATAATGGCACTGACAACAGCAGACCCAACGCATGATACAAAAAACCTACTACTACTACTACTACTACTACTACTACTACTACTACTACTACTACTACTACTACTACTAATAATAATAATAATAATAATGATAATAATAATATAAGCGCTTTGCAACATCTATAATAATATGACAGAACAAAAGAACACCATGAAATTATAAAACATAAAAAGTGATGAAAATATTTAAGGTAGGAAACATTATTAGGTCTTTAAGTTTGTTCTTGCAGTCAAAAAATGGCAATTCGTTCCATGTTGCCGCGCTGTGGTATACAAAAAAACGTTGTCCCTATGACTTAATTTTCATAATTGGAATAATGGAATAATGAGTATACGATTGTCAGAAGAAGAGCGCAAGTATCTTGTTGGTGTGTACACATTGATGAGGCCGGATAGGTACGGTGGACTAGAGTCTGTCACTGAAACGTATCACTGAGAAAAAAATGTTGTGTTTGATTCTGGATCGAATGGACAGCCAGTGAAAGGTACAGGCCAGCGGGGAGGTGCGCTCTGATCGTGGTACTATAGAGATGATCTGAGCAGCTGTGTTTTGAACTGTTTGAAGTTTTTGGAGTAGATAATGAGACGAACCAGACATAACTGAGTTACAATATTCCAGTCTTGAAAGTACTAATAAACACACAAGTATTTTTTGGCATCAGCTGAAAGATTTTTGAGAATGGAGCTGATGCATCTCAGTCCAAGATATGCAGCCTTGCATATATATGTTAATGACATGTTGGTGCGATGTGAGAGTACTGTCCAGTGTAACACCTAGGTTTCGTATGGACTGTGTGAATTTAATGTTGGTGTTGCTGATATTTATTGTTTGAGATAAATGATGTGATTGAGAAAGTCTTTGTGTTGTGATCAGAATAGCCTCAGTTTTATCATCATTCATCTACACCTTTTTATATGTTATCCACGATTTCACATCAGAAAGAAATGTACCTTTCTAATCTTTGGATGGTAGCATCAACTTCAGTTGGATGGCTAGACATGTATATTTACGTGTCATCAACGTACGATTGTTGAGACACTGGATGATGATCTATGACACCAGAGAGTGGCAGAGTGTATATAATGAAGAGAACAGAACCAACAACAGACCTCTGTGGAACACTACAACATAGGCTGGAGTTTATTCAATTTGCAGATACAATTTGTGTCCTGTTGACTAAGTATGACTTGAACCACGGTAAGGCCGTAATGTGAATGCCAAATAAATGCTGGAGACGGTGGAGCAATATATCATGGTATATTGTATCAAATGCTGCAGACAAAGAAAGGAGGGTTAGGACTGTAATCTTTATACTATCCAAAGCAGAGAGAATGTCATTAACTACTTTAAGAAGAGTAGTTTCAGTACTGTGGCAAGGGCGATATGCAGACTGCACATTGCTGAAAAGACTGTTTGAATTCAGTTGAGATACAGGTTTGGTTAGATCAACTTTTTCTAAGATTTATGATATGAACGGGAGATTAGAAACTGGGCGATAGGTCTTTAAAATCGATATGGTCGAGTGTTGGTGTCTTCAATAGATGTTTTACAATGGTAGTTTTTAAAACTTATGTGAATTCCACGGATGAAAAAGAGGTATTAACATCATCAGTCAGTGAAGGCGATATGGGATCTAAGCACTCAAACGGCAGTGATATTGGAATTGGATCACTTTCACAGGACATTGGTGCACTCTTAATTGTAATTGCATGTGCCAAATCCATACAGACAGGTTCAAATACTGCTAACGGTTGTCGCTGAAATTCTGTATCTTAACTGTGTGGTGAAGATGAGTCTATTGAAATTGTGTTGTCAAGCGAATCTGTAATAGTTTGTACCTTGTCACGGAAGAAATTTGCAAACAGGTCCGGAAGGTCTACTGGAGAGAGGGTAGTTGTAAGTTGTGTGCATCCGTTCCTTTACATTAGTTTGTTAGTTTTCTCGAACAGCTCTTTGTAGCTGAAATTCTCCGCGATCTTAGTACTGTAGTGGGATAATTTGGCTAAATGGACATAGATGTGTTTATGAATAATGAGTCTGGTGGAAAGCCAAAGCCTCTCCGCCTTACGGCGGTCTCTTTTAGCGGTACGAACACTGCTATACCAAGGAGAACACCTTTGAATTGATACTCTACACTTGGTTGCTGGGGCATGTTTTTCAGGCAGTTATCGTGTTGTTTTGCTGTAGGAGGTAAGCAAGTTGTTAGGTTTGATTGGATGTCATGCATTAGTTAGGTTATATTTATCATACGGAGGCTTCTTATAGTAGCAAATAAAGGTGGAGGGTTCGGGACTGATATGTCCAGAAGGTATATAATGCAGAAGTGATTTGATGCACGTTATTGGATGGTGAGGGTGGACCGTAGACTATTACCATCAGGTCTATGAAGAATCCAGTCTTAACTGTGACCAAGTTTATGGCTGGGTTGGTTAACTGGTTTGCAGGACAGTCAAAGTGAAAGTTGAAATCTCCAAGGATAATCAGGTTTCCACCTATCGAATTTCCTACCCCAGAAGATTCGGAAACTGCTCCAAAAAGAGATTCGGTCAACTTGTTTATTTATACAAGGAGGAGGGCGGTAGAGGCAGAAGAAAATGGACTGATCTTTGTTCCAGGTTGAGTGTTGTTTGGACTAGCTCAAACATTGTATTGTATTTAAGCGAGAGTGGCGGGAAAACGACATGATGGAGTAACCGGTCGGTGTTAGATCCACGTACTTGAGCTCATCACCTGATATTTTTATGCTTCTCTCAGAGAGAAGACGTAGAAATTCTCATAGTTGATAAAAAAAATCAACTATTTTTGTTTGCGTTTCCGGTGGTGCTACTGGTTGGACGTTGAACAATGTAATACGCAGTGGTATCTCTGGGATAGCGGATACAACGGTTGACGATTTAAAAGGGATTTGCACCAGGTTATTTAAATTAACGGCTGAATTTTTAAATTGTTTAGCTGGAAAGGGAAAAAGGGAAATTACTGGATATCTTCTTCCTGTTCTACGCAGCCCAGCTTAGAAACAACGTTTCTTTTTATAGCTTCCGTTTATATTTAAGAATGATGAATGTAGTCCCAGTTCGTTTAGTCTTGATCACAATGTAGTAGGAAGAGCCAAGGAGGGGTAATTTAAAGCAACTAACGTTGGTCCATCATAGCACAAACGGATTGACGGACGATCACATGATGGCGGATTGTTCATGAACGAAGAACATCGTAAGAGTGGAGCAAGACAGCTGGGAAAAATTCTAATTGCTCTGGTTTTCAAAACAAGAAGATAAAGAAACACATACAAACTGAACAACCAGTGCATGATGAAACACAATAATATGGACGAAGATAGACAAGAAGCACACATATCTTAAATAACAACACAAAAACGGAAGAGCTGCTTCAAGCCGGTTAAGCGATAGTGGCCATCTTTCTGTGATATTGATAAAATATAAAATATGGGCCTGTGTTAGAATCTCAGTAGATTACGAATTGAAATGTATGATATTATTATATGTATGATTATATTAATTCTGAGTTGTATTATCAAGCAATCTCCCGTAGAATCCAGGGATAGCATTTCCGTTCTGTTTGGTGTATAATTGTAATTCAATGAAATTCATTCTATACACCTTAATGTATGTCTTATAATTCTGTAATGACAGTGTTGTTAGATGCGAATTAATTACTAGGTCAAAATTGTGTCCGCTACGCAGAAGTGCTTATACCACCGATTTTAGAGCATACAATGTATGCTTAGTGGTGATGGTATATAGACTGGTACATCGGCAGCAAAGCATCATTGTTGTTTGCAGTTGGACTCGATTTATAAGCGAGTAAGGATGGTACACTACTTTTCCAGCCCCTTTTGCCACCCGTTTGGTATTCATGTCCTTTATATTGCCTATTTGAAAGACGACATCACTACAGAGAGCAGGTTATATTAAAATAGATACATGACGCAATAATTGCTTAACTCATTTATCAAATATGACAATTTTATACAGTATGTACTCTTTTACAGGTGAAGTCAATCTTCAAGAAAGATCTTCTCATGCAGATCAGGGTCAATGCTATTTTTCTACTGGTTACTCCTAACAAACGGCATCTATCCAAATCTGCAGGCGCCGACATGACCGTACAGTTTGCAGTTGGACTCGTCTTATAAGCCAGTAATACGGTACCTCAACAGTTGAATCAATGGCTCTTATTTCTCGCCCATCTCACTTTGCAACGACATTATCATATTTAAAAAGGGCCTTAAAGTAAGCTAGCAGCAAGGTTTTGTAATACTGGCTTATATATGGACTTCAACTAATGCTTAAATGTACCATCGAATATTAATTTTAAAGACTTTTAAATCTAAACTTATAACAATGAGGTAACTCAAATTGCCCACAACAGAAAATACTTTAAATTGTTGTGAGTAGAACAATTCAAATCTAACTTAAATGTCCTGCATATATATTGCATTTCAAGTAACGCATATTTTGTTTGTTTTATCGTGGAACAGGATCCAATGATACTTGGCTTCACTCTCCAGACTGTTAGTTATTCAAAATATGATTAAAATTATATTCTTGCGAAATATAAAATCGTGCCTGACATTAGAGTTGCAATATATTGAAAATCAATGTATTCGTTATGGTCTTTAGTGTGGCATATTAAATTTAGTTAGCTACTGAGACCCTACTAATAATTTCGCACATTGAACACTTGCTTCTGGCTCATAATTTACAATGAAAAAAATCCAACACAATTTTTATGTGGGATTCGAATGAGTTATTAATTAGTAATATTTGATTAAAATATACTAAATCCGCAATGAACATGCTAAAACATATTTTTTTTTCCAAATAATATCTAAAGCTACTTGTTGTTTAATGGAATCAGCTAATCGCTCATTAAACTATTTAATTTAATGTTGTTACATCACGCTGGAATGAGATAGAAGTGGACATGCCAGAATTATATATTGTATCATATCCATACATATTTGCTTATAGTCGCACAGGTAATATTATGTTTCCAGGCATTAAAGAATGAAATGTTAGAAAGGAATTTGTTTCAAATATTATAACATAACACGAATAGTTGCATATAGTTGAAGGTACGTGGGAAGTTTTAATTTAATGCTTAGCCGTTTTCACCTCTCCTAATTAATTCTAAAATCTAATATTAAAATTCGGGCATAGTTATTTGCCCTAATAAAAGTTAACTCTGAATAATTAGAGGTAAAACATTTGTGGACCACACCAGCTTCACCATCTTCATCATAATTCATGATAGAAACTCCAAAATACGGTGCCTATTGAAGATTCATAAGTAAGGTCTACTATTTTTCTACAACACAATTCATAGCTGTACACGTTGGGGCAAATTAGTGAACATCTGGCATGTTTGGGACATATTGGGTACATTTTTCACCATATCAATATTTTAATCAGATCAAATATAACCCTTCACACGGAACAAGTTTTGATTCTGTCTATACACGAGATCTTTGCTCTTTCAGGTCAAATGAAGGGTAAATTATTGAGTAGAGATTTGAGAGTATTGTTAAGTTAGCTGAGTCGTTTTTCATCCGTTCAGAGGTTGAGGAACCCACCACGGGACTGCTTTCATCATTTTTATCTCTCTTTTCACTCTTTATTCACAAATGAATGATGACTGCAGTCTGTTTTTCCCTGAATGTCGTCAGTGTGATTAGTTCAAGCGCATATAGCACACCTAAACAATGCTTGGCGTAAAAAATAGTTTAAACAAGCAAGACGTACATATACAATGGTTAGTTTACAGTAGTTTAAACAAACAAGACGTACAGATGCAATGGTTAGTTTACAGTAGTTTACACCTGCAAGACGTACAGATGCAATGGTTAGTTTACATTAGTTTAAACCAACAAAATGTACATATACAATGGTTAGTTTACATTAGTTTAAACAAGCAAGACGTACATATACAATGGTTAGTTTACAGTAGTTTAAACAAGCAAGACGTACAGATGCAATGGTTAGTTTACAGTAGTTTAAACAAGCAAGACGTACAGATGCAATGGTTAGTTTACAGTAGTTTAAACCAACAAAATGTACATATACAATGGTTAGTTTACATTAGTTTAAACAAGCAAGACGTACATATACAATGGTTAGTTTACAGTAGTTTAAACAAGCAAGACGTACAGATGCAATGGTTAGTTTACAGTAGTTTAAACCAGCAAAACATGCATATACAAGGGTCAGTTTAAAGTGGTTTTAGCTAGCAAAACATATATGAACAATTGTTAAAGTACATCTCACATAGATCATGTATGCGCTGAATCGATTTTGCAGCTATATGTGTAATTTTGGAGAATTATATGATTTTAAATGGCGTTTATTCGCTTTATTCCGCATCTTGTCCATCAAAATTCCGTTGAAGATTATTTGATAAATACTTTTAAAAATGCACACCGGCAGGTTCAATGATAACGTACATCGAAATTTGAGACAAAGTCACCCAAGCGGGGTGATCACATTTAATCCGGTTTCTGTTGCGCTCTAAGATATAAGAGGGTTGGTTGGTTGTTGTAGGGTTTAACGCCAGTTTTCAGCACACGCTAGGCTATACATGGCGGCCAGTATTAATGGTGGAGAAAGAACCCAGGAAAACCCTCGGAAAGAACAATCGACCCACGAGAAGCTACTGGTAAGCTTTCTCACATACCCACGTTAGCAGAATCTGAGACTCAAACCCACGCATACAGAGGTGAGATGGCAGTGATCCATAACGGATAGCGCTTTAGACCACTCGGCCACTCGGGGACCCCAAGATATGAGAGGGAAAGCGCTTACTGTTCAGAAGACTTTGTACATCAAATATGAATAGAAAGGAGACAATGTCAGCCTTTAAAAACAAATCCTGCGAAAACACTGTCAGGAAAACACGGCACACATAGTTAATATATTGGAGATAATTATGTAACTTTATTATATATCGTATGTATGGTATGTCGTGTGTTATATTTGAGTTAATACATTATACCTATTTTGCAAACACATATGTTTCTTCACACACGTAAAGGACAGTCAAAACGTGGCTGTCAATTTAGAGTGATTTTAGTTAATGTTACATTAATGCTAAACTATCATTTTGAGGAAATGTCACACGCACAAGTTAAAAATAAAATAAAACCTGCTCACAACAAATGCAAGTTTCTCTTCTTTCCAATTCATGTTTGAACATCCATACAGGGCATGAATTAAAAATGGACGCGGGGTTCACGTGACTGTGCCTTGATTCCCTCAAAACTATTAATACTTCAATCCAAAATAAACTTTCTTGACCCGCTCGAAATCACGATTGAATAAACCTTGTACGAACAATATTACGATTAAATTTTGAAACATAAATTATTTTTTAAAGTTATATCAGTATATGTGCTTCAACGACCCGTGTAACTTTTATTATCGTTTAAAGCAGCTTAAACCACAAAGCATTCCGAAACGATGCTTAGATGAAAGTAATTTAAACTGACAACACATGCGTACTTAAGTTTAAAGTCGCTAAAGCCATTAAAACATGATCGTGATATTCTTCAATTTCTGCATCAATAAAAATTAGATGATGTATATAAATTGTTCACGTGCTCATGAAAGATGTTCGAGTCAAAGCAAAACTCATATAATTATGGTTTTGCACATTGTTAAAGCCAATAAAACTAGAATTAATTGGACATACTATTAGACTGCAAAACAGGGTTCAAAACTGCCTTTCCTAATATTTAATTTTGTGCTATGTTCTCAATCTATATAGTTATTCATGACTATTTGATCGAGAAGTACTTGTTTGCATCTATAGAGTCGTCAGCGTATCCACAGCACAATGTATAAATGGTTTATAGTCATAATTACATATTCATTGTGGTTGTTTTTCTTTAGATACTGCAGTGTTACCACCGTAAAACCTATCAATACTGCCAGTATCCATTCCATAAAAACTGATTAAAGCGCGTGACACCATGCATGAGCCGCTTAAACTGTAGGTTACCCTAAATGTATTTGTTCATGCGTATAAGTTGTACATGCATATAAATAAGTTATGTTTTCTCGTATTAGATGGTTGGTTCACTTTGACCAAAGAATTTATGAAAATTGATTATTATGAAACTCATTACCTTCACGGACACCAATTACTTTTTATCTTTAGATATATATCACAAAATGTTGTAAGAACTGAACTCGGGAAGTTATCTCTATACGTATAATTTTTGTAACTGTATATTTATGTGATTTTAACGTGGTGGACGGGATGTCCCGAACACTAATACCATACTCCAAAAATACCATTAAAAAAAACCCAAATGAAAATAACAAAGGCAAGAACAAAACAATCTTAACAACATAGCTGACATCTGACTATATAAATATTGCACAGGAATTATATCACCCAAATAACTGAATATTCTGAAATGTGTGGCAATTATTAAGGACCAGAATACTGGACCAACTTTGTTTATTATCGTCCTTTTACAACACTGTAGTTGATTCGGGACAAAGTCTTGTATGGATGTCCTTTTTCTACACTTGCAACATCAAGTGCATGACTTAATAAAAACATAACAGGCTGCATACAGTAAAGACCATATGTAAGTTCCCTCTAAAATATGCGTAGTTGTACTGTAACAAATTAACTTCAGTTTCAAACATTTGTTTGTGCGCTGTGGGAAAGTAAAAGATTTCCTCTAAAAGAAAATAATATTTTCGATGACTGGTGTACAACCACTCAAAATTATGAGTTAAAGAAACTCTGATTACGTTCTAGTAGGAATTAAGAGGAATGTACCGTGTATTCTCTCTTCGAAGTCGAGTAAAACTGCAAACAGCAAAGATCCTGTTCGGCTGTAGCACAGTGCACATGCAGATCAGGATCTATGCCATGTATTATATTGATTACTCCTAACAAACTGCACAGACCCAGATATTCCGATACATTATTCGACGGTAAATATGGATCTATGCAGTTTGCAGTTGGACTCGTTTTATAAGCGAGTATGTGCGACGTTTAGGCACTGTCTTTCAATTTGTGAGTCCCAGTCAGCACTCAAAGGAATACAACTATACCTGCGTAATGGGAAAGTACTGATCTTCAGCTTGTGACACTCACCGCACTTTGGGCATACATTGAATCCTAATTCAACCTTGACTTTATTTGTCCGTTCAGTTCTAACATTTGGAACCTAATACATTACAATTTGAACGACAGGCTTCTGGTTACTCCAACGAGTAGAACCATTGGAGCAGCGAACGTATGTCTTTACCTCTAATTGAACAAGAACAAAACCTGATTATCTATTTCACGTATAAAATTATGGGTACATAAATAGTGTATCAATAGGCAGATGGAATTATATCGTTAGCATGTAATATGGGTCAGTGAGTTATTTATATATTGGAATTATTTAAATGAAATAAACTATTGACCTACTGAAGTAAATAAAACTCAACACGCATGTTGCACTTACTGGAATTAAATGGCACATGTGCTTGAACATGGTTGACAACAGCAACACTAGAACAGATGACCAAAACGTCTCCATTCAAACTACAAAATAGATTGATGTTTCTATCGAACTGTGATCTTGATTTACAGTAAATGAAATGGACCACAAAACCGTGGCTTAATTAAGAAAAGAGACAAGAGGTAATAAAGAAAATAATTTTAGTTCATCGAGTAGAACGTTCAAAACCTAAAACTGCCTTTTTCATAATTAGGGTATTTATATACATCTTAAGTGACAAATGCCTCATTAAGACTTAATTTACTAATAGTTAAAACTTAGTGTATATTTGCCACAATCCGAAAAAAATTATGGAAACTCTAAGTTAATGAAGGATATAAAAGCTATTACTTTTCTAATCAAATGGTACTCGATCTTAACTACCGGAAGTCGTAGAGCTCGTCAGAAATTACATAACCATTATAAGAAGGTAGGCATTAGAATTTACGATGAACATTAATCTCGCAGTTAGTTGGTATCTTTAATATGCTTAAAACTTGCATCTATATAATAGTCTGAAGTCAAAAAACAAATAAGCAAATTCATAAGATAACACGTCATAGTTACTTCAAGTAAACTACTGGTAATTCAAACAAGATAAAATTTCGAAAAACATGATGAAATCTTGCAAAATGTATCCAAAGGTTCGTAGCTATGGAATATTTATTCACACACACACACACACACACACACACACGCACGTGCGCGCGCCTACAGCCCACATACGTACGTACGTACCTACCGACCTACCTACATATACATATATATATATATATATATATATATATATATATATATATATATATATATATATATATATATATATATCCCATCTTTATTTCATCTGCAGGACCAAGTTTTTTCAGCAAATAATCCATATTTCCCTTCCAACAGATTTTAAGCTTGTGGTGTATAAAGAAAGTCATCTTTCAACGTTATTATTTGAATCACTGAATTATACCATTTTGTGCAACTTGTTTCAAACATGGTTAATGAATACATCTAAATTAGCATGCTTTCCAATGCGAACAACAATAGCAACAGTAATTAGTTCGATTAAAATGATAACAAACACTTAATGTTCATCAGCGGTACACAACACGAATGAAATTTACCTTGATTACATCAGATACTAATTAACTAGGCTGATAGGGTGCAAACCGAACTAATTAGAAAGTCTGAACTAATTAACTCAAATCAGCAATACATTCAAATATGACATTAATGTAATAGCATAGATCTGAACAAAGATATACATTAGAATAACAAGATCCCCAGTATGTAAAATACAATAAGTGAATCAATTAATAGACAAAATGAAATCGAACATGACGTTTGAATGATTCACTTTCTCATAGACGTAGATATACAGAATTTATGCCAAATTCAATTAGAATTTTTTTTTTAATACTGCTAAAGTCTATTTCATTATGATCCAGTGACTGATCGAACTCAGAATGGCGGCATGTCAGCATCACAGGTCAGCGCATATCTCTCTCTCTCTCTCTCTCTCTCTCTCTCTCTCTCTCTCTCTCTCTCTCTCTCTCTCTCTCTCTCTCTCTCTCTCTCTCTCTCTCTCTCTCTCTCTCCTAGCATCTTCTTTGGTTGCAGGCTGCTCCCTCTTTCTAATTTATAATCTGGTATGGATAATTTTCTTCAAAGAAAAATATAGTTTTTTTCTTATCCCGGTATCAAACAATATTTCCACTCTTTTGTTTCAGATATCGTACGTCGTAGTTCCCCTGAACCAAGCTAATATGGTCAGTTTGAAACCTCATACACAGTCCGGAAAATATCATATTGTGACATCTGTTTCAAATGTTTCATGATCTTCTGAATCTTTCCTGGTTTGTCAAAATTCTTGATATTTATGTTACTAACCTTGTCTTAACATTACAATCTATCCGTGTCTAGCCCTTAACCGAGCCAGTCTTAATTCAAATTCAATTCATCCTTCCAAACACGACATATTAATTATTACAAGCTGTCAAACGATAGCAAGTTTAGCCAATAGATCACGTTTAATGGTTACTTATCACGCTGACCACGATAATATCCACTGCGAAATTATCTCTTTAAAATTTTCCACAACTACAATAAGATTTTTGCAAAGCTCATTAATGAGGTTGATAGGGTTCGAGCAATACTAACTAGGTTGAAATAATTCGACCAAAAATATTGCTCTAGGTAACAATGGTTCGAAGAATATTAAATAATTAATTAATTAATTGATAGAGTTTGAACAGGCTAACTTCTGTACCAAACTTATTACAAGAAAATCCAGAATAATATATTGTTAAAGTCGTAAAGCTATTACAGAAATCAAGTAAATGATTTTAAATAGTTCGGGAAAAGAAGGAAATAAATATTTAATGAAAGAACAAGAAAACTTACATCAAATATCATCAATTGGCACGAATTATACTGCATTCAAAGAACTACATTCATACCAAAAAGTGCCTGCATTTCCCTATCAAGCATGAGATCATCTCTAACGTGGAGGAAAACAAATAGCTCTTGCTATTGGCATCTGTAAGTTTTCAATTTCTGTCATGAATTTTGATGGAACTAGTTTCCATCACATTTTACACACACACACACACACACACACACACACACACACACACACAGAGGACTGAATATTAAAAACCTTTGACATGGATTATGACACTTATTCCCAGAAATGTTTTGTCTGCTGTACAATAGCGTGAATACCACATTGCAACATATTAGCAAAACATATTGTAAAGAAAGACTGTTATATTAAACAAAATATCGTCCAATGTCATTATAATCCTTCCAGAGTATGGTGTTAGAAACAAACTGTATTTGCCACATTAACCAGGGAAAATAAGGTATAAAGGATTAATTCACATAATTAAATTTCAGTGACTTTAAAGATTCAGTTGACTGAAAATTTAAACAAAGATTTCAATAACTAAACCATGATCGTACACGAAAGTTTGCATGTTGGAATACGCCCTTGAAAATAAATGTTTACTGTTGCCTGGTCCTTCCGTTAGCTTTTTGATCACTGTCCATTTTCTATATTTGATACAATAAATAATATATGAAAATCTCGACAGTTGATACTTCAAAGGCTCCGGGAAGACATAAAGAGTACATCTACACTACAAAACGATTGATGTAGCTGACAAATTGGAAACCTTACTTTATTAAAATCTGTCGCGTAGAGCTATTCAAAGGTGTTAGGTAAATATTTGCAAAGGTGTTCACTTTCTCAATACGTATTTCGTATAGACAGACTATTCTAATTATGCAGCTTCCGATTCTGTAGTGTGTTTGTCCTTAGATCAAATCTATAATAGGACAAACACTTCCATCCGTTAATTAGAGACGTGTGTCTTGAAGATGGTGTAATTAAAATAACAGAGAGATTGTCGATTGATTGATTTCATGAAAGTGGAGGGCTAATCTGTACACGACCAGACAATACAGAAATACTATCATCAATTTGATGAAAATTAGCATTAAGAGTATTTGTTTTGATGGCTGAAGAAATGTCTTCCTGTGTTGGAATACAGGAGTCATAAGGACTTATAAGAAGTTAAGTGTGTGTGTGTGTGTGTGTGTGTGTGAGAGAGAGAGAGAGAGAGAGAGAGAGAGAGAGAGAGAGAGAGAGAGAGAGAGAGGTTGTTTAACTAAATATATTACAAATTTCGACATCAACTTGTGATAATTTATAAATGAATAACTGGGCTTATATTTATATTAGTCTAAGAGTTGTATAAGTACAAGAAACTAGTTACAATCAAGAAACCAGTCTAATCTGGGTTGGTGCAGTTGGGAAATAGGATAAAACTTAGATATCACCGAGTCACGCGAGAGTCTGGTTGAACATTACTAGCTAATTCCCAACAGGCATAGCTACAATCAGAAATTTATAGCACAAAAGTCTCTCCTGAATGGTATTTTATAATTTTTATAATTTTTTTTTATAACTATGATTATTGGAACAGGTGGCCCATCTTTGTCTGCTGTGTATTCTCCATCAGGTCTGGAACGTTTTCTAAGCATGAATGAATGCTAATACTTGCATAGCTCGACGTCAGAGTTCTACTGGAGCACATTTAGCTACATCACGCAGTTCATAGATATATAAAATAAACAATCAAAACGTATCGCTGCGGATTTAATTATTCAAATGTTCTTCTTGCGAATTCCAAAATAATATAAAAACCCAAACAAACTAAAAATTCTACAAACTCATAATCCATCAAAAAGTATATTGATAGATCTAAAAACATAATACCTGTCTTACATCAACGAAGCATCGCCCATCGAAAATAAAATCTCTGTTAAATATCCAAACGCAGTATAAAGGCAAAAATTCGATGGAATTATTCATGCGGGCATTAAAGGAATAGGGAACCTACAAGATGATTTTATATTATCTGATTGCCTGTCGTTCAAAATTATACTTTATCTTATTCCCGTACACCGTTCTCGCTCCGTTTAGTAATTAAAAGGAAATATTTAGGCTATCCGCACAAGTGCCCGAGAGTTAATGAGATACGTATCACGTGGTCGGTAGTGACGTCACAGGATCTATTGCTAACAGTAAACATAGCATACTCCAATGGTTGCTAGCATGATTCAGATAATTTCTTTCCCTTTTGCATCATGGAAAATTGCGAGAACGATTTCCCATACTTCTCTGTAAGCGTGAACAATTTACCGTATCAGCTTGAGCCACGTTTGAAGACTTAACAACGAAGAATGTAGTGATGACAACGGCGTTATGTTCTTCGAATGTCACTGTCAGAAAGATGAGGATAGTTTGCAGAGTGAAGAAGGACGACTCGAGAAAACACAATGGTTTGTACCGATTTATACTTGTAGCAGGCATTTCATATACTGTATATATAAAATTGAGCAGAACGCACGTTACATTTCACTAACTGAAACTGAAACTTTGTCAACTCCTGTGTATAAATATGCAAGCTTTGGTGCACCCAAATTTCGATAATCGTCCCTCGATTGCCTGAAACTTTTAAAGATTACCGATAGTGCGAGTTATCAAAGCAGATGCTCGTTAAGCTGTATTTTTGTCTTAATGTCTTGCTAAATGAAACATTTTTAAAAATATTAATTAGCAATGTTTTCATAATTTTTAAAGCAATGAAAGCCACATATTTTGTAAATTTATAATTGCTGCATTGTTGCAGAACACTTATTCTAGTGGAATAGTGACGTGCTGTACACTGTAAACACACATACTTTTTGTTGTTGTTCATTATTTTGAACTTCAACTACATTTACACCTTCACACAGTGAAATATATGTTTTCTTTTTCAAATAAAGGACAAAAGCCCATGCAGAATACAGGACTATGCAAATGAATGTCAGTACACACCAACGATTAACTCCTTCTGCCATCTATAAACATTATAATCCCAGGTTCAATGTTATCACAAGTTACACTGAATATTAATCTATTAAATACAATTTGACTCATAATATCACATGGACTTGACAGTGCTTACTGTAAACTTTGCAGGGCAACATACATGCACTGAGGAATAATGTTGTTTTGTCCAACTTTATTTCAAATGCAAAATCAACATGCTATTTCTAATCCACATCTTTCCATTTGAATGCTTACAAAATGTTGAAAGTGATTTTTAAACATTCTTGAATGGCCAAAAATATGCTGTGCTCTTTCCTTACAGGTGTGATTGTAGATATTGCCAAATGATTCACTTGGCAATTGAGCCCTTATGCTATCAAAAGGTGGAGATGATTGAGAAAAAGAAGGGTGACATGACATGTATAACCCTCCATGAAAGTTTCATTGCAAACTGCTTAAACAGACACATGCTGGAAGTATCCCTGTTTGAATACCGGGAACATCATGGACCTTTGGATGGTAATGAACCAATTACACAAGTAATTTTTCCAATCGTTCATAAATTTCTTCAAAATTCCTGTTGATATTTTTATATAAGATTTTCCTATACATTTTACAAAACAAACAATTTGCAAGATTTTCTTCAAAGTGTTTTCATATTACAACTCATGGAGGCAACATTTATTGCAGAAGGATGCATTCCATTATGATCAAGCTGTGATGGTCTTGAACTTATGAAAAGAATGCAGTTTTTTTTTTAGAAGAAAATGTAGTTTTCTCTTTTAAGACTACCCTTTTTTCTTGTTTTTCTTTGGGGTGATATCTAAACTTTTTTAACAATATATAGCCTCGATAAATAAAACTGCTTGTTTTGAGAAAGGAATAGCAGGTTTGGTATAAATTCTAATAAATACTTATTTTTACAATGATTTATACATTTTTTGTTTATCAACTGGGTTTAAAAAGTCTTCACGAACACAGTAAACAAACAACAAAGGAATAGAACTATTTTATAATGATATGGGTCATTTCACATGTATGTATATGTATTCAAAGAAGAATAATAATGTGATAACAAGATAAATATATCAAACATAATTCACCCTAAGTACTAAAAGTACAATTCAGCATAATTTACGAAAGATGAAATATCTTAACTCTTGTTCAAATTTACTCTTACATGTATTTTATATTTATTTTCAGAACATAAAGGCATATAGCATATCTACGTTTTGTCAAATGGATTTGGAATCGACTAGTCAGACACAGCCATAAAGTGCTTCCATCCTGTGTTTTGTCAAAACTAAAAGAATCTTTTTCCTTAGAGGAATATGTTGGCTTCAAATATGATGCACCATAAAAATTATTGGATTTCAAAAAGCACGATTTTTGCTTTATGATGAGTTCATCTTTTTGAAAATTGTTTGTATGGTATGATGCTGTGAGCGGTGGCGGACACTGAGATTCCCCTTTCATGAACATGTATGCCTCTGTGTGTGCAGGCAAGATGCACCAAGATATGAAATCAATAAACTTATTTTTCATTTTGAACTTTTATATTTTCTTAATGATTGATATTAACCTGTGTCCCAACATAATGAACTTTAATACAAATTTATTTCATGAACTACACATGTATTTAATTATTTTATTTCTAGTTCAGATTTTACTATATATTACTTTATTTCTTCTAATTACTTGCAGTGCTGGATTACCCATTAAGCACACTATACTTATGCTCAAGGCACAAGCCCAACAATAGCTTTTGTATCGCTATGAGGGAGCACTTTCAAGGATACAAAAGGCAGGTTGCATTGGCTAGCCTTTGCGGATATTAAAATTTGCTGAGCAGTCTAAATACGTATCTCTGACAATTTCAAAAGAACAAGTCGACTTCCCAGTAACCTAACAATTACTTGTGCTAAGATTTAATTAA
The DNA here is from genome assembly GCA_030141615.1 of Unio pictorum. Taxonomy (NCBI): domain Eukaryota; kingdom Metazoa; phylum Mollusca; class Bivalvia; order Unionida; family Unionidae; genus Unio; species Unio pictorum. The sequence goes on along the minus strand of JARLTB010000203.1, from coordinate 3,484,501 downwards.
TCTAATGCATTATCTTGAAATAGTTCAACTTGATAAAATTGGATACAGCTGTATTATCAAAGTACAGGCTATAATGTCTGGGAGGGCAAACAACATGATCTACATACATTCATCAATTCTGCCAAAGTAGATTCGGACACCAAAACATGTTGCTGATCTTCTGGTTTTATATCTTATCAAGCTTAAAGTTCATATGCATATCTTTAAAGTCACTATCCTCTCCATCATCAGTATCTGAATGTGGTTCATATTCTGAATCATGGTGTGTATCAGGGTCAATGTCATCCTCACTACTTGGTTCATTTTCATTTTCTGAATCCTCTCTTGGTTTTAGGAGCTTGGACTGAATTGCTATTGATCTTGCAGCTCGAACCTGAATTTTGTGAGTCCTTGTGGGATCAAATTTAGCCTGAACTTCACACTTTGTTTTATTTTTTGAGGTTGGGCCTGAGGAATTGGTACAAACAATTGTATGCCGAGTTCAGCATCATCGACCTCAACCAGGGCACATGCACTTGCAGGTGTATCAAGCACATAATTTGCATTGTAACTTTGCATTGCTTGATGTAGAACCTGAAGAAAAAAAAACACAATTATTATTGACAAGAAAAAGCATTTGCAGTATCTTTGAAACATTTGAGTAGTCACATGACAACAACTGATTAATTACAATGATGGCCGCACTAAAGGGGAAAAGGAAGTTGAGGGGGAGGCACAAAGAAGTATTTATCCTATGTTATAGCCTAATGCTCATATTTCTAGGGTGATACCAGTAGTGAAAAACATGAAATTATGCATTCCACTATATTTTAAATCCACATTAGTGTTACTCTAACGTTAGTGTCATGAACAACTCTTTCCGAGATAAATATTTTCCAGAAATATATACAGTAGTATACGCAATTATTCAATTTCTGCAGCACTTGGGGTGGGGTGGGGTGTGATAATGTTTGAGAATTTGAGATGAATAAAGCTCAATTTTATGTAGGTATTATTGTTTAAATACTTCAATTTCATTATGCTCACGACATTGATAGAAATTAGAGTGCATACAACATATTTATTTACCTCTGCATTCCGCAGTTTGTGATAGGCTCTTCTTGCTAGTTTCGGTTTGACAGTTGTGAACCACTCGGATCTGTCGGTATATCTTACCCCAGTCCCAGGGTTAGAATACTATCTGGTACTGCTGTCGGCCTCAGCCTCGACTGTCATTTAAATATCCCAATTCTGCACATCTTTCTGGGTCAACTTTTATACTGATCGTTTGAAAAATGAAGACTGCAAAGTCTATGAGTTACCGGCTCAAAGTTCTCACGGGGTCATGGCGACAGTAATAGATCCAAGCTGTTCGTCGGATTTTGTCTTTCGGAAATCGGAAAAATATACTAGTCGAATTGTTGTTGCATCCAAACGCTGCACAGAGGGGCATTTTGGAAGATTCTTGGAAAATAAACTCTAATATAAACACTAATAATATGCCTACTCTCAAGCACTAGTGGATCAACATAACGCTAAGCCGATAGCTGCTAAGATCCTGTGACGTCACGTTTATTCGGCCTCGTTTCCACTCGACAAATATGCATATCGGAACACTCACGCAATTCTTACCCTATAATGTACTGTATATTTTTTTCGGTGCAACTGGGTCACCCCAAACTACTATTTAATTTATCATATGTATCAAAATGAGTAATATAACCACAACTTTAACTGTAAGTTCCCTTTTCCTTTAAATATAATCAACTATAGTACGCAAAATATTTAGATAGTTGATGAGATGGAATTATTAAAACTGTAAACATACTGCTTAATTTGTCTTTGGTATAAAATACAGAAAACAACGTTATTTAAACACTCTTCTGTGAACAAAGGTGAATTTATTTAACTTCATTATGTTTACATTTAAACCAAGCTTATATATAGAGTAGAATCTATGCTACTTATATATTATTCATCCATCCCCACCCCCACCATTGTTATCATCTAAGCAATACCGGAAGTTTACTTGTTATTTTTCTAGCCTTGGTGATTTTGCCATTTTTCATTTTATGATATGTTATGAATGACATAACAAATTCCTGTGTGGGTAAATTGACAATACTGAAACAGACGAGACCATTGTTTTTCCCAAATTTCCTTTCGCGAGGTGAATCAAAATAATGCCGACCGAAACTGTTCAATGAAAGCAAAAAGTTCCAGAACGTTTTCCCACGATCTCAGCCGAACCGTAAATATAATACTGCACAATACTTTCATGGGCTTATTTGGACATATCAGAATCACATAAAGTGATATGTTTACATGCATAATATAAAAAATATGAAACTGCACACACTGTGGCAAAGTGTACCTACATTGTAATATAATATAATGTGATGTGATGTGATGTGATGTGATGTGATGTGATGTGATATGATATGATATGATATGATATGATATGATATGATATGATATGATATGATATGATATGATATAATATAATATAATATAATATAATATAATATAATATAATATAATATAATATAATATAATCGTCGGCATCCGTCCGTCTTCGAGAGACGATGGTGTAGCTTCCGATTTGGGTGTCCTATCTGCACCTTCGCGAGTGGCTGAAGAGTCCGACCCTTGAATGACAGTCTCTGTTGCACTTGCTGCAGGTGTATGCTGATGCTTGCTGAGAATGTTTTTGGTTCGCCTTCATCCTGGCTCTCTTTGCAGCGAGGTTTGTATTTCTCATCTCCTCAGCTTTCTGAGTGTCCTGTCTGACAGCAAGACGCCACGCGGAGCGGTCGTCAGCACAGCTCTCCCAATTGTTTATATTGATGTTGGCTGTCTTCATGTCCTTTTTGCAGACATCTTTGTAGCGCAGACGTGGCCTTCCAGTCGTTCGTGCACTTTCTACTAGCTCGCCGTACAGCAGGTCCTTGGGTATGCGGTCTGGGTCCATTCTCCTAACATGGCCTAGCCAGCGAAGGCGCCTCTCGGTGAGAATGGAGAACATGCTGTTCATGCCGGTGCATTTCAGAACCTCTGTGTTGGGAACTTTGTCCTGCCACTGGATACGCAGAATGAGCCGCAAGCATCTCAGGTGGAAGCTGTTGAGTTTCCTCACGTGACTCGCGTAGGTGGTCCATGCCTCGCTGCTGTAAAGGAGTGTGCTGAGCACGCATGCCTGGTAGACGCGCAGTTTGGTCTTCTCGGCGAGGTTGTGATTGTCCCAGACCCTCTGGTTCCGTCTCGCCATAACAGGTGATGCCTTGGCAATCCGGCCATTTACATCAGTATCAACGGAGAGCGAGTTGGAGATGGTGGACCCAAGGTATGTGTAGTTCTCAACAACTTCCAGGTTGTACCCATCAATGGCGCTGGTGGGAGAGGAGTCTGCGTCTTGCACCATTACATTCGTCTTCTTCAGACTGATGGTCAGTCCGAACTCCTTGCAGGCGTGGGAGAGGCGGCATACTAGCTGCTGAAGTCCATCTTCCGTGTGTGATGTCAAGGCTGCATCGTCGGCGAAGAGCAATTCACGGATGAGAACCTTTGTAACTTTAGTCTTTGCACGGAAACGGGCGATGTTAAACAGCTTTCCGTTAGTCCTGGTGTGTATATACACACCCTCGCTGCAGTCCTTGAAGGCGTACTAGAGGAGAATGGAAAAGATGATGTCAAAGAGAGTTGGCACAAGGACACAGCCTTGCTTCACTCCGCTGCTGACTGGGAAGGCCTCTGATGTTGCGCCGTTGAAGCACACTGTGCTGTGCATGTTCTCGTGGAACGATGCTATGATAGCGAGGAGTCGTGGGGGGCAGCCTATCTTCTTAAGGATCCTGAAGAGTCCGCTCCGGCTGACCAGGTCAAATGCCTTGGTCAGGTCTGTGAAGGCAATGTAGAGGGGCATCTGCTGCTTGTCGAGATGGTTCTCTAAGCTCCACGCACCCAGTGAAGCAGGCAGGCCATGGCGGGAAGCACTTTATTGACTGGGGGCTGCCCAGCTTGAGGCGGGCGGTAGCTTCCAATGAGACATGGCGACCGTCGAAAGCAGCCCCTGGCGCCAAGTTCTACGCCAATCGAGCTATGGCTTATAACCGGTAGACTGCTGCTTCCTGTGTTGTGCCGACGCCTTAAGACGACGCTAGAGTGTCCTCTCCAGTGGAGCTACAAAGCCTGGGCAGTCTAGAATGGAGACTCCGCTGTTGCCCATGCAGCAGATCCCCCCTCTCCACGCAGCTGGTTGACCCAAGGGAACGACAAATGTCGCTACAGCTTGGCACCAACGGCGTCGCAGGAGTTGCCGGAATGACGTTGAAGTCAACGTCAGACCGCCTTAGGGACTCCGTCTCCGGATTTTCTGTCGGGGTTTACTCCCTTAGCCTTTCCGTGAGTGGGTATAGCCGCAAGAAAGCGGAGGTTTGGGATCAGAGTTTTCCTTCTCCTAGATGAGCTACCATCCAAGGTTTACGAGCTCCATCCACCCGAAGCGACTGGTTTTAAGGCGCCAGTGGCCGCCTTCACCCCTTCTCCTGTCAGTGAAAACATGGTCCGCCAGACTTAGAAGCTAAGCCACTCGCGAAGGCCAGGAGCTGGATTTTAGTTGACAGAGGCGATCAGAGTCGCAAGCCCTATGGGGCATTTTTGGAGGAGTGGGGAGCTTGTCTCCCACTCCCACCCCGGCAATGTCAACCTTGGACCACTATACAATATAATATAATATAATATAATATAATATAATATAATATAATATAATATAATATAATATAATATAATATAATATGATATGATATGATATGATATGATATGATATGATATGATATGATATGATATGATATGATATATGATATGATATGATATGATATGATATGATATGATATGATATGATATGATATGATATGATATGATATGATATGACATGACATGACATGACATGACATGACATGACATGATATGATACGATACGATACGATACGATATAATATAATATAATATAAAAACAAAATGTGCGATTTAAATCAAGTAATCCTGCATCACTGGTGACAATGCCCAACACTAGAAAAAGCAATTGACTAAATGCCGGATGACACCATTTTTAAAGATAATTTTATTGTCACGGAATATTGTGTATGATTTATATCAATCTGTGTCTATAATCAAAAATGTACTCGGGTTTCGTTGCCGCGTAGAGCGTCACCCGAGGCTTGTTTATTTTTTCCCGGCTCTAGTTCTTTTCGAATTCTGAGCGCGACTCAACCCAAGCTACACGTGCAAATTGTCTGCAGTGAAAACCTAAGTACCTTGCCGGGCATATTTGTCACAGCTAGTATACATATAGAGCAAATTCTCTATAAACAAATACACTACGATGAGTCTTGTCAGGAAGCTTACCTTTTTTCGGGAGCGAATCTTCAGCTGTAGAACTGTTTTATATACGGTTTGTTGATATGGCGTCACAGAACTCAGTGTGGTTTATTGTGACGTGTACGCTGTGTCTGGTGACGTTGGTTAGGAAGAGTGTACTGGTGTTCTCAATGCGAGGGACCAAGGCTTCACGACCTACGGGTCTGTTATGAATGTGAGGGCTCTCGAGGGATCCTTCAACAGACAGGGAGGAGTGGACCATGCGCGGAGCCTCTTTGACCATCGACATATATATATTATATATATTACGTGTTTCATGTTATTGTTATTTTCACTATTGCTATCTGAGCAAAATTACTTTGCTATCCCATTTTAATATCGTTTTATGAACGATATATCGAAAATTACATTGCATTCCCATTTCAATATCGTTTATGTGAACGATATATTTATAATGTCATGCATTCCCATTTCAATATCGTTTAAGTGACCGATATATTCATAAATTCACACATATTCCGAAATCGCTTGATGATTTGATAAATTGATGAGTTGATAGATTGATGAATAAATGAGTTTTATTGATAAGAGCATAAATCACATGCTTTGGTCACACTTGGTGTTTAATAAGATCTTGTTTATATTTGGGTGTAGATCATATACTTTTATTTCTTGATCGGTGATAGGACGTTACTCACGTTTGTTTAAAATTCCATTCGTTAAATTCATCTTTGAGTTTTCTCGATGAGTTGCTTGTTGTTGATAGTTCCATGTAAGGGTCATTATAATGTTTCTTATCTTTTTGTTTATAATTGTATCAGATTTGTTCATATTTATATCTCGTTTATAATAAACATCTTCTTAACGCAGTTGGTTTCGGTCTAATCTAGTCCCAACCCAGCTTCATCTTGTGACAGTTATCGATTTCTACTGACATCTATATTTGTGTAATATACATTTATGGTTTGTTTGCTATAGTGTTACGTACACAGTGCCAGTTTACCAAATAGGCAAAGTAGGCACCGGCCTATGAGCCCCACATCTTTTTAGGGGCCCCGCAATAACGGATCAAAATAAAATTGATAGTCTGTAATTTGCGAGAGAGAGGGTAAGATTTCGACTGCATAATGGCATCCACAAGGTTAAATCTGGAACTGGATATACATGCAGCAGTGTACTTTAACTGGCAAAATGTGGATCATGTATTCATGTCATAGCATTGTATGTTGTTATTTATGTTTCTTACTTATGACTATTACTTTCCTTAGTTTTCTACATTTATATATAAATTTACGTTTTCACGAAAAATGAATGGCATTGTATAACTACGCCCTGTTTAATTCACGGTCTCCAAAAAATCTATATATGCATATCGATGATCCATTTATAATACAATTTATCGCAAGTAGAATTATCAGAGAAGAGGGTCAATTAATGCATGCATCATCCAGCCATTAGAGGAGAAGGGATGACAAGCCGTATGATAGTCTCCTGGTTACCTGTAGACCGGTACGATGTTCATGAGAAATCTATACAGGTGATGACAGAAACATGCTGAGGATGGAAAACGTGTTAATGTTATAAATATTGCTAGAATTTATGAATTAATATCTAATTATAAAAGGAAATCAATCCACCGATACTAAATCTCGTAGGAAACCAGGACTCGTTCGTGGTGTTTGCATCTTATATTGACCGTATCATCACACGCCGATGAGTTATAGAGGCACATTTTTAATTGTGACAAACACACACATACACACACACACACACACACACATATATATATATATATATATATATATATATATATATATATATATATATATATATATATATATATATATATATATATATATAAACTATAAACCTATTTTGTTAAATAAAGAGGCACAAATTTAATCTCGTTAGAATTTTACTCTGGCATAAAACATATTGGTTAAATTAGCTTATGATTATTTTCTGCAAAAAAAAACATTGAACTAAGAATTCATAGAACTATTACAGAAAAATGTTAGTCGCAATAAACTTAGTGAATTAATATTTTTGGCTTTGAAACAGCTCGGTGTTTTCATTATGGTCCATATATGCTCAGTTAATCTTACAAAAATAGAATCCTAGATAAACGTAAATGCAATACGGATTCAAAGACTGTTTTGATACTTATTTTGAACGTTTTAAAGGTCTGTAGACAATTGTATAGAAGAAAAGAAAAGTACTATTTTTACTTTTTATTTTGAACTACCTGGTATGCATTCACTAATTGTGATAGACCCGCAGCAATTGAGAATCATTTGCACGGATGCGGGAATGGAGAAATAGACGATCCAAACATACCATTAAAACTGCACGAAATCCATTTATTTTTAGATTTCTAATATAATTGTAATTATCCACTTAGTTTCTTATTCCTCTAACAACATCACATGTATTCATCACCGATGCTTTATTCTTTGTACTATTTAATTCCAATTGTTAGAGAGCAACTTCAAAAGGCTTTCTTTCTCTGAGGATTTAAAATGTAATGACTAGTATCAAATAGTAAGACAAAAATTGTTTTTGTCCCAAATCCGTACTTAACTGTCATTCATTGGAAAGGCTAATGGAAACACAAAAAACTCTAGAAATTACTACTTTATGTTCTTCATGTCAGCTGATAGGTATCCAGCAGGCATGGCACCATTACCAAACTTTCTTAACATTTTTAAGTGGCCTGTGTTTTGTACAATACCGTCATTGTAGCGAGAGACGTTTTTCTGGGACCTCTTTTGACAAAAGAGTCTCTGAGAAAGGTCATTTAAACCGACACTAAAGAGTTTAATGAAGGAAACTGTTTAAAAGATTTAAACAAAATGCAGTTTGCATTAACAGTAGCCCAGATATGCGATGATTAAATACAAACTTGTTTCCTGTTGGTTTATGTATAATGAGTATTAAGCTGGGATTGAGTTACAAAGACTCGGTCTGAAACAACAGAGTATAAGATATAAAAGAAGTTGCTACATCAATATTATATTTTCTAAAAGAAAGTTGTATATACATATTTCTCAAAGTTAATCAAGAAGAATGATGCAGTAAAAAGAACAATAGTACATCATAGGCGTTTTAGTTTCTTTAACATCTAAGATCATGCAATTATCAATATTTCTAATTATCAACAGTCATGTCTCATTAATACATTGGCATATTTTTCGAATTCGTTAAATACATCGTATTGATGGTATCAAAATGTTAACGACTTCCTATATAGCAGTCATTATCTGACTTAACCATATTGATTTTAACGTTTTAAAAATATCTCACTATGTTTGCGTAACGACTTTGCCTAGGATAATGGTGATTACAATCGCATCATCTGACACAAAAACACACATTAACTAGATCATAGCATTAGAAATAAATTAATTATATATTCGTTTCCCCATCTTGCTTGCCTTGAAAATATTAGTGAATGATAATTGAATACACTTTTATCATATTATTGGCTTCATCACGCAGAGGAAAATATAACCCTGACCAGATACAGGTGTAAAATGGCGGAAATATAATAGAATTGTGATAATAAATTATCCAATTTAAATGCATCTTTGGGTATTGTTTTCAAAGAAAATCATGAGGATCTTTTTCCTTAATTGTAAACATTTGTTATACATCAGGCGATATTATATGCCAAGGCTGAATCTCTGTGTTATATCCGCTCACTGGCAGTTTTTGTGATACTTACCTAATAGTAATTATATGTATTCTTCGAAAGTAATTAAGATTGTGAAGTATTCACCAGCTATAAAGATATGCATAACATATAATACATATAAAGTTAACAATATGACAGGAACGTTTATTTTGTACATGCAATGTGTTAGTTGATGCCGGAGGTTTGATGAATGACCAACCATTTAATGTTCGTTAACGGGGTAGAAAAACAACCTGGGAATTTTTAAAAACAATAATACCTCTATAGCTTGAAACATATCCTCTTGCTATACATGTCAGACTTAAAGAATTAATTATTTTAGTGGAACAAATGTTATCTTGAGATTGAAGTAACAAACTTAATTTCCTGGTTGGAAAGCACCAACCCATCGATAAATTATATGGTCAATCCCTTACGTGTGTACGGTGTAGTAAATCAGGACTATAAATATTGTTTAAAGTTCATGTTACTATTTTTAATATCAATGTATTTTTAAGTCACAAGCAACTTTAAACACTAATGTCATGTATATTTAAATCTGTATTGGTGTGCTTGACGTTTGTCCGTAATTTGATTGTAGAAACCCAGCTAACTACTATCACGTTTTGTCTTGTTTTTAAATTATACATATATTATTTACGTGACTTAGAGTTCTAGACCACAACCTTGGTAATGGACTTTGAAGGTTCTATTAACGAATTTGTTCACAGCTTGGGGTAGTTTTCCATTACGATGATTAAGTTTCAGAAAAGGTTATAAGACATGGGTCAAGTGGGGGTGTATATAAAGTTCATATCAACAAATGATACAATCCTCTTTTAATTTCAGTTCGTTGTGATCGGATATAACTTGAGAGAAATGTTTTATCTAAACATATATCTATTTAAAATACAACGTGTTTACGATAATTTGAACAAAAACACTACTTTGGGAATATTGAGTAATCATTTAAAGACATTATGGATTAAATAATTGTGATCATTCAGGACTATAGAAACGTCTGCACATTGAAGGATATTGTGACATCAGCACATTCAATTATGGAATTCATTTAGAAATCCACTGGAACTGATTCGAAACATTATACTTTTTGGACATGTGATAGATGTTTGGGGAGTATCGAGAATTTAATTCAATATGGTTAATTCCTTTGAAATCTTCATTCGTGAATTTTACTAAACTTGTTGGTTATGCCTTTTCTGTTATTTATTTTAAGATCATAGTCATGATTAGTCTATGCATTTTGATACTTGATTAAAACCCTAAAAATATTTTTTTTTCATTTTAAGTTATATATGAACGTCAAAATCAATTGACAGTGCTTTTATGATATTTTCAGGGCGTTGTTAAATATAAATCATAATCTAAAAATCAATTCATTAAAAATTTGTATATACATTTTAGGTGAACAAATTTTAAAAATTCATGAAATATAAATCTATTGTAAGCATTTTGTTTTTGGCATTTTTGTCAAGGTTGCAAACACGATTAGTATGAAGCAAAAAGATGCAGAAGAAAAACTATCTTCATATTACAGTTTATACATACCATATGATGATGGATATATTAGTGTATTATCAAATACCATAGATTAATATAGAGGATATATCACTGCAGAAGAGTGAACTAACGTGTTGTATGCATTGTTTAGAGTTATAAATACGTGTCTAATTTTGTTCGCACGGAACACATTCAATCAACACAGATAAAAGAACTTTTAAATGCAATCAAAACTGTGATATGAATTGTACTCTGGCATTATTTTATCTACGATCAGAGAGAGGGTGTGGTGATGTAGGCAGCAAAGAGCGAACAAAGAGCTAAATGGAGCACATGATTCCGAATAAAAGAGGAAGGACGGGAGTGGAAACCGAAATCCTGGTGTGACTCATGGGAAGTGATCAAATTGTGGGGTCAATGCTGAATTGTTAAAAAGTGCGCTACCGTTAAATTCGGCCCTTGTAACTCAAATGATGTGAATGCCAAGAAAACAGTGTTCATTGTTTATGAATAAGGCTGTATTTCTTTGGTGATTGCTTTGAGAAACGCAGTGATAACCGTAAAAAGAGTGTGAGAATTTTACCTTATGTCAGTTTGTCATGATTCTATCGTGGAATTTATTTTGCTACTCACGTATTAAGTAGGACGGGTTCTTATTGCATCTAAAACTGTAACATCATGTTGTGTGTGTGTGTGTGTGTGTGTGTGTGTGTGTGTGTGTGTGTGTGAATAAATAAACGTATGGCGTCAGTGCAAGGAATTACATGTTTGACAAATGTAGAATCGGAACAAACAAAATCGCAAGATAAATGGATTTGTGAGATACTAATTATAGATAGATCTTGAGAAGACCGTTATACCGTTTTGATACCATTTCTGAAGGAATGTGTAACCGTTGATTTTACTTAGAAATTAGTAAATAAACTCAATTTAATTAGGATAAAGAAAATATGTGCCAATTAGTGTACCATATGTCCATAAATTAGACATGTATTTTATATTTTATAATGATTACATATTATTTTAGTCTGTAAATTGAGACCCAGATTCACGTTCTAAAACCCCAAACAATATTTTTGTCATTTTTTGTTTATTCTCATATTAATTCCTAGGAATATGCGTCGCAATTTTGGTTGATTAATGGAGATGAAACAACTTTTAGTGGTAAAATCATATTGTTACACAACATAAAATATTATAAAAGATACTGATATAATAGAACGGTTGTTACCGAGGCTGGCATGTTTTTAATACCTCTTTTTCTCTCATCCTGGGAATTCCAATCATTTTTCAAACCCGCCATTGTAAAGCCTCTTCTGAACAAACCAACACTCGAACGTAACGATTTATAGAACTACGGCCCAGGTTCTAATCTCCGGTACATATATTTTTTAAAAGAATGTTATAGAAAAAGTTGTTCTAATCCAACTTTAATCTCATCTGAATTCAAACAGTCTTTTTAGCAATGTACAGTCTGTATATCGCCCTTGCCACAGTACTAAAACTACTCTTTTGAAAGTAGTTAATGATCGATTTGGATAGCGGAAAGATAAACAGTCCTGACGCTCCCTGATTTGTCTGCAGCATTTGACACAAAAGACCATGATATATTACTTCACCGTCTTCAGCATGTATATGGCATTGACAATAAAGCCTTACTGTGGTTCAAGTCCTACTTAGTCAACAGGACACACATTGTATCTGCAAAGGAAATACACTGTAGCCCAGTTGATCTATGTTGCGGTGTTCCACAGGGGTATATTCTTGCACCTGTTCTCTTAATAATACACTCAGCCGCTCAAACGTGCCATGGTTCATCATTCAGTGCCCCACCAATTGTACGCTGATACAAATATAGCTACCAAACTCAAGTTAATACCAACCATCCAAGTAGTTGAAAGAGGTGCACTTAGGATATGAAATCATGGATGACATGTAACAAGCTGCAGATTATTGAGGATAAAACTGAGACCATTCGGATAATAATACAAAGACTTTCTCATTCACATCCTTTACCTCAAATAATAAATATCAGCAACACCAACATTCAATTGACACAGTCAGTACGAAACCTAGGTATTACTCTGGACAGTGCTCTCACATTGCACCCACATGTCATGAACAAATGCAATGCTGCACATCTTGAGCTGAGACGCGTCAGCTCCATTTGCAAATATCTTTCCGTTTATACCACTAAACACTTGTGTGTTTATTAGTACTTTCAAAACTGCACTATTGTACCTCAGTTCTATCTGCTTCGTCTCAATATCAACTTGAGAAATTTCAAAACGTTCAAAACACAGCTGCTCAGATCATCCTTAGAGTACCACGATTAGAAGACACCTCCCCGCTGCTCTGTATCATATACTGGCTATCCATTCGATCCAGAATCAAGCACAAAGTTTGTTCTCCGTGCTACGTTTTATTGACAGACTCCAATTCTTGCCTCCCCAATTGTGTACACACCAGAAAGATTCTTACGCTTCTCTTCTGGCAATCGTATACTCATCATTCCCACCATGAAAACGAATCCATATGAATAACGTTCTTTTGCATACCAGGTCCCAGCAACGTGGAACGAATTTCCCATTAAAATTAGACACAAAGAAACAGTGATCCCTATCAAGAGTGCTCTTAAAACTCACCTTTCTCGACTACAAGAACAAACGTAAAGACCGAATAATGCTACCTACCTTAAATATTTTAAGCATGCTTTCATGTTTTTTTTTGTAATTTCATGGTGTTCGTTTTGTCTCTTTTTTTGTAGTCATACCATTATATATGTTGTAAAGCTGTTAGAGCTCCTAAAGGTTAGGCGTTATAAAAAGTAGTGATTATTATTATTATTATTATTATTATTATTATTATTATCATCATCATCATCATCATCATCATCATCATCATCATCATCATCATTATTATTATTATTATTATTATTATTATTATTATTATTATTATTATTATTATTATTATTATAGTCTTAAGCTATTACAAAACAAATCCATCAGACAGACCAACCTACATATTACGTGAAATTAAATTATATACTGACAAGCAAATTGTTCTATATAAAGTATTATGTGCGTGTAATCCGTTGTGAAAAAAATATACACGCATACAAATTCATTAAAGCATAAATGAATTGACCAAATTATCAGGCTTAAGGAAGGAAGAGGTTCTGATAAGTTGATAACGATTAGATAAATGTCATTATCAGCTTTTATAAAAATGGCTCAAATCCGCACCATATAGATCCCAGTGGAATGATACTTTATGATTTTGTGACACATAATGCATTCTAAGTAATTAAAACGGATTAGTTTCGAATTTCCTGACTGAAGTCCGTCTTCCAGACCCTGTATATATTTCCCTGTGGAACAATATAATGCATAACAACGCCATAGCCAGGTCTAATTGAAGTTATGGCAATATTCATTATACCATTACTTTATTCAGGTCAGTTTAGCCTGATATTTTATCTATGATATTTTGTATGTCATTGACTGTCTGGGTACTACTTCCTAATTTTTTTTTACTCCTTTCATGCTTTTCTTGTTCCTATCACTGTTTTAAATGTCAGAAATTTACTTAGAACATGACATTTTATTGACGATTCTAAATTTAATTTATAGCATTAGGGATTGAACATGTGTATAAATATCTTATCTCCTTAAATAATCGCACTTTGATCAAAATCTCCTTTCCTTTCAATCGTTATTATGACCAGCTAGTTTCCATGCGCAAAATACTGAATAAATAGTTGTATGATAACCAATAGCCATTCAGTTAAGTGTCAAATAACTGTATTACATGTTTGGTTTTAAATTTTGACAAGTATATCAAATTGCATATATCACATGCTAACTAAAACATGAAATATATTGGAAACAGGAAATGGGGTGGACGCAATGTACTGACATACCATGCAACCTTCAGATAAAAAGATAAAAGTTTGAATTCAGTGTTTGCTTCAGGTAATGAACAATACCAAGATTGATACAAAAGATTGTCATCTAAGATTAAGGAATCAAATGACATTCATTGTTGGAATCGGTTATCACAAGAGATGAAAACCGTTTAAGAATTGTTTTGTGAAAACTGTATGCAAATATAAAAATGTATTTCTTCTACAAGTACATTGTTCACTGGTGTTCTGATGATACTCATACGCGTGTTTTGCATGTGTATCAGAAAGCCCATAAATATTTATAAAACTGTAAACTACTGCTGAACAACATATATGCCTCTTAAAATACAAATCCTCGCGTTAAAACCTCTTCATTTGTTAGACTAGATTTAAAGAATGGAGTTAGTTAGGCTTAACAAGTCGTCTGCAGTTCTCTTTTTTAGACAGCATTATTTACATTTAAATGTCCGTTAAAATAAACTAGAACAAGCAATAACACGAAATAATTCAAGTAATTCTACTAATGCACTTTGGAATTTATAAGCTAACATAGTTAATCATTTCTTAGAGCAAATCAAATGTCTTTCCCTAACTATAGCTTTCCCTTTTTCTGTTCTGTAATATATAATTGTAAATTTATGCATAAAATTGTGCCTTTCTTCATGTGCAAGCAGCAATTTACATATGGCTTGAATCATTGGGTCTTATCTAATGGTAAACTTGAAAACAATTCATAAACTGGCATGTGAAAAGATCGAAAAGTGAATATTGGAATGGACAGTTAAATTTGCTTAGTAATTTCTTAAGGATTTATGGTCGTTCCAGTACATAAAAAAGTATTAAAGCGATACAAAGGGCTTCCTGTGGTTCAAAACTTGAATGTGTTGTGTAATAGTATTAAAATTACAGTGTAAATATCATATCAGGGTTTGCACGCGGTGAAAGGACAAAGCTTGACAACTTTCGGTACACTCTCAACACAAAACTTGCATCGATCAGCTTTTCCCGGTCTGTTAAAGTAATGGTAGGTTAGATATGACTCACTATCTTCAGAGTTGTCAACATAGAAAAGAGATATGTACTTGTTGTGACAAAAAAAAATTATAAGCTTAGAAACGGCTTAATGTACGACTGGTTAAAATCCACCATATAGATCCATTTGAGTGCCAAATAAACAAGTTTGTTTGTTTTTGTTATTGTGGGTTTAGCGCAATTTTTCATGATATATATATATCTTTATATGGCTGCCAGCAGAACATGTGGAGACAGAACCAAAGAAAACCCCGGTAAGAACCATCTACCCACGAGATGCTAATGGCAAGCTACATCTCACATACTCACATTGGCTGAACCCGTAACTCGAACTCACGAGGACAGACTTGAGATGGCAGCGATTGGTAAATGCGAGCGCTTTAGACCACTCTACCACACAGGAAGCCGACGTGAAATGGGGGTGATTGGTAAAGGTGAGCGAATTATAGCACTCGGGCCCCTGTGTTCCCGATGTGAGATGGCACTGATCGGTAAATGAGTGCTCTTTATACCACTGGATCCCCTTAGGTCCCTGAGGTGAGACGGAACGGATCAGTAAAGGAGTGCGCTTTTGGACCACTCGGCCACCCAGGAAACTGACTTGAGACGGCAGTGATCGGTAAAGATGAGCTGGGACCCGAGCTGAGATGGCAGTGATCAGTAATGCCGAGCGTTTTAGACCAATCGACAACCCAGGACTCCTTTTGGGATATATTTTGTTAGCTTCATTTGACTAAATGCAACTTGTCCAGAGCTATTTTTAATGTTGTGTGCCTTAGAAAGCCTGACTTGCCATTTAAAAATAATCAATCAATAAATTTCAAATAATTCACTGTCAGAAAGGAGTTTTTTTTTGTATTTCTTACAGTTTCAATAGGTATGTGGGCGCAATTAAAACATTTCCTGACCTTTTAAGCAAAATAAAAAAAATGTCGTTCATAGAATAGGATAGGGTAGGAGTGGAAAAATGAGGAGAGGAGAGGATAGACAAATATACGTCCTTCGTTCCCAAAATATTGGCATTTGCTGAATGTTAATTGAGCAAGGAATTGAGTCATGCAATTTGTAACTATACTCTCCCAACTTGTGAGGTCAATTAGACAAACTACCGTTTCACGAGCAAGTAAATTCATGTCAAAATGCTTGGTTAGAAAACGCCCCAATGACCATGACCAGTGCTGGACAGGTCGCGAAATGGCCCATGGCTATTTCATATCCAGGCAAAGGTTGCGTAAAGGAACAATGGATAAGTGGGAAACCACATCATCATCAAATTTAGAACTTCAAAGCCCTTCATACATTTTTTTTTCTTCAGTTTATTCGCAACTTCTGACTGATTCACGGGTTTCAAATTATGATGCCTTTTGAAGTAAGAAAACTTTTTCGAAACCAATCTTGTCATCAAGTGTAAATTTTGGTAACTATTAAAATATTAAAAATACTACGTCAACATCAAAACTTAAGCCAAACATATTTTCTAAGAATACAAATTTTAAAACTATAAATCAGTGGAAAATATTACCTCTTACAAAACATATATCATTGAAAGTTAGTATTTCTATTCTAGGCAGCCTCCACTACAGTTTTCATACCATTGCTCATGGAGCAAAATCACACAAAAATACGTTATACGCACGATTTATAAATACCTCATTTAAACTCTTTATGTTACTGAATTAGTATATATACGTTGATTTAAAAGATGTAAATCAATATACAGGGAAGCAGTCTAACAATGAATGATTCATGTTCAAATTATCTGGACATCCTGCAGTCGATGTTAGTCAGCAATTTACATACACATTCAATAAAATGGGATTATTCGGACAAAGAGGTATTTTATACATTTAATTTTGAGTACGTAAATCAAAATTTAAGTCACTAATCATATTTTTCTAATCCAAATAGGATTATATTTGTTGAAAATAGATTAATTGTATGCGAAGTATTCTTTTATATTTGAAATCGGTTTCACCACAAGTTATGGATGACCTATAACTGATATATTACCGCGTGTTTGTGTGTGTGTGTGTGTGTGTGTGTGTGTGTGTGTGTGTGTGTGTGTGCACATAATATATATCGTTACTTAATTACCAAGAAATCGTGAAGTTAAAACTGAAATAGATTTATGACAGCTGATTTTGCTACTAAAAAGACTGACACGTGTCATTAATTTAAGTTATAGTACACGTGACGTACTCCAGCTAAAGGCTGACTTTTTGTTTCAGCTAGCTGTAGTACATTTGACCCAAGATGATTTTATTTTCTGCAGGTATAGTGTACACAACGTTACCACTTAGAACATTTGACATTGTTATCAGTGTAAAGGTTAATCTCGCTGCCTTCAAGAATAGTGCACCTGGCACAAGTCGATATTTTAGTCTCTATGTATTACTCTTGACGATATCACGAGTTACATTTGATATAGAAGAGGGGAAAAAAACTTTAGCCAGAGATTTACGTAACAAGATGTAGATAATGGTGGTAAATGTTACTGTATAGCTAACTGAATTTGTACTTAAACAATTGAATCTTTATTGTTATTTGGTATAATAGAAAAACATGATTTCATTAAAGGAGCGCAACGATTATAATTGTATGCACCTGCCTTATATAGAACTGTTGAACGTTTTGCTAGTTACTCGGTGTTTCAGCTTGACCACAACTGTTAACAGAATCACCATAATATTGTTATTCATCAATACAAACCTTTTGTCGTTCATTTTTCCTTTTGTAAAACATTTTCAATCCTATACACATCTACCGTTTTCGTAAAGCTACGAGTTGTCGTCTTAAAATGCATTATCAATATTCTCTCCCTTAAATTTTCAATAATGTATACAACTCGGTCACCTAATTTTACCTTTTTCCCGTTTAAAAAATGTAGGTACCCCCTTGACAACGGTTCATATTTTGAAAATTTGTTCTAACTCTAAGCAATCCAAATTATCAGTTATCAGATAACAAATAATGTATTCTTGATTTAATATTGATATTTATTCTCTTCGTTTTTTTCTAACCTGATTTAGAGTGAATTACTCCATCATTTGGGCTTTTTATTAAACCTTTCTATTGCAAATACTGTTATAATAGAGCAAGTCTAGGTATAGTCATTGCTTTTATTTCTCAACCAAATGATAATTTTCCCTTGTACAATTATGTCCTTTCGTCAGATTATTGTTTGGGGTTTTCATTATGTAAGAGTATTCTTTGTCATGACCTCTGTTCTACTGAACGTTTTCACCAACATGCATATTAATAAAAATGTCAATCACATAAAACGTTTTCTTATGAATATTTAATTTGCATTTGTTATGTGTTTTAATCTCTCCATTATTATAGGTCATGTATAATTGTATTTTGGACCTTAGTGTATCCAAAAGCATGTTCAATGTGTACTTGACCAGTAACTTTTAATTTTGTAAACAAATTATAAACGGGAAATATTGTTTCTATGAGATCGGGTTAAATATGAGGATCGTTATCAATATTATATTATCAATGTTATTTTCCACTTGACGTTAAGATTACTATTTTTCTATTTACTTCTGTTTGTTGAAGATTTTCCAATCACAATTGAGTCTTTCTTGCATAAAAGTCGTTTTTATAAGTACTAAATATATATATATATATATATATATATATATATATATATATATATATATATATATATATATATATATATATATATATATATATATATCGCTTTCTTTCAGGTGCCCCATTTAACATTCTTGAATCCATAATTTTCAAATTAAATTTTTCGATACACCTTACGTACATCTTGCATTTTATTTTGTCGATATTTTAAAAAAAAAAACAGAAGTCACGATCTCACTGTATTTTATAATTGTATTATGTGCCATCTGTTGCTTCAGACGTTTGCAGCAAATCGAAGTGAAGTAGCACCAGTTTCAGTAAAAATGAGAACGATAATAATTGTTACTGCTAATCCCGCTGGTCCTTTATCAGCAGCTGCTACTTCTGAAGAGGTAGCCATACTAACTTCAATCCAATTTATAACCTTATACCTTGTGTTGTAAATTTGTCTGACATGTCTGTAATGATCGATTTTTTAAAACTAAATCAACATTAATTTTGTTGATATTTTGCAACCTGAAATTAATACCATTATTTCTTGGAGATGTAGGTATTTTCTCTTTCCTCTAGCGTGCTTTTTGGACATATCGAAATGCCAAATGCCTTTATAAAAGCGCATCGTATAATGTTATACGAACTGAGTCAACCACCATACCGTATATTGTCTGTTGAATTAGCTAATTTATTATGTATGTCATAGCGGGATAATAAAATGTGTTAGTATAAACAATTTGGTATCTAGACATTACCACCATTATCACCACTGAGGGATTATTAGAATCATTATTCAAGCTTACATCAAATTTATTGTTTATAACAAAGATATGCCAAGATAATAGACTCTAAAGCATATATTTATGTAATCAATGAAATATGAAAAGATAGTAGACTGTAGTATATATTTATGTAATCAATAAAATATGCAAAAATTGTGGACTCTCTAGCATTTATTTATGTAATCAATGAAATATGCTAAGACAGTAGACTCTCTATTATATATTTTGTAATCGATGATATATGACAAGATAGTAGACGCTCTGGTATATATTTATGTAATCGATGATATATGCCAAAATGGTGGAGTCCCTGGCATATATTAATGTAATCAATGAAATAGGCCAAGATAGTAGACGCTCTGGTATATATTTATGTAATCGATGATATATGACAAGATAGTAGCTAATCTAGTATATATATTTTAGCAATCAGGACAGATTTTGAGTGTAAATGTATTCGCCACAATGCTTGAGAAAATTCAATTATTTATATTCATAACTTGAATAATGATTCTAATAATCCTTAATTTAATTTGTACAAACAGCAAATGTAGTCGGCTTCATTTTCATGTTTAATTACGTATAGTGGCAGGTGGCGGTATTTTGTGTTAGCGCAAAATATAATGCATTACTGTTTGATTTAAGGTTACATCTTACATTAATACAAATAGTTATCAGGCATGAAATTATAGTGTAACACTCAATAATAGTATTCCTTATCTCAGAATAAATGTGTGAAAAGGTTTACATCTTTTCTAGACCTATTTGACACGCCAATCAACAACACTTACCACCTACTTATATTCGTACCCCATGACCAATGGGAGGTATCTTAATTTAGGCAAGTAGTTGCATCAAGTTACATAATGTCGAACAACATGCGGACAATGTTCTGGCAACCAATAGAAAAGGTAAGAAATACCCTTGTGACAAAGTTTATAATGTAATTGGTACTTTGATTTGGCTTAAATTTGATAGATGATTTTTAGTGTATGTAATAAATCTGTAAAAATGTCAAATATGTTGTAATTATTTGTGGTAGGGACTTGCAGCAAATTTCTGAACGGTATCTTAGTTTTGGTTGTTACTGAAAGAATTAATGCTAGTTTGAAAACGTGGCATGCTCGCTAACTCTGTCACAAATCATTGCAAATGCACTGACCGAAAATCTTAATTCTTTTACTGAACTCGACCCCTCCAGTGGCCTAGTGTTTAGAGCAATCGCCTTTGATAGATAAGGTCGCGGGTTGGAACCCAGGCCGAGCTATGCCAAAGATTAAAAAAAAATGGTATTAACAGCTATCTCGCTAGGCACTCACTAATAAGAGGTTAGTGTTAGGACTGGTCGGCCCAGTGTCCGAATAATGTGACTAGGTGGAACATCATGCTACATGTCTGCGTAATGATGCCCCCATTGGCGGAAATCCCTATAAAATGTCACACTACAGACATCGTAGCGATATGTTTGAAATATTTCTAAAGGTACGTGTAAAACGTGAATAACAAGCACACCCTTTTCTGAAAGTGTATATTCACGTTTAAAGGATTTCAGATGTGTTACATTTAGCTGTTATATTATATACATTCAAGAAAATCTTCATATTATTACGTTTCATATTTTATCTTATTGTAATTATTTATACATTTATTTGGAAGGTTTTATCTTCATAATTTTTTGACAATGCATTTATATTTATATATATTATGATGCATTAAAGATTGTAAATTGTGAGACAAACCTTCAGTTAACGAATAAATAAATAAATATTCATGGCTGGATGAAAGCATTTTGATAGATAAGGTAACGTTCCCATAGCATCTAATCGAGGGAGTGTGACATGCGTCATCCATAACAAATGTAGAGGGTTTACAACACATCAGCACAATCCTGGCCATATAGTGCCAAGTACGCTTAGTAAACAACTAGAATACACAATCCCCCCCCCCCCCAACAAATGTGACTCCTAACGGGATTAGAGCATTAGAACGACTTATAATTTATAAATTATAATTAGGATGAAAAGTTGAAAGATATTGCTTTTCAAGAAGTACTATAACGTACTACATTCTGTGATAGAGTAGTAAAAAGATAGGTACCGTATAAAATATTAACTTGGAACTCATTATTAGGCCGACGGTGGGGGGGGGGGCTATCGGTAATATTTCCGGGGGTCAGGGCCCGTAAAGAGACCCGGGTTGAACAACACTTTCTAATTTATAAAAGAAACTTTCTGTTTGAACAAGAACAAGGAGAGGCCCAGGTGTTTCTTACCTCGGGGCCCGTGATCTCTCTACGGTCCTACTCATTATTGATACTGGTGCGATATAAGTTACTATTGATAAATTAGACAAAGCATAAGGAAACGTTAGACAAAGTATAAGAAACATTAGACAAGGTAAATCGAAAACATTAACAAATTATAAGGAAATCTTAGCAAAAAATACTGCAACATTCATTAGACAAAGATTAAAGAAACATTAGCAAGGTATACAGAAACATTAGCAAAGTAAAATGAAAAACTAGACAAAGTATAAAGAAACACTAGGCATAGTATAAAGAAACATTAGAAAAGTAAAAAGAAACACTAGACAAAGTGTAAAGAAACAGTAGACATATTATAAAGAAACACTAGACAAAGTATAAAGAAACACTAGACATAGTATAAAGAAACACTAGGCATAGTATAAAGAAAAATTAGACAGAGTATAAAGAAACATTAGCAAAGTATAAAGAAACATTAGCAAAGTATAAAGAAACACTAGACAAAGTATAAAGAAACACTATACATAGTATAAAGAAACAATAGCAAAGTATAAAGAAACATTAGAAAAGTAAAATGAAAAACTAGACAAAGTATAAAGAAACACTAGGCATAGTTTAAAGAAACATTAGAAAAGTATAAAGAAACACTAGACAAAGTGTAAAGAAACAGTAGACATATTATAAAGAAACACTAGACAAAGTATAAAGAAACACTAGACAAAGTATACAGAAA
Organism: Unio pictorum; assembly: GCA_030141615.1. NCBI lineage: Eukaryota > Metazoa > Mollusca > Bivalvia > Unionida > Unionidae > Unio > Unio pictorum. The sequence continues at coordinate 3,461,641 of JARLTB010000203.1, read as the reverse complement.
CACTAGACATAGTATAAAGAAACACTAGACATAGTATAAAGAAACATTAGCAAAGTATAAAGAAACACTAGACAAAGTATAAAGAAACACTAGACATAGTATAAAGAAACACTAGACATGGTATAAAGAAACATTTGACAAAGTATAAAGAAACACTAGACATAGTATAAAGTAACATTAACAAAGTATTAGGAAACATTAGCAAAGTATAAAGAAACACTTGACTAAGTATAAAAAACATTCGACATAGTGTAAAGAAACAGTCAACAAAGTATAAAGAAACACAAGACAAAGTATAAAGAAACACTGGACAAAGTATACAGAAACACTAGACATAGTATGAAGAAACACTAGACATAGTATAAAGAAATATTAGCAAAATATAAAGAAACACTAGACAAAGTATAAAAAATAAAATGATTTGCAACAGAGTTTAAAAGGAAAACAAATGTAGCTAATACTGAAATATATTTTTTTAAAGATTTTATTTTGTATAAAAACGTCGTTAACATAAACACCGATACATACAGATGCACAGCTTAACTAAGCACGGAAATGTGAAAACATAATTTAACACTTGCTGTAAAGTTGTGAGGAGATGCTAACAGCCAATTCTAATATTAGTGATAATCTTTGTGTAGAATGATTGATATATTTCCATGCCGAATATAGATTTGTGGTTACCGGCGTCTGTGAGAACAAAACAGAAATGAGCAAAGCTTCATGGATGTTAAACTCAGGAAGCAGATAATGCGTGAGTACTGGTACATAAGTTACACGGTTTACAGTTTATAGAAAGAATATTAGAATGCCACGTGACTTCCAGATACTGACAGATTATTGTCAATTGAATAATTTTGTTCATCGTCCGGAGATCTGATCTGTATTTGACTAGCAAAAGCACCCGAAGTGATTAGAGACTACCATTTGGAAAATACTAGTATTCAATATGGTACACGTAATCATATTCAGTCACTCATGTCTACAACGACACGTAAATATACGGAGTTCCTTTCTTAAACTACATTACTATGTGTCAGCTAATACGTTAACAAGTGTTAACGAACGAGTCTAAAACAGTTTTGATACTTAGCAAACAAGACAGATTAACCTGATCCATATATAATTATCAGGTTATATTATGATTACTGTGGAAGGATAATCCATTGTACTTTTGTTTTAAAAAATAGACATAAAGACAACATATTTCTAAAACAAAAGAGTATGTCCTTCAATAAGAACAATACAAAAACGGAAATACGTGTGAATAATCTTTGTACGGGTCATCGCTGTATCGTGCATTATTTGAGAAGTAAATAGATTAATAAAATGCACGGTAGCGAACATTCAAAGAGATGCACACCTCAATATAAACAAGAAAACCATTATTATATGCTCATTATTTTCTCGGTTAATTTTGTCAGAATCGTTCAGTATTTTACGATACCGCATAGACGGTGTTCCTCTTATCGACTCAAACCAGCTGTATGTGCTGGGGAGAGTCACGAGGATCAACACCCCTCCCCCACTCGAGCGCACATCATTTCGAACTCACGTGAATAAATTAATTACTTTCTATTTTAAACAAACAATAAACGTAGATACCAGCACTTGTATGTGGATGAAATAAATTAACTGAATGAACTAAATGAGATGTTTCGTGGACTGACAAATACGAACCGCTTTGCCACATTCTAGGTTAACATTTTTGATACAATGGATGGATTTAAACTAGCTATCGACGCCAGACAGGATCCCTACAAATAACATGCAAGTGACAAAGCATAAACTGTATTCCTTAGCTGGTAATAAGAATGGAAAAAATATACTTACAGTTTTACATCCTGAATTTCTTCAAAATATAATTTCTTAGTTCTGCAAATACGAATTACATGAGCAAGTTCATGAGTTCTCAAGCTTGATTACAGATTTAGAAATTATACAGTAATTTCGACTATATTCCAAGTGCAATTACATACTCTTTCACTGCACTCAAAATGAATTTAACATTATTTTCCATTGTGTCTTTTTGATAATTGCAATTCCAAGACTTAATATTTTAACCACATGATTTCAAATATTCAATTACAGAACACGAACTCGTTTTATAGGATGGATATAATTTACTCCCAAGGTCGTGCAGTATTTCCTTCCGAACATATATTTCATAGTTTCGCATTAAATACAGTAACCTATAAGCGTTGCTCACAAATACCATATTTATCTTGTTTTGCATTCATTCCACTGCAAACATTCTAAATAATCCAGTTAAGATTTATACTATTTTAAAAGTTGCCGTTCAGCCAACTAAATTAGTAACATTTTAAAATTTCTATAGTGATTCTTTTGGTGAGTGTGATAGATGTGAATTCAATGATGCACTTGAGCATGTAGTTATGAAAAAGTTAGTAATAAGTGGTTTTGGAATATTTCCAAACCCGAAGGAAGATTGATTTTAAAAGAGGACATATATACTGAAATGTTGGTGATCCACACAATGACACCTTCCCCAAAATAATTGATTATATTTCGTGATCATTATGATATTTACTCGCTCATTTAAAGTAAAACCACTTTTTAACTTAAAATTTATTCGGTCATTAGAAAGTTTTAAAGTTTTTTTTTTAATCAAATCAATAGACATTTTTCTCTACTTTTACAGTACAGAATTCATAATATTTTCCAAAAGGTAATTTCAGTTATTTTCAAGTTTTGAGCGCGTAAGAGTATAATTTAACATATAATAATAAATCGTTCAATTCTGGCATCGAAAACTAATATTCTTCCATTTTTAAACATGCCCCAGATATACAGATACTGCAGATGGTCTGTCCATCGAAAAGAAATATTTCGTTCTTACCTGTGGTTTTTGTTGTTCATCCGTCGATTCGACGAAGGCATCTCTTGTCATCCGAGAGTTGGCAGGACTGGTTCTGTTCTGTGCGTGGGCAGATAGCTGATGAGACCAATACTTGCATGGAATGTTTGCAGGCACACTGGACAAGGTTATGATTGGGACATCTCCAGGAAGGTTGATGACACCTGCTTTTCTGGCTTGCCTCCTCAACTCTGCAGCTGCTGTCCTGCTCGATTTGCACAACTTGGATTTTTTGTACACAGAGGAACTTCAAGTGACTCGATCGTTTGCTGTTTGCTCCCAGGAATAATGGTTTATGATGAATTCTTTCAACAAAGCATTCAGGTTGTCTTCGAAGAGTTTCTACTGACCTCCGTTGGATCGCTGAACTTGCTGTAACTAGCCATAGATGAGTTTCTTAGGCAGCCGGTGGTCTGGCATGCGTAGCTGGCACTGCATCATGATGGTGTGGATGCTGAGGAGACCTGCTTGGGCGAGTACCTCAGCGTCTGGAACGTAGATAGAGAAAACCTCATTGGTTTGATCTTGACCTTTCTCCTGTAGTTGCCTCGCAGCAAACACCATATCGATGGTGTCACGTTTTTCTCGAAATCCACAATGGATTTCGGACAGTAGTCCCTGGTCAAGGTGTGTATTGAGGCGGTTAAGTTGGATTCTGGTATCTTTCCTGCAATTGAGAGTAAGGATAAACCCCGGTGGTTGTCGCAGGCCTGGTGGTTCCTTCTGCCCTTTTACATGTTGATTATGGTAGATCTTTAAATTCCTAGGGTATCGCCTTTTGCTGCCACATCAGTAAAGACAGTTTGTGGAGCTTTTCTATTAGGTATGTGACCCCTTCCTTGTATACATCAGCTGGGGTGGAGTCTGTACCAGGTGCAGCCGTATCGCTTTATGTGTCTCCAGCAAAGGTTGGAGGGTCATCCAGTGCTTCGTTTATGGGTAACTGGGATAGACGACAGATGACATAATCATTGATGGATGAAGGTCGATTAAAGACGTTGTCAAAACGTTCAGCCCAACGTTCAAGAATCCTCCCTTTGTCAGTAAATAATATGTTCCCGTCTGCGCCGAGAAGGTGGATGATGCAGAGGATGTCGATACATACACTTCTTTCAGGTCATTGTAGCAGCTCTTCAAATCATACTAATATACGTAGCACTGAATTTCATCAGCTTTGTTGCTCAGCCATCTGTCTCGCATCTGACGGAGCTTCTGGGGGTGTTCATAGTCATGAATATGTTGTTTAGTCCCTTGGGAGGTTCAGCCCATTTGCCGATCAGTGCTATCATCACTGCAAAAACCGATGCCGCTCCAAAAGAAAGTGTATCAGGAGCCCCTTTCGCAGAGTTAGCCTTCTCCTGCAAACCAGGGTTCGCTCAATGTCCACGTTATATCTGGCGAGTTCCTTTCCTATTAGGGCGGCTATCCTCCGGGGTCTTTCCACACATTCCATGCACCTGGTGTGTGAGGAACCATCCTCATTTTCTTGTTTATATTTTGACCGCTGAAGTAGGGTCCCCACCAGCCATGATATGCTGGCTAGGGAAGTTTAAAACGGGCAATGTTATGGGATCCTTTTCGAGCACCTTCCTCATGTCAGGGAGGTGAGCAGTTCATTCCTAAAGAGTGCTGCTCAGTTGCTTGCTGGGCTAATGGACTCCACTGCTGCTCCATGTCAGTGCTAAACGACCCTAATGCCCTAAGCCGCCTGTGTGCATGCTTTCGGCTACAGCTGCCAATGTACTTACACCTGCCACAGGACATTAGTGGGTGATGAAATGGGAATGTCGGATGACAAGAATGACTTGTTTTAAATGAGGAAGAATTGGGCAGTTCGTCTACCTCACTATCTCGTCAAAAACCATTTGGATCCAGCAGCACAACAATGTCGAGACGGCCAGAGACAGAGTTGTGTGGATGACCTGGACCCCCTACGTGTTTCGTCGTGCTCTTAGTGCTGGACGGCGCTTTGCTGGGAATAGCTATTCTGCCCGTTGACCAGCTGGTGGTTCCTCCGCGCAGGCTGCCAAATCCAGTCAACACATGCTAGGTTGACAAAGCCTAACTCACAGAGGGTTTAAGACCCATCGGCTACCTTCAGCTCACCCGTCGAGTCCGTTTTTAGTGAATATCGTCCATGGCTGGTGTACACGTATGTACATTGCGATATCGTCCATGACTGATCTACACGCATACATTGTGAGATACTATTATGTTACCTCATGTTTTGTATTGCATCCTTGATGTAAGATATTATGTGTCATTGTCGTTGTAAAGTATGAAACAGTTATTAATTGCACACTCGACACAAATACATTTCAAGTGTTTCCTTAAGCATTCATTAAATATCATTTTCAAGACATTTACACAATTGATACATCTCTTTACAATGGCTCGAAATAAGCAGAAGTTAAAATTACCGTCAGTTCTATTACATTTAAAACCGTTGTATGGTCCTCAATCTTAGATCCAAAAAAGCAAACGTTTTCATTTTTTCATTTCTCTTAAACGTTATCAAAATGAGTTTCCATGTTAATAGTTAAAAAGTGCTCATTTGTAAGAGATCACCCATCACCTCATGACAAATGGCATAATACATTATCTTGTTGTGATTGTATTCCATTTAATACTTAGTTTAATTCTTTTTATAACTATTCACAATTCTGACAGTTTTTACGATCTTTCATAATTTAACATTTAATATATATTTCAACTTTTATAAAACCCATCTAAATTTACTGGGACTATAATCTTATATTTCGTCACTTTCCTATGGAGAATTAGGAGAGTTGTCACTGTCAGATTTTTTTTTACGTCAAATTAGCTGGGATGGTACCTCGATCGCTTTCAATACACAGTTGAATTAACATTCAGTTCGGAGTCGCTGAAGTTCTGGAAATAATTAAAGCTCTTGCCGCAGCGAGAACAAAATGGAATAGCTTTCAATCTGAAGTAATTTCCACCGTAACACCGATCTGATTGATGTAAGGTAGGATTGAATATGTTTGCTCAATCAATACCAAATTTTGTGCACGGTATAATGTGGGTCGAGTCTACACTGTTCGAGTAGTTTGGTACTTCAGTCCAAACTATTTACTCATAGATCGAAGCTGGTAGAAGTCAGTCATAACAACATAAAATTAAGGTTTTCTGTTTATAGGCTATACAATATATAAATTAATTGTCATGTTGGACACATATTAATAGCATACAATATTAAATATATTTGTCTTCATGTAAAACCTATATATCTTAGTCAAAACAAATTTCGTAAACATAATGTAACGTTTTCAAATCTGATTCACAACAATGTAATTCATTCAGCCATATGGAAATCGTGAATACTAAATACAATATTATTATACCATAATATCAACGATCATAAATGAATCAAATCCAATTGTTTTTCATTTGTAAAACAGACAATCGGATTTGATATCGTCATTTTAACTTTGGATATTTGCAATCGCTTTCTTATATGTCATTCGAAGTTCGATTCAAGTGGCAGGCAAAACTTTGATAATAGGCATGCCTGAAGATTTGTGTACAGACAGGATAAGACAGGAAAAGCTAGGAAGCACGTCATGCGTCCCTTGTAAAACATGTTATCACTCATTCTTTTGCAACAAATGAACTTTAAAAATGCTTTCTCATTGATTATAGATATAAAATGTGAATGTAATTACACAACATATGCAAAGAGCATAGCGGTGTGTGATACGAATATTTCAGGAGTACGAAGTAAGTAAATAGATTGACAACACGAATGATTGAACAATTGACCTGTGAACATTCTCGTTCGTTTCTGAGGCTTAGGCTGCAAATGACCCATACCTGTCCTTAATTTTGTGAATACTTGCCTTCTCCATTTAAAATGACATGTTCCGAAAACACTTTAAATAACAGGTAAGACAACAGCCTGTAAACTTGCTTACGATAGGTAAAAAAAAGTATAGATTAAGTTTGCATTTATATATGGTATCTTTTCATTTTATTGCAGAGCTTAAAATATAAAATAAAAAAGAGACAATTGATAACATAGGTTCTTCCTAATATCAGAGACTACAAACACCCTCTATAAACTTTAATAAGAAATGCGATAGCATTCTAGTGTGAAGTGGAGGGAATAATTCAATTTTATTCAGTTTTGTGGTTTATGTACATATATCAATAATTGACACAATACATTGTACAATATAAACAACAATGTAAAATAGAGACAAAAACAAAATAAATAAATAAATGTATGGCTGTATAGGCGTAGTAATAACAGCACGAAAAAGATAGTTCCGTTGACAAGATGGGAGACAAATTAAAGCATCACCAGTAGTAGTGAAGTCTGGTTCTATGTTTATCGAAATAATCATACACTTGGTAATTAAAACATAGCATATTTAGCAGCTGGGTGGGTATGTGTGTATGTGTGTGATGACTTCATTTCAAATTTGGATAGCTTCAGCAGTAATAATGTGGGACACTTTAGGGTCGTATTCATTATATAAGGACAAAAGTGGCCTATAGGGTCAAAGAGGATTTTTAAATGGTTAGGCTTGTATAGGGATCATGGGAATTTAACATAATGAATGTATAGTGACAATGTATTGGGTCTGTATAGCAACAAGGGGAATGAAACATAGCTACAAGTGTATTAAATTTCCCTTGTCCCTTGGCAGGTCCGCTTATATTAAAGTCCCCTTGTCAATAGACAATCCCAATTCAGTGTCGTTATACATTCCCTATGGTAAATAAATAAACCCATTAGTGTCTGAAATTTTCATGATCCCGGACAGTTGCTAAATGGTACAAAATGAAACCAGCATAACTGATTGGAGATGCAGCTCTTTTCTTCAACCATTCAACATCTCAGAGCTTTTTCCGATATTCAGTTCTATTCCGACTTCTCGGCAATCGTTTGGTTGACGACATATTTTGAAAGCGTACACTAAGAAAATCGGTCTAGGAATATATGGCATATTGTTAGATATTAAAGGATTTCTGATAAACGGCTGGAGCTATACATTATTGCTACACAATGATTACATTATTACTACACAATGATTACATTATTGCTACACAATGATTACATTATTTGCAGACATTCTGTTCTTCTTTCTGTTTAAAACTAACTGTTCAAAACTAGAAGAGTACATGGGACTTAAGAATACAATACAATGTCGACCGTAGCTTTGAACGCTAAATTTATTTAAGTCTAGTGTTGAATTAAAAACTTGGATAATCAGACGCCCAGAAAATCGACGAGAGAGAGAGAGAGAGAGAGAGAGAGAGAGAGAGAGAGAGAGAGAGAGAGAGAGAGAGAGAGAGATTTGCTTCACTCAATGTAAAATACAGACATGAAAAAATCTTGAAAGCTAACAGTAGATTAATGAGTCGGAATTGTCATAAATCCATTTTAGGTATTTTTTTTGTGGAGCTTATGAATAATACCGTGTGAAATGACTTAGAACATGACACTTTAAGACAAAAGAAGGCTCTCTTTGTCAAATAGATGACATAAGTTGAAGTTAAACGTAACATACAGTATAGTAATGCTTAATTCACGTACTCAAATGCCAGGCAAAAAACATAACGCCCATGACATTCAGTTTAATGCCCTTGTAACGTGTATAAAGTGGTCAGGATCACTATGCCCAACATATATAGAAAATGTTTTATTGTAAGTTCAAGCAAATCCATTGTTACTACTCTATGTACATTAAAATGTAATATAAAGAATCAGCAGTTTGAGCAAAGTTCAGCAAACAATATATTTCACTATTATGTAGCCATTCCCAAAACCCGCATCAGTTGCGTTTACTATCACGAAAAGGGAATACAGAAATAATTGACCATAACTTGTATAGTTTTAACGTAATCGCGTCCTACAATATGTCCTAAACTGTGACACAATAAAAAAAAATCACGTTAACTTAAAGGAACTCTCAGATTGGCATCACTGAGTCCGTCAAAGAACTTCTGAATGGTTTCCATTTGATCTTTTCAAATAACATTGTAGATGATGACGTCATCGATGTATGCGTCACAATTATCTATACCAGTTGTGCTCATGTTCATTTAATGCTGGAATGTTGACGAAGATATTTCATACCAAATGGCATCAAATTACCATCACATAATATTGATCATTAATAATACATGACCAACTCCAGTTACTTTGGCTTAGTTCTTCGAAAACATTTTCTAGTAAATACTTAATTTCATTTGTCAAATATTTAGTGCTTGAGAGGATTCATATGGCAAGGATGCTGTTATGGTGGCGCATAATCCTTCGTAAAGGTCAGACTTGATTATGCAGTTTGCATTTCCTATTTTGTAAATGCAGTCATGTATACTTGGAATTGAAAATGAATCCATATTGTTCACACCTTTTACTTTTGTAATGACAGTACAAATTCTTATTGTATTTTATGGTTTACTTATAATAATACATGGTCAATTCCAGTTATTTCTCTTGTTCCTTCAAATCATTTTCTAACAAACATTGAATGTTTATTTCTTAAATATTCCTGCTAAAGGATTCATCCTGTATTGATTCTGCATTACATCTGTATAATTTACAGTTTCTACGACATTGTCGATTTTGATCGCTCATATTCACAAAAGGACTTTTTAATTCACCTCTTCCAGTTTTTGCAGATGCGATTGTTTCTGGTCCAGATTGTTTAATATATCTGACTTCCGAAGATTAGTGAAACCAGAATCACTAGTCAGTTTGGATTCCACTGTTAACATCCACACTGTATGTGGCAGGTACAAGTAAATTAATTCAAGAATTAACGGGGCCAACATGCTCCTTTAACATAATTATATGAGGGGGTGTTTCTGTTTCTTTCTCTCAGGATCGTTAATAGTGTAATTTAATTCATTTACGTTCTTTTCCATTGTATACGGACCATCATATGTAGCTCGAAGAGAATCTGGAATTATGGGCAAAATAATCATCAGGCGGAACTCCGTTCCTATGCATTTGTCATACCTTAATTTCATTTCCGACAGAGTACGGTGAAGATTAGTTCTTGCTACTTCACAAGCCTTTTAATAAATGATATTTAAATTCCAAAATAGTCGTAAAGATTAATCTCTGTATCTTCATTGATAAGAAGTATCTTTTTTAATAACTTCAATGGTCCACGTGCAGTATGTCCAAACACTATTTCACATGGACTAGAACCTATTGATTCTTCCCCTAAGAGTAAACAGCAGAAGATGAACACCATCACCAGGATCCTTGACTGTGTTAAAGCAATATCATCGAATCAAATTATTCAAAGTCTGATAAAATCGTTCCAACGACAGTCCGATGATTTTTACTGTTTGATGCCTAATTTTAACATGACTTGTTAGAAGATTCCAGACATACAATTTAACCATTGAGTGAACAGGAAAGCTTGGTTGGGCAACACAAAAGTACAAAAACTTTATCAAAGCTTTTACTATGGTTTCAGTTTTAATATTCCTGAAAGGAATTGTCTATAGAAATTGTGTGGATGCACAGGTTATAATCAAAGATTATTGATTGCATGTCTTTGCTTTCGGTAAACGAGAGGCACACTATTTTATTCTGCTAAATGGCACTTAAAATTCAGGAACAGGTTGCATATAAACCTTATGTATCTTCTAAAAAGCTTTTCCAACCATTTCACAAGTGTAACTACATTATTAAGAAACATCACTTTGAATTTTCGGCTAATTGAAATAATTCAAAAGCGTGTGATAAGTTTGACCGACTCCTACATTTGTCACAAAATAAGCAACTTGCTTAGCCCTCTTGACAAAACCCCAGGATATATCAGAATCTCAAACCTGTTAAATAATGATTAATTGTCTTTCGTCATCCTAATTAGAATAGAATTAAAGATCGAATAGATACAGTAAGTAAACTTCAATGAATGACAAATAGCATCTGTGATTAGATATCGTACCAAACATCATACTGTGTCTTAAAGTCAGAAACATAGCTAGCAACATCAGGAGATCAGCCCAAGAGCACGAATTTAACATCCACCGCTTATACTCCTTCAAGTCGTTCCCCCCACCACTCTCGCGTAGGTGGAAGTGATGTCATCACAAAGAATTTCATGATAAAATGTTTTAAGTACAACACAACCTTCAACTTCTGCCACACATTGTTTGAACTAGTCCAAACAAAACACACGCTGACATAAAGGTCAATCCATTTTTTTCTGATTCTACCACCCTCCTCTTAATAGACAAAACAAGCTGACTGAATCTCTCTTTCTGGAGCAGTTTCCGAATCTTCTGGAGTAAGGAAATTCGACTGGTGGCAACCTAATTTGTTATGGAGATTTCAACTTTCACTTTGACTGTACTAGAAACCCATAACGTCAAAACTCCGTTCCTGTTTTCAACCTTAAACAGTCAGTTAATCTGATGGTAATATTCTGCGATCCACCCTTGTATCCCACCAACTAGCTTCAGATCACCTCTTTATTATATGCCATCTCGACTTACCAGTCCTTAATCCTCCACCTTTATTTGCTACTAAGAGAAACCTCTGTATGATAAATAGAACCAAACTAATGCATGACATCCAAGAAAACCTAACAACGTTCTTACTTCCTACAGCTGAGCAACTCAGTAACTGCTTGCATTCATTGCTTGAAAAACATTTTCCATCCACGATGTGCAAAGTATCAATTTAAAAGTGTTCTCCGTGTTATAGCAATGTTAGGGACCAGCTTCGCACTGCTAAAAGGCACCGCCGTAAAACACAGAGGCATTGGTTTCCACCAGACTCACTATTCATAAATAAAATTCTGTGAAGCCGCTAAGAAGAACGTCACAGAGTCCATTTAGCCAAATTATTCCACTATAGTACTAAGATCACTGAGTGTTCCAGCTGCAAAGAGCTCTTCGAGATAACTAACAAACTAATGTCAAGGAACAAATGTACACCACTTCCAACTACCTTCTCTCCAGTAGACCTTCCGGATCTTTTTGCAGATTTCTTCAGTGACAAAGTACAAACCATTAGAGATACCTTTGATAACACAATTTCAATTGACTCGTCGCCACTATACAGTTACTATACAGAATTACAGCGACAACCATTAGCAGCATCTGAACGTGTCTCTATGGATTTAGTACGGATAATCGCGATGAAGAGTGCAACAAAGTCATGTGAACTTGATCTAATTCCAACATCACTGCTGCTTCAGTGATTATACCCAATATTGCATTTACTAAGTGATGTTATTAATATCTCTTTCATCCGGGGAATTGCCATCATTTTACAAAACTGCCATCGAATAGCCTCTGCTCAAGAAACCAACTATTGATCATAACGATTTAAAGAACCACTGACCAGTTTCTAAACTCCTGTTCATATAAAAAAAATCTTCGAAATAGTTGTTCTGACCTAACTTGTATCTCATTTGAATTTAAAAAAAGTGCTTTTAGCAATGTAGTCTGCATATCGCCCTTGCCACAGTACTGAAACTACTCTTCTGAAAGTAGTTAATGACATTCTCTCTGCTTTGGATAGCGGAAGGAATACAGTCTTCACCCTCCTTGATTTGTCTGCAGCATTGGCCATAATAGACCATGATATATTACTTCATCGTCTCCAACATTTTTATATGGCATCCACAATACAGATTACAGTGGTTCAAGTCCTACTTAATCAATAGAACACAACTTGTATCTGCAAAAGGAATACACTCCAGCCCAGTTGATCTATGTTGTGGTATTCCACAGAGGTCTGCTCTTGGTCCCGTTATCTTCATTCTATACACCCAACCGACCTTAAGTGTCATAGATCATCATCCAGTGTCTCACCAATTGTATGCCGATGACACCCAAATATACAAGTCTAGCCACCCAATTGAAGTTGTTGCTACCATCAGAAGAGTAGAGAGGTGCATTTTTGATGTGAAATCATGGATGACATGTAATAAGCTGCAGATGAATGATTCTACAACTGAGGCCATTCTGATCACAAGACAAAGACTTTCTCATTCACATCCTTTACCTCAAACAATAAATATCAGCAACACCAACACTAAATTGACAGTCAGTACGAAATATAGGCGTTACTCTGGACAGTACTCTCACATTGCATCAACATGTCACGAACATATGCAAGGCTGCATATCTTGCGCTGAGACGCATCATCTCCATTCACAAATATTTTTCAGCTGATGCTACAAATCACATGTGTTCATTAGTACTTTCAAGACTGCATTATTGTAATTCAACAATGTCTGCTTTGACTTAATATCTACTCCAGAAACTTCAAAAAGCTCAAACCACAGCTGCTCGTATCATCCTTAGAGTATCACAATCTTTGGACACTTCCCCGCTACCATGTACCCTATACTGGCTATCCATTCGATCGAGAATCAAACACAAAACCTGTTGTCATTGCAATATTTCACTGACGGACTCCAGTCCAACATACATATGTGGCCTCACCAATGAGTCACCAAATTGTGTACATTCAAGCAAGATACTTACGCGCCTCTTCTGACAATCATATGCTCTTTATTCTCCCTATGAAAACGAAGTCGTTGGACAACGTTATTTTGCATATCAGGACCAAGCAACGTGGAATGACTTTCCCATTGAAATTAGACACAGTGGTCCCTTTCAAGAGTGCTCTTAAAACTCACCTTTTTCGACCACAAGTACAAACTAAAAGACCTAAGAATGTTTCCTCCCCTAAATATTGTGTACATTCAAGCAAGATACTTACGCGCCTCTTCTGACAATCATATGCTCTTTATTCTCCCTATGAAAACGAAGTCGTTGGACAACGTTATTTTGCATATCAGGACCAAGCAACGTGGAATGATATATATTGTAAATCGCTTAGAGCCTCTAAAGATTCGGTGCTATATAAGTCTCCATGATTATTATTATTATTATTATTATTATTATTATTATTATTATTATTATTATTATTATTATAGATCCTTAACATCTAGTTATTTATTATTATCTTCTGTGGACCTTAGGATTATACTTGATAGTTTTTCGTCTCTGTGATACATCGTCAATATTTCTTGTCCTACACGAATCACTCGTTGTTAATTTGTATTCTCTGTGTTACTTATTTCGACCTATCAATTAACGGAAGCTGCTTTCTTTTCAGAGTGCAGCCACAGTGAGCATAATTCACCGATAGTCGTATTTCGTATTCACTCAAAATACAAATATTTAATTGCAGGATTGCGCTGTAAATCATGACAGAGATATCTGAGAGCAATTTCATTTACCCATGAAAAGAATGAATGTCTCTCAGTAAGTAGCAATCACTTACAAAAGCAAATATGATTGGGTTAAATGGTATGCCATCAGATGCAGTCCAGCAGGAGGCTGTAAGAGGAATAAAGAAGTATCACGATAATTTGTCTTGAATTGCGGTACCTCAATCGGTATAGTGTCAGACGCACCATCCAAGGATCGCAGGTTCATTCCCCGCATAAGCCAACCAGGGTCGGTTGCCTCTGTATGTACGTTGCGAAAGGCACCAAACTCCCATTGTATATTCATGATGTAACTAACTAACGCGTTAGCAGTGACTAAACTTCAACCAACCCAATGTCTCGCACGTTTTAATACGAGGCTATACATGAAGCCACAACTAAACTAATACACGTGGAGAAATATTGTAAAGCAGTTGTCTGTAAGGAGTCGTCGGTTATGCATTCGTGTGTTAACGTATCCGTCAGGATCTGCACTAATAATGTCTCAACACCCGCATTATAATCACTTCCTCCCCATATTCACACCAGCGTTTGCCCACAATGCCAACACAAATACCACTTAACAACATTTACAAAATCATGTTATGGAAAGAATCCACAAGAACCCGATCTCAAATAATTGTGTAAAATATACATTTCTGTATACAATGTGATAAAGGAAGAAATTTCTCCATAGAGATAAAGTAAGAAATTTATTGGTGAATATTTTTGTTACTTCACCCTCAAATACATTTTGATGACAGGAATCGTAATATTTCAGTAAGGAGAGATACCTTTTGTTACCTGATACCTGTATTTACCTGGCCAGACAAAGTTATAGGACAATATATTTCACTAGAAAAAACTAGTTGGTGAATATTTCGTAGCAACGAACGGGAGTTTGCTAGGCTTACGTGCAAACATAGTTTGTTCTTTCCTAACAACACCCTTTGCATGGAGGTGAAAATTGCTGCTAATTACGGTGGGATCAAATGCTGTATTATAACTATGGACGATAAACTGATCTAAAGGCGTATTAACTTAGTATCAAAGTTAAGATGTTATAATGAAATGCTTTGATTGAATGCCATGCAGTGTTTACAAGCCATCATCAGAGCGCTTAATAAATACCAAGTTATCTGAATTATATTGAATCTGACAAGAGTAAATTGAAAAGTTTAAGAAAAATTATGCAGACGGAATTTAACACATACTAAATTCAGATTAGGAATATTAATACCAAACCAGAGGGATCTAAATCAAAACAAATGTATTCACCCTAATTTGGTAAGAGTGATCATTTTACATTTCTTTCTAAATTCTATACTAACAGCGCTCGACTATACCGATTACTGCCATCTCACCTCTATCCTAAATGGGTTTTAATCTCAGGCATAATAAAACGTGGGTAGGTGAAAAACCATGGAACTATCATCCCGTGGGTATGTGTGTTCTTATCTTTTCCCAGGTGCTCTTTGCACAAGTTTTACTGGCCGCCATGTAAAGCTTCCATGCGCTGAAATATGGCGTTAACCCAAAAACAACTTAAATATTTTTGGCATTCTCAGAATGGTCACTTTAGTCAACATTAGCTGTATTTAGCCATGGATGAAATGTTTGCGGTCAGTTATGACACATAATTAATTATTCAAAGGAGTTGCATACAAATAAACCAGCAGGCGATATAAACATGTTTTAATATAAAGTCCAAGACGATGGCATCAATGTGTAAATGTAACCAAGAATGAGAGTCAGCGAAAAATAATGAAGTTAAGGTAGCAGATGAAAAGATATTAAAATTTAGATGATAATTTTCTTTTTGGGTCAGCTAATTATTTTAAGTTATATTCATATATCTTTCTGTCAAGGCCGAAATTCGAAACCGGACTTTCGATTGCAGGGGGTGGTAATATGTTACGCATGAGTTATAGTTGATCAAGTAGGCCTAATAACCAATGAGCTATTCATCAGTTGTAATGTGTACTCTTTCTACAGCCCACTCATTTGCAAGATATTCATTTTACCTGTTAAGCTTCACCTGTCAATCATGGCTAATTAATAATGTATAACAGCCAATGGGACCATGATAAGGAGATGTTTTATCCACGAAAGCCAACTTCAAACGAAGGAAAGGACGCAATGCCTTTCCTTTTATAGCTTTAGCTTAACATTAATGAAACATTTGGGTGTTCATTTTGTCCACTTAAATAAATAAATAAAGTTTTTAATACTCTTTCTATTATTATCCTTATTTTTCATTCTATGCAAATGGGACACCGATGTCCTCTCTCTCTCTCTCTCTCTCTCTCTCTCTCTCTCTCTCTCTCTCACACACACACACACACACATACACACACACACACACACACACACACACACACACACACACAACACAACACACTGGCCCCAGTCATTATTCAACCGTATAGTAGATGCATAGCGCCGGAAGTTGTAGGAAGTCTTGGACAAAATTTCAGGGCCACACAACGGTCATGGGTCCCACGCTAGGCATAATTTGTAATTCTTAGAGGTCTATTGGAGAAGTTTTCCCCAGGGCCCACAAATTCTCTCCGCAGCCCTGAGTAGCTGGGCTGGCCAGAAACACATCATTAAAAACTGACCTTGATTGAATGATACAAATTTTGACAAGAAATTAAAACACAACGTAAATGGTTTATGTGTAAGACATGTACATCATATTCTAAGCTGCTATTTTTATGAACGATAATCCAAATATCTTGAGAGGAAACAGATTAACAGTTATTTTCAGAACATTATTTTGCAAACCATACAAATGTTTCCTATGCGAAAACGAAGTTCTCAGTTTCAAAATTACGAACCTAAATGTTTAACTGCATTTCAGATGCGGATAAAACTCAATTGGTTTAAACAACACTTTTGTCATATTACCTCAATTTTATCCTGAATTTCTTATCACGCATTGTAATTTTATCTTGTACCCATCCCCAGACATGAAAAGAAGAAACCTGCATGAAAGCCATTTTAGCATAATTGTGAATAAATTATCAATATTAGCATTCAGCGCAGTGGTAAGGTATATTCAGCTTCATAGACAAATACCCATTACAATATCCTTGGTCGAAATTACGCCACGCCATTCAAATTTTAAAAAATGTAAAATATGATTCTAACTTTTATATGTCTGATTGCGTGTCATTCACGACCTAGCACTTGTTATTAATTACAAATATATCAGAATGAAATGAATATAAAGTGTATTCAATATCAGAGAAAGATTCAATAACATATGCACTATATGGAGTCATATGATCTGAACTTCTCAGTGCTGATTTACATCATATACAGTTTCATTTCAAAATCCCCGTCAAACAAGGTTGGTGATGTTATCGACCGTTTAATACCATTTATTAACACATAATAGGCAATGCATGGTGGCCATTATTTCTGGTGGGGGAAGAACCCGTGGAAAAGCCGGAAATAACCACCGACCAAAGGAAAGCTACTGACAAGATTTCTAACTAACCTATGTTGGCCAGACCCCAACCCATAGGTGAAATGCTGCGTTTGCGTCGTATGTATGATTACCTGGCAGTCGATTTACCAGTCACTGATCCTATATCATTTGTAATGTGTTAATTGATTATCCCTTCTCCCTATCTCTTTCGTACGCAAGTAACTGACAATGCACAACCAAAGCAAAATATTTGAAAAGCTTCTTACAACCCCATCCATTTTCTAGTAATTACACCTTTTATTTTAATTTTGTATAATGTCTTTAAATAAGTCAACTACCCCAGGGATAGTGTCATACGTTGTCGCAGTCATGTGATATGCTAGCATGCTTATTTACTCGCTTGATATGTGCGAACATACACTATAATTGTTGAAACAGTAACTATTCATTACGCACAACCAGGTTAATCAAAAGATTGATAGATCTCATATTGCGCAATTCAAGAGCAGTTTTCCGGAACTCAACAAGGTCGCCGGATATAGTTTCATTCACTGGCCCCTGTAAAATTTCTTTCACATGGTCCGAATCAACAATGCACAAATACTTAGTTCTTCGTTTTTCAACATATCTCACAAGTGAAATATTCTTAGTTGGTTTTCTTTTGTTTTTCCGGTATAATTTCATTGATGCTAATGACATTCCCGAAGTAGAATATTCCATTAACATCCACCCGTACATGATAGATTCGTGTGACAAAGATGAATGAGACTCGTCATATACTGAAAATGGCGATGCTCTCGGGTCTTTTGAGAAACGTTCAAGCTCGAAATGTCTGTGGCACAACCTAGTGTTTTGAGTTAACATAAAGCCTTCTCTCTTTAATGTGATCGCCCATACATATCTCCTTTTAGGGTCCTTTGGAAATGTGAAGAAAAAAAAACATTATCTTCTGTCAGGAACCGCTATTATTCACACAATCTAGCTCTTGGTATTGGATCATCTTGTTTCTACTTGACAGTTCGCTGCACAAAATGAATTTCACTCTTACACTTCAATCGTCTCAAATGACGTCACATCCTGTTTGTTTGGAATGGAGTTAACAAATTCGCAGCATGGTCTTGCCATTTTATCTCGGAATACAGGATAGTATATTTTTTTAATGAAATGCAAGTACAAATACAATAGATGCAAATAAAACAAATAGTCTGGATAGAATATCTACTCACACTACTAAATATCCTTCTATTTGCAATCAAATTATGCAGGTCCGGGTTTTTGTCCCCTTTAAGGTTATGGTGTGATCTTTTCAGCTTTTATTGTTTACTAACTACAGATATAGACATATTTGTGAACTGGATATTTTGGGAGTGTGTTTTTCTTGAAATATCTGTGAGACATATAAACCTCACATAGTTACTCTGCAGTATGTAGACAATAAAATAAAAATAATTGGCTAGGAAACAGAGCTAGACTTCCCCCTCTCGCCATATAGCAGTAAACAAGTGGGTTCAAGGCAAATATAACATCTAAAAAAACTGTTTGGATGACAATTATTTTAAAATGCATTAACCTATTTAGTACACAATACGTTACAGAATTATTACGTAGGAAAAGGGCTTGTGTTTGCACTATGTGTTTCATATGATGTCAGAAATGACATTCGGACGAGAAAAATACAGGTACACATTTGGGGATGTGATGCATAAACTTGTTATGCTATGAAATGTTATTTTTTTCCATATTCAAGTGAATATTATTCTTATGTTGTCTTTTAATATAGCTATCCCAAGATATGGACCTCTTTGTCCTCACTTGTGAATTTTATTTTGTTATGATTTTTTTAACACTAAGCCGCTGAATGCTGAAATAAGTTTGTGCACAAAGACTCTCCTTTGCATCCTAATGTCAAAATGACATAGAGGATGACAGTTTGAAAAAGAGATATGTTGAATTGTGATATAAATTGAGAAACTTTTAAAAGCTTAATATAAAAAACAGCTATTTCAAACTATTCCAGTGTTGTATTTGATGTTTCTTGTGTGCAGTAGTAACAGTAGTTGTTATTTCAGGATTTAAACCCATTTCACAGTACAAGATAAGATTTGCATTGGTGGTCAGTATAACTGGAATTAAGAACCCGAGAAAACCCGCTAAGAACCACCGACCCACGAGAAGCAGCTGGCAGCTTTCTTACATACCCACATTAGTGGAAGCAGAGACTTGAACCCACGCGGACATAGTTGAGATGGGAGTCCTCGGTAATGGCGATCACGTTAGACCACTCGGTCACCCGGGGCCTCATTTTAGTGTTAGTATAAGTAGTATCTGCATATTGCTTGCCTGCTACCTGCAAATTATACGTTATATAGCAACGTATCGTACATATCTAACTGCATGAGAATTAAACATCCACGTGAAAACTCAGGCATGCGAATTTGATATAGGTGGGAGTGTTCATTTCACACTATGTGACTTTTCCATTTTTTATTTATGATGAAAAAAAGATAAGCAAACATATCTGGATATGTGTGTTATGCGTGTGTGTAATGTCGCCCTCTTAGTAAGCGGGGTGGTTAATTGGATTTGGCTGGCGTTATCTAACGGATGACCTCCCTTGATTTTATGGCCCGGTGAGAGTGCCTGTGTGGATAGTACATCAACAGAGAACTGATGAAGACTATTGGGAAGAAATAATGCAATACGAGCCCCCTTAGACAAGTATTTTTTTTTTAAAAATCAATAACAAATAATGGCGGCAATTTCAATTCAACCTAATTATGTCAACATATTTTAATAGAAGAGTCTAACTTGAGTTTAGTTCATCTTATATGACAAGTGGTGAAAAGAGAATCACCTTCCTCCCTAGACAATGCAACACACGTCTTTTTATTCTCTCTAGTCTTCCTATTCTGAATTTTCATCTCTTTCTTGACTGCCTGACCTTTTATTCTGAACACGTCATCTCTTTCCGGATATCCCTCTTCGGAATTTCCCGTCTCTATCAGAAAGCTGTTTCCTTAAATGACAATATTACGCAATAATCTCTATACGTATCACTTTATATACGTACATAGAATTCACTCACTTATGTTACTCAGACACATAGCTATCTATCCAAATACTGTATAACTTGAGATCTAATTCAACAGATCATCACTCCAGCGTCACAGACTGACTATAAATAAACACCTGAGTGGTGTATCTAACATTACCGTATCTCTTTACCCACGCTCCCACATGGTCGATTACTTTTGAATAATATTCACAAAATTCGCAGTAATCCCTAACCTACAAGATTATTAAAACATTACAAAATCAGATATAAATATGCAATTCTTGTTAACGCACGATAATCAGTATCGTCTTAACTAACAAAGGAAATTAATTCATATAACCCTATGAAATCCAACACCTATAAATATTTAGATCGCATGCAATCTGTCATTTCTATCAATACACTGTAAATGTAAAATTAAAGAGATAAATTGCATACTAACTCTAGCATTAACATATTTCCATGAAATTGAATAAACGAAACATAATATGGATCCTAGTCATATCAAACACAGTTGAATAAAACAAAACAATCGAAAATAGAAATTGTGCTTCCTAGCACAAAACCTGTCTTTTCTTACAAGACAGACATCTGGTCTCCTTTTCGTGTTTAACAAGGGAAGTACTATTCTTTATAGGCTTCCTCAGAGCCTATAAGCAAACTTCTCCTCTCTCAGGAAGTTTCGGACTAAAGAATTTCAACCAAGGTCGTCACTTTAAATTCACACTAGTTCCAAAATGTACGGCTTAGTTTACACTGACCAATCGTTAGCAGCGGTTCATAAATTTCCCAAGATAGTCATTTCTTTTGTCAGATTTTGGACAGCCTGGAATCTCAGAACTACCCTGAAAATCAACTTCCTTTTGAAAATGACTATTTGACACGGGTTTCTATCAAGCGGTTATGGTTGGTAGCTCAAATGATTATTTTCACAGGACAGCATTGTGATGCACTGGTAAAATGATAGATGCTGGCCTTTCAAATGTACATTGATATAGGGACAGGGGAGAGGAATAATCGAAGTGACCATTCACAATGACTTTTCTGGCTTAAATGTGATAAAATTTTGATGCTCAATGCATTCAACTTTAAGGTTCAAATCTTTTTCAAACTTCGACACTTCACACACATACACACGCTCACGCACGTACACACACACACACACACACACACACACACACACACACACACACACACACACACACACACACACACACACACACACACACACACACACACACACACACACACACACACATACATACATACATACATACATACATACATACATACATACATACATACATACATACATACATACATACATACATACTAAGAAATTAAAAACGTAAATATGCAAAGGACATATAAATAGATTCTTACGTACGTTTTTGTAGTTACTATATTAATAATAACATTATTAATATTAATAATAAATAATAATGAAGTATTTGTATAGCGCCTAAAACATTAGAAGCTCTAAGCGCTTTACAACATCTATAATGATATGACGACACCAGAAACACCATGAAATTAGAAAATATAAAAACATGCTGAAACTATCTAGGGCATTAAGTTTGTTCTTGCAGTCAAAAAAGGTGACTTTTAAGAGCACTATTGAAAGGGATCACTGTGTCCGTGTGTCTAATTTCAATTGGCAATTCGTTCCACATTGTTGGGCACTGGTATGCAAACGAACGTTGTCCGTATGACTTCGTTTTCATAGTGATAATAATAAGTATACGATTGTCAGAAGAGGAGCGTAAGTATCTTGCTGGGTGTACACATGGGTTAGACCAGATAAGTATGCTGAACTGAAGTCTGCGAAATGTAGCACACAAAACAGATTTTGTGTTTGTATGCTATCAAGACCGTTTTTCGTCTGAAATTCAATAGACTGACGATCTTTAAGACCACCATTTGTTTGAAACTCAATAAAGTGGCTGTCATCAAGACCACCTTTTGTCTGAAAATGAATAGATCGTCTGTCATCAGGACTACCGATTGTGTCGAAAATCAGTATACTGCCTGTGAATACTGTTTCTGTTTTCTCTGATATAAAAGAATGATTACAAATATTTTTCATGTACTTTTCTGATACTTAAAAGTAATGCCATAGTTATCATATATCTTATTACATCAGCATCAAACTTTACTTTGTAAAGAAATATTTGTCTTAGAACCCCTTTTACAAATGTATTTGACTGATAATTTTCAATTTGTAAAACATCAAGGGAGACGCGACTGCTAAGTTGGAAAGGCGTCAAACTCGTAATACAAGAGTCGTAGGTTCGATAGCAGCCTAGGTCACCGGTTGGCTGCTTCAGTGTGTCCTACGTAAAGAGAAATAGGTTCCATTTCCTCTGAAGGATACACTCAATAATACGTTCAAAAGTTTCCGTTAACATCCGCCACCACTATCTCCAAATGATTAAAAGCACCTGAAATATTTATATTTATATAATTACATTTAGTACCCAAACAAAGTTTACATATTCTTTATACATTTTGACAAGACTTGAAATCATGCATTGTATCGGCGAAATATTACATTAAATAAAATACAGAATAATGATACGGTTTATAAAATACAAAATCTATATAATTGCGAAAAGATCAATACATATAGCCCAAACAATTTGTTAATTTTGTTTTGACGTTCTTATGGTGATAATCTACTTCTGTCCGATTAGCGAAAACCACTAGGGAGAACATCTTAAAGCGGTCTTAGCCCCTATCCCAGGTCAGAAATGATAGATCATTTTTAATAGAATCCAATATGTTTAAGCATGAATCAAAATTTAAAAACATGTTGACAATTGCTATCTATCCGAGCTAAACATTTATTTTCATAGCGATGTTTTAATATATTCAGTTTCATGATGATCACCTGCAATGTATTATTAATAAAAATGGTTTATATTTGCAAATACTCTACTTTTAATGAAAATTTCTAAATTCATAACCACATTTGAAATAAACAAAAGGTTTTAAAACATTCAAAATTATTTTCGTCTCATATAAACACATGTTTCGAGTTATCAACTTTTTAGAGTTGTTTTGATGTTATTATTTTAGTAACAGTTAAAATTTTAAATACAATCATGTTCGTCTCCAAATCTAATTGGTTAAGAATTAGGTAAACTGTATAACTGTTCATACTTTTTGTTTCCACTTTTGTTCAAATTAACACTAAAGTAGGATTAAGCGATGGAAAATCAACAGTAAAACGTTATCCCTAAATTTATGGAGTAAGGAAAACAACATTCTTAAACAAGTAAATGAGATTATTTAAAGCTTTGCCTGATCCATTTCTACGATGCACGGATAAGGTGAGGAAAAGGGAGTTTTATCAACTTTTCGTGAAAATGATAAACCAGATATCAAACTACAAATATGGTCAGTGTAATTGTTACGACGTCGTTACACCAAATCAATCACAAATAAAGATAATTGTTTCACATGCATCAGAGTAATGACCCAGTTAGTCGGGTGTGTAAACAGGTGAAATATAATTGGAGGTCGCTGAGTACATACCATTTCAAATCTACAGAAGCACACAGTTTTCTGGCTCATGCAGAAGACAGTTAGTATGGAAATAATCAAACGATTATTAAGTCATAACAACACATAATATAAAATGAATTGCGTGCTTTTTAACCCATTGTTAAAGCCATTTCTAAGTTTTAAGTACAAGTCGTGAGTAGTTTTGACAATTCATATGTGAATGGCAATAGAGGGATTATTTTAAACGTCTGCAAAGTGAAAAAGAAAAAAGTTAGTCGGATGGTAAGAAGCAATATCTGTCATGTATTTTGCTATTTATGATTAGATTTATGACAACTGGTCCAACCACTTTAAATACACATTTAAAATGATATATCTTTGCTAATATGACTCAAATATATAATACATTGCACGTACACATGTTAATTAAGCTTCATGGATGTTACTTATGTCTCTTAATAGCAAACGTTTCAAAAACTAAAATGTTAATGGTTTCGTTTACTCGTGCATCTTATAAAAAGGTAATCTGATTCACTCATCAAATCCGGGATAAAGTAGTTCAATGCTCCTAAAATCAAAAGACACGTCATAGAAATTTCATTTATGAAATCAGGATGAAATTGAAAATTAATTAGGAATAAATTATTTTACATGCAAACGTCAAACAGCATCCATGGTTTCGGAAAGCAAAAATGGTACGGATATGACAAAAATTCACCATAATACAGAGAAACAGATAGGAATCAAAGAATAAAAAGAGAAACAAAGGAAAGATACCTGTACTTTTCTTCTAATCGATCTGCATCCCTTGATATGCATCCCTTTTATCCATTTTATAGCATGAATGGATCAAAAATGATTCGCGTAGAGTTGCCTTTCAAATAAAATAATCTCCCTTGCAGAGAAAAATAAAAGTTTTTAAAAAATAGATACGAAAAGAATCTGAATATTTGTGCTTTCTGTCTTCAATATGTAATTTTTCTAAAACAAATTATTCGTATTCTAATTCATGGACATCTGAAAGCTAACGGGAACTTTATAAACAAAGAGGTTTCTTACTGTTGCGGATTTTAATAGAACTTTGCAAAACACACACACACACACACACACACACACACACACACACACACACACATTAAGGATGTCAATATGATGAACGTTTAGACACTATATCTACTAAGACGTGGATCTGAATTTAAATTTGGCAGATTACCTCTAGCATATTTTTATTATATGCATTTACTACTTTGGTACATTATAATTGTAATATTCTCTCACTTCGGAATTAAAAATCAGTCTAATTAATAGGCCATTAACTAATGGCCTGATAAAACTTCCATTATCACCTCAATATTTACATGCATAAGAAGAACTAGGCGTCATTTCCTAAGTAAAATCTATATAGGACAGTTTAATTGTTTGCCTATTGATTGCCTTCCATGTAAATATTAATATGTGCTAGGTAAATATCTCTCGTTCTCTTATAGATGTCATTACGAGTAATAAGGAGGGAGCTTTGTACTTATAATACTTATCAATTATACGAGACTGGAATGAATACAAAATATTGTTCACGATTTGGGAGCGAGTACGGTTATGATTCATGATTTATCAATTCAGTGTCAAAGCGTATGCACTGTGTCGCTGCATTGATTTTCTTGATAGTGATGGACCAGCTTTACTTGCATCACTCCACATTATTTAGAGAGATGATATGCATCAATTTTCTTGCATTCCGCTCTCAGGCCATAAAATTCATATATTTTTCTGGAGTTTTATTATTGACATTATAATATATTTTGTTATAAAACTGCATCCTTTCAAATGTAGTCCAACAAGTTCATGTTTAAGTTCTAATTAGTATGGACTTATACAAATTAATTTATTTCGTGGCAATTTTATATTGTTGTTAATTCTATTAATAAAGCATTCAAAAGGAAAATAAATATGTTTTTATACAAATCCTATTGTCAAAATCTTAAACACCAATATTCTAATTACAGAATAATAAATATAAAGTGCTAGCATATTTAATTAAATAAAAAACAGATACTGCATCCCTGTAAAATTCGGTAAAGTATGATGTTTACATTATAAAGAATAGTACAATGTTTACATTATAAAGAATAGTACAATGTCTGCATTATAAAGAATAGTACAATGTCTACATTAAAAGAATAGTACAATGTCTACATTATAAAGAATAGTACAATGTCTACATTATAAAGAATAGTACAATGTTTACATTATAAAGAATAGTACAATTTTTACATTATAAAGAATAGTACAATGTCTACATTATAAAGAATAGTACAATGTCTACATTATAAAGAATACTACAATGTTTACATTACAAAGAATAGTACAATGTCTACATTATAAAGAATAATACAATGTCTACATTATAAAGAATAGTACGAGGCCTACATTATAAAGAATAGTTCGATGTTTACATTACAAAGAATAGTACAATGTCTACATTATAAAGAATAGCACAATGTCTACATTATAAAGAATAGTACAATTTTTACATTATAAAGAATAGTACAATGTTTACATTATAAAGAATAGTACAATGTCTACATTATAAAGAATAGTACAATGTCTACATTATAAAGAATAGTACAATGTCTACATTATAAAGAATAGTACAATGTTTACATTATAAAGAATAGTACAATTTTTACATTATAAAGAATAGTACAATGTTTACATTATAAAGAATAGTACAATGTCTACATTATAAAGAATAGTACGCTGTCTACATTATAAAGAATAGTACAATGTATTATAAAGAATAGTACAATGTCTACATTATAAAGAATAGTAAAATGTCTACATTATAAAGAATAGTACAATGTTTACATTATAAAGAATAGTACAATTTTTACATTATAAAGAATAGTAAAATGTTTACATTATAAAGAATAGTACAATGTCTACATTATAAAGAATAGTACAATGTCTACATTATAAAGAATAGTACAATGTTCACATTATAAAGAATAGTACTATGTCTACATTATAAAGAATAGTACAATGTTTACATTATAAAGAATTGTACAATGTTTACATTATTTTTTAAACATGAACTGCGATTCTTAAATGTGGCTAACTGGCGCACTAGGCTGTTTCTCTTGCTGAATGGATTTTGTTGATTTCAATTTATTCGTTATTATTCATGTCAGCCTAGTTGTTTTAATCAGGTACAGAAAATAATAGAAAAATGATTGTTATGTATATCTATATTATGTATGTTAATTTGTATGAATACAGATTGTAAAAATCATTTCAAACACATTACATAGCTTAAAGGTAGTGGTTTGGTAGTTTAGCATTAGGTCATTTGGTTTGAGTAAATATATTATTATGGCCTTTTGACTCTATAAGTTGTAAATTAAATCTTGTTGAAAAATAGATGGAATCTGAGCTCGCATCACGGGTTTTGTCCAATAAAATCGAGGTAACATACTTTCTTATTTATTCGCTGCTAATGACCAGAACTGGTTGACAAGTAGAATAATCTGGAATTTATTTTTATAGCTTTTTTTTGGGAGTTTTTGAAAAACAAAATTATGTAGGATGTTTACACGAGAATCTGTTTTTCCTATCTTAAACATCCGTCTTTGTGGCGTCGATTAGTTACTTTGAGAGAATTTAATCTATTTGATTCAATATTCATTGTAATTAGAAGGTACTCATAAATGTTCGACCAAGTAACTGCTTTGGAATTACTATGAATTTATCTAAAGATATCTGGGATAATATCATTGTGATACACGGAGACTGTTAGCACATGAAACTATTCCAGACTATTAGAACATCAGCACAAAATAGTATACTTCATTCGGAATACCACCGGAACTCATTTACAATACTCGATACTGTTGGACATATGATATAACTTTAAGGACTATTTAGGATTCATTCAGCATTAAGAATTTCTTTCAATTTTCACTCTGTGATCTAGGGAAAAAATTGTTGAATTTTACAAAATGTGTTGATTTTCACTCGTCTGTTACTTAATTTAATAACATAGAGGCTTAAAATAAAAAATGTGACTAAAATATTCGACATAATTATGAAATAATTTTTTTCAAGGTATAAAATAAACGCATATTATCAGTACAGCAGAGGGACATAGGATACTCGACCTAACTCAAGGACTCTCTAAATCTGGTGTTCTTCTGTTATCAAACTCTGCACCATACAAGTTCTTCATCAAATTATTTATTAATTATTGATTTTATTTATAATCAGTGTGCATCTCATGAAATAGATACATATCCTGATGCTAACCTGAAACCATGCATGAAATACGCATCTGATATGTAGATATCTCGCTGACAAGGACCGTTCGGTCGTCTACGTGGTTAGAGCTTCTCTATGATGCGGGAGGTCGCGGGTTCGAACCCTGGCCGAGTCATACCAAAGACTTACAAAACGATACTACATGCAGCTGTTTGCTTGGAGCTCAGCTTTAAGGCTTTAGTGTTTAGACTGGTCGGTCTGGTGTCAAGATAATGTAACGGAGTGTGAAATAATGCTACATGTCTGGGACATGATGCCCCAGTGCTTGATATCCCTATTATCTGTCAGACTGCAGACATTGTAGTAATATGACGATAGCGCTGTGAAAGTTACGTTAAAAATCTAAAACACACACAAAAACGCGCGCGCACTGACAGGGTTTCCGTCACGTCAAGAGAATAGATATAGCGCCTAGTTAACATTGTTAAGGGGGCGCTCTACAGATAATATGAACGTTTGAGAGTGACAGGTGTAAGGTGAAAATGACTGATTCCATGTTCTCAACAAAATCATCCTGAACGGGCCTAAAGACCACTTTACTATGAAGCTATTGTAATAAAGAAAATGAATTTTGCCAGATTAGACAACACCAGCTTCTGAAAGTACGATGAATGTGACTATTAAAAATATAAAAGGTAAAAAAAAAAGGTTATTGGCACTTTCTTAAAATTTACTTCTGAAGGCCATGTAAGCTAAGCGGATCAAGCATCTTTATTATAAAGATGCACATCTGAAGAAAGGCCAATTTGTATATTCCCTAATTCATACTACACCAATGAATCATCACCAAAATAATGAGAATTAAAAGTTCTTTCAACATTTCATAATACAATGTATATACAAGATCATTTTTAAACGTCATATATGTGTTATTGAAATTAAAAAGAAAACCGGTGAGCATTAACCTTAGTGATACGTTACCAGAGCTTCCATACAGTTCCCATGGCTATCTTTGCTGTGTAAGGCCTTCAGTACCCTTGGTTATCTTTGCTGTGTAAGGCCTTCAGTATTTTGGCTTATCTTTGTTGTGTAAGGCTTTCAGTACCTTTGGTTATCTTTGTTGTGTAAGGCCTTCAGTACCCTTGGTTATCTTTGCTGTGTAAGGCCTTCAGTACCCTTGGTTATCTTTGCTGTGTAAGGCCTTCAGTATTTTGGCTTATCTTTGTTGTGTAAGGCCTTCAGTACCTTTGGTTATCTTTGTTGTGTAAGGCCTTCAGTATCCTTGGTTATCTTTGCTGTGTAAGGCCTTCAGTATTTTTGCTTATCTTTGTTGTGTATGGCCTTCGGTACCCTTGATTATCTTTGCTGTGTGTGGTGTGATGGGCTGTTATGGCGCCACTGAGGTAGGTATGTTATTATGGTTGATGTGGGTGCTTCCAATATATTATTTAAATTACTGTAGAAGTCCCACACAGGCTAGATTTTGTAGGAAGTGCATTAGTTATAAAGAGAGGTAAATTTTTGAGCCCCCAATCAGAGATGAGGGCAGTTAAATTTCAGAGTACAGAAAACAGTAAAATTTAAATGAATAACAATTTAATACAGTTTATTAGTCCAATGATAATAATTCTCCAGTCATTATTCGACCTGTCGACCAAGTGGTAGCCTATTTGATCATTTGATTTAAAGTGTGAGATAGATTTTCCACTTATCCTTATTTTCTATTCAACGTATCTCTCCTATTCCGCCATTTCCTTTTCTCTTGCCGAATTCCGTCCTAACTCCGTCTCCCTCATTGAGACTCGCTACTATACAATACCGGAAGTCTCTCCCATAAAATCTTCCTGCGAAAATACAAGGACGTTAGCACATTTCCTTAACTATCTCGTCTCATACTAACTAATAATCAATCACCAGATAAAGGCTATTACGATTTTCGGTTACTCATTCGTGCACATCGAAAGACCCATGATTTTTTGTATCGCAAACAATGTTGTAATGAAAGCACTGAATGGACTACTTATCATACAGACATAGAGAAATAGTTACATCAGTATATAGACGCATTTATGTACATTATACTCCTACAAAGTGTACACACATATTTAGATATCCACGCTCTGATATATCTTTACGTCCATATTAACTAATTTTATACACTGTAACTGTTTTCCAAAGTTGCAATTCAATTCAACAGTTGCAAATTCTAGAATATCACATGAATAAATGCACAAGTTAAATACAAAGTCACCAAATAGCGAATTACAATATCAATTCTGACCACAAGCTAGCAATCAACATAATTCTTTACATAATCATAGCTCCTTTCTCAAATACGCATTTAAATTAAACACTAAAAACGTAATTATACGCACTTACTAGTCGAGTGATGAAGTATACATACTGCACATAATTTAAAATATAATGCCGTAATGTTTTGCAACAATCGAGCAAAAACCTTTCAGACATTTACGAAGCTTTGTCTTGCTTAGGAATTCCCCGCCAAATTACGAATGGCTTCCCCGATGTATTGCTTTATAAATTTGAAGCACGATGTTTGATCAACTACTAAGTTTTCTAAGTTTTTAGCTCGAAAATACTAAATTGAAATGGTAACCACACCCTCTCTCAATTTCCATAGGATGTCGATTCTACCATATTATATTCAACTTAGCAGACAATGCCCACGGGCCGTCTGTCAACGTGATGAGATTTACGACACCTGTAATGGTCCTTTGTTCTTGAACAATGCTTTTAAAGTCCACGTGCGTTTTTTCACAGCAGTTTCTATCAGCTTCATATGTTATTCCCTCACTTATTGAAAGTGTTATGTTTCATTTACTAGCACATTTGATTCCCTGTTTTACTTTTTTCCTTTGCTGT
The DNA here is from genome assembly GCA_030141615.1 of Unio pictorum. Taxonomy (NCBI): domain Eukaryota; kingdom Metazoa; phylum Mollusca; class Bivalvia; order Unionida; family Unionidae; genus Unio; species Unio pictorum. The sequence continues at coordinate 3,430,406 of JARLTB010000203.1, read as the reverse complement.
TCATTTTATTAGTAGAATTTTATCAGTGTTTTGTATATCTAGTAATTGTATCAGTAAAAAATTCAATGAATGAAACAAAACAATGCATTTTCAAGCCCATAAACATAATTCATGTCAGAGCTACGGAAAATATGTCACGAATAATAAAGCAATAAAGAATTTTTAAAACATCTTAAAAGAAATACGTATAAGAAGAGGAAGTGCAGTTTGGTCACTGTTTCATTGGATGATATATCAAAGCACGCCATCGTTTTTACTACCGGCGTGCATTTCACCGTACAGTTTGAAAACTATGGGTAATTTGAAAGAAGACATCAAATTTAACCGAAAGGACTGAAGTTTTCTTGCTATGAACAGCGGTGTTGGGAACTATTGTCTTGGTAATCTTTTATTAGTATATGATACTCGGATATATTAAATTGAACATACAGACAAACTACTAATGATACAATTTTTAAAAAAAAAAATCAAAACAGCCCGGAAACATTCTGATAATGCAGTACGTAAGCGGTCAGATGTTTATATCCGAGTTTTCGCCAGAGGTATAATCTGGTCAGTCTCGCTAGCGAAGATGCATTTTATCTATTACAATATACACAAATATCCACCCATCTTGTGCAATGGGAACATGTCCGTAATACGAATAGAGACTATCCGATGTGCTCGGTTTTTAATGTTAAGTATATCTTTCATGAAGAGTCTAAGAATACTCGGAAAATGACGATTCTACATAAGCTCGCAGATATCATGTCAATGGACAATTTGGACAATGTTGCAGCAGACATTATGAAAATGGGTATAATATACATTATTCTGAAATCGGCATTGAACTCGTAGGGCCACATGCCAGTTCAACTCGGGGATTTATTGTCCGATGGCACCTTTACTTTAGGAATTAAAATGTATTTCCTTGAATCAGTGTAGTCACGCGACGGTGCGGGGGTGCGGACAGAACCGGACGACACCATTAGAGGGGGCGACATCAAACTGACTGTCTATTAAAAAAATGACATTTTTTTTACAGGAAGGAGGTCCATGAGGGTGATACCATGAGTGTCCGCACTTGGTGACAATATCCCTTGTGACGCCACGGCCTTGAACTCCTGCCTCAACCCTTTACCCGTGAAGCTAATCAACAGATTGCCAGATAGCTGAACAATGTTAATACAACACTTTCTATATATATATATATATATATATATATATATATATATATATATAATTTCCTTTTTTTTACATATACCATTAACTTTGATAAATGAATATATGTAAACTCAATTTTGACTAAATACGGGAGTATTTAATGATAAGACTAAGAGACTGTATTTCATTGATCTCAATTTACAAAATTTCAAACATAATATCATGGATTTATATAGTAATGTTAGCATATGGCAAAACTATCGCTTGCAATTGTTTTTCACAACTGGGCTGATGATTCCACTCGAAAAGGAGTGCCAAAAATATTCATCCACCATTTTCATTCCAGCACACACACTCACTCTCTCTCTCTCTCTCTCTCTCTCTCTCTCTCTCTCTCTCTCTCTCTCTCTCTCTCTCTCTCTCTCTCTCTCTCTCTCTCTTTCTCTCTCTCTCTCTCTCTCTCTCTCTCTCTCTGGCTGTTTATGATATTGCGTCACACATAAACAAGGAAACTCAACTATATTTTACATATAAAGTAGTCTCATGTCTTATATTGATCATCTAAATTGACAAAGGAAATTCGGTCGAACTAAGATTTAGGTTAATATCTTCAGCATCAGATAAAATTGCGGAAGCTTTTCTTTGCTCAGTTACTTCTATTAATAATAAAGTAGTTTCTGGTCAGTAGTCAAGTCACATGAGCATCTATGGTTTGAAGGGCGTCATAGTTCATGCGACATATCCAGATGAACTGCATTATCAATGTCCTTTGATGAACTTTAGAACAGTATCCCCTCTTGATCTTTGTTCTAATGAAAACTATAATAAAAATGAATAATTTAATAAAAAAATCACGACAAGTTCTAGAAAACAGACCCCACAAGAGCATTCATAGAATCCTTACATTATAAACTTGGTCCAAATTTTCATTTATTTTGGTATTTTCTATAGGATTATTATATCCCAAGAACTCTTTAAGATTTTGAGCAAATATTTACACAAGCGTTAACTTAATCAAGAAGTCTTTTCTACAGATATTCATTTGGTTTCAATATTGACATATCAAATTATTTAGTATTTTGGTGAATAGCTTAAATCTTGGATTCTCTACAAACTTCCTCCAGCTAATTAGGATGTGCTTTCTTTGAACTGTTCAATCGTCCTGCCCCTTGATCTGAGACGTGCTAATTCTTCGATGTCCTGGCGGGGTCGTATCAGAGCCAGGTCAGTTTGGGAAGAAGAAAGAAGTGAGACATTCAAGCCGGTATCCAAAATAGAGTTAAAAACAGTTTGGTAGCTTAGATATGCAAAGGATGATACAGATTGTTATTGACACGATGAAATCGTTATATCGTAATGAAATCTCTTTTATCTATGGCTAATAGATAAGGATCTCTCTTTCGTAAACGGCTCCGAACGTATGATGTTTATGAAAGCATCGAGGTACAATGTTTAATCGTATTTAGAAATTGTTGTATAATATAAATTTTAATGTAAAATTAAATTCATATATGAATCACGTTCAAAATTTAAAGCTCTGATTTCAAGCTTGAATGAAGTTATTGAAGTAAAGAAACGTTGCCCTTTTAAACTGAAATGTGTTTTTAATACTATGTTATCATGTAAAGTGTCCTTGAAGACAAAACATATTTAACTGGCTTGTTTCACGAGCTTCACCAGACGTAATAAAACGATCATTTATCATTAAAGAAATCTATTAATGCAGCATACGTGTCTATTTATCTAAATTGTTTATTAGACTGTAATGTCGAAGTTTAAAAGCATATGGCGATGGGAATCACATTTAATATGACGCCTAACTTTGCATTGACGTTTAGTGTCGTCAAAATGTTATCATGAGATTGAAGATACGCTTCTTATTCACAAGTTTATTTTATTTAATACATAAATTAGCTTTTATTGCCACAAACAGACTTCAGTTTTTATATTTTATTGTTTGAAGTTTAATGTCGTGTCAGTTTTATTTTAATCAGCTCTTTGCAAGGAACGTGATCCATAAAAAAGGTAAAAAACGGGCATGCGTAAATACTACATTCATTATGCGTTATATGGATAAAAACAGTGTATGTTTTAATGCGATGAATGCATTATTTACTGCATACATTATAGACTTAATTCACTTATACCTTGACCGCTGCATACATTATAGACTTAATTCACTTATACCTTGACCGCTCCGGTGGCCTAAGTGGTTAAAGCGTCCACCTCGGATGCATCGGGTAGCGGGTTGTTGTTGTTGCCCTAGGGTTTAATGCCATTCCTCAGCACACGATAGGCTATACATGGCGGCCAGTATTATTGGTGGAGAAAGAACCCGGGAAAACCCCGGAAAGAACCACCAACTCACGAGAATGCTAATATGCTAATATGCCGGTGGCTTGGATAGTGGTGATGTGCTAAAAGTCTTTCGATGTATTATTAAAATATAACCTACGAATTTTCTTGTCTGAATTCTCAATAATTCCACACAAACAAAATATGTTTTCTTTCAAGAATATTGTAACAGATTGGGATGGTGGATGGGTTAAGTGCTAACATGTGTAAAGATATTAATAAACGTAAAGAAATGCTCCTAGGCAGAGCCTTTCTTTTCTTGACTGTATGAAAATGTGATAAAATGCTTAATATAAAGGGAATATGATTAAATACATGAATACATGTATTTGATTACGTGTAACATATTTAATACACAAATGATATTATATTCTGGCCGTCATAACCTCAACGTATTTATTCAGGAAGAAACGGATAACCCACCAAGTAAGTATTTGAAAAGATAGACTTAAATTCGTAGTGAGGTGGGAAAATGACACACTTTTACTTTTGAATTAAGCCTGTGTGTGGTTGTGTGTGTGTGTGTGATTAAAAACTATTTTTTTGATAGTAAATATACTAAAATTCGATGACTGGTCTTATTTTTAAAAGTATTTCCGAACATCTTAATGTTTTTAGGTAAATTTGTAACTACCTCAATATATTGTTCTTTTTGTTTTATGGAGATATGTAGATAAAAACGCTGATGTATACAGCTATCTGCCGATCTTCGAATTTCGCTCCTATTTATACACTTCGGAAAATAGTTATGTGACGTAATTTTAACCAATCATTCCTTGTCCAGTATGCCGAACAGATCTGAAGGTGCCAAACGGATTAACTCCAACCAGTGACACAGACTTAGGGTTAATATACAATATAACTATCATTACTTGTTCGTTTACACTTTGTCATTAACAATTATATTAATAGTATGCAGCATGTCATGTCCGTCAAACCTCATTGTATCTGAAGTCGTAAAAAAGACTGCTAAGCTTGTTGAAGAGTAAACCCGTACCAACGAAAGATTACAACATTGAAAATACATAGGCCAGAATAAAAAGAATACAATACTAAGAATTAAAACATACTCATACTTGTAAAAAAAGAAGACCAGCATTTACGATCATAAAGTGAAATGTAATCAAAATGTGAACATGGTAAATTCACTGTGGAACCGGTCAATGAATAAAGCTAGTGTCCGCAATCTTGCCTGTAGACGTATTTTCGTCAGCTGTTGGAGTCAACGAGCTTAGTGCTATTCAAATTATGGGAATTTAAGTGTGATAAAAATATTTCTGTGTGTGACAAATTCATATAAAATAAAATTCCAGAAACTTTTCTGAGTATTTAATAATGTACGATGTTCAATTCGATGACCGTTGTTAACAAATTATACTTTACATGCAACATGAACAATTTTAATATAGATTTCAGTGTAAGTCACTAGCTATACATTTTTAATCACATTGCAATGTTCAAATTCACTCTTCCAGCAGTTTTTATATTTTTATTGACATGAAGAACATGTTTAATTTATGATATAAGAACACATCCTCCAGATCCATCATGTTAAAGCTTTAGAGCCCTCGGGTTTATTATAATATTATTGATGAGCACTTTGTATTTCAAGCGAATAATATTTAAATTAAAATATCTATCCAAATGAAAACTTTGAAAACATCAATAAGGCGGATTCTGCTTCGAGTTAAGGCAATAATGAATAATTATTCGATAAACAAGATTATAAAGTCCTCTACTTGACCAAGTTCGCAAATACGATTTTCTGAAAATACAGCCACGTGATAGAATTTTACGTTCTTCTAGATTCGGAGGTCAGAATCAAGACCGTATATTTTAATTCAAATTCAGGTAAATATGTTTACATTAATAATGATCTGAATATTTAATCCACAGTAATAAAGGTATATAAGTTGTCCATTGTGTTGTTTGTAAAATACATCTCCCTAATTGGGTACACAGTGAACTTGACTTTAGACAAGGTCAAGTACAAATACAAATGTTTATAACGTATAATCATTAAGAAAAGTCAATGAATAATGCAGATTAAATATACATAACAATAGGTTGTGTACAATATAACTTGCATACATTATCATGAGCTTGAAGATTTTTATTCAGACTAATATTTGTCTAAATTATATAGTTATATAATTGTTTCTAAAAACAGGCTAATATTAAGTTGAATTTGAGTTCAGGAAATATTAAACATAGACAAATTAACGTCATTTTAGTTTGTAATGATGTTGACAAAACTGAGATTTGCGCTGCACTCTTTCATATTCCCATGATCAGTGGTGGGGGTAGGTGTTACGTGATGCATTGCAAGCGGCATAGACAAAGAATCGTGTTAAGCTTATGTGCAAGAAAAATCACATAAATATGATGCACGAGTCATTATAGTGTTACGTCTATTTGATTTAAATAATTTATTTTTAATTGTCAGATCCAAATTTGTTGTTTTGGGTTTTAAAATTCATTAATTGGGAGATTATTCTAAAAAAATCTCTATGACCATACTTTATCTGTAAACATGTTTTTGACCTAGGCTTGTTGACCTAATTTCTGACCCTGCTTCAGACAGTGTCAACAAGCTTCTAAAACGATTGGTTAAGATCCGAAGACATCTTTCTGGATCATTCTATTAGTATGTGACTTAGTAAATGTAGCCTCTTTCTATGACCTTCTGTGGACTTCCATGGAGTCACGTGATCACTTGTTTACGTAAAAAGTGGGTATTTAGATTATTGTTTGGGAAAGAACAATTCAGTAGATGTTGAGCTTTATTATCATTAAGTTGTGTCTTCTGTCTGAGTTATAATTTTAATTACCTTGTACTGGAAATCGTGTCATTTCGTTGTAGCAAGAGGAATTATTCCATTTATCAGGAAAAGGACACGTTTTCATGATTTTCATTTGGATTATTTTAAAAACAAGAACTGCATCACGTGACATTGTGCCATTTTGGATTACATCGTCAAGATTCGAACCTGGAACTATTAGAACATTTATTTATCAGGACTCTTGCAATTCCATTAGTGGATTATTTTTGTGAATTCTATATTGGATTAATGTTGGATTTGATTATCTAAAACCGTAAGTTTATTTATTTTATGAAAATAATCGTACTTAATAAATTCATTGTTAAAGTTTTACAAGCTTGTTAGTTTTCACTCTTTCTGTGTTGCTGCTTATTCGAGCCTAAGTACGTAACACTAGTAACCAAGCGTCCATCATCTTTGAAACGTATTGCATCTCAAACAGTTCTGAATATTATACTGTTACGATGACTCTATTTTGATAACTATTTTAAATTAAATACGGGTGTATTTCTAAAAACTACAATTTACCTATTTTCATTCATTTGACGTAAATATCTGGCTCTCATTCTGAGCCATGATAATCATAACAGCGATGTCTAGTGACAACAATAGAGTAACCATAGTAATATAAAGCGACACCCTCTTGCACAAATTGCACAATCTTGCATGAATGTGATAAATCTAAATTGTGATCAGGTAGGTGCGTTACTTCCAGTCATTTCAACCTTAGGTGTCGATAAATCCTGAAAATGGCGCACTTCATCACTGTTGATGATGTATAATTTCCGGCCAATAATTTTGAAAATCTCTATGATAATTTCAAAGTCGATTGCTATAGCGATGTCTTGGAACTGAGTTTACATTGAAACAGGTTCTGTATTTCAAATTTCTTTTTAGGCAGGTTCGGTGCACCTTGCAGATGAATCTTAGATATATATTGGTATCATTAGATGAATAGACTAATGGACCAATAGTGCAGAAGCACGGTCTCTCTAACTACAGTTACAATCACCTTTGATTAATGTATATAGTTCAATGCCCGCAGAAATATTAGTAATCGTTGAATAGTATACCTGTTACCTTAAAATCTAATTAGGATACCAAGATAAAAGCACGAACACGTTCTTCTTATTTCTTTATTTTAATGACGAATGAGTATTTCATAAGTTTTCCATGTCTTTGAAAACAAATTGATAAGTAATTTATTATCATGACAAACAAAACATGTAAATAGATGTAGTAGGTATTATGGTCTTTTGAAGTTACTTCCCTTTACTTGTCCACATTAGACACTGTGGATTTTAAACTACTCATCTTATTTCTATTTATGAATCTCTATAGAATGATGAATACAAATAAAATACATTAATAATTATACTGTTCAACTATGTTAAGTTTGGATTGTGCGAATTTAAAAACTCTGCCTGAGTTTTCACACATTCTATTAGATAAAATATAACCGGTATTCTTTCAATGACTGAGAGGATGCAAAGTTTATTATTTACAAAAAATACTGGAAAAGTCATAAATTTTATCTTTTTGTTTATCAGGCGATAAATTATCAATACCCGGGACAGATGATATGGATAAAATTCATTTACCAATGAAAATAGATACTGAAAAAAACATTTTTTTTTAAAATCTAGATTTTATCAGAACATCAACATATATATTTATTGTCGAAAAAGAACACCTTTCTAAAGTAATACCCGGTCCATTTCTTTAAGTGAGCAAAATGTGCATTAAAATGGAATCAGTGATAATGGTAATGTGGTACTGGCCTATTGTTAGGATAGACACAACAAAGCCACGACATACACACATATAAGAAAAGAGTCGGTCTTGTAAGGACGTAAATTATCTACAAAGGCGGAACAATCAGTATTGTAAGCAGGTGAAAATATTAACACAGTCAGTGAATGTTTAAATCAAGTACAGGGCGAGACTACCGGGCCTTTATTGTTTATAAGGAATGTAGTCATTAAATGGACCCTATCTATGACTATTGAAATATATTTGACAATCAAATTCATATTTGCTGTTCTCTTTTAAGTAGCATAATCTCTTTATATAAAAGAAGTACTACGTTTACCCCACGTGTTTCAAACTGGATGGGCCATGATAAAGTATTATCAATAAGGATATCAGTTACGGAATTATGTATCATCCTTTGAATTTATAGTATAATGTTTGAGTCGTTTGAGACTATGAAGTCACACTGTAGATCATTTAATTCAATGCTTAGCAATCTCTGTGTGTGTGTGTGTGTGTGTGTGTGTGTGTGTGTGTGTGTGTGTAAGAGAGAGAGAGAGAGAGAGAGAGAGAGAGAGAGAGAGAGAGAGAGAGAGAGAGAGATTTTAAAGTAATTTTAACAATTTTATTCATATCGTTACGATGCCTACATTGTGGCAGTTTATTGTGATGGCTATTACTGGTCATCATGCCAAAGACATGTAGCATCATGATACAACCAGTCACAGGCTGACCAGTCCTAACACTAGCCTCTTAATCAGACCACTCCGGTGGCCTAGTGGTTAGAGAGTCCGCCTCGGATGTGGGAGGTAGCGGGTTCAAATACCGGCCAATTTATATCAAAAACTTACAAAAATGGCACTGGCAGATGCCTCGCTTGGCTCTCAGCATAACGAGGTTAATGGTAGGACTTCTCGGCCCGATTTTATGACAATGTGACTTGGTAAGACATGATGCTACATGTCTGCCGCATGATGCCATGGGGCTAGACATCACTACAAACTGCTACTCTGCATACATCCTAGCTATAGACTGACAAAATGTTAAAGCTACGTTAAAAAATCTAATTCACACACATACACCTCTGATACATTAAACTTTTACAGTTTTTGTATCATTTTGCTTCTGAATATAGTATTTTGCCTTTGACTACTGGTTGCTCTGTGCAAATAAACATAAGCTGTGCTTTCTGCAAATTTAGTCAAAGCGATTACCGTCATAATTCTATCCATATATTTTCTATTAGTACCGTCTTCACTCGCTTATAAGACGCGTCAGACTGCAAACAACAATGATCTTGATCTATCAAGGCATAAGGCACCTCTAGATCAGGGTCTATGGTGTTTATTCTACTGATTACACCTAACACACTGCATAGATCCAGATATGCTGGCGCATTATGTGATGGCATATATATATGTGTGTGCATTTTGCTGTTGGACATGTCATATAAACAAATTTATACGAGTCATACTGTATATTCTAAATACAAGCACATAATTATGGGGATTAATCGCCTCCATAGCACGGTGCATCAACAGCAAAATCAATTGTTTTTTTACAGCGTAATTAATATCTTTGACGAACTAAGCCTTACAATAGCTACTGCTTTATTTTTATGGAAATAAATCCCATGTTTATGTGAATTGACCACACAAGCTGCACATAATTTGAAACCAGTTATTAAACATCCTTATTATGTTTTACTAATCGTCCTGTTTCCTCGCTTTGCCAAACTGTTTTGTAGACCTACCCGATAATAAACGATCAGTACCATATCACCTTACCTGTCACCGAGTCTCTTGCATTAATTTATACAACGTGGTCAAAGAGAGATAACCCATGCAATCAGAGAAATTGTTGAGATTTCTTTAGCAACAAATTGTTCTTCTTCGATTTAATTAAAAATAAATAAAGAAAGAAAGACAAAAACAGGAATGCAAGCAGAAAGAAAACGTTATGTTCAAAAGATGTTAAAATAGGGAATAAAAAATGACACTCAAATCTAAGGTTCTTTTTTCAAATGGTCAACGTTTAAAATAAAATTTACTAAGCTCTTTAAATTCAATTCCTCTGTATTTGAATAGCTTTATTGACATAAAAAAATAAAATTAAAAAATAAAATAAATACCTTATTTCTGTAAAATTGATCGGCTGCATCAAGATCTGAAGGCAACATTACTTAACTAGTATTTGCGGTGAAATTCGACGGTTGTCTCGTTATTCTTCACAAAATATCAAGGAACAAATAATATCAAGATGATTGGCAGTCTAACGAGCACGCAAAGAAAATCAATGGGGATTTATGCTAAAAATATGGAAAACGCATACTTTAAAACTTATTTCTGTTACCTTGCTGCTGCAAATGAAGTTTTGTAAAAATATTTGCACGCTTTTAGTGTGAATTTGGTGAGGATGTTTCATGGCAAAGTCTTAAGTGTTTTGGTACTTCTTCCAGGTTTTCTCTAAAATGGAGATACTCGTGTCTGGGTGAGGGCTTGAATCTGAGAAATTCCGAACTCTAGAGGCGTGCTATACTATTTCAATTATCCGAGTCGATGCCATTGACCAGTTCCTGTAAAGCGTTTTAAAGAGATACATCTGTGCTAGAATACCAAGGCTCGAATTCGGTTCCGTCCTTTACTCACGATGAAGTGCTCTTCCATCTGTGATGTCTATTGGCTCAGAACGACCAAGAATGGTTTTCACATGTGAATATATAAGAAACTATTCAGTTCGTACAGACAATTCTCTTACACCGACGCATAGTGGTAATTACCAAAGGGTTACCTATGAACAATTGCTCTGGTCCTTTTAATGTCACGCTTTTGTCACGAGTTTTAATGAATTCGCATTGGAATTCTTCTAATGACACCAGGAAGCGGTAATTAAATAATTGTCTCGCTATTCCCTGCCCCTCCCCCATGCAAGGTTACGCGTTGTTGCGTTTGGTGCACATATGAGGAAAGGGTTTGTCACAGGATGTTGGACTTAACCCACAGCTCTGGAGCTAGGAGACCCCTTAGAGCCCCTTCCTTACCTGTTCGAAAAGAACACAAACAGAATACAACGTCTACCGTATCGAGGCATATTTCATCTGAAAAGGCGTTTGTACCAGATTATGAAAATGATATCGACTGCATGATGGCATTTTCCTACTCACGATCAATGCCAGAAATTAAAAGGGAACTTACGTAACATTATATCAATATAGATGCTTCAAACTCAGTAGTGGAGGTCTTTGATTAAATCAACCTGGTATGGTACATGGTGCATCTCCGGTGTCGTCATGAAAGAGATGCATTCAGCTTGGTAAGAACGATAATGGCGGTTACATAGGGCAGTTTTGATCATTTCAAGTATGAGGCGGGAGACAGGAAACATCAAACGATATAAAGTATGAAATCGTCGTCGCACTCCTTGTGGTTTCCAAGGGTGTTTAAGAACCATATCGAGATTTATGCCACCCACCTTTGAGCTAGGCCGTATGAGAAACGAGTCATCTGAAATATGTATAATATCAAAGACGTCAAAGGCCATAGAATCATTTGAAGACCCTTCATCCACTAATCCATCAGCTGCTGTTTTTCCGTGTTCCATAGCACCTCTCGCAGTATCAACTAGTCAAGTCAGCTGCTCCTGCCACAAGAGCTATATGTATAGCAACATTAGCTCCCCAGTCACCTGAACCAAGAAGCTGTACACCTCTGCATGATCAAAATATCTTAGATCTGACCATGAAGAGGGACCAATCAGTCATGCCAGGCAAAACCTATACAGGGTCACCTCCGCATGTATAAGCGTACAAAACAAGGGCGGTCAACCTATTGGAATGGAGGTTTAATCCCTTATTCTCATCAACCAGACCAGAGTGCTAGGAGTATGCAGTAATCCAGATACCAACAGAATCAGGCATGTTGCCTTGGCCACCCAAGGAATGGAAGAGGATGAACCACGATCAGAAGTTAATCCAGTGGGAGTAGGCCTCCATGATTTTGGAAAGTTTCGCTGAAACGTCAGCATCATCATCCCTATATGGAAGCGTATTACTGGACAAATGTAATATGTTTGCCCTCCCTGGTACCTCGACCCTAACAACGACAGAGGTACAACTGGATTACAGTAAGAAAAAACTTACATTGCTATTAGGAATTCATCTATATAAGCCTCGACAGGGGAGGAATTGTTGAAAATGTATGATGCAGCAGCTGACAGGAGGAAAAGAAATATTGATTTCCTGATCAAATTAATCCTGAAAGCTGGAGTCAGCCAAAGACTCGAGAATTAGCTCACAGACATCAACATTAAATAGAGTAAGTGACCCGGAGGTTCACAAGTTAAGGTGGTGAGGGTGAAATACCCAAATCAACAAACCAAACTAATAGGCACCATTAAGACTTACACTCCTTTTCCAATAATAATACTAATAATGATAATGCAAAAACATGAAACAAAGTCAGAACAACATTATGTAGTTTACTATATTGTAATACCTTAATGGTATTGTGAATGAAATTTACCGTGCATAAACATTGTCCATTTAATGTCTGAAGATTATTTGATGTTAAACGTTAGGATGTGAGATGAGTCTTCCACGTCCATCGATAGGGAGTACAAAGATAAAGAGTACAAAAACTTGCAGAAGCAGTTGATGTGACTGAAAGATATGAAGCAATAATTGCAGATAATAATGTAAAGTATTCACGTGTAAGAGATGTAGCTGGCTAAATGACCAGTCAGAAGAAACACATTTGAACAAAAATGGACGACCTAACCCTGCTAAAATAACAAATACCCTAAAACAAGTTACGGAAAAGCTAGATAAAATTGAACGAACCAAAAGTCTAGACGGGAGACGAAGCCTCAAACTCAACCATTTCAAAGTTGATCTTGCTTTATCTGCAATTCTCCATATAATTTGTTCCGTTAATAACCAATTTACAAAAAGTATATAAGTCAGATGGAAGATTGTTACAAGAATCTGATGAAATTTCTGATGATAATTTGAACTCTCAAATTACAAAACTGAGTCACCGCCACTGTCTCAGATAACCGGTACTCCTTACAAGGTAGCTCAGGTCTCTCGAAACGAAAACAGCCAGACGAAACGTTTAGTAGTGAATTCTGAAGTTGGACAGGCAATTGGGCTGCACAATCCAATAAGAAAAGAAATTAGGAATCTATCAGAAGTTCGTTCCAAAATGAAAAGGACCTTATCTGATCAGAAAGAAGCTAGACGATTTAATCCATTTAGTTCAGAAATCGAAGAAACATCCCGCAAAAGCTTATCACGTTGACTGTCTATTGCACTGCAGGTGAAAGAAGGCACCAATTTGTTTTTACCCACAGAAGTAGACGTATCACAAAACTTGAGTAGCAGGAACCATCTCTTTGTTAAACGTAGTTCAGTTTTCTAGACGGGTATGAATAGCTAAGAGTGGCAAATTGAAAGAGAAGCTAAATAAATTCCAAGAGTACGAGACTATTAACAATATGGTGGCCAGTTTCGTGCAGGCAGGGGATTTTCAATTAGTTTGACTCAAAAAAGTTTCGCGGCATATAGACAATAACTATGTTACAAGAGAAAAACAAACATATTTTAATTGTTATTTTACGTATATAACAGTCTTCAGAGCAGAGAGTTCTTATTATTGACATATTGATATACCTTATCAGCTAATAAAATAAATTTAAAATGTCAGAATGTTCTCTAAAGCAGTTGCAAAGTGTTGGGTGTGTCCAGTGGAATTCGCCAGGAGGCGGAAATTGACAAATCATCTCGATGCTACCCATTATTCAAGGCTGCGCGTTGTATGCGTCTGGTGCACAAATGAGGAAAAGGTGTTTCGCAAGATGGTGGACTTGAAGCAGCATTGTGCCCTATTCATTTTCATGTTGGACCTTGCATGTGTCGTGCTAGAATTTCTTAGGAATGGTTTAGGAAAAGAATTATTTTACCATGATTTTGGAATAGAATAGCTAGAAATATGATGTTAGTCCATAAATTAGTGATTTCAACCATCTGATAGAGTTGTGCTACCGAAACAGCGGAGGTCCAGGCTAGTGGTGGAATCACTGTTCCCAGTCGAAGAATCACATTTCTCTGGTCAGACTTTTGTTGAACAATAAGTTAGAACTAATGTTACTGTTCATTATTGTAAGTTATTGGTTCTGAAGAACGTGTTATTTTGCTTTAAAATGTACAATAGTATGTATTTGATAGGGACTATTTCTAACCGTATTAATAAGACTCATTTCATCATCAGTACGATGTACTCTCACTAGATTTGCATCGAAATTCACTTGTCCGTTTCGTTCAGTCTATTTAATCATAGGTATGAATAAATAAATAAGAGTAAAAGTAAAAACGTACACCACAGACATTGACAGGACAATTTAATTCTGTCTAAACTTTGTGTTCAGATGGATTTTTCCATGCAGTTTGAACAGTTGACTTGTTTACCACCAGGACTAGCTCTGAGAAGGACAAACTTTGATTGACTAAGTATGGTTTGTGACGTGAATAGGGGTCTATAAACACGATTGCAGACGTTGCTCTGGCAGAGAGCTGTCAGAGCTGCAAAGTAAGAAGGTCTAAATAGAAAAAAAAATAATGTATTCTTAGACCATCAATTACATATTTTTAGAACCGATACTAACTTTAGTACTTTAAAATTCCAAAACTGAATCAAATTGTTATGAGAAATTTTTAAATAGATTTATTACATGATTGCTATTCAATTTAAATGCTTTATAATTATTATATAATTCTTTATAAGACCGCTGCTATCTCCCACTACACTGTTTAAGTACACTAGTACTAATATTATTTTTTTCTCTCATTGAGATCATGTTATTATATCACAGTCAATCTAACAAATTTAGCTGTTAATAAAACAAATGCGTGAATTTTATAATATAATTAATGTCACCATAACATGGTGTATTACATCGTTGTCCTTTCTTGGCATTTGGAGAAACAAGACGGCCATTATTATCAAACGTTGACAGTTTTGTGACGGATACTCTGTTGATACAAAGTCACAAGGGTCACTGCAATTTTGAAAGGCATTTTCTATCACACCCTCATTATTTAAATAAAACATTTTTAAATTTTTAAGTCCTTAATTATGGTTGTTTCGATATATAAAACACGGGGTGTTACAATACATTTGTCTCCCTGGCCATAGGTGTCTTGTAACAGGAAAAAAGAAAGATGGAGACGAAGGAGAATGAGAGTGAGAAAGGTAAATTTGAAATGACGATGATAATGTTTCTGCTGCTGCTGCTGATGATGACGTTGACGATGTTTATATTTGTACAAATGCGGATAATATTCATGTTCTTTTCATTCACATTTTGATTATCTCTGTTGTAACTGGCTTGTCTAACAGGCTTCTTTTTTGCTCCACAATATAAATAATTGCAGTAGTAATAGTAGTAGCAGCAACATCAACAGCAGAAACATCAATAGTAGTAGCAGTAGTAGAGGTAATGGGGAAGCATATTCCCCATATTCAACAGTATATTACAGCTGTAGCCATTTAATTTCTAAGAGACATTTTTCCAATATTTATTAAACCTATGTTTTTCACCATTACGTTCGTATGTACATATTACTCATAGGACAAACTAGGTGTTTTGAAACGGATTAACCTCAAAACAGGTGTTATTGTTGTTAATTTAGTTATACAGCTAAAATATTTAAGTTACAAGTATCTAAACAGTGATTTTAAAAAAATGAATAACCATTTATTTCACATAACAATATTCACTAGTGTTACGAATCAATGACCATAAACTAAGCAACAAAAAGAAGAAGAGCAAACAAGATTTGTAAAACTTACCATATATTTTAATTATCAAAAAGCAATACATGAAATGTAAGGCCAACTTCCAGTATTATAAAGTGAATCCATAATGATCCCGAAAAAGTTATATTAAAGTCCAGAAGAATGAAAGGTTCCGTATTCAGAACCGAACATGTGCCGGTCAGTCAAAAGTTGTGACGTTGTCAAATGACGTTTTCCAAAAATCTTTTGAATACTTCACAATAGTTCCAGAATGATATAGTCCGAAACATGACCATTTTCTATTTACACTGGACAGTCCAACTAAATGTTTTATCTCTCAAATACTATCTAAGTACAACATAAAACATGTCTGTAGACTTCATATTACGACAGGAAAATATTTAAATAAGAATGACTTGAAATTAAGAATGATTCTGATCGCCCAGTTCTCGCCTTATATACAATATCAAGAGTTTATTATGACTATTTTCGAATTATATCCCACGTGACAGATCTTTCTATTAAATCTAATATGTCAAAATACATATTGGTGTGACGTAACGCATCCGGTAAGAATTAACTTTATTCTTCTAAGATACCACCTGACCCGTGTGTTCAGTATTGTTCTAAGGGAATTAATAAGTAGATAATGCTCGTTATATTTGTTGTATTTGTCTCCCTTGCCATAAGTTTTCTTGAGAACAAGATAAAATGGACAGTAAGAGGAGGAACAAATTGAGATAGATGATGATAATGATGATAGGTATTCTTGTACACATATGAATTGGAATCAAATTATGTTCTGTATTTTCTGTTTATTATATCGTTTGTAACTTGCTGTTCCAACGAGCTTCTGTTGCGCCATTATATTAGTACCAATATTAGTACCCTGACTCCTACGTCGTGGACAGTCACAACAAATCAAGTTGAGGCTACAACATCGTAGCTACCATTGTAGTAGCAGTTGTCAGAATAGTAATGTGTCTGATCACGAACTTCATATGTCCTGGTGTTTTTTCAAAAACGATCATCTCTATGTAGGGGCGTTCCCCAGTTTGTATGTACTTTTGAGAGAGTTGACGTATAAGGTGAAGTTATTTGCAATTAAAACATGTCTAGTGGAGAGAATGTTGGTATATTTCTATCCTACTTTGATCTAATGTGCCTGATAGTTCTTTGGTTATTGTACTTAAGGAAATTGTATATGATTTAGGCACACTGCTAACGCAAAAATCCGCTCCCTTGTTCTCAAAAAGTCATCCTGAAGTTGTATAAAGTACACATGTTTAGCAGCTATTAATATAGAGAAAATAAATGTTGTCAGAATAGGCAATACCAGCTTTTGAAAGTCCAATTAATGAATTACAAAATATTTAAAATGTAAAAAGACAAATTATCTTCTGGGTCTTTCTTTCATATCTTAAGTTCAGTAAGTGAAACTGACGAAGTGGAGCTTGCAAGTTTTTTAAAATGCACATCTGGAGTAAGACCAATCTTCAGCTGTATACTCTATAACCCATATTTCACGCATCAAGCATACACCAAAATAAAAGCAATTAAACGTTCTGTGAATGATGCCTAAGATATACATGTCTTTTATATATAAACAGTATAACCAGTGAGGAAACCCGGGAAGTTCTTTCTCTTTAAAATTCTAACCCCTATGAAAAATACTGTACAACGACACTTAGGCAGTATCGTCTTGCGGACTATAAGCAAGATGTATTTACATCCGAAATTGAAGAGCTTACAACGCAAACTTCAGAAGTTGCAGGGGGTTGGGTGTTAGGGTGGGGTTGGAGGTTGTTGTTGTTTTTTTTTTTAGGGGGGATTGGGGGTATTCATTTTGTTCATTATTTTGTTATAATCAATTAAGCGGATGTGGTTCAGAGTGGCCTGTGCATTCTTCATTTTAAACAGTTTATACCGGCTGTAACGATTTATTTCACTGAAATAAGACAATACTTCATGAACTTTTCTCAGTACTGATTAGATTTTTAAACTCGTTACGTTCTTTTTTTATTACAGAGCTGCAATTCCGAGTTAAATTTTAATACTTTGTGTGGATAGTTGTTTATTGGTTTTGCTGTTGGTTCAGGTTTTGTCCTTTAAAATGCCTTCAGAGCTTTTTAAGAAATTCATATCTGCATTTGTTGTCAAATACTTTAAATTTGGATTATACGTTGGTACGTAACATACTGCTTTAGATAGTTCTAGTTTTACAGACATGTATAAAATTGACTGTTTCGATACATAACTGTCTTCAATGAGCATAACCAGATTATTTATCAAATACCAAGTCATAATAATATATAGTATGCTCCCTGTATTGCAGTCCGCTATACTAAGTCTTATATACTAAGTGACAGAATGGACCAGGAAATGTTTTGCGGAGACACAGGCATTGACACATGATCGAGATAAGTCTAGAGGAACTGGTCAGATGTTCAGCAGCACAGTGTCTTAACGACCACACTGGGCCAAGAGACTGACGATGATGATGATACTAAGTCAGGCGAACGCAGCAGCATATTGTCACGTGATCAAAACAAATCGTACGGATAGATCTAGTTAATCCAACCGTGGCACATTTATTCCTTTTATATTCTCTTTCTTAATGAACAATATGAACTTTACTAACACTTTTGTTTTGAACTATAACAGTCGTTATATTGTATGCATATAAGTAGTTTTACAAATATTTTTATTAGTAGGTGAAGATAAAGGAAAATGGTACACACAACGGTATTTTGATAATATTGCACATTTTACACAGCATCACCTCAGAGATTCCTTCTCCAATCGGTTCCTTGATACATTTTACGTCGAAATTGATATGACATAATGTACGACAATATAGCAAAAGATTTAGACACAAATAATCGACCCTCATTTACGAGGGTAACGATTGCTTTGAAAATATTGTACACTTCACACCATGTCATCTAATATATTCTAGTTGCAATGAACTACTTTACTAATTTAACATTGAGATTGGTATTTCGTTGTACGTGACATCGACATTGGAACCCTATTCCACGAAGTGGTGAATGTGACGATATTTGGTCCTATATTATACATTCCAACTTCATCACGTAATTTGTACAAGATTCCAATTGCAATCATTCCCTTTATATCTTTTACATACAAATTGAATTAAGGCGACAGATGGCAGCTTTCGCTCTCGAAAGATTAAGACCAAAATACTTTCTCTTCTGTCAAGGATGGTAGTTGTGGGGATGCGGCTTGGAGTGGGTTGTCTGCGCAAAATAATAATGATTAAATTACACTAAACGTGGATGGCAAAATTTGGGATCAAATCTTCATGGTGGTAAGTAATTTTTAAAAAATTCATTTGTATAAATGAGAACTGTAATATTATTGTATGTTTAATTAATTAATTAAATTTAAAACTAATTAATTAACATAGCAGCACAATATAATTTGTGTAACGTGCCTTTCCTAATTAATATAATTTATGCCAAATAGTATATCATTATCAATATAAAATTGTTCAAGTAGTGGTATAACAAGAAATTCTAACATTACTCCACCGAAACTTAAGTCTAGGTAGCCCCTTCCCCCAATATGTTGTTTGATGGTTATTTTGGCTCCAACTCGCAGTTATGAGGGTTGTTTGGGCGGCTGCTAAGCCACTTTCTTGAAGGATCAATCGCAAACGTAATTTGTTAGGTGATAGTCAGAAATATTGCACCAATTACCAGCCTTACCGCCTCATAGAAATAGGTGTGTGTGTGTGTGTGTGTGTGTGTGTGTGATTTGGATTTTTAACGTAGCTGTAAAATAATTCAGTCATATCGCTATGATGTCTGCAGTGTGGCAGTTTATAGTGACGTTTAGCATTGGGGCTTCATGCCTCAGACATGTAACATGATGTCTCACCCAGTAACATTATAATGACACCAGGCCGACCAGTCCTAACACTAACCTCTTAATATTGAGTGCGTAGCGAGGCAGGTGTTGGTACCAATTTTATAAGAATTTTTGGTATGAAGATGATTGGTGTTGTGTTTAATGTTTGTCAGAATCTGGATTGTCATGAACGATAAATCAGTATCAATGTACACTTGATGCAGAAATCAATTACAGATCTAACTTTCCGATGATGTAATCTAAGAAACACTTATTTCACAAAATATCGTCACACTACTGCTCTTTTATATATAAGAGATGGTAGTTTGGTCTTTATCTTCTGCAAATGAAGGCTGTCATCTGTCGCCTTACGTCAATTCCAAAGTGAAAAGTATCACGTGATTGATTGCAATTGATATTTGTTAAATGATGCAATCAGAATGTTCAATATTGAACCAAATATCGTCATCTTCACCCCATCGTGGAATAGGGTTCAACCAGACAACACATAAAGTACCCAGAAAACCCATTCCACGCCCCTTCCCCCTAACTTCATAAAAGGGATAGTATTAATTGGTATTAATATTTGGCAAACAATATTTGTCTTTTGTCGTTTTAAATCAATTCTGATGTAAAATGTATCAAGGAATTGATTGAAAATGAAATTGTTTTATACAAATTATATGGTGCAGTACGAATGCAAAATATTGAACCAAATATGGTCACATTCATTCCCTCGTGGAATAGGGTTGCTGTTGTTGTTGTTGTTGTTGTTGTTGTAGGGTTTAACACTATTTTCCAGCACAAGATGGGCTATATCTGGCGACCAGTATAAATGATAGAGGAAGAACCCAGAAAGAACCAACGACCCAGGAGAAGCTACTCGCAAGCTATCTCACATAGCCACATTAGCCGCATGCGAGACTCGAACCTACGCAGACAGAGGTGAGATAGCAGTGATCCATAACGGTGAGCGCTTTAGACAACTCGACCACTCGGGGCCCCCACTCCCGAATAGGGTTGCTATTTCAGTCCTAATATTTAATAAAGTCTGAGGTGTCATGTAAAGCGAGATATCAATATCGATGTAAAATTGATTAAGTAATTTATTGCAACCAGAATATTTTAATTGACTTAGCGTGAAGTGTGCAATATTTGCAAAACAATGGTTACCCTCATCCTAGTCCGAGTTTCCTCTGCTACCCCATTTTTTGGTTTTTGGGCATTCATGTTGGGTTGTAGGGTCAGAGCGCATTCCCTATCGAAAAGTTGGAATTCGCCGACGCTATTTGGTGTCGGCATGGGTAAGCCGCTTACTTGCCGGCACAGCAAATTTGAAGGATCTTTCATCGAGATATAACTGCATGAAATCGATAGGAATATGATTTGTTTTCTTAAAAAAAATCCTGAGCATAGCATTCGTTGTGTCTTTAATCCGCTGATAGACGAGACGAAAATACATCGTTGCTGAAATTTGACTTTAATTTTGGCTGAGATTTGTTTGCCACTCTTTATCATCAGCTTTGTCTTCTCAGCGCTTATCTCCATGTCAAATCTGGAAGATGTTTCATCGAGTTTCTTCACTAAGGTTACAAGCTCATCTTTACTGCCTGCCAGCCCATCAATATCGTCTGCAAAGCAGAGGTTGGTGATGTTACACCCTCCAATGCTGACTGTCTCACAGTGGTTTTCCAGAGCTTCACTCATGATGCGCTCTAAGTAGATTTTTAATAGCATGGGTGACAGGAGACAGCCTTGACATACTCCAACTCTTGTTGGGAACCAGCCCCTCACATAACCTTGAGCAATTACTGCACTGGTAGCCTTGGCGTACAGTTGCTTGATGGTATTGGCCAACTTTTGACCCATGTTGTACTTCCTCATTGTGGCATAGAATACCTCATGCCACACTGTCACAGGCTTTTTTGAAATCTATGAACATGATAGATGATAGATGTATTGTTGATGTTGGAAGTACTTTTCAAACAGAACCCTAAGATTAAATATTTGTTTTGTTGTGCTTCTTCCATTCCAGAACTCTGCCTGTTCTTCAGCGATTATTTCTTCTACGTGTGGTTTCAATCTCTTCTAGATGATTTTCAGAATCACCTTACTAGCATAGCTGATCAAACTGATAGTTCTGTAATTTTGGCACAGCTGGAGATTGCAGTTTTTTTGGGAGTGTTATAATCAGTGACTGGGTCCACTTTGTTGCCATCGACCCGTCTGCCAGATCTTGTAACAGATTTTTTGTTAGTAGATCTATCACTGATTCCCGCCCCCCCCCCCCCCCGTTCTTGATAAGTTCAGCTGGGATTTGGTCTAATCCAGCTACCTTTCATTTGCAGTACTCTTATTGCTGAATCAGCAATGAGAGCATATATATATATATATATATATATATATATATATATATATATATATATATATATATATATATATATATATATACAATGATTACATTGGAAGTGGACTTTAGGTTAAGGTGGATACATTTTGTTGTTGGCCTCTGTCAAATTGCATAACTTAAGGATGCCATGCGACTTATTCAACTATTGTGATTTCATTATTAAAGATATGAATTAGTTGTTATGGACTTGTGATGTTATTCATGAATTGTAAATTCTGCGGGAAGCGCATCACCAAACCCATAAGATTTGCGTGAATTCCTTCAGCTATATACAGGGACATTTCTTGACTTGACAGAAAGGTAAAATGATGTTTGAGTATCTAGATTGTGAAATGTCAATAGTCGGCTTGGAATCAGAACTACACACTCGTAGTATTACACAAGTGAGTTCAAGGCAAGCAGAATTTCTCAAGAACCGCCTGATGACAACAATTTTGAATTTGCACCAAGTTATTTAAAACATAAAGTTTTCCAGAATTATCACACGGGGAATACCTTCATGCATGATAAATGCATATATAAATTTGGGGTTGGGGTGGAGAAACTTCTTTTACAGTTAACTTCCATTGACAAGAAAGGGCAAATAATGATATTCTTATGTTTTTTAACTGATTGCAGCTATTCACAAATATTGACCTTTATGGCATCACTGGAGTGCTGTATTTTATTATGAATGTTTATGCTGAGTGTCACAGAAGTATATCTTTTGTTATGAATCTTCATATTGGCATCACTGGGTTATTGTATTTTATTGTGAAATGTTATATTGGGCATCACATTGGTTCTATATTTTATTATGAAATTTTATACTGGGTGTCACTAGAGTATTGTATTTTATTATATATTTTTATGTTAGGCATGTTGATGAAGTATCAGATTTGTGCATTTGTGCATAAACACTTCGTCTGACTTCCAGTGGAAACCAACTGTGTAAGGGAGCTAACTTCTTAAGCTTAAACAAAATAATCATAGAGTTATTTACCTTTATATAGTTCCATGGCATTCCTACTAGCGTGTGAACACGTCAATGCAATCCTTTCCTATTGTTATTTTTGGATCTTAGTTTTCACAATATCAGAGGGATATTCATATCCATCATGGTTAGCATTTTTTTAACTCTTTTTTTTTACGTAGTAATAATATTCTACAGATTGTAGAAATTTTACATCAGGAGGGTTGGTGTGGTTCAGACATTCACATACACTAGAAATTGGTTTTCAGATTTCATAGCATCTTTATTTGGTAACTTGCCAGCTATTGTACATAGCACAATGTAAATTGTAGGGAGTTTATAGCAGTATTGATCAATTTTAATCTCACAAGTCATGAGGTTACATTGTGCAAATATTTACCTTTACTATATTTCCCATCACAAATCATTTTGTTTGTGTCGAGGATTGTATTGTGTCATCAAATGTAGGCTGCTTACATCTTGAATGTGTTTACTCTGAAAATATATAACTGTTTAATTAACTTGAAATGTACATACTGAAAGGATTGGACATGTAACACGAGCTATTGATTGAGTCTTTACTATTGGTCATCTTTCTTTAAATGATAGTCAACTTATGATTACACAGATCCATCAAAAGAGAGAGAGAGAGAGAGAGAGAGAGAGAGAGAGAGAGAGAGTAAATTTGTCTGGTATTCTACTGTACTACTAATATTCATTGTTATTAATTGATATTCTACTGTCCATCTAAAAGTTATTGTCTGATAATTGACATTCTACTGTATTATTAATATGTACTGTTGGATAATTCTAATATTAAGTGTCTGATAATTGACATTCTGCTGTACTTCTAATAATTATTACCTGATAATTGGCATTCTACTCTACATCTAATATTTTGCACCTGATAATTGGCATTGTGCTTTACTTCTAACATCCAGTCTGATAACTGGCATTCTATTGATCTACTAATATTTATTGCCTGATAATTGGCATTCTACTGTACATCTAATATTTTGTGTCTGATAATTGGCATTGTGCTTTGCTTCTAACATCCAGTCTGATAACTGGCATTCTATTGATCTATTCATATTTATTGTCTGGTGATTGGCATTCTACTGTACATCTAATATTCAGTGTATGGTGCTTGGCATTCTACTGTACATCTAATATTCAATATACTATAAATGGCTATACTTATATAGCTTGGAATGTACTGTACTTATAATATCCAGTTGGTGACAGATGACTGCATTCTGCTATAATTCTAATATCCAATCATCTGATAATTTGGAATACAATGTACTTTTGTTCAGTATTTTTTTCTTCAAATGTAACTTTTTGTTCACACTTCCAGTAAAATTTGCATTCCATCAGACACTGAATTGTATCATGCACAAATCATCAGTTACATTTTCATGAAAATTTTACTTATAGCTCTGTATTAAAATTATCAGCATGCAAAAGCACCCATGTATGACCGGACTTCTGTCTAAGATGTGTTTAAATTCAGTTGCCTTGTCAATAGTTACTTTGATAATACATTTATTGGTCTTTTTTTCTGCAATATTCCTTAGATATTTTGAATTGTTAGCATACTTTATTGTATCTAAAGTTTCAATCTGATTAAAGTTATATCTCCACTATTTAACATGACGATCTGACAGTGACTGCTTAGGAGTTCTGTTCTGCCAACATATATTCACTAATTTTATCAGCGAATCAGATGAAGTCTTGTATCATCACATTTGGAGACTGCGCAGTGTGGATGAAGAGCATGAATGTGTACCAAATGATTTAATTCACTTTCAAAATTTTAAAAGCTGCATTTCCATTGGATAATTCATAGGTCACCAGAACATGACCAACTAAGCAGTCATCATCAGATGTTCACGTTGGAGAGCAGAGATCTGATTTTAATTGTCTCCAGTATAAAAGGCAGGCTAACTTTATTTTTTTGAAAGGTAAATTTCTTTTAGTATTAAGATAACAGGTGCAGGATATAGGTGATATGGGTTTTAACAAGATTACCAAAGAATTCTGTGTTTGGATTTAAGATGTCTCTTTGTCCACTTGTCTATCCATCCACTGTTCAGTGAAAACTGGGTCACTCTGACTATATTTCCAAATTTGGTGACCTGTTTGCATTTATTTCATTTTCTCAGGCACTGCTGCCAATGGAGTTACAAAACTTGTTTTGTAAATGTGTCATCTACAGCAATCAGTAAATATCAGGTCACTCTGACCTGTATTTCATGGTGTAATGACTTGTGTAAATATTTGCGTTAAGTTCAGTTTTATAAGAGACATGGTTTGCATTTACGTCATTTTCTTTCCATGTAGAATCATACAAGTTTACATGCCTCATGTGAAGTACAATACCTTTGAATGAAAATTGTATCTCTTTGACCTATATTATAAGGTCTAGTGACTTTGATTAACCTTTGCAATGAGGTCATTGTCTCAGTCACTATTAATACATTATATAAAATAGTGCACAAAGAGGTTTAATAGTCATCAGTAAAAACTGACATATTTCATTGCTCAGTGATTTACTCTTGCCATCACAGTGAGGTCAGTTTTTCTAGGTTAGAGTTTGCTTTAGGTCATTTCTCATAGCATTAATTGTTGAGTCACATAATTTGGTATTTTGATATGTCTATTGATGTTTTAGAGGAACACCAAAATCTATAACTATTGGTACCCTGTGAATAAAAATGAAGTGAGACTCCCATTATAGATTTTCTTTTTTGTTCAAAGAATTATAATGCAATGTCATGTCAAGAGAAATTAACCATGTTTTTTTTTAAAGAAACATAATTAGGTGTTTAATTCATCCAAGCACAGGTAATACTGTGGCATGATTGCAAAACAATTCTAGCTTATGGATTGATGTTTGTTCATTCATCCATCTATTCATGATCTGCCATCAACACTCAAGTTAAGGTATGCATTTCCTTGGACTTTAGTACAAGTTGGTATCTTGATGTTTATTGTGGCATAATATACTCTTCAGTGAACATTAGGCCACTGTGACCTTTAATTCAGTCTAGTGCATCTGCTTTTGGTCTTTAGCTCATTTTAGCTCATTTAGCTCAGGTACATTTTGCCAGTTTACTTGTGGAGCTTGATACAAAATTGCATTGTGAGTATTTAGAGCCATCAGCAAAATGCAGGTCATTCTGACCTTATTAATGGGTTGAGCTGTTTATATAGGTTAGGGTTTACATTTCGGTAATTTTCTCAGAACTTTTACTTGTAGAGTGAGATAAATTAGTATTAGATGTGTTCTGGGGAGTACTATACCATCCAGTGAAAATTGGGTCACTCTAAAGTTTATTTTTTGTCCAATGATTTCAGATAACTTTTGCATAGTTCATTTTTGAAAACATGCTGAATATGGAGTCACATCACTTGGTATGTAGTTGAGTCATGACTCTTAATTACAGTCTTAAATGAAAATTAGATCATTGTGACCTATATTTCATTGCTCAGTGATGTACTGGTATGCTAACCTTTAGGTTAAGCTCAGCTTGTTTTGATTACGATTTGTGTTTTTGTAATTTTCTGAGACACTGTTGCTCATAGAGTCACATAAGCTGTTATTTAGATATCTCTAATACCTACAATGATTCACATCCTATTAATAAAAATGAATCTTTGATATTCATAGTTTGCAATCAGACTGTATTGCCACTGGCACTTTACCATTCAAAATGTAAGTCTGATTATTTTTTCGAGAACATTTTTAAATAAATTTGTTCACAACTCATGTAAGTTAATTAGACTGTTCTAACTTTGTTCAGTCACATTTCTTATTAAAACTTATTATTAAAAAACAAACTCTTCATGTTAAATTGAGAAATGTGTGACTTCCCTATGTTTGGCTACATAATAGTTATGTCATTATATTGTCCCATCCAGTTTTATTTTTAATAGACACAGGTCAGTGTGGCAAACAGTTATGATGCCAATACACATTTCTATTAAATCATCATGCATGGGTTGCTAGAATTATGGCTTTTAAGTACACTAGCTCGGCATTGGAATTCCCATGTAATTGAAATTTTGCTGTGAAAATTATTGATATGTTAGTTATCTAGTGTACCAAAGAAAGGCCTCACTTTGGAATTTACCATTCAGAATCTGATGCCTTTTTATCTCTAATCATTACCTATTATTGAATAGTATTTTCTTTCTTAATTTCCAATATTCACTAACATTTATCTTTTCACACTAATAGAATTTGAATTTGTTGCTAAATTAATTTTTTGGGGAAACTTTTCTGGTAAAATCATTATGCATATTAGAGCAAAGATTTAGTCGTTTTCCTTATCAAATGAAGCAGACTTCTCATAATGGATGCAATAAACAATAGCTCATCATGAAAAAAGCCACATTTAGTCCTGGTCAGCTAAATGACAGACATCAGATTAGAATATCCATTAAAATTACTGTTGTCACTGTGATAATGTAACATGCTCTATCTGATAAGCTACCATTGTGACTGTGATAATGTAACATGTAATATCTGATAAGCTACCATTGTGACTAATAATGTAACATGTACTATCTGATAAGCTAACTATTATGCTTGTGATAATGTAACATGTAATATCTGACAAGCTTACAGATGTTACTGTCATATTGTAACATGTACTATCTGATAAGCTTACCATTGTGACTGATAATGTAACATGTAATATCTGACAAGCTTACAGATGTTACTGTCATAATGTAACATGTAATATCTGATAAGCTTACCATTGTGACTATGATAAAGTAACATGTAATATCTGATAAGCTAACATTGTGACTAATAATGTAACATGTACTATCTGATAAGCTAACTATTATACCTGTGATAATGTAACATGTATTATCTGATAAGCTTACCATTGACTGTGATAATGTAACATGTATTATCTAATAAGCTTACCATTGACTGTGATAATGTAACATGTATTATCTAATAAGCTAACTATTATGCCTGTGATAATGTAACATGTAATATATATTTCTTTGTGATAATATTGGTCATCAACCTATGGGAAATAGCATGTCTTTTATTTTGGCATTCACTGATAGGTAAATTAGTATGTATGCACAAATCAGCCATTTTGACTCCTTCCCCCCACTAATTGTTGCATGCTGTAATTCTTTCTCCTTCTACTACCATATGTGTACATATGCTTTCACTTAATAACAACCCACCCCACATTGTTGCCATATTTACATAGACAAGTCTATGTTTTCAAGAGGGGGCCTCGAATGGCTGAGTGGTCTAAAACGCTCTCCATTATGGATCACTTCCATCACGCCTCTGTCTGCATGGGTTCAAGTCTCAGATTTGGCCAATGTGGGTATGTGAGAAAGCTTGCCAATAGCTTCTCATGGGTCGGTGGTTCTTTCTGGGGTTTTCCTGGGTTCTTCCACCACCAATAATACTGGCCACCATGTTTAGCCTATTGTGTGCTGAAAAATGGCGTTAAACCCTACAGCAACAACATTTTCAAGCAGCATATGTGACTGTTCCACATCTTTGATAAGCTCAGTAATTCTGTAACTTTTGGCATTACATCTCTTTAATCAAATGTGTGCAAGAGGTCATTCTCTTTATTTGTTCATTATTATTAGAAATATCAAAACTCAGCATTGCAAATATAGGATTCAATTGACAGTTTTGACTACAAATTGACTGAAAAGGACAGTTAGCAGTGTGTTTGCTTATTTACATAGAGACTTATGTTTTCTTTGAAATGCCAACAAGCTGAAAAACATTGTATTTTCTGAGATTAGGTGCTAAGATGATAGAAGATAGCTGTAGGCAGGTCATCACAGTTTGCAACAATCAGACATGTGTAACTCTCTGTAGCAGGATAGCATCAACATGAAGGAATGGTACCTGAAATTGCTTTAAAACAAAATAGATATCTAGCAGTCAAACCATGATTACCTGACTTTGATAATATATTTAGATTTTGATAACAGATAAGATTGGAACTTTGAAATGCCAATAAGCATGTGCTCTGTTTGACAATAGGGTTGATGGATTATCACTCTTAAAATCTAGTATATAAAGGCATGCAAGTTGGATTTTAAAAGAATCACCTCATTAATCTTGCCTGATTGTAAAGTATGGATATTATTGTTTTATGCTAATCAAGTACAAGATATAAATTATGTGTTAATGTAGATTCAAATGCATTTTCATGCATCTTAAAGGCATATGACTCTAACCTGTAATGTGCAATGCACAGAAGAAAAAAAATATTGAGCTTTTAAAATTTTCCTGAGTGTTTACAAATAATTTGTCATGCAGCAAGTAAGATATTTATGTTAGTTTATTGTTAACAGCTGGATATCATCTTTCTACAGGCCCTTCTTGTAGAGGTATGAAAATTGTAGTATATACTCACTCGTAACTCAAGTCTATCTATAAGCAGTATATACTCACTCGTAACTTAAGTCTATCTATAAGCAGTATATACTCACTCGTAACTCAAGTCTATCTATAAGCAGTATATACTCACTCGTAACTCAAGTCTATCTATAAGCAGTAGATACTCACTCGTAACTCAAGTCTATCTATAAGCAGTATATACTCACTCGTAACTCAAGTCTATCTATAAGCAGTATATACTCACTCGTAACTCAAGTCTATCTATAAGCAGTATATACTCACTCGTAACTCAAGTCTATCTATAAGCAGTATATACTCACTCGTAACTCAAGTCTATCTATAAGCAGTATATACTCACTCGTAACTCAAGTCTATCTATAAGCAGTATATACTCACTCGTAACTCAAGTCTAACTATAAGCAGCATAAACCTAGACTTGCTGTTGGATAATATATAGGTAGATTGGGGGTGGGGTAGGAGTGAAAAATGCTTTTAGCAATCGGTAGAATAAGCAACATAAACCCTCATCTGCTGATGCAGTATGCTATGGCAGATCATGGTTAATGTTGGATACAGTTGGACTTGAATAGTATATGAGTAGAGATGGTATACATATTCAAGAATACTAAAGTTTAATTGCCATTTCCAGTGATTGCAACCTATATTGTATTCTATACTGATTGGAATTATTTTCGTCTTCTAGGCTGTGTTTGTTTCAGAGCACTGTGATCCATATTTTATGCTTTGGTTGCTTTAGATTTTATGGCTTGAATGGATTTCATTACATCCATCACAAATTGCATAGTGTCCATTTTTTGTTGCCAAATTTAGTTTGTATTTATAAAAATAATAATAACTTTATGGACTACCTAAAATTAGTTTGAGTATCCACTGTCCTGTCAGCTCAATTTTTTGTATCATGGGAGGCAACTCAAATTTAGGTAAATGATTATAATATAACAGCTATCTCCCATTAATGTTGTTGTCATTGCTGCTAAAAAAAACTTTAAACAGTAAGAGAAAATGTTTTAATTTTTAAAATAGTTTTAAATGTAAATATAAATTATCTGGTTAATTTTAGACTTTGTTTCTCTGGTACTGTAAAAGTAATTCTGAAACCTGCTATGGAGAAACAAGTTTTTTTTTTCACTACAGATTTTCTTGGCAAATGTTTTACTAAGGTATTTGTCCAAAGAGTAATTAAATTAAAAAGATCCCCTGAGCCTATATTTTGATACACTAATTAGATAGCAAACACAGAATTTATCATATCTTACTGAGATTATCAGGTAATCTATGCATCCATTGATACATTAATGTGATAAAGGGTCAGTCATAGTTACTGCTTAGACAACTGGAAAATTATACACTGTGTTCTTTCTATTGTAAACCCTGATATAGATATAAATTTGAATATAAGTATGTATATCTAATTAAGATATCAGAATCTTGGCACAGACTCTTTCTGCTTGGCCATAAGGCCACATAATAAGTGTGTTACATGAATCTTAATAAGCAGATTCAACCCAAGGGATCACACCATGTTAGATCAAACCATGGAATATTTAATATGCTATGTCTTTCTTGTACAGCACTTGCACATCCTGTGGGACAAAACTAAGGTCATTACGCTGAATTTGAAGTAGATTATTATGCATTCTAAAAGGCACATAGCCATTTAAAGAAGAATATATTCTTTGTCTGAAACCGTTGTTTATAAGATGTCTGATGGGAAAATGATATGTGAGGTATGCTTTGAATATTAAGTAACGAAAAGTGAGGTCAAAACTCGATGTGGTGAAAACCAAGTATATAAAACCCCATAGACTGCTGTCTTAAATCTTGCAAGAAAATCTTGTATTTTGGACATTTTGGTTTCAATGGAATTGGTCTAGTCACAGTTTAATGACCGAATTTACCATGCATACCTACAAGATAGAACAAAATGCTTGGACAAAAATTAATTGTTTTGCAAACATTTGGAAAGCCATACTTGCACTTTACATCTCATGTAATGAAATTTACTAGATCCATATTTTATAATTTGCCATTTATACTCAAATATAAGTTGGGTCCAATTGCAAACCACGTAGACCCTGATCTACCATTGTGAAATGCATCGACAGATCAAGATTGTGTTGTTCTACTAATTACTCCAAAATCATTGTATCAAACCAAATCTACCAGCAATCATTTGATTGATATCCAGGTCTTTGCTGTTTCATCTGACTTGTATTTGAGTATATATGGTAGTTCATTATATTCAAATTGTATAGGCGATTTTCTTTGCAGCAGTTGCTCCAGAAATGTCGCACTTTGATGTGTTAATATTTAATCCTAGCAAGATGGAATTAGGACAGTCACCACATGCATAAAATGTTTAACCGTGACTCCAACCCAAACTTATGTATGTTCTTCTTTTTCTAATCAGCTTAACTTGTACCTTGAAATTTCCGCCTTTTGTTTACATTTCATTCAAATGTGGTGGAACAGATCCTGTATTTGTGTCCTTTTGTAGATGGCAAGAAAGTTCAGTAAGAATGTGTCATGTATTGAAATTCCTCGCCCATGACCAATCGCTTCCATGCATCGCTGGCTTGTGGGTTAAAGGGTGCAGCCAATTGAAATGAACAACAATCCTTAGATTGTTAGTAAATATTATTGCTTTTAACCAATCATCATATTGATAGAAGTGATTTGAGGCAAAGCACCAAATAGCTTCTGATATTATCGGACAGACTTTTTGCCTTTGAATGAGTCTTTTTTGTGCTCTGACAAATAACCAGGCATTTTAAAATTACTCTACTAAATGGGCTGGATTAGGAAATTACCTGACTGACCACAGGAAAGGGTTGTGCTGTGCCCAGTAATCACTTTTAATTTCCGGAACAGTCATTGAGAATGATTCTAATTCAAAACTGTATCACATGTATTATTCACTTATGAGACAAGTTCAAATGAAAACTGCTCAAATCCAAATCTGCTGGCACATAATTCACTGGCAAATCTGGGGTCTGCAATTTGTTAGGAGTAATCAGTAGAACAATCATAGACTCTGATCTTCAGGCAAATTATGCTATGGGAGATCCGATTCTTTGGTTTTTGCTGTTTGATTTAATGTATAAGTGTGTATATACGGTACTTTGGTACCTTACCCAGATGATTCATACTGATTCATGGCATCCACAACCAAAGAAAGTCAGAGTATCTCTATGCGTGAAAAAATAAGAAAATATTCTTGAAAGTTTATAAAATTTACTCAGTGTCTGTATATAAGCAAAAAATAAATTGAATATATTTTTTGTTTTATTTTCCTTAATTGTTTAGATGCATTAAACATATTTTTTCAGAAAAGATTTAGATAACATTTAGATCCAGAGAATGTATGCTTTATTTTTCTTCACAATGCATTCACTGATGAACAGTTAATGATGTGGTTTTTTTTCTTCAGTTTTCAGTTTAAATTTTTTAAGCTGATATACTGAAATGTTCAAAAACACATTCATCTGAAACTTTAGACCCTCAGCACTTCCAGACATCATCTTTCCAAAATTAATAATAATTCTGGACACAAAACCAATAGAAAATATTAAAATTAGTATGTAAATTAATATATATTTTACTCATGGTTTAAAGTATGCTAAGTTCAATAGATGACCAGTAGATTTAGATTTGATAGCCGATAGATGACATGATTAGACCTAGATTTGATTACCAACAGATGACCATTAGACCTAGATTTGATTGCTGATAGATGATCATTAAACCTAGATTTGATAGTAAGTAAATGACCGTATTAGACCTAAATTTGATAGTCAATAGATGACCATTAGATCTAGATTTGATAGTCGATAGATGACCATTAAACCTAGATTTGATAGTAAGTAGATGACCATATTAGACCTAAATTTGATAGTCAATAAATGACCATTAGACCTAGATATGATAGTTAATAGATGACCGATAGACCTAAATTTGATAGTCGATAGATGACCATTAAACCTATATTTGATAGTCATAAGATGACCATTAGACCTAAATTTGATAGCTGATACATGACCATTAGACCCAGATTTGATAGTCAATAGATGACCATTAAACCTAGATTTGATATCTGATAGATGACCATTAGACCTAGATATGATAGCTGATAGATGACCATTAGACCTAGATATGATAGCTGATAGATGATCATTAGACCTAGATTGGATTACCAACAGATGACTATTAGACCCATATATGATATCCAACAGATGACTATTAGACCTAAATATGATATCCAATAGATGACCATTAGACCTAGATTTCATAGTCAATAGATGTCCATTAGACCTAAATTTGATAGCTGATAGATGGCCATTAGACCTAGATTTGATAGCTGATAGATGACCATTAGACCTAGATTGGATTACCAACAGATGACAATTAGACCTATATATGATATCCAATAGATGACATTTAGACCTAGATTTGATAGCTGATAGATGGCCATTAGACCTAGATTGGATTACCAACAGATGACTATTAGACCTATATATGATATCCAATAGATGACCTTTAGACCTAGATTTGATAGCTGATAGATGGCCATTAGACCTAGATTGGATTACTAACAGATGACTATTAGACCTATATATGATATCCAATAGATGACCATTAGACCTAGATTGGATTACCAACAGATGACTATTAGACCTAAATTTGATAGTCAATAGATGATCATTAGACCTAGTTATGATATCCAATAGATGAACTTTAGACCTAGATTTGATAGCTGATAGATGACCATTAGACCTAAATTTGATAGTCAATAGATGACCATTAGACCTAGATTTGATAGCCAATAGATGACCAATATACCTAGATTTGATAGTCAATAGATGACCATTAAACCTAGATTTGATAGTCGATAGATGACCATTAAACATATTTTTGATAGTCACAAGATGACCATTAGACCTAGATTTGATAGCTCATAGATGATCATTAGACCCAGATATGATATCCAATAGATGATCATTAGACCTAGATTTGATAGTTGATAGATGACCATTAAACCATTAGACCTATATTTGATAGCTGAGAGATGACCATTAAACCTAGATATGATAGCCAATAGATGACCATTAGACCTAGATTTGATAGCTGATAGATGGCCATTAGACCTAGATTGGATTACCAACAGAGGACTATTAGACCTATATATGATATCCAATAGATGACCATTAGACCTAGATTTGATAGTCAATAGATGACCATTAGACATAAGATTTCATAGTCAATAGATGACCATTAGATCTAGATATGATAGCCAATAGATGATCATTAGACCTAGATTTGATAGCTGATAGATGGCCATTAGACCTAGATTGGATTACCAACAGATGACTATTAGACCTAAATTTGATAGTCAATAGATGATCATTAGACCTAGTTATGATATCCAATAGATGACCTTTAGACCTAGATTTGATAGCTGATAGATGACCATTAGACCTAAATTTGATAGTCAGTAGATGACCATTAGACCTAGATATGATAGCCAATAGATGACCAATATACCTAAATTTGATCGTCAATAGATGACCATTAAACCTAGATTTTATAGCCAATAGACCTATATTTGATAGCTGATAAATGACCATTAGAGCTAGATTTGATAGTCAATAGATGACCATTAGATTTAGATATGATAAATGATAAATGACCATTAGACCTAGATGTGATAGTCAATAGGTGACCATTAGATTTAGATATGATAGCCAATAGATGACCATTAAACCTATATTTGATAGTCAATAGATGACCATTAAATCTAGATATGAGAGTCATTAAGTAACCATTAGACCTAGACATGATATCAATAGATGACCATAAGACCTAGATTGGATTACCAACAGATGACTATTAGACCTATATATGATATCCAATAGATGACCATTAAACCTAGATTTTTTGATAGTCAATAGATGACCATTAGACCAAGATTTGATAGTCAATAGATGACCATTAAACCTAGATATGATAGTCATTAAGTAACCATTAGACATAGACATGATACCAATAGATGACCATTAGACCTAGATTTGATAGTTGATAGATGACCTGGTTAAACCTATATTTGATAGCCAGAAGATGACCATTAGCCCTAGATTTAGATTTGATTACCAACAGATGACCATTAGACCTATATTTGATAGCTTATAGATGACTGTTAGATTTTGATATGATATCCAATAGATGACCATTAGACCTAGATTTGATAGTCAATAGATGACCATTAGATCTACATTTGATAGTTAATAGATGACTATTAGACCTAGATTTGATAGTCAATAGATGACCATTAGACTTAGATTTGATAGTTAATAGATGACCATTAGACTTAGATTTGATAGTCGATAGATGACCATTTGACCTAGATTTGATAGTCAATAGATGACCATTAGACCTATTTTTGATAGTCAATAGATGACCATTAGACCTATATTTGATAGTCAATAGATGACCATTAGACCTTGATTTGATTGCCCATATGATAGCTCTGAGTTTTACTAATCCACACTGATTTTACTTTTCATTTTGCTGGATGATTTATTTAATAGCAAAACTGTTATTGCCACTCTGTCATCTTATGAAAAGAAATTTGAGTCATAAAATTAGAATGCAGAGATGCCCAAAATAATTTACTATCAATAAACTACAGTAAGAATCTAACTACATGTATTTGTCATTGTCTATGCAGACAAATTTTCAAAGACTGGGACATTGGTTCTATTTACCATCACTATTGTTTTAACTAAACAGCACATACACATAAACGAGGATGACACACTTATGCAAAAAATGACTTGGTTGGAAACATTTTACATTTTCTAAGTATCAATATGGAAACACTTATCTGTAATTTGTGTATATTTACACAAGGAAAACAAAAGAGAAACATAAAGAATGCAACTAAAATTATCTATTCGTAAAAGAAATTCCAAAACATACCAACTAAGTGTTCTTATTTACAGGCAAGGATATAATGCAACATACGTTTACCTATCCAACTATTAATTAGCAGTGTTAATTGACATATGGTACTAGATTTTCTAAATAGGATACTTGGGGAAAATGATAATTTTCATTTGAACTCAAATCATCCAAATATTAGGAAGTGTAATTATTTTTAATGCCTGGATATTTGGATAATGATGCTCATTGGTAAATGTAAAAAGAAAACTAAAATTTTAATTATGAAATATATTAGACAATGGGTTTTATTGATATTGTATGCACATACTGTGAGCCTGAGGTTATACAAAAAAAAATTCTCATATCTCTCATGAAAACATACATTTTATGTTATGTTCGATCTTACTAGATGGAAAATTTAAAAATTGATACAACAGCATCCCAGAGTCTAAATTTTCTTATTTGTGATGATAATAGGATGAAGTTAAAGAATAGAACTAGAAATATTTGATGTGTTAATTTCTTCATTAATAGCATTATATGTAGTAATTAATAATTGTAAAAGAACAATTATTACTATTTCTGCTATTATTAAACCTATTCATGTTGGGTGCAAGGTTTTCGTTACAATATATATAATTGTGATATGAAAAAAAAAGTCATTTATGGTTTGGTGATGTTTTAAATACTTACCACATGTCTAAAATCTCAAACTTTATGTATTATTTTTAATACTCATTTTTCAGTCTAGATTATGACTTAGAATGTCTGTGTTGCTGGTTCAGCAGTGATTGTGGTAAACGGAAGGTTCCATAGTATTGTTACTGTATGACCTCCAAGGATACATTTGTAGCAAGTATCTTCCCAGCATTCCACCCAAATTTTGTGTGATGATCTGTTGCTTCTGATTAATTTCCTTGGTTTGTACATTTTATATCAATGTTATTTAAGTAATGAGTTTTCCACCAAAACGTTTGACTTTAATTTTTTTAATTTGCAATACAGTACAATACCAAACTATACTGTATTCTGATATAATACAAATACAATACTAATCAGTATAGTACAATACCATTCAATGAAGTATACTGTATAATATAATACATTAGCACAGTACACTACATTAATACACTTATTTATGATACAGGTTTCAATCTTGCCACTGGATCAGCATACTGGTTGGCTACACTCAGGTGTGTCTATGGACATCACACTTTACCCCAATAGCCTTAGCACCAATTAACTTGCTTGTGTTGATTTGCCATAAAACAAAGAAACTGAGTCACATTCTCATTCCAAACAATGGGATGTCTTTATGTGTAACAATGGCAGCAATAAGGTGTTGACAATGTCGCTGAACTTTGTATATGAATATAAAGAGTGCATTAACTCTTATTTTTTTTGGATAGGAACATCATGTATATTGGCATTTCCATGGAACAAATATCTAAGCATATATATATATATATATATATATATATATATATATATATATATATATATATAAAGCAACACTCTGTTTGAACTGAGATATATTTCATTGTTTTCCAAACATTTTCATGTACACCTCTACTTCTTCCTTTTCTGTTGTTAATAATATACACAGTGGTATTTATAGAAGGCTGTTGTAGATTTGAGCCATAATTGATTCTGAATTTACTTTTGTTTGACTTTATTGCTGTGTGTATGCTTTCAAATTCTATGAAATTAATATGAATAGAAAACTTACTTTTAAAATTATTAATATATTTCCATGAATCATGCACATGGACAAAATCATTAACAAATCTAATGCCTTTCTTAAATACAAAATATTTTATTATTTTTTCCATCAATTGTAATATAGGAATTTAACCATATCTGTGTTTCTTAATATTTTATGTTGGCCCTGAGTGGTCAAGTGGTCCAAAATGCTCACTGTTACAGATCACTGCCATCTCACTTCTGTCTGCACGGGTTCAAGTCTCAGGATTCTGCCAATGTGGGTATGTGAAAAAGCTTGCCAATAGCTTCTCATGGGCTGGTGGTTATTTCCAGGTGTTTTCCCAACTTCTTCCTCCACTGTTTATACAGGCCACCATATATATATATATATATATATATATATATATATATATATATATATATATATATATATATATATATATATAAGTGACACAGATAAGAGAACAAATTTATATAAATTTGAAATTGCTCTTTTGGGATAAAAGTACTTTAATTTTTCAGATACCATATTTTCAACATATATAATAATTTTCAATATTACAAAAACTGGGAGGATAATGAGGATGTTGTTTCTAATTCTAATAATAATAAAACACCCAAGTTGGAACCTAACTTGAGGAATGTTTTACCTGTATTCAAAAATAGGTGTTTGAATAGATGAAAATCAGACTGTGATTACCGATATTGTGGATTAAGTGAAGGTGTTGCTAAGAGACAGCAAAAACAACAACAATTATGCTCCACAACTCATGATTTCTCAGTGTGATATATCCAAGGGCATGATCGATGTATATAATTCACATCTAAAGCAAAATGGATTAACTTGTGACATGTATGCAGCTTGTTATCTTTGTTTTCCCATTTCATGTCAGCTAAACCAGATTGACATTTATTCATGTAAAAGTGCTCCATTTCTTTGACTTGTAAGTTTAAAAAGTCCTTGTCAGGTCACTTTTGTTGAAAGTCAGATTTCCCCTCAGTAACCTCATTTTGGATGTTGTCATAATCCACCTTGGTACGTGTATATCATTGTACCTAATGGTGTACAGAAATTAAATTTATTCTATGTGATTTAATACGTTTAGGGCATTCATGGCTATATTTACAGTTTCAGTAATGAGATATCTGAAATCAGTTTTAAATGAAACTATGCATTATTGTTAAAATTTCCAAAGAATTTATTATTTTGATTGTATGTTTTGTCATTAAATACAATCTTTATGTTATTACATAAATTCTCTACTTTTTGGAAAAATATTGATATTATCCACAATGATAACATCTGACAGTTTGTGAACTTGCTCCAAGTTTATAGAAATTAATGTACAGTAATTATATCATTTATCACAAGCAACAGAAGATGTATACAATTTTTCAAAAGATAATGTTAGTGAAGCTAATGTTTTTGATATGCTAATTAAGGTGAAAATTAATAAATCCTCTAGATTGGATACTATTGCTCCACAAGTTCTTAAAATTGCTGCACCAATAATAGTAATAAAGTCACTAAAACATATCATAAACTTAAAAGTATAATGAGTGGTAAGTTTCCAGAAATACTGAAATGTGCAAAGATTACACCTGTCTTTAAGCAAGGATCCAGGGAATTACAGACCAATATCAATTCTACCTGTATAATTTTAATTATTCGAAAAGAATGTAGCCATGATGATTTAGGTCTATACATTTTATAAAAATACTCTCTATTTTATAAAGCACAAACAGGATTTAGAAAGTACTTGTAACTCATGCCAAACAGAACTTACCAAATTAATTGATCTTTGGCTGAAAGAAATGGATAATCAACATATGACTGGGATTGTTTTCCTTTACTTCAAGAAAGCCTTTGATCTTCACTCATTGATCATGAAATTCTGCTACAAACATTTAACCGTTACAGATTCAACAATCCATCTTTAAACTGGTTTAGATCATACCTAAACCAAAGGTCTCAACAAGCAAGCATTGGCAATACATGTATTAGTTCCCAAACTATTTATTCAAGGGTCCCTCATGGCTCAGTTTTAGGCCCTCTCCTCTTCCTTATCTATATCAAT
Organism: Unio pictorum; assembly: GCA_030141615.1. Lineage (NCBI taxonomy): Eukaryota > Metazoa > Mollusca > Bivalvia > Unionida > Unionidae > Unio > Unio pictorum. Next base: position 3,390,161 of record JARLTB010000203.1, on the reverse strand, counting down.
GATCTACCATTAAAAACTGAATCCACAAATATAGATTTGTTGCAGACAATGCAACCTTGTATACATCAAGTTCTGATACTGAAGTTATCCAAACAAGATTAAACTCAGACCTTATTAGGGTCCCCAACTGGGTACAACAAAATAGGATGGTAATTAATGATGGTAAAACAAAATGATTTTGGGGACATCAAAAGTTTCACAAGTCTGGGGGAACCCAGAACTATCTCTTGCAATAAATAATCATTCATTAGAAATGTCAAATATGAAAGGCTTGTATGGAAAGTCTGTAGATAATAATTTATTATGGAATGACTTTATTGATAAGCTTTGTAAAATACTGTCATCCAAAATAGCCCCTACTCAGCAGAATCAAGAAATATTTACTTATGGACACATGCAATCTATACTACAAGTCTCATATTCCTCAAACAATGGATTACTATCAAAACCATGAACAGAGCAATTTAAAAAGAGCTTTCAATACTCTGGTACAGTTCTGTAGAACAAACGTCCACAACATGTAAAATATTAGAATATTTAAGAAGAGATATTATGAGCATGTAAGTGTTTCTAATAGATAATGGAATTTAATATTTTACACTAAACATATTAAAATAAACAGTAATTATTGCTATCTTCATATAAAGTGCATTGTTATACTCTCCTTAAGAAAGCCTCAAGGAGAATAGTCCTTGACTATGGAGTCACCCTCTATAAATAAAGCATTATTATTATTATTATTATTATTATTATTATTATTATTATTAAATGACATGTTTTACACTAGGTGCATTAGTACACTAACAGTAAATATATTCATTTCTGGTTTTATGAGTCACTCCCTGAATATTTCACACCTGTATGTCTTATGTGAACTCACTTAAAATGTGTGCAAACTAGAAAATATCCATAAAACTGGCCCCTATTTGTTGAATGTTAACAAAATCACAATCAAAATCAGTAAATAAAACCTTGATGAATTGTTTTATCATCAAAAATTGTGATTAGTACGCTGAGAAACTTCAATTAGCATCTCATCTTTGAGTAAGTTAGTCATATATTTTTTAAAATTTTTTTCAAACAACATCTCTGTACATTTTTAATTTTAATATTCTATGAAATTTCAGGCAATGAAAATGTCACTAATGCCTACTTAAGTGGCAACCGCTCCAGTGGCCTAGTGGTTAGAGCGTCCGCCTCGGAAGCGGGAGGTCGTCGGTTCGATCCCCGGCCGAGTCATACCAAAGACTTAAAAAATGGTACTAACAGCTGCCTCGCTTGACGCTCAGCATTAAGAGGTTAGTGTTAGGACTGGTCGGCCTGGTGTCAGGATAATGTGACTGGGTGAGACATCATGCTTCATGTCTGCGGCATGATGTCTCAGTGCTAGACATCACTATAAACTGCCTCAATGCAGACATCGTAGCGATATGACTGAAAAATTGTTAAAGCTACGTTAAAAATCCTAATCAAACAAACAAACCTACTTAAGTGGCACACTTAACAAATAATCAACAAATTAAATAAGTTTTGTCAAGTGAAATTCTTGTTTTGATTGTATCTACTAATTCACTTTTTAGTGTAATTGTAAATGCAATATGTCCAGACCGCTCCGGTGGTCTAGTAGTTAGAGCATCTGCCTCGGATACGAGAAGTGGTGGGTTCAATCCCTAGCCAAGTTATATGAAAGACTTACAAAAATAGTTCTAAACAGCTGCCTCGCTCAATGGCACTCAGCATTAAGAGGTTAGTGTTAGGACTGGTTGGCCTGGTGTCAGGATAATGTGACTGGATGGGACATCATGCTACATGTCTGCGGCATGATGTCCCAGTGCTAGACATCACTATAAACTGCCACACTGCAGACATCATAGTGATATTACTGAAAAATTGTTAAAGTGACGTTAAAAATCCAAATCACGCACATGCAATAAATTGTCCTCTTGTATCCAAATGTGAAAATTGTCAATCTACCTTCATATTGTGATTTCTGAAAGCATTTTTGTGAGAATTATGTGCTAACCATGTTTTAATCTCCAACTTGCAAAAGTAATTGCAGTATTGTTCTCGGCCAGTGATGATATTATACAGTTGGTAAGTCATTTAGTGCAAATATTAGTCACTAATATTCAGTGACTATCTCTGATCCCCCATCGGTACAGATTGATTTTGTTGAATATATTCTGAGTGACTAACACTTTTGGATGAAGTAGACACAGTTGGTTGGTTTTTATGAACTCATTGAGTTTAGATATTAGTCACCATTAACCTAACTCCATCTGTATATCAAATCTATATGTGAGTGTAAGACATATTATAGACCTAAATTGTTCATTATAGAGCCAAGATGAGTAATACTACAAACTGTTATATGATCAACATGATCAGATTTGTAAATGTTTCTTATGAAACTTGTAAGATCAGGATGTGGTTGCCTCTAGTAATAGTGTGTGTGTGTGTGTGTGTGTGTGTGTGTGTGTGTGTGTGAAGCATTGCAGCCGTGAAAATCACCACTAGTCACTAATCCATTGGAGCACTGAAAAGTACTGCTAGTCACAAATCCATTGGAGCAGTGAAAATTACCATAAGTCACTAATACACTGGAGCAGTGAAAATTACTGCTACTCACTAATACATTGGAGCAGTGAAAATTACCACTAGTTACTAATACATTGGAGCAGTGAAAATTACCACTAGTTACTAATACATTGGAGCAGTGAAAATTACCACTAGTTACTAATACATTGGAGCAGTGAAAATTACCACTAGTTACTAATACATTGGAGCAGTGAAAATTACCACTAGTCACTAATATATTGGAGCAGTAAAAATTACCACTAGTTACTAATACATTGGAGCAGTGAAAATTACCACTAGTCACTAATATATTGGAGCAGTAAAAATTACCACTAGTTACTAATACATTGGAGCAGTGAAAATTACCACTAGTCACTAATCCATTGGAGCAGTGAAAATTACCACTAGCCACTAATACATTGGAGCAGTAAAAATTACCACTAGTTATTAATACATTGGAGCAGTGAAAATTACCACTAGCCACTAATCCATTGGAGCAGTGACAATTACCACTAGTCACTAATACATTGGAGCAATGAAAATTACCAATAGTCACTAATACATTGGAGCAGTAAAAATTACTGCTAGTCACTATCTGAACAGTTAAGAAGTGACTGTGGCATGTCATTCCTTTTAATAGTTAATTAATCTGTTTATTGTGTTAATTGATGACCTACCAACATCATGAACTTGACCAGATACAGTAAATGCTTGCAGTGCAAATGGACAGATGCTAAATCACTCCTCAGATTAATTAGTCTGACTAGTTCCGACAGTCTTCACACATGTGGAACTATATAGTACAGCTAACATAATTTATGTAGCCTGTCAATACAAAATTTCAAACTTACCTGAACTGGAACAAACATGTTACTCCTACGTAATCAAACACTTCAGGTGATCAGGTAGACCATGTCAAGAATACTCTTCTGGGAATCAAATACAGCACTTTAAAAAATGATTTATTCTTAAATCACATTTCCAACAATAGATGCTATCCTTGTGGACCTTTCCTGTTAGAATGACAATAATCAGTACTAAGAGCCTCCAAGACATTACTTAATTACCACTGTAATATACAATTAAGACATTATTATTTGGCAATTCCATGTTACCTGATGCAATTAATTTGCATATATGTGTCTGTTTAAATTTTTCTAAAATGATGAAAATGTTTTTTATAATAATACATGGAAGACAACCACACCTATATTGTCTATAATTTTTCCGTTAGATAAATGCAGAAGTAATTACATATGCTCATATATAAATATATTGCATTGTTTTAAAGATGTCTTATTCAAATAAATTCTGCATAGAAGCAAAACATGTTTAATCCTTTTCTTGAGTTGGCCATCTCTCTTGATGGGATATTTAATGTTTGAAATAAATATTGCTGAAAGCAACCCAGGTAGATAGATAAAATAAAACAATATTTTCCTTTCCTTTGAGAAGCCCAACAATGGTGTGCCATGTGCCAATTCAGTGCGTAAGTTTGTTCAGATTCCTTTGAATAAGTAAACATGTAAAATAACTGCAATAGAAGTTGTTAAACATTTCTTAAATATACATGTACGGAATATACAAAACTTATGGAGAAAAAAAATTATTGTCCAAATATATAACCAAATTAAATCAAGTTGATTGACTCTTCAAATGGTATCTGATTCAAAATCAGTCTTAACTTCTCAGTCTTCCCAACAGTGGTCTTCATGCATTGGCTGTCCCCACCCGGCTGTACTTTTTCCAGAGTATACTCTGGAAAAGGATGGAAGAGGATGGAAAAGCATGGAAAACTATGGAAAAATGAAATATTCTGCAAAATTTAGCATGGAAACCCTGGACATTGTGCATGGAAAATGCTGGACATGTCTGGAAAATGCTGGACATTTTGGACTTTGAATTTTTTCAGCATGGAAAATGCTGGAAAATACTGGACATTTTCGACTTTGAATTTTTTCAGCATGGAAAACGCTGGACATTTTGGACTCTGAATTTTTTTCAGTATGGACAGTTTGGACTTAGCATTTTTGGGATAAATTTCAGCATGGAAAATCCTGGAAAAGAGCTTAGTCAATTTTCTAGATTGGTACTTAGAATTATTTTTAATTACCTAAAGAAAAAGCAATCATGACTAGGTACTTAGAATTATTTCTGATTACCTAAAGAAAGAGCTATCATGACTAAACTGCACTGTAACAGATTTTACAACTTGAAACAAAACTATTATTTCAAACCTATGATAAATATTTACTGAGAAATAGAGGACACAATTCAAATAAACAAATGAAACAATACATGCACACAAATGATCCCTGCTTTAAAAAGACAAACCACAAGTGTTAAAGTTGTACATAATTTGTTATATGTACAATATATGTAATTAAATGTTAATGATCAGATAACATCATTTTACAAAAATGTTGTGATGTAACACGTATCCCAAACCAAAATGCTTGCTTTCCACAAGCTTGCAGCAAGCTAGTTGAAGTTGTACAAGCTAGTAAGGTAGCTTGCGCAAGCTTGCAAAACAGAGGCTGGAATATTAGTCCAAATACTCCAGCATTTTCCATGCTAGAATTGTCCAGCATTTTCCATGCTAGAATTTTCCAGTGGTTTCCAGCCTACGCTGGACAGAGGCTGGAATATTAGTCCAAATACTCCAGCGTTTTCCATGCATGAATTATCCAGCATTTTCCATGCTAGAATTTTCCAGCGGTTTCCAGCCTACGCTGTACAGAGGCTGGAATATTAGTCCAAATACTCCAGCATTTTCCATGCATTAATTGTCCAGCGTTTTCCATGCTAGAATTGTCCAGGGTATTCCAGCCTACCCTGGACAGAGGCTGGAATATTAGTCCAAATACTCCAGCGTTTTCCATGCTAGAATTGTCCAGTGTTTTCCATGCTAGAATTGTCCAGCATTTTCTAGCCTACGCTGGACAGAGGCTGGAATATTAGTCCAAATACTCCAGCGTTTTCCATGCTACGATTTTCCAGCGTTTTTCATGGAAAAGGATGGAAAATCTACAGCCGGGCATCTCCACTGCAAAGTGTGGGAAATCAAAGAATTGTGTGAGTTGTACTGTAGCATGAAGTATCACCTCCAAATGCTGATTTCATTAGTAATGATAAAAAATGTTAGGAATCTAAAGCTACTATTGACCAGTCAGAAAAGATTGCATTGACCAGTCTGAGAAAAGATTGCATTGACCAGTCAGAAAAGATTGCATTGACCAGTCAGAAAAGATTGCATTGACCAGTTAGAAAAGATTGCATTGACCAGTCAGAAAAGATTGCATTGACCAGTCAGAAAAGATTGCATTGACCAGTTAGAAAGATTGCATTGACCAGTCAGAAAAGATTGCATTCAGACCAGTCAGAAGAGATTGCATTGACCAGTCAGAAGAGATTGCATTGACCAGTCAGAAGAGATTGCATTGACCAACTTGCATCATTGTTGATAAACATTCAATACATTGTGTGGTGACAACTCTAAACATATTGTGGTATTTGCAGGGTATGCAGCAACCACCAATATGGCAGAAATTAGATGATGACAAGAAAGAACATGATCATAAATAGATCAAGAGAAGAGATTAAAGAATTGCTGGAACATGTACACAAATGGCTGATCCTGGAGAGGATGTGATGTTTGATACTTTCTGCACTAATATTATTCAGAGAAATATGAAAGGTGGAATTTTATTTATGAGTTGTGTTGGTGAAATACCATTATTATTGTTTTGAGTTGATGTTAATGAATAATAAATGCTGAAATAGAAACTGAACAAGCTTATGTTTGATTTTTGCAGGATCAGTGAAATTTAGGCAGAAAGATTATAAAAAAATATTTTGGTGACCCATTGGGTTAGTGAAAATGATCCTTATTTATAACCCTGTACCATGGTTTAAAAAAGTGATAAAATATAACACATCAGAGGATACAGTGGAAATGAACTTAGCCACATTCAGTCAGACAGAATCATTTATTTCTCATGTAAACTAAATCTTGTATCTCTTTTTGCAACATCATACTTTCCTAATTCACAACTCCGTTTTCCTGAATTCCTCAGAGAGGTTCACAAGGAGTGACTTTCCCTGTCATTTAGTGTACACTATACTGTCTATACATGCTTATAAATTGAGTCCAGCATAAACTACACAGACTCATATCTGCCAAGGCATGATGTGCTGACAGGTCTTTGTCCTTGCAGCTTAGAACAAAGAACATAGACCCTAATCTGACATCCATTATGCAATGACATATCAGGATCTATGTTGTTTGCAGTTGGATTTGACTCATAACTGAATATCTATAGAACTTGATTTGATAGAAAATTGAGCTCAGTGAGGCATGACCAGCCTAAGCTAATTTGGTCCAACAACCACATCTTAATATCATCAAGCAATATTTCACTTTTTAAATTCCTCCCATATGTCTTTTATAATCCATCAAAAGTAAATCGATGGACAGTTTTGCTTTGTCTACTAAAAAATCTGGAGTCAACTAGGAACAACCATTGATCTTTTAAAGTAAGATCTACCAGATTCTCAGAAGCCAAAGTTAGATATAAATATCTAATAACAATAATAAAATTTCTGTGTATGAAGAGTAGAAAAATGGACAGAGATATTATTTAAGAACACACATCTAGCTAAGTCTAAACTCTATATCAAAATGAATACATCCATCCAATATGTTTAATGAAAATTGGGTGCATCACACTTTGATTTTCACTCTGCAATTGTCGAAATTACTATTTGGTCTTTTTGTATGATCTTGACTTTCGATCTTTTTTCAACTCTGGCTTGATCAGATAGATGTCCATCAATAATTGCATTCTATCTAAAACGTTTGATGACTAACTGCTGCAGGAAATTGACTCACCTGTGTAAACAACAGCTAATGTTCATACTAACTAAGCCAGGTGACTAAAAACTAAATATATGATATAATTGTTCAGGTTTGTATACAGCATCCACTGTAAAGTTCTAATGATGTATAGATCAATGACAATAGTACCGGTAGGTTAAAAAATATATAATTAGAATAAAACAAGCAAAAAATATTACCAACACAATTTATTTAGAATGTTAAAAAAAATTCCTGAAAAGTAAATTCCAGAAAATGATATTTTTATATGTTTGAACAAAACTGTTATGCATCTTTTATTAAGTGGTTTGGATTCTGTGAGTATATGAATGTCTGATCAAGCCAATTTGTGATCTGAAATGTTTATGATACACTTGCCAGGAAATGCTTCTTGGGTTTGCCTGATCAGTAAAGGATGTACTACAATTCTGAGATTTCTACTGCTCATGTATTTGCAATGTCTCTGCAGTTCTATTCTGTTCAAATTCTGTAGCTACGGTATGGATGAAACAATGCCAAGTTGAATGATCCTGTGTGTGATCTTTCCAAGACACAGTCAATATTGAATTGTTTCAAGGATGACTTGAGGGAATCTTTAAAGCATTTCTTATGACCAGTCTGAGATCACTTTCACTCCTTCAGCTCACTATAGTTGTTGTTGTTGTTGTAGGGTTTAATGCCATTTTTCAGCACAAGATAGGCTATACATGGCGGCCAGTATTATTGGTGGAGAAAGAACCCGGGAAAATCCCCATAAAGAACCATGACCCACGAGAAACTACTGGCAAGCTTTCTCACATAACTACATTAGCTGAATCTTAGACTCAGATCCATGCAGACAGAGGTGAGATGGCTGTGATCCATAACGGAAAGCGCTTTAGAACACTCGGCCACTTGGGGCCTCTTTCAGCTCACTTTATAAGATCTTCTAGGGTAGCTGCTTGTCTGACATCCTATTGATGAAGCTTGCCCATATTAGCTAATTTCATTAGCAGATTGTGAAGGTTTGGAATGTCTACTGTGTGAGAACATCAGTCTCGGTGACCATTACCTGCCATCTTATCCTCAACTGTTAGTTACCTTAGTCAGGCCACGTGAAAGCGTTTTATTTTCTTAGCCAGGTTTCCAGGTTTCACAAGCATACAGCAGGGTCAGAAATAAATTGGCCTTGTTGACTTTCAGTTTTGTTGGTTGACTTGTCTCTCTGCACACTCATGCATATATGTACAGGCCATACTTGCTTTAACAATTTTGGCTTTATTTTCATTATTGATGTGGACTGCAGGTACTAGATGAACTTTTCATCTGCCAGTTTGATTTGGCCATTTACTGTGATGGTTACTGGCTCAGGGAGCATGCCATCATTAATTTCTCTGGCAACCAACTTTTGCCATGATCTTCCAAAGATCTCCACAGTTATCAAACTTATGCATGTTGGAGTTCTATTCCTGGATTTGGCAAGCTCCATGTCAGTTGTTTCTCATCCTTTCTGAAGTGACACTGACTCTGACAGTAGCCCTTGATTGATGTGATGCATAAAATGAATTCTGGAGAATTTTATCAAGTAATTGCCAGTATTGACAGTAAGGAGAAGCCCCAATGATTGGCACATAATTGTCTGATGCCTTTATGCTATTGTAATTTACGCTCCTGTAAGTAGAAAATGGATGCATCCTTGTATTCCTGGGGTGTTCCATGAGTCCATATTGATTCATAGAGTTCAGTCACTGTCTGTCTGTGTGAGTCTCAGAATTTGTAAGCTTCTGGTGTAGTATCTGCTTCCAGTCCTTTGCATTTAAGCTCAGGTCAATTGCTTTCCCAGTTTCAGTCAGCATTGTAGGATCACTGAAAGATGACTGTTGTTTGAAGATTCTGTTGATGTTGTTTTCCGCCCATCTTTGAAGTATCTTTTCTTTGTCAGTTAATATTGTGGAACCTATGCATGTAAGTGCTAATATTAGAGCCAGATAGCATAAAAATCTATATACCAAATTATTATGAGGTATTTTTGAATGTACATTAATATGTAACAATTGGTATACCTCTAAGTTATATTAGGGACCAACAATTCAATGTTCTGAGGCCTAGGCCTGACACCATTTTGTTTAATTTCTGTCTATCAATAGCTGGAAAATACCTTGTTCTGATTGATTGCAAAATAACACCATATTATATCCCTTATATTATTTGGAAAAAATATGAATTACGTCAAGATAAAATAAAATATTTCAACTCAATAGAAGGTCACAGCCCTCGGCTCCCCTGACAATTAAATAGCCAGTACATTATAGTAGATACAGTTTTGATTGTTTTGTTTGTTTGTTTTGTTTGATTAGGATTTTTAATGTAGCTTTAACAATTTTTCAGTCATATCGCTGTGATGTCTACAGTGAGGCAGTTTATAGTGATGTCTAGCACTGGGGCATCATACCACAGACATGTAGCATGATGTCCAATCCAGTCACATTATCCTGACACCAGGCCGACCAGTCCTAACACTAACCTCTTAATGCTGAGTGCCAAGCGAGGCAGCTGTTAATACCATTTTTGTAAGTCTTTGGTATGACTCAGACGGGAATTGAACCCACAACCTACCACTTCCGCAGCGGATGCTCTAACCACTAGGAGCGGTATTTTTGTATTTTGATTGTTGTTTAAGTTGTAATATAAAAGCAGTAACTGAAGTGGTATGTCTTTTAAAACTTGTACTATAGCTGATACTGTAAAAGACACCATACTGATGTTAGAGGCTATGGTTAGAAATGGGAAGTGTTGATAACTGAAGACAACAATTTTCTAGTTTTACTATTGACGTAATAGGTAAGGACACTTTTAGTCAAGTGCAACACCTGGGCAAGATATTTATCAGAAACTAAGCCAGTAAACATAAAACACTTATTCCACAATGGGAAAATATTTTGTAGAATTGGAAATTAAGTAAAGTTTGGATAGAAAACATGTGTGCTGCTGAAATTCATAGGATAATCTGCAGCCTTATAAACGTATACAAATATTTATCATATTCACATATGCAGCCTTACACAGGTATACAAATATATATCATATTCACATATGCAATCTTACAAAGGTATACAAACATATATCATATTCACATATGCAGCCTTACACAGGTATACAAATATATATCATATTCACATATGCAATCTTACAAAGGTATACAAACATATATCATATTCACATATGCAGCCTTACCAGGTATACAAATATATATCATATTTACATATGCAGCCTTACAAAGGTATACAAACATATATCATATTCACATATGCAGCCTTACCAGGTATACAAATATATATATATATATATATATATATATATATATATATATATATATATATATATATATATATATACAATATATATCATATATATGCTAGTGAATAACTAAAACATTATGTGTTTTGTACTTTTTGTCATTGTTTGTGTTTCTTTTTACCTGAAGTTTGTTTGAAAGTTGGATTTGTCCTATATATGTTTAATGACATTCTGTTTAGCCACCACATTGGCATTCCTGTCAAGTGTCCAACATGTGATTGCTTAGGATCAGAAATATAATACTGCTTGTAATATTCATTATTAATTTGTGACAGATTTAATTGTTTGGTAAAAATATTTTGTCGTTAATAATTTAAATACATTGTTAATATTATTAAAGTCATAACAAGATTCCATGCATTCCTTACTGACAGAAACTTACTGACATACCAGTACAGTGAAAATATATGGTGCTACATCCCGCCGAAGGAAAAAATACTGCAGATTGCAGTACACTAGTAATACAGGTTTCTTCATGTATATTAAGAATTATTTTCAGTGTTCAAATTTTATATTGCTAATCTGTTCATTATCCTGTATATTCCTGTGCAAAAGCAAATAACCACCTATAAATATAAAATCATGGCCATCTGTAGGACATAGCTTATAGGTAATTTTATAAATCTTTGACCACTCAACCTACAAATCATACTTGCATATAACTCTGGAATGGGGGCCCTGGGAGGCAGAGTGGTCGAAAGTGCTCACTTTACTGATCACAGACATTGCACTCCTGTCTGCATGGGTTTGAGTCTTGGGTTTAGCCATTCTGGGTATATGAGAAGCTTGCCAGTAGCTTTATGTGGGTTGCTTAAGTTCTTATCAGACATTCCCAGGCTCTTCCTCCTTCAGTTGTACTGGCTGCCTTTTGTTAAAAAGAAGAGAAAGAGAAAGTAAATCTGGTTCAACTGCAAGTAACATAGACCCTGATCTGCCTGCACTTTATCTGAAGGCCGATCAGGATCCATGTTGTTTGTTTACTGATTACTACTAACAAACTTCATACACCAAGACCTGCCAGTGCATTATAAGATTATCTGGATCTGTGCAGTTTGCATTTGGATCTGTCTTACAAGCAAGTATATACGGGAGAATTTTACTTCATCCAAATTTATTCTGTCTATGAATTCCTTGAGAATGGGTGCAGAAAACTTGATATTTTTATATGGAAATCAAAATCATAATTTTGGATCCAGTGATTAATTGAAGATTAGGCAGGTAGACATTATCTCTTTATGGCCAAATCATTTGATGGTGGGATTAAAAAAAGTGAAGATAATAAAATATAAAGGATGCAAAATATTACACAATTTTATTTATTGAAATGTGCAATACTATTTAAATACTTATGAAAACTTTTATTGTTGCCTTATGATATTGAAAACTTATAGATTTATTCATGTCACTATAATCATGGAATAAATATACAAATCAGATAGTTGCCAAGACGGTGCCATCTCTGACCTGCTTGTTAACAAACAACAGAATGAAATCCTAAGGGATACAATGAACCTGCAGGAAATGGGTAAATATTTGTTGTACTCTTGTGTGACTCAACAAATTAGTGAGAATGATGGTTAAGAAATTTGAGACATAATGTAAAGCTAGTGATTGTTTGATCATGGTAAGATCACAGACCCTCATTAGCATATGAAATAAGTTTTCAAGGAAGGTGGATCTCAGCAGACGATGAAATGGGTGAATAAGGAATTCGAATCAGCTGACTCATTGATGACTTTGTCTGGCAAATTGACTTTTGTAACAATACCAAACTCTTATAGTAAAATTACTAACGATTTGTTAACCAGACTAATTTAGTTATTATATTTAGCATGTTATAGCCTTTCAGGCATTTCATAAACACTTAAATTAGAATGAGATATTTTTCTAACTTGCAGAAGCCAAAAGTTTATTAATCATCTTACAAAGTGGAAAGGAAAAATATCTATGACTGTAAAATGCATCTGAGATATATAAATATAAAACATGGTTACAACCATACGCTGAATAAAGACCACTCTTCTAAAGCTACCATGTTCATTAAGCACCATTTATGGTATTAAAAATCAAGCATACACATGTACATTAAAATAAAAGTACTTCTCAGTTAAAACAACTTTTCAATAGTCTCATCAGTGATTTTTAATCAAGAAACTAGACCCATTATAACTAAAACACCATTTATTTACCTACAAAGTAAAAACAACTTTTAACACTGTCCTTCATTAAGGGTATGTAAGATCAGGGACTTATCATGTATGGATGTGTGCTTTGATGCCAAAGTGATCACTATTTTCAGCTTCCTCTATTCGTCTGGCTTGAAGAAGGTTTTATGGTAATATTAAAGTTTATTCAACAAAATGTTCATACAATACTCTAATTTTAGTGTTTATTCAGGGCCAGCCTTTGGCCAATTTGTACCAATTTGGCCCAATTGGTCCCTGCACTCACAAGGGCTCCATGCATTAGTAATTGTTAAAACTGTATCTACAGAGAGAAAGTAATTTTAAAGCAAATTGGAAGAAACCTTTAAGATCAATATCATACAAAACTTGTTCAAAAGTATATTTCCAAATGCTGTACTCACCGGAAGCCCTGCACATAAATCCAGGGGTCCCCTCCAAAATGATCCAAATAAAGTCCTGCTTTCTCTAAGGCTGTAATTGTGTTTATTCCTAGGTCAGAAAACAAACTGGTCTGTTGACAAAGTGAGCATCATTGATGAGGGAATAAGAAAAGTCAAAACAGTTCATAATTTATTAGCAATATGCTTATCACCAGTGTGATAGAATGTAACTACATTGGTATATGACTATAAGATATCTTAGTATAGCATGACCCATTATACAATATGGGTATAGTAACGGACTCCTCTTTTTTTAATTGAATCTACCTGATTATAGCACAGCCCTTCATGGTCAAGAATCTCAAAGAAATTGGTAAACTAAAATAAGACATAAGCCAATTTGATGTTTTGCTCAGCTAGATGTCAGACCTGGCAAATGTATGGTCATGTGCCTCGGTCATGTGTCATGCATCATGTTGTTTTAAACTCATTCTTGGCCAAGAGCATGCTGGTCTGAAAGCCTTTTAAGTTTGTTTGACTGATGCTGATTCATTATCAAAATAGGACTAGTCACTAAAAATAAAAATTCTTTTAGATAAAATCTTATAAACAACTGCTATGCAGAATTTGATCAAATTCAGCAGAAAACTTCCTGACATGAAGAAACATGCAGTATATTTACAACTGATGCCAATCAACCATCAGATTGGACTACATTTATGCTGAAAAAGAAATATAAGTCCTTTAGATACATTTTTTATTGCAAGTAAATCTCATTAAGAGATATCCTGAATTCAAATAAGTTTTCAAGTACCAGTTCAAGCTCACATGAGAGGAGCCATAATTCCTAATTAGTTATGAAAACAGTAATTGCTCAGTGGTTAGAATGTGTGACTAATCAGGCAGAAAGGACCTGAGTTTGAATTCTTCTATTTGATCATCTTATGTTAGCTACCATGGTGTGTCCTTGGACAAAGTACTTTATTCCAATTGCCTCAGCACTGAATAATCTACTTGTGTTGCATAATGACAATACAACAGCAAATTGACCTTAATTAAAACTTTCAAGTCGTTATGTATGCAAAGTTGGAAAGAGTTAACAAATGCAATATTTAACCATGAAGATCTTGATACTAGTAAAATCCAGGACTTCTCATTCATGAAAATGTTATGAAATTCAATTCAAAGTCTTGGGATTAAATTTTAATGCTTTTGTTTGTAATTAAATTATAAAGATTTTTAAAATCCAATCTCTAAAACATTAATATAGCAAGTCACATTACCAGCTGACAAAGTTATACAAATCCTTAAAATCTTTAATATATAGCAAGTCACATTACCAGCTGACAAAGTTATACAAATCCTTACAATCTTTAAAATATTAATACAGCATGTCACATTACCAGTTGACAAAGTTATAAAAATCTCTAAAAATACAGCACGTCATATTACCTGTTGATAGATTTATAAAACTCTTTAAAATCTTTAAAATATTAATACAGTATGTCACATTACCAGTTGACAAAGTTATACGAATCCTTAAAATGTTTAAAATATTAATACAGCTTGTCACATTACCTGTTTAAAAAGTTATACAAATCCTTAAAACCTTTAAAATATTAATACAGTAAGTCACATGACCAGTTGACAAAGTTACAAAAATCTCTAAAATAAAAATACAACATGTCATATTACCTGTTAATAGTTTTATAAAACTCTTTAAAATCTTTAAAATATTAATACAGCATGTCACATGGCCAGTTGACAAAGTTACAAAAATCTCTAAAATAAAAATACAACATGTCATATCACCTGTTGATAGTTTTATAAAACTCTTTAAAATCTTTAAAATATTAATACAGCATGTCACATTACCAGTTGACAAAGTTATACAAATCCTTAAAATCTTTAAAATATTAATAAAGTCACATTACCAGTTAACAAAGTTTTAAAAATCTTCAAAATCTTTAAAATATTGCTACAGCATGTCATATTACAAGTTGAAAATGTTGTGCAAATCTTTAAAATCTCTTAAACATTACTACAGCAAGTCACATTACCTGTTGAAAAAGCAATATACAAAATCTTTAAAATCTTTATCATATTACTACAGCAAGTCACATTACCTGTTGAAAAAGCAATATACAAAATCTTTAAAATCTTTAAAATATTAATACAGCAATTCACATTAACAGTTGACAAAGTTACGGCTTTAAAACATTGCAATCTTTCCACATTACCATAGGGAGTATGGTGGTTTAGTTGGTAGAGTAGCAGTGGTTCAGTTGGTATAGTAGCAGTGGTTCAGTTGGTATAGTAGCAGTCATTCAGTTGGTAGAATAGCAGTGTTTCAGATGGTAGAGTAGCAGTGGTTCTGTTTGTAGTGAAGCAATAGTTCAGATGGTGGTGCATTGGACTTGTAATCCAGGTGTCATGGGTTCAATACCCACACACTGGTCAGCCAGGTTGGCTACCTTTATGCATCCTTGGGAAAGTTACTTAGCTCTGATTTTCTAGACCAGATATAATCAATAATAAGTGCCATTAAAGCAAGCACTAACAATATCACATTATCATATCAACTTACAATTATTTTATAATTCCATGTTCTTTGATGAAATTAGTACACATTTACTTGTAGCAGTGCAAATAATATTAAAATATTAAACTGCTTGTTTGACTAATTTATGGACCCTGTATTTAATTATGCCTATACATGTATATATGTAGTATACTTCTCTGTAATAATTATATATAATAAAATTGATGATATGCATTTTACATATGTTAGTGATCTCCATTTTAAGTTGAAAGATAAATATTCCTTGTTAGAATTTCATTGTAATAAGGAAGACAGCATTTAATAAGCTTCAGATTTCTACCAAATCTCCTAATAATGCATTGGTATAATTACATATGACGATGTTTCATCTTTTTTCCAGTAAATAATGCTTGTGATAAACTAAAGTTATACAGTTTGGTTTTGGTAAGTTCTCCACTTTTCCTGGTAAAATAAACATGTACAATTTGGGAGAAAACATGAACATAAAAAAGGCTAAATCTTCAGCATTTCTAATCATATTGTGTGATTGGTATCAGCGTGACTTGACAAGTTAAATTTGACTATTGTAAAATTTGATCCATACTGTCTATTACAATGTAAACCTTGATATGTAACAATTAGTTCTCATTTGTGCTGTTTGTGCTTACTTCATTTTATTGTTTTATTGTTATCAACACTTTCTTTTGAATGATTAGTTACACAGATTATTTTATATTCATTCATTGCTGTTGTCCCTGGTAATGTTTATAATGCATTTCAAGAGACTGTAAAGATTGTCAGATCTTTGGTCTGTCATTTTTGTTTATGCTCATATTAGTGGAACATTGTTTTTCTTAAAGCTTGGCAATATCTAGGTATTCTATTCTTAGTGATTGTTAATAATGTATGAATCTTCTTTGTTTTAGCTGTCTGCCTAGGTATTAAAAAAACACAATTGTTATTAAGATTCAAAAGTATAAATTGTCTATAATTTGACATACTATCTTGGGACCATGAATAATGTGTAATCTAATTCTATATTATCAGATACACCACCAGACTGAAGAAGGAAAAATTTAGCAAAACTGTTAATTTCTGATTGTATTTCATTCTATTGCATGTATATTTTAATGCGAGCTTAAACTTTACTTTTATTTTATAATAAAAGATTCAATTTTTACCTCACAAAATGATGTTTGTTTGTTTCTTTCTTTGATTAGGATTTTTAATGTAGCTTTAACAATTTTTCAGTCATATCACTATGATGTCTGCAGTGAAGCAGTTTATAGTGATATCTAGCACTGGTGCATCGATCATGCCGCAGACATTATGTCCCACCCAGTCACATTATCCTGACACCAGGCTGACCAGTCCTAACACTAAACACTAACATCTTAATGCTAAGCACCAAGCAAGGCAGCTGCTAATCCGCGGCAGACCCTCTAAACACTAGGCCACCAGAGTGGTCCCAAAATGATGTAGTTAAATAATTTGTAAGATATTCTTAAGAAGTGAAGAGGGGGGTTGGGGGTGATGGAAGAGGTACATATCAAGATTGACTAGATAGATTCAGACATTCTTTGTAAGAAAACCCTTTAATAATTCCAATGTCACACTACGTGTCATATACTGTATGTACTTGCTTATAAGCAAATCAGGGTTTGTTTTTTGTTCCACAGATCACTATTAACATACAGCATAGACCCAAATCTCACAGCACACATCAGATCTGGGTCTGTGCAGTTTGGAATTTAACTTGACATTTAGCCAAACTTCCACTTTAGAGAGCTACACATGGGCACCATAAAAATGAAAATTGCTGATTGACAGAAAGAACTGGACTATTTCTAGGTCATTATCCCTAAAATGATATTGACCAGTCAGCTGTTGTCTCTGCATTATCAACGTTGTAAATAGACTACAACAGCATGCAATGTGTGAAAGTGGGTGGGGACTCAGCAGCAACACTTAGGATACAATATTAATAACAATGTGTCAATAAAACATTAGTCTTAAAAATACTGATGACCACAAACATCTGTAACATTTCTTGAGCAAATGAAACATAAAACAAAGTTTGACCTTCTCTGTCTCTTAACTTTTCAGAGGTCTGACTTAAATAAGTGTGTGATTGGTTATTTTAAGTAAATCCTTGTCCACACCAAATAAAGCCTAAAGTACTGAAATGCGTCACTATCTGCAAACACCATTAAGAAATAAGTGTGAAATTACAACATTGTATGTGCCTAATACTTAACCATTTTTAGTATATGGCTTATGTTAGATATATGTGCAAACAGAAAACAAAGTTGTTTTCTTTGAAGCTTGTTTTAGACTAATAACAAGGGAGCAGATTAGTCACATAACCGACTCACACCAACTTTTAAATGCAGTGTTGAATGTTGGTGATTGTTAAAGTTAATGAAAGTAATCCGATTATTCTGAAGGTGGTACTCAGCATCAGATACTATGTACAGTGACATGTATGTGATAAGTTTTTCTTGACCTAAACAATCTTTACCTAATCAGGATGAGTGGATTTCCTCTAATTCAACCAGATGTTTAACAAGATCCCATATTCACAGACACCTATGAATCTGCTGTCTGTATTATATATTAATTTTTTAAAAAATGTTTTGAGCTCTCCCATAAGCCTTGTCAGCAAATGATAAGTTTATATCTATGATTTGCTATGGATTGTCACACAAGTTTTTTCTTTTTTTTGTTGAAGCAAAGTTGTATTTACCCAGTATTCCTGTTACTGATCATAAAAATGCCACATTTGAACTATGGTAAATCCACTTATTGAAAGTTTATCTGTTTGGAAAAAAGTTTCTTTGTTTTGTTGATACAGATGTCTTTTCAATTTCCCTTCCAGTTTATGACTCCTGGAATTGGATCGAAGTCTATTGTATTCAATACCATCAAGATTCTATTATTCTCAAAAGTTTGGCAAGGATATAAATAATCTGCCTACACAATGGCTGTGTTTTGATAAATTCTCAAATAAAAATCTATAAGTCACGCTTGAAGTACACGTGAAATTTGTATTGAAATGAATACCATTCAGGTACTGCCTTTTCATTTAAACTAGTTTTGTCATGAATTTGGCTTCTGACCGTCTTCTATAACTGTTCTTTGTTGTACACAATGCACTTGAGAGTCCTTCACTTGTTGCTTTGTTGGTACTCAGATGACTGCATCCTAATGACCATTTAATTATTATCAAACAGAAACATGTCACTAACATTTGCAGGAAAAGTGTTAGGCAGAAATGCAATGAATACATTGAAATTTATATGGTTCGGGAATCTCATAGATACTTGCATGAATAATTGTGTACATTGTACTGCTTAGTTGTCTGTAAAATCACTGCCACATGATAAATATTTCAGTTTTCTTTAAAATGATAACTGTCACACATGGTTAATTCAAAATTGGGGATATTCTTAAGATACACTACTTCCAGTGATATAACAAAATCCATCAACATCATTGATTCTTGGTAATGCATGATGAATCTCTTGTCTCCAAACATTGGTTAAGGGTTAATTTAGTTTTCATCCGTATTATGCTTATGGTTTGACATGGTATGTTGTGTTGTCACAAGCAGTAAATGGAGGACTGGAACTTATTACTGTCTCATATAGACATAATCAAACCAATTGAAAAAATTAAGAAACATTTAGAGAAATGAACATCTTGAATGTGAAGCTGAATTTGGATGTTTTTCTGCATAATTGTTAACTAAAGGAATACATTTCCCTTTCCTACCCCCTTTTAATCAGCATTGTAGAAAGTTGAGTTGACTGACAAAGAAAGAATATGTACCGGTAATCTAGATATTATGACCATTGAACTGGACTTCAGGTGTTTATTTGATAATGATATTTGGGATATCCTATAATCGATGTCCAGTTTCTCAGAGTATGTCCAGTCAGAAGTTTTAAACTGACGGTCATGTCCAGTTAAAATACAGTGATTTCAGGAAAACTGATACATCTGTGTTTAATCAGTGAGACTTTGAGCCAGCCGGAGGTGATTTGATGATCTCTCATGTGATTAGTTTTGTAAAATACACTAATGTAATGGCAGTATATACCAAGAAAATCATTGCAACATAATAATTTAAAAAAAATCATTTTGCCTTTGGATAATTAATGTTTTCTGTTGTAGTTGCTTTTAAAATCCTCAGCAAAATTTATTTCTGTATATATGTATAATGTTGACACAAGTAAGAACAGAGAAAAGTTAGATCTGCTATCAGATAATCTACTGCCAAATAAGAGTGTTTGCTGGTTTTTTTTAAATTGAAAGAAGAAAAAAAAGTGTGCACCCTTATCTTCTTTATATAATTTAATAGGAGATCAAGGTCTGTCATATTTATCATTTTTTTTGTAGTACATGTATATCTGCACTTTTTTTAAAAAAATTGTCAAGACTGTATGTAGCTATTCACCATGACAGACCATTCCCTACATCCCATTTCAGACAGGTAATACAAAATTTGGCAAGTAATTTAAAAGTTTGGCAGGTAATTTTGACAATAATATGGCACACATATTTAAACAACTCTTGGCAGAGTATTTAGTTTGTACAAGAAGAGAGATTATATATTTTGTATAGATACAAAGGTTAGCCAAAATAATTAACATTGGCATTAACATTGCCAAATGCTATCCTCCCAGAATCCCAAGTTTCTATGTGTTAAATAGTCCAGCTTATTTTGGTGCTGTATTATAGTGCAGTTACTCTTAGCATTGATGGGAAAAAAATTATGAAGAACAACTTTGGGTTTCAGTCAAACCGATTCCTTCATAAAAGCACATGATATAACATTTGAACCTTATATTTTATTTCCGATATACTTCAGATGGCTACTTTGTCACTTCAGCAAAAATGGATTCAGGTATAGGTACCCTCTATTTTCTCAAAATGTGGTAATTTCTAAATCTAATCAATTCAATCCAGAAGTTAGTGTCACTGTGTATAAATCTCATGTTTAGATCAATTTATCTCCAAAATGCAGATATGCATAGTGTAGGTTCATAGATTTCAGTTTACCATTTTAAAAAGTTAGATAAAATGCAGTAAATAGTAATAACTGTTTTCTTTGTTCATCCTTTTTTGCAATAATATTTTTATCCAGTCCAATTTGCATTATTAGAGAAAAATTGTTTTTTTTTCTTCTCTCTTTTTGTTATTATTTTCCTAATATAATTATGGTGAGATGCTACCTACCCAGCGCCGGATTAAACACCATAGAGGCCCATAGGCAGTCAAACTTTTGGGGCCCCAGACCCACGGTCACGGTCTCATGGGGGCCCCTGATGGGGCCCATAAAAGTCGCGGGGCCCATAGGCAGTTGCCTACTCTGCCTAATGGGTAATCCGGGACTGTACCTACCATAACATGACGTGTCATGCTAAAAACGTTTTACTAAAAACCTCTATTGAAAATGTATGTAAAAATTATGCTTTTCACTGTCATTTGATATTTATATCAGTTCTTCAGTTTTATTACAATTGCACATCTTTATATTTGTATCCTCTTTTAGCATGAAAATAGTCTGGTATGAAAATAATCTAGTATTAAATAGTCTAGAATGAAAATAATCTAATATTAAATAATCTAGTATGAAAATAGTCTAGTATTAAATAGTCTAGAATGAAAATAATCTAGTATGAAAATAATCTAGTATGAAAATAGTCTAGTATTAAATAGTCTAGTATGAAAATAGTCTAGTATGAAAATAGTCTAGTATGAAAATAGTCTAGTATTAAATAGTCTAATATAAAAATAGTCTAGTATGAAAATAGTCTAGTATTAAAATAGTCTAGTATGAAAATAGTCTAGTATGAAAATAATCTAGTATGAAAATAGTCTAGTATGAAAATAGTCTAGTATTAAATAATCTAGTATCAAAATAATCTAGTATTAAATAGTCTAGTATGAAAATAGTCTAGTATGAAAATAATCTAGTATTAAATAATCTAGTATGAAAATAGTCATGAAAATAGTCTAGTAAGAAAATAGTAATGAAAATAGTCTAGTATGAAAATAGTCTAGTATGAAAATAGTCTAGAATGAAAA
Source organism: Unio pictorum (assembly GCA_030141615.1). Taxonomy (NCBI): domain Eukaryota; kingdom Metazoa; phylum Mollusca; class Bivalvia; order Unionida; family Unionidae; genus Unio; species Unio pictorum. The sequence goes on along the minus strand of JARLTB010000203.1, from coordinate 3,368,171 downwards.
TAGTCATGAAAATAGTCTAGTATGAAAATAGTCTAGTATTAAATAGTCTAGAATGAAAATAGTCTAGTATTAAATAGTCTAGTATGAAAATAGTCATGAAAATAGTCTAGTATGAAAATAATCATGAAAATAGTCTAGTATGAAAATAGTCTAGTATGAAAATAGTCTAGTATTAAATAGTCTAGAATGAAAATAGTCATGAAAATAGTCTAGTATGAAAATAGTCTAGTATTAAATAGTCTAGAATGAAAATAGTCTAGTATTAAATAGTCTAGAATGAAAATAGTCATGAAAATAGTCTAGTATGAAAATAGTCTAGTATTAAATATTTTAGTATGAAAATAGTCATGAAAATAGTCTTGTATTAAATAATCTAGTATTAAATAGTCTAGTATTGAATAGTCTACTATGAAAAAGTCTAGTATGAAAATAGTCTAGTATTAAATAGTCTAATATAAAAATAGTCTAGTATGAAAATAGTCTAGTATTAAAATAGTCTAGTATGAAAAAAGTCAAGTATGAAAATAGTCTAGTATGAATAAACATTTGAACATTGAATGTTACAGTTAATTATTTCATGGTGCTGAAATATTTCTCATTTCTAACAATGCAGATAAAATCATTACATAGTGTTTACCAGAATGGATGGGAATATTTAAACCTATCTGATTCCACTTCCCCAATGGCATTTGTATCAGGGTCAAATGGAATCAGACAGGTTGGAAATTCCCATACATCCTACTAAAAGAACATATAAAAACTAGAATAACGTAAAGGTAAATAGATACAATCTTGTTTTAAATCTTGTAGACCCTAATATTCATCTTTTGGCTGGCCAAAATTTTCTGATGAATCTTTCATCTTTGGTATTATAACATGAAAAACTGTTTGTCTTTAAGCATTTAATGTGACTGACAGTAAGAGCGTTGTCCATTAGAAATTGGCAAGCTTTTTGCTAATTGAGATTATGCAAATTTCCAAGGTCTCAAGAGGATGGAAATTTTGAATGGGAAGAAATGCAAGATGTAATATTGTTAATTCTGGCACTAATTTTTCTTGTGTGTTTTCTAGTAAAGTTTAAAATCTATTTTTAAATACTATAATTGATTCTAATGGTTTTCAATCAAAGGCTGGAAAGGAGATTGCCTCATTTAGAAACATGATCTTTTAATGCATACACCTCATTAATACACTGCTACCTAAGGGCTAGAAAACTAGATCTGTAACCTAAAGGTTCATCCCACTCAGTATTTGTTTGAAACATTTGCCGACCAAATTTAATTTATCCAGTTTAAAGTAGTAGTGGTGTGCATTGAACTTACTGGCTACACAAAAAGACTAGTGTTCTAAATTGAGATATTCAAAACCATTTATCGAATGACACTGATGTAATAAAAAGTAATAACAAAGTAAAAATTCACATTTTATTGGTATCTTGTTGCCATCAACAACATTTCAAGAAATTCAATTAAAATTAGGTGTAGGCTAGAATTTCTTTTTGTTGAGTTCTATAGAGCCCTCAGGTTCAAGAGATAGTAATGTGAGTCACTGTGAATGAGAATATTTTATTAAAACTTCAAAACTTTGTCCCTCAAGGCATTTAGTGACTAAATAACCAAAGTAGAGTATATTTTTAAACTTCTCATTATTGTGGAACAATGTTTCTTTCCTTCAATGTACAGCATAAGATACGGAACTAAAACATGTCTCCAGAGTTCTTAACCTTAAATAGTCATGATTAAACAATGGATTTTGGATCCTTAATAATGTAACTAATTATAAAGATGTAAATGTCTTACATCATTTGGTGTCATGTAACAAACCAAAGATATGTGCTATTGGTATTTACATCTCGATTTACAATTTTGATCGATTGTTTTTGTATGATTATTTGTTTGATTATGGGGATGTAATGTGACTATGTTTAAACTAAGTAACAGAAAGAAGTAAAACCAATAATTTTAGTAAAATAAAAAAATAAATGTGTCTATAAGTTACAAATAAAAAAAATAGAAGAGGAACTTACAGTACTGAGATGTACCAACAGACTTGATAAATCACAATGATATTTAAAAATAAAAAAAAGAATTTCACTGATTTACAATAATCCTGAAATATTGTTTAAGTCAAATTGGTCAATGAGCAGCTAGTAATGCCATTTAATAATTTAAAAAAAATGATTCCACTCCAATTATATCTGAACACAATGGTAAATGATTCCACAGACTGAACTTGAAATGGGAATGAATAATTTTGTTTGCCACAACTTTATTTAAAACCCTAGATGCAATAAAATTCCAAGGATATGGGTCACAATTTTACTTAAAAAAAATTCTAATTTGTAAATAAGACTAGACCTTGAACTCAAATTAAATGAAACATCTTTAACAAAAATGACAAATGTCAAGTAGTCCCTAACTACTCCACCTTCAATCAAGGACAAAGGTTAAGCAAGACATATTAATGAAATGTACATAATGTGGGAATTGGTGTGGGAAATAGCAATCAGCTAGTTAGGTACATAAACGATACTGAACCTTTTTCACAGAACTTTATGATCCAGGATAAGTTTCATGAAATGACCCATGTCAAATTTCTTAACACATGTATCAAGATCTATTTGGATATTCTCTCCTAAAATGTTTTAGTAATAGTAGTCAGCAATAAGAAATATTCATTATGATGGGTGTTTGGGGGCTGTTTTGTGGTACATGGCATGAAATACTGAACTGCAACTTAGAACTGTGTAAAGACAAATCTTGACATTGCAAGTGAGATTGGAAAAATCAAAATTATTAGTCAGTGTGTTGGATTGAACTCTTCATAACATTAGTTGGTACCTTGAGACCAAGGCAAATACAGGAAAACAATGACCAAGCCAATCTCACACAGTATGTTTGAAATTGGCTTTTTTTCTCTGGTAATTTCTTGATATGAAAATAAGAATCAGCAGATATTTAAACAGGCAATTTCTGAGACTTGCATTTTCTTCTTATTTTTTTTTTTAACACTTCATGATATTGAACCTTTATTTTATTTGACATTGATTTATATAATTTTTGTTATAGGTATTTAAGATCTAAAGATTGATCTGTATTTTAAAATCATACTCCCTCAATATCCCACAAATAACTGAAAGTGAGAATGAAATATTTTTTTTCTTCCATCCATCCTCATTTATCACATAACTCTTCATTGTTCATTGGTGTTAGTGGACTTCACATTTTATTTCCTTTCTGACACTAGGTTCCCAGTTTTTACATCTGTATGTTGACACCTGCAATCAATCTCTGTTATGATACATCAGCAAGTCGGTAGTCTGATATCTGGTATTAAGTGACATTGGCCATTGTCCACTAGTGATTGTGAGCTGAAATTTAATTGCCCAGAAGAAAATATCCAACAACAATTTATCCCTAATTATGAGAACCTCATTGTAATGAAACCACACGAATTGAAACCGATCCACCCACCACCCTGTTTTGTGTCTTTTTCAGTAATGACTGACAAGAACACCTCTCATTTCACATAATTATATGTGACAGTTATAGCCTGTATTAATTTTCTTCTAATAAACATTGAATTCAATTAGCACAAAATATCTGTTGTTAGGCTGTGTTCCCTGTAGCATTTAAGTTAAATCCTTGAAATTACTTAAAAGTCTAAAATAAGGTGAAAATGAAGCCTAGGGCCATGCTACAGGGATAGAATATCTATCAAAAAATCCAAACTATTTAGAGAAAATGGAAGTTAAACAGCTGCCTGCACTCTCATGCTTGTATTGGGCCACTCTAACTCGTTGTGTGTTCATTGCGGGAGACTTCTTAGAAATGAAATATAATATATATTGGCTTTTTTTTAATTTCACTCCATGACTAAATATGCTTGTTCCCAAGTGTCAGTCATTTTCATGAATTTTCCTTCAGAGATATCTAATTGAATTTTGTTTTCTATACTAAACAAATTACAAGTGTGATATGGTTTGATTGTTGAAACTAATACTGTTGCATAATTAGTTTGACAAAAAATCAGGAAATATAATCATAAAGTTGATAAATGGCAGCCTTAGTTATGACATGCCATATTTATTCGAATTTAGGCACTACCTCATTGCCATTGTCTCTCTATTTAAAGCCGTTAAAATTTCTTTTCAAATGGGCATTACTGGATTGGAAATTGTTGTAGCTAATTTGAAAATAAAGGTGTGACGGTATGTACCAAGTGTTTTAATTCCAAATCTCTCCTAATATTTTTTAAGCTTTTTTCCTGTTAATTGCTTAATTGTAGTATGGATGATTTTCATATTGAAACGTGGTATTGCTTGGAAAATGTCGAAATCGATTAGATATGGGTAAAGCACATATTACTCGATACAACACATCAATTTACTGATAATACCGATGAGAAAGAACTTTTTTCAGCTACCGGTACATATTTTTTCATTATTTATCGATTTTCAGCAACAAAACATGCAATGTGTAACATTATATTTTGAAGAACAATCTTTTTGTTCTCAAGTTTTTATGCCACTACTCAATAAATTCTTGATTATCCTTGTAGATCCCACACAAATAATGTATCCTGTTATGAAATCTGGTCAGGGACAAACAAAATCTGATCAAAGACAAAAAAAAATTGGAACAGCGAGCATGGTAATATCTCATTATTAAATTTACAAATCACAAAATGCTTAGCAAGTTTATATTCACTTTATTGATCTATATTTAAAAGTATTGAAATTTGAATATGAAAATTATATGCTTGATGCCTTATATCTGGTATTGGGTATCTTAGCATGGAATCATCTTCATTATCCTGATCACCATTTAAATTTACTGAAAACCTGGCAACTTGCTTTCTGTCAAGGTGCTTTTTATATGGAATGTTAACACCTTGGAGCAATTATTAGTAATAAATTTACACACATATACACTGTTCATGTATATAAACCACCCAATCATGTACCCTGCATAAATTCACTAATTGTGTAAAAGAAAAGTATTTATTACACCAATAAATGATTATACCCCATACAGACCTTAACATAATCTCACATGTACTGACCACTAAGAACCTCATCACAATGTACCATTCTCTGCTATTACAGTTTAGACATGGTATAGTAATCAATAAGTTAATTTAATTTTTTTCCCAATGTTCTTTTTAATTAGATTTGGATCTTCTACTTTTGTCAATCTATCTCAATAGAATAACATAAAATTGCTGTTGAACCTTGTTATGTTTAGCCTGATGAACAGAATGGAAGCTGGAAGCTATTTGATTTGCATGAGGCTACAATTATTGCTGGTTTTAATCTTCGTTTACTGCTAATCAAATTTAATATTTGTATAACCTAAGTACTGCATTCATTTATTTAATATTCAAATTTACTAGACATTTTAGTAGGTCTCCATAGTATTGTTATTATTTAAAACAAATATATTAGGCTATACTTAGCCCAATGCCAAAGTCTGAAGAAAAGTGTATTAGGTTATACTTAGCCCAATGCCAAAGTCTGAAGAAAAGTGTATTAGGCTATACTTAGCCCAATGCCAAAGTCTGAAGAAAAGTGTATTAGGTTATACTTAGCCCAATGCCAAAGTCTGAAGAAAAGTGTATTAGGTTATACTTAGCCCAATGCCAAAGTCTGAAGAAAAGTGTATTAGGTTATACTTAGCCCAGTGCCAAAGTCTGAAGAAAAGTGTATTAGGCTATACTTAGCCCAGTGCCAAAGTCTGAAGAAAAGTGTAGTAGGCTATACTTAGCCCAGTGCCAAAGTCTGAAGAAAAGTGTATTAGGCTATACTTAGCCCAGTGCCAAAGTCTGAAGAAAAGTGTATTAGGCTATACTTAGCCCAGTGCCAAAGTCTGAAGAAAAGTGTATTAAGCTATATGTAGCCCAGTGATAAAGCAAAATGTATCTTAATTATCCCTAAGATAAAATCTGAGATAATCATTTGTCTAAGTTATTCAACATCAGTAAAGTTGGGAGGGAATATATGTTTTTACTGTTAATTTGTTTCATTATCATTATAATATGACAGTAATACAGTTCTACTCAAGCAAGGAGGTTGCCAGAATGTCCTGTTAGATTCAAAATGATTGATTAAATGCCTGTGAAAATATTTTATGACTGTTTTATTTTGTATCACATCTCTGTTTTCAATCTAAATCATCTATCATATTTATATCCATCATACCCATCCTTGAGAATGTAGTTTACTGTCTGCAGCTGCAGATCTCTGAAGAACAAAATCCTATCCTCATGCAGAATGGTGTTTCTTCAAACTACATAAGACTATGGGTTAGGTATTATAAAAATCCTGATAGCCAGTCAAATGAATTATAACTTCATACAGACTGGTGTTTCTTCAAAGTATATATGACTACCGTATGTGATAGCTATTATAAAAATCCTGATAGCCAGTCAAGTGAATTATAACTTCATACAGACTGGTGTTTCTTCAAAGTATATATGACTATGTGATAGCTATTATAAAAATCCTGATAGCCAGTCAAATGAATTATAACTTCATACAGACTGGTGTTTCTTCAAAGTATATATGACTATGTGATAGCTATTATAAAAATCCTGATAGCCAGTCAAGTGAATTATAACTTCATACAGACTGGTGTTTCTTCAAAGTAGATAGGAGTATGGGTTAGGTATTATAAAAATCCTGATAGCCAGTCAAGTGAATTATAACTTCATACAGACTGATGCCTCTTCAAATCAAATATGACTATGGTTTTTGTGGATTAAAATCCTGATAGCTATCTCCCTTATATGAGTTATATATTGATGCAGACTGGTGCCTCTTCAAAGCTACTATGATTGTGGGATTTGTAGGTTATAAAACTCAGGTCGCCCAGTCAGTTGTATATAACATATTAGTATTACCAGTAATCCCTGTAAAACCAGTAAGAACAAATTTAGTAAACAGGTGTCATGAGTTGGAGTTTTAGTTATTTCTTGTTTGCTTCATACATGTGATTAAAGAGAAATTATAAAAGCATTTTGTTCTAGGATATTATTCCATGGTCAATATATAGAATGATTTAACCAGTTGGACTAATGAGAGATTATTGTCATTGTAATTCTATTAAACTACCTTATATAATTGCTAATTGGTCTAGTCAACCTGCAAACAAGAATGATCCTGATCTACCATAGCATAATATGCTTGCACCCCCCCCCCCCCAAGTATATGTTGTTTGTTTTACTGATTGCTCTTAAAAAAAGTGCACAGACCCAGATCTGCCAGCACATTATGGAATGGCAGATCTTGGTCTTTGCAGTTTGCATTTGGACTTAACTTATAAGTGAGTACATACGGTAGTCACTTCATGCCTTTTTTTTGTGTTACATTTCATTATCGATTCCAATGACAGGCTCAACAGTCATACAAGAAAAAATATCCTGGCTCATGAAATGTATTGCTTTTGATGCATCTAGGAATTAATTAATCATTAATATTCAATAGCTTTAATTTTACAGAAACAAGGGCAAGACCTGTTCAGGGATTATTCTGAGACAATCTTTGAGACATGTAATAATCCTCTGTTGGGTGTTGTATGATAAATAAACCATGAGTTTTATAGAGATCCATTTTTCTCATGTTGTTTGACAGGTCTTGTAATTAGTCAATTCATCCAGTGTTAAAAAAAAAACAGTTAATGGATTTCATCCAGCATTACATGAGAAAATATTTGCGTTAGCTTATAATAGAATGAAGTCTCACTGAAAACTTAAGATTGTTCAGAAATTTTGTAAAGTTATTTTCTTAGTCTTTTTTTCTTCCCCTATTTCTTTATTGTGTCCGGTCTTCATAAAAATGGTAGTAGTGTTAGAGTTATCTGTCCATTTTGTATGTATTTAAGTATAAGGATTACAGAATGCTGTGTATACTCTCACAACATTCTATTGACTGAGTTGAAACTTAGTAGTTAATTATTGACATGGGGTCACATCATGATTGTATCATTCTGTTGTCATGTTCTTGTGCACTTGACCAGAGTTATTCCCCTTTTTAATATTAAATGCAGATATTAAATATGATATTTTTGGTGTACAACTAATCACATGGTTTTTATATGAATTTTCTTAGTTATGCCCCTTTTTGTCTTAAATGTATATTCTAGATATAGTAAATCTTCAGTGAACCTTATTAGTCTCACAGCTTTTGAAGAACTGCCCATAAACTATCCATACTTAATGACATATGAGGTCAGCATGTGCAAACATTTTGCTATCACTCTTCAATGCAGTTATTTAAAAAAAATGTGACAACTCTGTTGACATCAGGTGAACATGTTCTGTAAACACACTTGGATGAATTTTTTTAAATTATGTATCTTTTTTATTTAACCCTTGTAAATGTTTTTTCTGTACCCTCATACATATGTAGATTCTGCCAGTAATAATTATGTTACACATGCACCACTCCTTCATTTTAAGGGGATTTGTGTCCCATGGACACTTGTCTGGTTTTATCACTCTAATGTGTTCATGGGTTCCATGTTATATTTTGTGTGTGTATCTTTGTGTGTGTGTGTGTTTGTGTGAGTGTGTGCACTTGGATTTACTACATTGTGGACACTGATCCAAAGTATAGACCTTCATTGTGGACACAGTTTACATTGTGGACACTACATCTTGGTGTCCACAAGGTACACACCTGTAAATTATCATTTTGGTTCACGTACATGATTTTAAAACCAAAAGAGCAAACCAACGTTGTGAACCATATCCCGCCATAAGTGTGTATCTTGGCACGCTCCCGCGCAGCATCCAGTTTGTGTGAACCCACCTCACATACACACATTATTTACGGTAGAAAACCTGTAAATTACTCAATGGAATCGATAAGTAGGGACTTGGTAGATACCGTTTATGTGTCCATAGTGGGAAATATATGCATTTATATTGGTGTAATGCGCTGGTAAAATCGTGCATTGACAAGCCTAAGGTGGTGTAGTGAAATAGTTCCCAATGAAAAAGGGGATACATGGCATAACCGGGTAGCGGTACGGAAATCTGATGATTATGAAGAAAAACCAGGCAAATGTACGGTTGATGGACTTATGGCAAGTTGTTTCATCTGTGTTCTTGACTTGATTAGAGTAAAATTTAGCATAAAAAAGCAGACATGTCTGGCTTTCCAATTTCCAACTTAAATTGTACGGAAGTCTTTGGAAGATTGGGGAAAACATATGACTTCCAGTGGGATTCGCACTAGGGTTTGAAACCGCTCAGTCAAGTGAGACCCCTGTACGTGTAACAATACGTTCATAAAGCACTACAAAATTATTTATTTCAACATGAATAACGCTTAATTTAATCACATACAAAATTGATTTTTTTCTTCTTTTCCACTCGCTTGCTCCCTCTATCCCGACCTTTACCATTCATGTCAAATTGTGTGCTATTCTTAGCAAAAACACTACCTGTAATTGTGATAAAAGTAATTGGTTCATAACAGAAGTATAGCTTCGTCACAAAGCTAACTTTTCCTAAAGATTTTTTCTTCTCGAAAGATAGCGCTAAGTCAGTGACATGAATGGTCATATATTAAAATAATATTATAATAGACCTATTTTCATCCGACTTTTTGACACATGGTTCACAATTGGTTCCACATTAATAAGAAACACACACACAGCATTATGAACACCGTGTCCATAACTACAATATCGTGTCCACAATGTCGCGATGATGACAATCAATAATGCATTAAGTGTACTGTGTATAAAACATATGTTGGTAAAAACAGCACCAATAGAGGATATTTTCACCTTATTTAGCTTGTATGTGTTGTTTAAATGATTATGTAAGGATGTATCCATAACCCGGTCCCTAGTCGGATGGTTCACAAGTATAGCAATCCGCGTATGTATGTGTGTGTGTGTGTGTGTCTGTGTCTGTGTGTGCATGTGTGTGTGTGTTGGGCGGGAGAGATCAATGAAGTATATGATTATGTTGCTTACTTTATAAATCAATTTTATTTATTCATCATGAAAATGACTCAAGCATACAATGCTGTCTGGTTCATTAAACCTTTGATCTGTTATAATTCATGCTGATGAATGATGATGTTTTTTTATCTATCATAATTTACAGTGATAATAGGTTTTTGTTTTTTGATTGTTTATAATGATGACACTATTGGTCTGTCATAGTTTCTACTGCCAACTGATACACCTTTGGTTGGTGATTGCTTATTATGTTGGCCGATGAGTTTTCTACAACTAGTATCTTGGCATAGTCAGTTGGTAGATCTTCTTTGCTCACATTTCCCAGCAAGGCTGAAAGTGTTGCAGTCCTTCAGCTAGATACACAGCTAAATGTTTATCAGTTTGTTCACTAAGAATTGCCATTATAAATTAAACCCCATTACCATGTTCTTCTCATCAAGCAATTATCATAGTAAAAAGACACACTATTTGAAAAATGAAACTTTTTTGGCTTGATTCTTATTTCATTCACTTAATTAATCAAAAGGCTCAAGAAGATGCTTCAGGTATCTGATCTTTAACAAAATAGTTTTGTCTGGGGTTTAGATTGATAATTGTGAAGGTCTAGCCCACCCATGCTCTAATAAATTTCATTGAACAGGTGAGGTCTTATACCTGGACAAAAATTGTTCAGATCTAAACCTGAAAAAAAGTTCAGATATATAATTGACAGTCACAGAATAAATGTGGTTATAAATTGGGTTTGGGCTCAATGCTCCAGCTTTGTTACAGTCAACATTTTGCTATAGCTGTCTAAATTTGCCATATAAGATTATCATGAAGTAGGGGCTTATCGTATCACGTTTAAAGGACAGACCCTATTTGCCCATGCCAGGGTTATCATGAAGCATTATAAAGACACCAGTCATCCAACCATATACCATGTATATATTTATAATAAATGCAGAATATTAACATATCTAAAAATGTTGGATGAAGAAACTGAGATTCAGTTTTGTACATTGTAGTTCATATGTTAAATATTATTATTTTTATATTTATTAAATGTTTTGGAGAATAAAATCTTTGAAATTTTTTCACTTGCATGTTTTGCTTTTCTTACATTAGATGTGTGATAATACAAATAGATGGTATGCATAAAAAAGATATCCAGAAATGTTGTAAAGTTTTTTAATTATAACTTTAAAAATGTTATCAATCTACAGCTGTACACCTGATAATCCATAACTGGGATAGATAATTATGATTATAAAATAACAAGGAATGACATGTAATATCACAGTTGATAGCTTTGTCATAAATGGCCATAACATTAAAATATCAGAAAACCATAAGGTAAAAATCTAAAGATTAATGAGTTGGTTTATTACATTTACTAAGCCAGGTTTAACTGCAAAGTGTATAGACCCTGATCTAGCATTGCCTAATGTGCCAGCAGATCTAGCATTGCCTAATGTGCCATCAGATCTAGCATTGCCTAATGTGCCAGCAGATCTAGCATTGCCTAATGTGCCATCAGATCTAGCATTGCCTAATGTGCCAGCAGATCTAGCATTGCCTAATGTGCCATCAGATCTAGCATTGCCTAATGTGCCAACAGATCTAGCATTGCCTAATGTGCCAGCAGATCAGGATCAATCTGTTTGTTTTATTGACTACTCTCAATCTGATTAAAATCAGATCTCCACTGTCCTTCACTGTCCTACACTGTCCTTCACTGTCCTACACTGTCCTTCAATTTCCTTCACTGTCCTTCACTGTCCTACTCTTAGAAAACTGCAAGGACTCAGACCTTCAGGCACTTTAAGCAATGACAGATCTGGGTCTGTTCACTTTGCAGATGGACTCAACTTATAAGCAAGTGTAGATGGTGATAGGAATCAAATGTATAATGCATAAAAACATATGCCATATGCTCAGCAAATCTTCAAATTTTATTTTTAGCTGCTTATCTATGGTCATGTTTAAATTGATTAGTTTTTTAATTTTTAATAAAAGGCTTCAGCCAACATTAAAAGTGATTTAATTGATAGAAACAAACTCAACACACTTTTTTTACAATTTTAAAATGGTTAGAACAAAAATACTTTAAACTAGTTATAAATAGCAGATTATCACTAAAATTTATTTTACGATCTATTGTGGATGATTTGCTGTAGATAAGAATACTTCATGCAGCTATCAATTGTGATTTTGGAATTATTTCGGCTTTTCAATGTCATCAATAATTTAGAAATATCAACCAGTCATTGTTTGATTACAGATCAATTCTCCAATTCCCTGATTATATTTCTTTCTGCCAAACCAAACCAAATACTTGTTTCAAAAACCAAGGACCCACTTTCTAACCTGTGGATGACTTGCATACAAGTGTCCTATCTGACCAGAATATCAATATTCCTTTTACCTGCAACACATCCATTTTGTTCTTGAAATTATGTTTCTTTTAAGTCATTGTAAATAATCAGTGCTTGAAACTAAAATTATAATTCTTAACATAATCTTGACCAGAATTATTCTTGCTGATGTATAGGTCTTGCTTTTTTTATTAAAAAATAGGAACCATAAAAAGAAACTTTTAAAAATAGTTATCTGTAAGCTGTTGTGTCTCAGAATTATCTATGGCTCAGTATGACGAACTGTACATTTACATCAGTAGTAAACCTTGAACTGTATTTATTACTTAGACACAGTAATCTACTTTTGGTATGTAATGATGTAGCATTAATGGTTGGCTTTGGCCAAATAAAAATCCAAACCTAAACTTTCTTTTATTGAAGATACTGAATATTTGAATATTTATTCTGTAGTAAAATTTATCTCGGTGTCAGATGATCACAAAAAGCACACCTGACCTAAAAAAAGCAACCACAGGTAGTATTACATAATGATCTCAAAAAAGCATTAAACCACAGGTAGTATTACATAATGATCTCAAAAAAGCATTAAACCACAGGTAGTATTACATAATGATCTAACAAAAAGCATTAAACCATAGGTAGTATTACATAATTATATACACATAGCCAGACTTAATATTTGTCAATTTTCAATTCAAATTTTGAATAAATAATGATTTTCTGACTGCAGGTGGTATATGGGTGGAGGTTGGGGAATTGTCCATTCTTGATTTCAGACATTAGTGTAAACCAATAAATCTACTTCAGAGCAACGTTTGATAACTATTATCAGAATAAAAATCTAGTTATCATAATGGATTTGACAACTTAGATAGCAGGTAGGGAATTTTTTTTCTCTCACTTCGAAACAAGTTGCAAAGAAAATTTTAAAAGATATAAGATTTGCCTCAGATGAAGACTTCAGAGTGTACAGCTCCTAAATGGCAACCATTGTTTACATGTTTATAAAAAAGTTACTGAAATCTATTTAGTAAAGAATATGCTCTGCATGTACATCAAACATGAACTCGGTCTCTGATACACCATCTTGAAATCAGTTGTACAGCGAAAAATCCTGCCTCACTTCCACTCACTTCTAAGGCTTACTCATTTAAGAAGTTTATATTTTGGCACTCCACACCATCTCTTCCCCTGCCATGTGAGGAATGCTTCAACGATTACTATGTTACTGCTTGAGACGCATCTGTTCATCTATACACAGCTATACATTGTTTAAATTAGCGATATAGGTTTTTCTTATTTTTCAGCAATATCACAATCCAAAACAAGCAGTGCTTATTTAATTGAATCAATTTAGTTCAAATCTTAAGACTTTTGGAATAGGTATTTATGTAAACAAAAGACCTTTCTTTTCGCTTCAACTTATTAATAAGTTGCAACTTTGAGAACAAAATTAAAGCCATACATTTGCCCCAAAGGTACTGGTATAATGCTTTTCTCCTCTAAAACACTGTGTTGATGTATATTCCTAAATTAGATGGAGAAGATATTTAAATTGCTCTGGGAGATATTCTTTATTACAACAGAAATGTGGCCTGTGGCAAATTGTGGAAATTGAATGAATAATTGAACACATAAGCCCCAAAGACATTGCAAATGAAGTTATGAAAATTAAATTAGCATATCCAACATCTGGTAAAACTTCATGTAACATTATTTTTTTGTTTGTTGATTTCCTCTTAGTTTATATTCTAGTTTATAATTCCAATTTAACTGCAAAATGACATAACTTCTGATCTGTGGGTGTCTAATGCATTGGCAGATCAAGGTTTCTATGTTGTTTGTTCTACTAATTGCAAGTAACAAATTTCATAGAATCATATCTGTCTATGCATTATGCAATGCCAGATCTGGGTTTATGCAGTTTGCAAATGAATCTGACCTATAAGTGAGTACATACGGTACTTTCATCGTTGATTGATTGATTCCAATACATTTAGTCACATGTAGGTTTTAATCTTGGTTTTATGTTCCCTCATTTACACCTGTGAATTTTTTTATGCAGTCATAAAGAAGGTTGTGTTACCATGGAGGAATTTGCACATGCCTGTCATATAATGACAGAATCCTATTCCTGTTCCTGAAATTTTCTTGATTACAAAGTAGATTATCTATTCCATTCTTTCTGTGCTACTTTTGATAATAAAAAAAAAAACACAAGAAAAATTCTAAAAATCAACAGCAAAGAAACCATTATCCCAAAGCACTTTCAACTACCAACCTCCCTTTCACATTACACTCCTTGAAGTTATGCAGTTGGAGAAAGGACCTTAAGTCCAAAAGGACCCTAAGTCCAAAAGTACCCTAAGCCCAAAAGTACCCTAAGTATTAAAGTACCCTAAGTCCAAAAGTACCCTAAGTATAAAAGTACCCTAAGTATAAAAGTACCCTAAGTCCAAAAGTACCCTAAGTATTAAAGTACCCTAAGTATAAAAGTACCCTAAGTCCAAAAGTGCCCTAAGTCCAAAAGTACCCTAAGCCCAAAAAGTACCCTAAGCCCAAAAGTACCTTAAACCCCAAAGTGCTGAGCATAAACCATTTATACAATACTTTTAAAAATAGTTTTTTCTTAAGCAGTTGATGAGGTGTTGTGCAAATATTATTTAGACACTTGCACTTGGCCATGTAATCTCAACCTTTTCATCAACAATCATGAGTATAAATAATAATAATAATGTAATGATAATGTAAGAATATGTAATAACAAAGCCACAAAGGAAGCAAATAGAAACAAAATAATTATGCATAGTACATTATAATGAGACATATTTTCAATCACTTTAAAGTAGATAAGACAAGAATTACTTTTTTCTTTCTATGGAGAATAAACATAAACTTCAATTCTTTTTAGGATTCAATTAAAACTAAACACAATATATGTTAAAAGTTGTGATTTTGTTTAAACAATATCTTTGGCAGCATGTACTCAAATCTCTAACTATTGCAGTCAATAATTTATGAATTCATTGCTTCACTTTGTATACAATAGTTTTTTTATTGGTCACCATTTTAACTTTTTGTCTGTAGAGAAAGGCAATCAAAGTCCCTTTTGTAACTTTCATTTGTTACCATATATACTTCCGCAGAAGTGGGATGGCATGGGTTCGATCCCTGGCCGAGTCATACCAAAGACTTACATAAATGGTACTCAGCTGCCTCGCTTGGTGCTCAGTATTAAGAGATTAGTTTTAGGACTGGTTGGCCTGGTGTCAGGATAATGAGATTGGGTAAAACATTATGTTACATGTCTTCGGCATGATGCCCCAGTGCTAGACATCACTATAAACTGCCTCACTGCAGACATCACAGCGATATGACTGAAAATTTTTTAAAAGCTACATTAAAAATCCTAATCAAACAAACACACAAACCATATATACTTTGTTATAGGTCAAGTCATACTCAAAGATCCTGATTTGCTTAGGCATAATTCACCTGCAGATCAGGGTCTATATTGTTTGTTCTACTGATTACTCCTAACAAATTGCATATACCCAGATATGCCAGCATATTATGCAATGGCACATCTGGGTCTATGTATTTTGCAGTTGGACTCATCTCGCAAGTGAGTACATACAAAACTTTGCAGGATGGAGTACATATATAACTAATGATAATTACTGAATTCATTTATTCCACAGTAGATGATTTGCTAGAGTGTCAGACTCCATAGGTCAAAGGTTAACTACCTATCTAGGCCAGTATTAGTCAGCTGTCTGTGTTTTTTGGGAAAGACACTTGCTTCCTATTTAATAAACATAATAATGCTATTAATATATTTAAAGTTTTTATACAAAAAAACTTCAATATATGATTTTTTTTCATGGGTATTCATCCTGTGATATTCTTTTGAAGTGGACTCAGTTCAACACCTTTATCACCATGAACTGCCAGAGTGAGAATATTGTGCTTTTTGAGGGAATGCAGGCACACACACACACACACACACACACACACATATATTGACCATGTATTATTGGGATTGTATATTTATTAACTATCTTTCATTTTATATAAATAAATAATTAACATAAGTTTAGCATTAAATTGCCTTGTTGTTGTTGTTGTTGTAGGGTTTAACGCAATTTTTCAGCACAAGATAGGCTATATATGGTGGCGAGTATTAATGGTGGAGGAAGAACCCTGGAAAACCCTCGGAAAGAACCACTGACCCACGAGAAGCTACTGGCAAGCTTTCTCACATACCCACATTGGCTGATTCCGAGACTTGAACTCATGCAGAGAGGTGAGATAGCAGTGATCCGTAACGGAAAGCATTTTAGACCACTCGGCTACTTGGGACCCTTAAATCGCCTTGTAGTACTTGTCTTTATTTGGAAGGTTCCATCTAATTACGGTAACATGATTTGTGTAATTCTTTATATTTACATTTTTCTAAATTTAACTTTATCAGGCACCATATAGCCTCTGTTGGGATGATAAGCTATTAAATACTAATATGTACATACATTATACATTTCATGGGTATCAATTTACTTGAATGTAAAAAAAAGTTTTGTGGTACATGTACTTATATTTATTGATTGAAAATATTGTTCTATTCTCTTGATATATTGATCATTGCATCAAGTAATGAATCAGCAAAGTTATTATCTCAAAGATACATGTAATAGTAAAGTCAAACTATATGTTCTTGTTCATTGATTTTAGGTATTATTGCTAATGTCATTCTTTGCCAGAAATATTGCTAATGATATTGATTGCCAATATTATTTCTAATGTCATTTATTGCTAAATATATTGCTAATATCATTGATTATCAGTATTATTGATAATGTCATAGATCACCAGTAATATTTGCTAATGACATTGATTACCAATATTATTTCTGATGTCATCAATTTCAATTATTATTGATAATATCAAATATTACCAGTATTATTGATAATGTCATTGATTAACAGTAATATTTACTACTGTCATTAATAACAAGTATTATTATTAATGGCATTGATTTCAAGTATTATTGCTAATGTTAATGATTGTGAATATTATTTCTAATGTCATTTATTGCTAAAAATATTGCTAATGTCATTGATTACCAGTACTATTTCTAATGTCATTGATTACCAGTATTATTTCTAATGTCATTGATTTCAAGTATTATTCATAATGTCATTGATTTCTAGGATTAGTGCTAATTCCATTGATGTCTTGTATTATTGCTAATTCCATTTCTAGTATTATAATTTCTAGTATTATTGCTAATTCTATTGATTCCTAGTATTATTGCTAATTCTTTTCATTTCTAGGATTAATGCTAATTCCATAGATTTCTAGTATTATTACTATTTCCACTGATTTCTAGTATTATCACTATTTTCATTGATTGCTAGTATTATTACTAATTCCATTGATTTCCACGATTAATACTATTTTCATTCATTTCTAGTATTATTACTATTCCCATAGATTTCTAGTATTATTACTATTTTCATAGATTTCTAGTAATCTGGCTATTTCCATTGATTTATAGTATTATTAAAATTTCCATTTATTTCTAGTATTTATCTATTTCCATTGATTTCTCATATTACATGTATTACTAATTCCATTGATTTCTAGTATATTATTACTAATTCCATTAATTTCTAGTATTATTACTATTTCCATTCATTTACCGTATTATTACTATTTCTATTCATTTCTAATAGTATTGCAAACTCCATTAATTTCTAGTATTATTGCTATGTCCATAGAATTCTATAATTATTACTATTTCCATTGATTTCTATTTTCATTACTAATTCCATTGATTTTTTGAATTATTACTAATTCCATTGATTTCTAATATTATTAATAATTCTATTGATTTCTAGTATTATTACTAATTCTATTGAGTTCTAGTATTATTACTAATTCCAATAATTTCTAGTATTATTACTAATTCCATTGATTTATAGTATTATTAATAATTCTATTGATTTCTAGTATTATTACTCATATCAATGAAAGATTATAAAGATTATAATGGTCAAAGACCTTAATAGAAGAAGGTCATGTAACAGAATGTTATTTGGACTGAACTTAATTTATACCTTATCTTTGAGTGCCCTTGGTGGCTGAGTGATCTAAGGTGCTCTCAGTTACAGATCACTGACACTTCTCACCTCTGCCCACATGAGTTCAGTCTGGTCTCATCTCAACCAATGTAGGTATGTGGTGGTTCTTTCCAGGTTCATCCTCCACCAAATACACTGGCCACCATGCATATATAGTTTATCATGTGCTCAAAATGGCATTACACTCCAGAAAACTAACCAAACTAATTTTTAAAGGATTTGTCTTATAGTTCCAGAGAAAGGCATCAGCATATATTGCGTGATATTGCTTATATTTCATGATATTGCTTGTCGGCCTGACAAATACCTAGTCTTCAATAATTGTTTTCCTTAACATGACTTGACCAGTAATTTAAAGTTTGGGGGTACTTAAGGACCTGGGCTGGAGTAGGAAAACCTGAAAAGAATAGACAGAGGGATCACATTACTAGATCTACAGACACATTTTGTTTTATTACAGACAATGGCCACTCAGCCATGTAACAGTCAATTATCTCTATTTAAACTGTACTATCATGAACTTTCTCTATCTGTTTTCTGTGTATTAGCATGTTTTATATTCTTTTGTTTTTGGTCCCCTGCTTGCATTTGTCTAGTCATTCTTGACAATAGATTTATAAATAAGTGGAGAAAATATGGGGCCTAAAACAAAATCTAATACTTTTTATGCACATACATGCTTGTTACATTAATGTTTGTACTCATGTTTCAGCTTGAGAGTTTCAACAAAATTTCAACTTAGATAATATGCAAGTCAGATGATGTGGAAAATCATTTTGCAAGATTCATGTTTTGTGTTAAACATATTTATTGATTTTATGAGATAGAAGTCCAAATGTAATACAGTCAAATGTTATCTTTTAAAAAGATAAAGTATAGTCAATTTTAATAAATATCAATAAGTCTATATCTAGCTAATAAACTGCAATATGAAATTTAAATTGATGCTGAAGATATTCATTAAATACTGTAATACTTCCAACTAGACAGAATGATTTATGGCTTTTCATGTGTAAAACAAAACCTTATTCAAGAGGTATCCTAGATTGCCTGAATATATTCACTTATAAGTCAAGTCCCATTGCAAAGTACTCAAGCCCAGATAAATCATTTCATAATGTGCCAGCAGATCTGAGTCAGTGCAGTTTGCAAAGAGTAATCAGTAAAACAAACAAATTCACCCTGATCTGCTGACACATAATGCACTGACAGATCAGGATCTATGTTCTTTGCAGTTTGATTCATCTTATAAGTATATAAGGTAGTTATTGAATAATAATAGTACAGCTCTTCTCTTTTCCCAGACTAAACAATGTGTTAGTTGTTAATAGTTGTGGACCATTTTTCAGTACATGATAGGATACAAATGACAGCCAGTGTATCTTGTGGAAGAAGAAGCTAAGTAAACTAGCCAACCATGGAAGCTACTGTCAAGCTGAGCCCAAGACTTGAACCCATGTGGAAAGATGTGACATGTCAGTGATCTGCACCTTAGACACCTTGGACCACTCTGCCATGTTGGGCCATGAGTTGGGCCACAGCAGTTGTTTACATATTCTTGGTAACCACCGCATTTCTCTTTTTGTATTATCCCGGGGACCTTTTATTTAATTAGCAACTAACTAGTGAACCAAAATCTTTTTCAATTTTGACAAGCAAAGAAATTATGGAGGCTAGATATTAGGATGTTGTTGTCATCTTTGTGTCACATGGAAATAATGTGTGGCCAAACTAAAGCTCACACAAATGGCCTTCATGAATCGAGAATAGTGCTCTACCATCTGAGCTATCTGAAATGACCATAACACATTCTTCCTGCCATACATGGACACATCCCCATGTCTATATCAACCAAAGTGACCCTTGTTTAAAATTGGAATGAAGACCATCTCACCTGAGAGGTCTTTGAGGTATTGATCCCACTGCTGCCACCAAATGCCACAGGAGTTGCCTGTCCAGACTGGGGCCTGAATCGATTTTTCACCCATACTGATATTGAGACTAATACTTTTCCATCTGAGCTATCTGAACTGTCACTCTATCAGTTCCTGTGAAAGTACTGAAAACTTTGATTTAAAAAATGCCACTTCACTGATCATACAGACCAGTAGTGTCCCTCACCCACCTACACACACCACCCAATCTCCACCTTCCCACCACTCCATTGCCTGATTAAAGATTTATAAAGTTGTCCAGACAATCATACAAAAATATTTTCTGATGAGTCTGGATAATTTGTTTTACTATTGTAAACATCACTCATTATGTGGAATCTTGACTCGAATACAGATTTAAAACATATAGTGACCTTTGAATTTTTTTAGCAATATAATTTATTCACTAAAAATTATTAAATATGACATTCTAATAGTACTGGAGATCAGAAAATTAAGTAATCAGTAAATTAAGTTGAGTTTGATCAAAGTTTTAACTCAGCTGGTCATAAAATCCGATTGAGCTAAACAAAAAAACAATGGTCCAACATATGCTCATCTCTTAGATCAAAGCTTGTTATACCTATGCCCCCTTTACCATTTGTAGGATGGCAATGAAACTTGACACATATTCAATTGTAGGTCTGGCTGTGTTTTAACAAAAGTGGTGCCAGGTCCTTCAAAATTCATTATAGCCAATGTCTAATAGATCTTAAACTGTGTTAAAGCAATTTGCTGCCTCTTAGAATTTGGCTAGTGTATAGATAGTAATCTCATTAGAGAAATTCTGTCTGCATTTTTATTTTGCCTAATGACCTTAATTGCATAAGTGCCTGTTGTCCACTTGTCTACATTTGTGACTTACCATTCCAGAGGCCATGTTTCTGATCTGATTATGATTAAACTTGAAATTTAGGTTTATATCATCAAGATCTCAAATGAGTTCTGTAAAGAGTAATATTAATAAGATGATCTTGCATCTGATTTGTTCAATTTTTTTACACCTTTGTAGACTATAGTTCAGATCTGATTTTCAGTAAATTTGATGCATAGGCTTGTATCATCAAGATCTAAGATGAGTTTGATAATGAGTTAGATTTATGCAAATTAATGAGATGATTTTTTCATCTATTTGCTAAGCCCATATTTCTGATCTAAATTTTATCAGATTTAGAATATATGCTTGACTGATCAAACTAAAATTGCTGGCACATCAGCATCACCTGGTGCTTCTGTTATTTTGCAAAATAACTGTTGTTGATAGATCAATGTTTCTTTATTCTCTCTCTCTCTCTCTCTCTCTCTCTCTCTCTCTCTCTCTCTCTCTCTCTCTTCTTTCTATACACTTAGCAACTCTCAAGTTTCATAGATCAAGAACTGTTGTCTCATCCACTGTATCCTGTTGACACTCAAACATATAAATCTAGTTACGTTGAGGCTACCATCCAAGACATAGAGAGGTGCATTTCTGATGTGAAGTATGGATGACATGTAACAAGCTGCAAATGAATGATGATAAAACTAAAACCATCCTGATCACCATGCAAAGTATTTCGCTTTCACATCCTTTATCTTAACAATAAGTTTCAGAGATAACAAAATTAAATTCACAGTCAGTATAAAATCTAGGTGTCACTCTCATCATCACTCTCATTATACCAACATGTCATGAACATATGGGGGCCCTGAGTGGCCGAGTGGTCTAAAGCACTGTCCATTATGGATCACTGCCATCTCACCTCTGTCTGCATGTGTTCGAGTCTAAGATTCGGCAAATGTAGTTATGTGAGAAAGCTTGCCAGTAGCTTCTTGTGGGTCGGTGGTTCTTTCTGGGGGTTGTCCGGGTTCTTCCTCCACCATTGATACTGGCCGCCATGTATAGCCTATATTGTGCTGAAAAATGGCATTAAACCATAAAAAACAAAACAAACAAACATGAATATATGCAAGGCTGCATACCTGGACATCAGCCACATTAGCTCCATTAGCTCCATTAGCAATTTTCTTTCAGTTGATACTACTAAAATATTTTGTGTTCCTTAGTACTTTCAAGACTGGACTATTGTAAGTCACTTCTGCCTGGTTCATCTCTGTATCAACTACAGAAAATTCATTAAGTTCAAAACATCGCTGCTTGGAGCATCCTTGAGTACAAAGAACTGAGTAAACACACACCTGCTCTGTAGCCATCACTGGCTACCCAATCAATCCAGAATCTAACATAAAATCTGTTCATTCTGCTACATTTTGTTGACTGCTTCAGTCCTGTGTACCTGTTTGACCTTACCCATGAGTACACCCCATCTAGAAACTTACGTTCCTCTCATGATACTTGTATTCTTATAGTTCCCATGGTTAAGACAAAGTCATATGAAAAGTGTTCATATGCATACCAGGGCCCACCTACATAGTCAATTAATCTTCGACAGAAGAACATTAAGACTTCATTCAAAAGTGCTCTTAAAACTCAATTATTTTAACTCCGTGAACAGATTTGATAATGTTTTCTTGCTTAATTATTGTCAGCATGTTTTTGTTTTGTAATTTCATGTTTATTTTTGTAATCTTCTAGTTGTATGTTTTTATGTGTTACACTTATGATATCAATGCATTTTATGAAGTGATCTTGTGTTAGATTCACTGAAGTGGTCATCAATTTAGCAATTCTATTTCAAATCATATTTTTCAGATGTTTATTTAGTGAGTTTTATTATGAGAAAGATCAGGTCATATTATGGAGGTGATCTTACATCTAATTGGTCTTGCATCTTACTAATCTAAAGACATTGTTTGTGAACTGATTTTAATTAGGCTTATGGTAAATAAGTTAATATTATAAAAATGTTGATCAGTCATATTGTGAGTGGGAACCTTGCTTGTTTAATGAGTGATCAAGAGTCTGTAGTTGGCAGAATGTTGATCAAACTTGGTAAACAGGCCTATATCCAACATCCATATATATTAATAATATCATCTTGCATTTGATTGGTTGAGCAACTATATTCTTTATCAGGTTTAAATAGTCATGTATTATCAAGCTGTTGGATGACTTTGATCTTGATCAAGGGTTGTGCATACTTGCGCTATGATAATGCATCTAATTGACAGAGTTCATTCACCTCTGTATACTACATTTCTCATCAGAAATTTATTAAAGCCAATATATGCACTTATATAGTTAAGATTTCCAATAAGTTAAGTAATGAGCTCAAATCATGCATATTTATTAGATAATCTTGTATCTGATTGGCTGAGATTTTAAAAACTCTGGAGACCAAAATTTTCATTCAAGTTGGTAACAAGTTTATATGATTGCTGATCTAGACAGGATGTAAAAGAAGTGAGATGTACACATATTACTGAGAACTTTTTTGATGTGACTGGTCAAACATTTCATTCAATGTCAATACAACTTGGGAAATAGGTTTATGTCATCAAGAGCTTGGTTGAGTTCAATTATCAGCTAGAAAATATGCATATTCACTATGCTTTTATTGTTTCAATGAATTTGTTTTTGCAAACAAATAGGTAAAGTACATGTATTCAATTTAGGTATGGAAAATAGTTGACATGGGATTATGTTCTTAAAATGAATACATAAACCAGCATAGGGATATTGTGTAGTCTTAGGTGGTGTAACACAGTTGCATTGTTTGTTTTTATCAAACCTTAGCTGCATGTTTAGATTTATTGGGCATAAATTAGAAGACTTGTTGGATGGCAAGTTGACCATTGTTTGTTGTTGTTGTCACATAAATCCTCCTAAACTACTTGGAGGATTGCCATGAAACTTTACACACATGTTCATTCTGAGGTCTGCAATTCTTTAACTCAGAATTGTGAATGAATTCTAAATGGGTAGGTTAGTGAATTTATATGAGAGCATCTCAAAATTGAACTAGAACTATTTAATTCATTTCATGCACCAATGATAATGAACAACAACACTCATTCAGTACATAATGAAAACATATACATGTAGTAAACTATTTTGGGCCTGGAGTTATGTAAGAATCCATTTTCAGTTCAAGAGCAGTTATCGAAGCTGTTGCATTCCAACAGGTAAATAAACATCTTCACCATCATGTTTTCTTTAAATTATTTTGAAGTTTTTACATAATATGTATTTGTGATCTGATTTGTCTGGTGAGTACATAATATTCTTTTTTAACCTGTGGCACATGTGGCATAATATGATGGCTTCCATTACAGCTCACCACCTTAACAAAAAAGAACTCTTTCATAACACCATAAAGGCAAACCAATCATTTTCAGCATTTGTTGAAATAGTGGTATTACTCTGTATGTTGGTGGGATGGATGTTGATTCATTTGTAGAATAAATTTGGTCTGTTTTAGCTGTATTTCAAGATGCTGGTCATTGGAGCAAATTGTTGTACAGTAGTACAAATATTTTTTGTGATTTTTGTGCCATATCTTGTGTGAAATTGCTGGTTTTATTGTCTATGGAATTAAGTCTGAAATATTATTATTATTATTATTATTATTATTATTATTATTATTATTATTATTATTATTATTATTATTATTATTATTATATCATGCCACTTGAAGGTTTGGTTCCAGAAAAGAAAAGAACAAAGTAAAACAAAATTTAGGTGTAAATAAAATCAACATTTTTGCAAGATGACCTTCATCTGAATTTATTTCTGCACATTAATTACATGTTTTTGGTGACAGCCAAAGGCTTTGTGGATGTGATCCTTGTAATTGTTGATTGCTCTTGTTTTTTTTTCCATTGAAATGACCATGAATATGATGATAAACTTAACTTTAACATTTACTTATGAATGAAACTCCTGATTTCACCCATGTTGTTCTGATAGACTGTGAATAAAGCTATAAATTGATTTAGCAAAACTGGACATTGTAGTTGATTAACAAATAAATACTTTAACCTCATTTTGACTCTGTATATTTTATGATAAATTTTGCTAGCATAAATGGGGGAGTTTAATAAATAGATATATAAAGATTTGAATTTAACTCAAAGTTGTTATTACCATTGTTGATATCAATGGTGGTTAATTAATTCTTTATATCAGATGTTTGTTTAGTCCTGATTGGATACTTTTGTTCAGTTTTTATCTGGCTTCCAAGCACCATACTGAATTTTATCATTTCACTTCCAAGCGCCATACTGAATTTTATCATTTCATTTCCAAGCACCATAGTGAATTCTATCAGCTGACTTCCAAAGTTTATATATACTTAATTCTATCACTTCATTTTCATGATAAATTTATACTCCATTCTGCTTGTAAGGTATTTTAGGAACCTTATTTAGGAGTTTACTGTCTCTATTGAATTTTTTTGGGGGGATGGGGGAAGTGCTGTAAGTGTTGACACAAAATTAATTTGTCTTTATGTGATGTGTGTGTGTGTGTGTGTGTGTGTGTGTGTGTGTGTGTGTGTGTGTGTCCATATTGGCCACATGTACATTGTTGTTTTACTGATTGTGCCTAATAAACTGCACAGACCGAGATCTGCTAGTGAATTAAGTGAAAGCAGGTCTGGGTCTGTGCTGTTTGCAGTTGGACTCAATGTATTAGCATGTACATATGGTGTTCACTTTTTCTTATCAGAGAAAAATGTTCCAGATTGTGTCCTTGACCTTTAACCATTTGAACCACCCAGATATAGATATATTGCACTTCTTTTTATAACTGTATGAGTGAATCAAGTCAAAACAATCCTTATAAATAAACAAGATTTAACAAAAACATTCAGAGAACAACAAATTAATGAAAATTTAATACAAAATACATATGATGGATTAAACGCTTAATGTATATACTCACTTAAAAGTCTAGTCAAACTGAAAACTGCAGTCCAATATTTTACTGTACATACTCACTTAAAAGTCAAGTCAAACTGAAAACTGCAGTCCAATATTTTACTGTATATACTCACTTATAAGTCAAGTCAAACTGAAAACTGCAGTCCAGTATTTTACTTTATATACTCACTTAAAAGTCAAGTCAAACTGAAAACTGCAGTCCAATATTTTACTGTATATACTCACTTAAAAGTCAAGTCAAACTGAAAACTGCAGTCCAATATTTTACTGTATATACTCACTTAAAAGTCAAGTCAAACTGAAAACTGCAGTCCCAGATGTAAAAGATGAGTAAAACTGAACATTTTTGTCCCAGATTCTACTGTATATACTCACTTAAAAGTCTAGTCAAAGTGAAAACTGCAGTCCCAGATTCTATTGTATATATTCACTAAAAGTCTAGTCAAACTGAAAACTGCAGTCCAATATTTTACTGTATATACTCACTTAAACGTCTAGTCAAACTGAAAACTGCAGTCCCAGATTATATTGTATATATTCACTAAAAGTCTAGTCAAACTGAAAACTGCAGTCCAATATTTTACTGTATATTCTCACTTATAAGTCTAGTCAAACTGAAAACTGCAGTCCAGTATTTTACTGTATATACTCACTTATAAGTCTAGTCAAACTGAAAACTGCAGTCCAATATTTTACTGTATATACTCACTTAAAACTCTAGTCAAACTGAAAACTGCAGTCCAGTATTGTACTGTATATACTCACTTAAAAGTCTAGTCAAACTGAAAACTGCAGTCCAATATTTTACTGTATATACTCACTTATAAGTCTAGTCAAACTGAAAACTGCAGTCCAATATTTTACTGTATATACTCACTTAAAAGTCTAGTCAAACTGAAAACTGCAGTCCAATATTTTACTGTATATACTCACTTATAAGTCTAGTCAAACTGAAAACTGCAGTCCCAGATCAGTGTCTATATTGTTTGAAGTTGGAATATGCTTACAGGTATACATGATTAATGATTGTGTCTTCTGTTTTTAGTGTCTGCAGATGTTCCATAAAGTTAAAATTAAATCTTTGTCACTATTTATTATTTGGGAAGCCCATCAAAGATATATGAAAATAAATCATAATAATTCCATGAGAATATTCTTGTGCTGTTGCATCTGTAAATAATTAGTCTTTCTTGATATTTGTCATCTATTTTGATTATAATACTAATATAATAATAGCATTTATGCATTTTTTTAAATTTTGTTGCAGTTTACAATACCATACCATACCATACCTTGCAACAGTTTTCTAGTTTTTCAGGTCATTATACTTGTATTATCGTAATATGTAGTCTTTAAAGAAGGAAGAAAAAATAGAATGACTAACTGTAAGACATTTTTCAAGTGTAGACTGAAAGTTGTTTTTGAATTTTTCAAGGTTTTCTTAAAATATTGATAAAATTATGGGTATTATATGAATGAGTGTCACAGTAGAATGTGGTATTTAAAATGTAAACTGTGATTTACAATACTTTCTGGGGAATCCATATTTTTGGTACGGTTTTACTGACACTGTGACATAGATTTACTTTGATAAGTATTATCTACTGCAACATAGCATCACTTATTGGTGAAATGCAGTAAGGTTTTTTTCTGTCATAATATGTTTGTTATTATAGTAAAACCTGTCTTGAGAGACCACTGCTATGAGAGACAACCTGTCTTGAGAGACCATTTTTTGGGCAGAAGGGGTGGTCTTTCAATACAGGTCCTACTGTATTATCCATGTCATTGGGTAAAAGCATGGGTAAATAATTAGCATGGTAGTGGTGTATTCTTGCCCTGTGACAGACTCTTAAGACTTGGGTAAATAGTTTGGTAGTATGCATTTTGGTCTTATTACAGGCTCCTAAGACTATGGTAAATAATTAGCATAATAGTATTGTATTCTGGTCTTGTAACAGATGCTTAAGACTTGTTTAAATATTTAGTATGATAGCATTGCATTCTGGTCATTTTACAGACTCCTAAGGCATGGGTAAATAATCTCTATGATAGTATTGCATTCTGGTCTTGTAATAGGATCTTAAGACTTAGGTAAATAATTAGTATTTAACAGTATTGCATTCTGGTCTTTTAACAGGTTTTAAAGATTGGGGTAAATAATTAGTATGCTACTATTGTATTCAAATCTAGTAACAGACTCTTTGTATATTTTGTAATGATGGTCTTGTACATCAGATTTTGTCAAGAATAGTTATATGACAGAATGATACCCATGGTATTGAAACAAGTACAGATGGAAACTTCATAAGGCACTTTAAATTGCTAATTTATTACCTCTTGTTCAATTTCTTGCTTGTTGTTTGTTTGAAATTATCAGTCACTTATGTAGTTGGCATCATTTGTGTATTTTGTTAAATGAAGTTGATGATTGAAATTTAAAACACAATTTCTCTCACTTTTGTTTTAAAAGTTTTTCTTTATCAATTAATGATATATAGTTCTACTTGCATATGGTTAGATGATTTAATCAAATTTCAGGAATATTTATAAAACAGAAACAAATGGCACCTTTAGATCATCTTGATTCATTTCTCAACACAGGAAAAATATCCAGAAGAAAAAGATAGCAATTAAGGAGTAATTAATTTAGTTCTTTTTTCTATAAAATTAAATTATTTTACACAGTTTAAAATATTTTGTTGGCAGTGGTATTTATCATAGCCAGTAAAAATAGAAAACTTGTTTTTATTTGTGAAATCATTCTTTAAATTTGTCTTATTTGCTGACAACAATATTTTCTTTGTCCAATAGGGACATTGCTATAAATAACAAATGGGGGATAAAGTAATACAATTGCAAATTGTGGGGGTTTGTCTTCCTCTTTCTAAAGTGGTCTGTTGAAGCATTTTGCAAGGACTTTCTCTGGGTCACAAACTTTGTGCATTAAATTCAATTCAGTGACCAGTTCAAATAGATTGACCACTTGAATGCCGAAGGTTATTTCTTAACACTGAAATATGAATTATTCTGCTCTGTGTATGATGAACATTTATACATTCTGTATATTACAGGTGAAGAATATAGCAGCTCTGAAAATAATTACAGAACTTTGTTTTTACAAATTGGTCTGGCTGCCATTTCAGGATTTACTGCAATTCATGTCTTTATAGGGTAGAAATATATTCAGATTTGTGGCACACTTTAGTAACTCTGTAACTCGTGTTTTGTAAATGGTAGAGAAAGTGTTGAATTTTATGTATTGAAAAGTTCAGTAAAGGTCATCAATTTGTGAGTAATAAAAATACTGCATAAAGGGGTCTGAATTTCTAAATCCCTGAGACGTGAGGTCACATACAATCTTTTAGCTAAACTCTTCAAATTGAACCACAAAATTGTATGAAATGGAGTGCATCAGATATTTAATAGACTTTGTATATTTAGATGAAGAGGGCACATATGAATTACTTGCTTCACATCAAATAGTCTGAATAATTATTTTTTTTTAAAATTTAATTTGAGAAATATTTTGCATTAATGATCAAATATTTAAATAAATAATGTAGTTGTTGTTTTTCTCAAATTTCCTTATGTAGATTTTGGAACCAGATGTTCCTATGCTTTATAATGAGGTCTTGAAGAAAGGGGTACAGGTGAAACCAATTAAACTAGCATTATCTTTGTAAAGAATTCCATGCAAACCAATATTCTGAATTTTAATGTTCAGGTACATCTGTCAATCAAATGAGTTGCATATGTAACAAAAGATCAGGATACTGTAAGCCTATCATCATCATATGTACCCAAGGCTTGAATCATTTTTATTAAAGTGCACATTTGTACCAGCTTTAAAAAATTTGGGTACACAACCAATAGGTGCTAAACAACAGGTGCCAAAATTGATTACTTCAGGACTTGTATTGCTAGTATCTAAATTGTGTTCTTGAGCAGTATTGTCTCAAACCAGGTCTGATAACATGCCTGTCAATACACCCACCCCTACCCAGACAGTTTAGTAACATTTCAGACAAAATATTAAAACATTTCTATCGCTGAAAAGTATAAAGTCTGATCATATATTTTTAAATGTCTGCATAGAAAAAACTACACATGAATTAAAACAATCACAATTAAAAGATTCAGCACATAGTACAGTAGAACCTGTCTTGAAAGACCACCCTTTCTGCCATAAAAGTATGGTCTCTCAAGACAGGTGGTCTCTCATAACAGGTCACATTGCTATATAATCATTAAATTCTTGCCTTGAGAATATGGTCTCTAACTGTACCATCTTGACTAGCCTTGTGTGGCCATGATTTGTGCATCTCTGGAATGAAAGAATTGAATGGCTTAAAGGGTGCTGGATTTTTACATTAAGCATCATTACAGCTTTCATTGGGCCACATATAGCAAAGCTTGTAAATTCATTAGATTAAAAGCATGTCAGGTGGAAGAAAGTATACTCAGTTCTGTTTTTAAAATAAAACTGTATATAGATCCCATGTGTACAATAGATACAAAAAAAGAGCTGCAGTGATTGCATTAGGTCAGGTTAACTTAAATGAGAAGAAAATCATATTTCTGACCTCATTTTGTGCAACAATAATGTTGTAATTCCTTGTCATTTTAGGACAAAGTGTTACTAAAATGTTTTATCTAAAACTATTGTTTTCAGAGACAATCTAAGAAGAACTGATGTCACATTTCTTAGTAAAAGTCTTGGTTTGTTTGCCAGTATTTTGAGCACAGATGAACTTCAATTAAGTCAGTCCACAATAATTATTTTTAAAAAAATCATAAACTTACCAACAACTCAAAAACCTTTGAATCATTTGTGTCAGTTTAATTTCTTTACGTATTTGATACTTAGTCATAATTGATGCTGAAGGATTAAAACTTAAAATTCCACTTACCGGTATTCACATGAAAAAAGAAAATAATATATATATATATATATATATATATAATTAAAATTTGTAATTTTAAATAATATAACACCACTGAGAATTTTTTAACTGGTAGTTTTTTATTTTTGCCTTGTATGATTAAATACATATACTAATAAGGAAGAAGGATTGTAAAATTTCTAATTTGGGAAAACACTTTCTATGGAAAGCAAGTCATGTCAACATCAGTCAGAATTAAAAACTAAAACTTGTTTGAAAATGTATTTCTAAACAATTTTTGAAAGCTCTGACAATTTGTTGTTTTGAACAGTTAAGCTGTTTTGTTTTTTTTTAAATATGCAAGGAATTAAAAGAAAGTATTTGAAATAGGTTTAAAATCTACAGTATATAAGTTATTGGTGCAGGTTAATATTTAATTTGTCCATATTCTTGTTGATATATTGGTCCAGTTCAAAAGCATTTTTTTCAAAGAATTTTCTATATGTGTAAAACATATCAACCCTTAAGGTACTGAATGTTTGTTTTACACAGTGTCTGACTGAGGACAGTAGTTTGGTTTATCCAGTGTGTGAATGAGGGCAATGGTTTTGTTTACCAGTGTGTGACTGAGGGCAATAGCTTGATTTACCCAGTCTGTGACTGAGGCAAGAGTTTGTTTACTTCGTTTGTGACTGATGGCAATAGCTTGGGTTACCCTGTCTGTGACTAAATGCAATATTTTGGGATTTCCAGTCTGTGACTGAGGGCAATAGCTTGATTTACCCAGTCTGTTATTGAACCAAGAGTTTGGTTTACCCAGTGACTAGACAATAGCTTGGTTTACCAGTGTGTGACTGAGGGCAATAGCTTGATTTACACAGTTTGTGACTGAGGCAAGTATTTGGTTTACCCAGACTATGACTAAGAGAAATAGTTTGGCTTAGCCAGTGTATAACTGAGGGAAATAGTTTAGTTTACCTAGTATGTGACTGATTGCAATAGTTCCTTTTGTATATAATCGACCTACAACTTCAACCAGGCATGTAAAAATCATATTTCAATTGTTTTTATATGACCTGTTATAATTCAGCTGAATTTTTCATTCTGAACTTTTATAAGGCCAGGAAAATTGAATTTCATGTGACTGATTGAGTACACTTAAAAGTGATCTTAACAATTAGTTGAAGGTGTGAGGACACCATTTTACACAATGCTGAAACAAGACCTAGTACAGTCTTATACAGAACATTACACATGCTTTATTGTTCCCTTTGGTCATAACATTTATTAGAGGCATTGGAGCTTAATTTGAGAAAGCCTTTTTTTAATGCTTTGAGCTGCTTCTGTTCGGATAGCAGGGCATTCATCTCATTTTAGCTGTCTGCACCAGTAGAAAATAAACCAGGCTTTCAAATAGTTGAGCTCTTGGGAGATGTATTGTGATGGGTCATACAAACTTCTAACATTCTGGCTGAGCATAAAAGTGTTATAGACTGGTGTCGCTGTCATGTCATTTGCCATATACACTCACTTTAACTGTCCAACTGCAAATGCATACAACCAGATCTATCCCATAATGCACTGACTAATCTTGGCATGTGCTGTTTGTTGGGAGTGATCAATAGAACAGGAAACATAGATCTTGATCTGCTAGTGCATTATTGGATGGTGGATCAGATTATTTGTTGTTGCAGTTGGACTTAACAAGTACATGTATATATACGGTACATATTTATGGTCATGGTGTAATGTGGGCCTTGTCTATGCATGGTTGTAATTAAATATATTTCACTATTGTTGTGCAGATCAAATTAAAATAAAACCAGATGAATTTGCAGTTATTACTATGTGTGAATGACATTACCCAACTTTCCTTTAGTACATTTAAATTATATAAAGATATGGCCTATATTTCAAATATTTTAGAAAAATGTTCTAATATTCTTTGATATGATTTGAAGCATTTATTTACTATTAAGTAATCCTTAGACAAATAAGCTCCTCAGACTAGAAATTACTAAGCAAAAACATATCTTCCTATTACCCTTAGATTCAAAATGCAATGCCTTTATATATTTTTAAAATTCTTTTTTCATGACCGGCATTGTCTAAAATAATTCTTCTTTGAAAATCATATTTTTATTGTTATCAAAGCTTTGCATTGAAAACACCATAGCTTAATGCTAGTTGTGCATGTGTTTGTGTGATTGGGATTTTTAATGTAGCTTTAACAATTTTTCATCATATTGCTACGATGTCTGCAGTGTAGCAATTTATAGTGATGTCTAGCATTGGGCCATCATGCCGCAGACATGTAGCATGGTGTCCCACTTAGGCACAGTATCCTGACACCAGGCCAACCTGGAGTCAGCGAGGTAGCTGTTAGTACCATTTTTGTAAGTCTTTGGTATGACTAGGCCGGGGCTCGAACCCACAACCTCCCACTTCCAAGGTGGATGCTCTAACCACTGGGTCACCAGAGCAGTTAATGCTATTTGCAGTTTTATGTACCTGGTAAAATTAATATTTTTGAAGGTGATTGGCTAGAATATAATTTATAAAAGATTTTTTTATTTCTTGATAATGTTATCAAACAGTTATTCTGGATAAAATCATTGCCTTTAGATGATACAGAATTGTAGCTTAAGAACACAGACTGTGTTAAACATTTTGTTCAAATTAATTATATTTTGGCCCATGTTAAAGTCCTGTATATATAGTAAACTCTCCTTGCAGCAACCAGAAATGCACCTCTCTTCTCCTTGGATGGTAGCATCAATTCATTGGGTGGCTAGATTTATATATTTGGGTGTCATCAGCATACAATTGGTGAGACACTGGATGATGATCTATGACACTTGAGAGCAGCTGAGTGTGAAAAATGAAGACAACAGGTCCAAGAACAGACCCCTGTGGAATACCACAACATCAACTGGGCTGGATTGTATTCCATTTGCAGATACAATTTGTGTTCTGTTGACTAAGTAGGACTTGAACCACTGTAAGGCTGTATTGTAAATGCCAGATACATGCTGGAGACAGTGAAGTAAAATATCATGGTCTCTAGTGTCAAATGCTGCAGACAAATTAAGGAGGGTGAAGGTCGACTGTAGCCTTTCCACTATCCAACGCAGAGATAAAGTCATTAACTACTTTCAAAAGAGTAGTTTCAGTACTGTGGCAAGGGCAATTATGAAGACTGTACGTTGCTAAAAAGACTGTTTGAATTCGGATGAAATACAAATTGGGTTAGAACAACTTTTTCTAAGATCTTTACACAACCGTTCTTAGTCATTTATTGTGCCACATTTACTCAAATCACCATACAAGAACATACAGATACTTTATCTGTTTTTTTAAAAAAATTTATTTATACAACAGACTGAAGAAACCAACCCATAATTTTATTAAAGATTTATATTAAACCCACCTGAATATCACACCCACCCCTCTAATTATTAACGTGAGTATCCCAGATGTATTGTTCATAAATAGCTCTGTCAGAGAGTTACAACTACAGGAGCTATCAATGATTGATACCTGGTCTCCTTAAAATAAAGATCAGCATATTTCATACACAGAGACCGTGTCAATGTAATGGTCATTTTTAATAGGTAATTTGCATGCCACAACAAAAGTTCGGTTATCAATTAGAACTCAAGTATTCCACTATAATGGTAAAATTCAATACAGTTCATTTCATCAGATTCTTTCATGAATATTCTGTTATAATGAATGTATTTGTAACATGAGTTGATTGTACCTTTTTTCTGAATGCAAGTGCTGTGAAATGACATTTTTCTGTGGAAAAGTTTGATAATATACACTTTTGCTCTCCTGTTACAGTCTGTGATAGAATGTACTTGTCTCAAATGTTTAAAATCCAAATGAAATCAATTTCAAAGAAAGCTTCACAGTTGACAGATGTTCTATAATTGCTTGATAAAAAATATGCATCAAAGAGCAGTCTAAAAATTAGAGCCAGAAAATATAAAATTCATACAATTCAATCACTTCTCTGTAATTATTTCCATATCATGATTTCATCTGCAAGATACTTAAGTTTGATAATGGATAAAAGCTTTAACAGGTCAATAATAAAAGCAAATTATTCCTTGCAAAGGAATAAATTGTCCAGATAACTGATCTAAAGGAATTTAGATTGCAAAATATTCTTATAAACAATATATTATCCACAGGTGAATGCTCATGATTGACACTGTGTGCAGTTTGTTTAGGTTTGAACAGCAAACCTTTTGCCACATCTGCCACAGTTAATGCTTAACTTGATTCAGGCTGTCTTGGCAGTGTTACTTACTTTTCCATGCAGAAAATTGGCTAACTTGTATCTGGAAACTAAAGCAGGGTAGTTCAAATCTCTTTTTTAAAGTGTGGAAGACAGTTTGAATCTAATAATTTATCAGAACTAGTGAAGTGGCAAAATTCTGTTGTGCTTCGATAAGAAATTCCATTTGTGGTAATGCCTCGAGGTTTTCTTTGGTTTAATTGTGTCACTGCTACCATCAGTTACAAAATGGAAAATTAAACAAACTAATTTTCCTTAAAGACAACCCATCAGGCACAACTAAAAACAGCCTCATTAGGGTTGTATAAAGGAGTAAAACTAATGTCAAACCTAATCTCTTCTTTTTGACGAGGATTTGGTTTGGTCCTTGGGGGCCTACTTGAATCATTTTTCCAGAATTGTCATTGACTTTTGGGGGAGCAGATTTAACTTTTCCATCCAGATGACTTTAAACTTTATTCAGTGCTGTCATACCATATTCTTCTTAATGATGAAACATAATGACATTTTGGAGGGAGCGGGTAGGTTGAACCCTGTTTCTAATATTGGAAGAGATCTAATTGAGCATAACAACTATATTTAAATTTTGATACTGAGTAAATCCTAGGTTCAGAAATCCCTTTATTGGCTAAAAGCTTGATGTTAAAAGGTGCAAATTATCACCTGAAAGGCGCCTGTGTATTTTTACAAATATTTCATTTTCTCTTAACGTCAACTGAAATGGAAGAATTTGATTTCAGGTGTCCTAGGTTAATATAAAAACCATGTCAGTGGGGTGTCGTGGTGACTGTAGATAAGAGAAAGGTGACCATTAAATGCCGATTTGTTATCCAGGAGTTTAGCTTTGTCTCCTTCTGCTTTTGAAGCTATGATGGATCAATCTTTGTTTGGATGACAGGAGGTTGACAAGTTTTTTGCAGGTAATTAAAATAGAGGGCAGCATTTTATCACCCCGTCAAACTGACCAGAAATTGTGAATAGCTGCTAGTATGTGTGATATTTTGAAATACTTTTTATCTGTCATGTCAAGTTAAGTTTAGTCTTGTATAAAGGTCATCATGAATTATGGGTAATAAAAGGAATATAATGCAGAACAATTTACAATAGAAATGGAATAGTTGTAAGTCATTAAAATTTTATGATGGTTGAAGTTGCTGAAATAAAATTAGTGTTTCATAAATCTGCATCAAATTAAACAGTAAACATAATATTTGTGTCCTTCTCCATACCCCCAAAAGAGAGAGACATTGTCTTGTCTGTCCTTCCATCCATCCACCCAATTTTTAATTTTGTAAGCAGAATTGTTTTTTTAAAGAAAAACATTCAGCCAAACTGACCAGTTGGGACATTTAGAGACAAATTGGCTGACTTCATTAGGTTCCAGTGGCTATGTTCTAAATTGTCTATTATTTCTAATTCTAAATTGTCTATTATTTCTAAAACATTGAAAAACATTTTATAAGACTAATGTTTTCTTAGAAAAACCACATGAGCTCATTTGAGCCAAAATCACTGAGGTAAATAAGCCAAATTTTTAATTGACCTAATAAGATTTTCATTCCATTTTATAAATTTTTCAATTTTTAAAAAGATCTTGAATATTTTGGATTTCAGACAAATCATGTAAGCGAAGATAAGCAAAAGTCATTAGAAGTTCAAAAATGAATTATGGTAGTGTTATTGTCATTAATATGTAGATGACCTAATTAGGCTTATTGTTATTAATATGTAGATGACCTAACTAGGCTTACTGACATTAATATTTAGATGACCTAATTAGGCTTACTGACATTAATATTTAGATGACCTAATTAGATTTACTGACATTAATATTTAGATGACCTAATTAGGCTTATTGTCATTAATATTTAGATGACCTAATTAGGCTTATTGTCATTAATATTTAGATGACCTAATTAGGCTTATTGGCATTAATATGTAGATGACCTAATTAGGCTTATTGGCATTAATATTTAGATGACCTAATTAGGCTTATTGTCACTAATATTTAGATGACCTAATTAGGCTTATTGTCATTAATATTTAGATGACCTAATTAGGCTTATTGGCATTAATATGTAGATGACCTAATTAGGC
Organism: Unio pictorum; assembly: GCA_030141615.1. Lineage (NCBI taxonomy): Eukaryota > Metazoa > Mollusca > Bivalvia > Unionida > Unionidae > Unio > Unio pictorum. Next base: position 3,330,651 of record JARLTB010000203.1, on the reverse strand, counting down.
TTATTGTCATTAATATTTAGATGACCTAATTAGGCTTATTGTCATTAATATTTAGATGACCTAATTAGGCTTATTGTCATTAATATTTAGATGACCTAATTAGGCTTATTGTCATTAATATTTAGATGACCTAATTAGGCTTATTGTCATTAATATGTAGATGACCTAATTAGGCTTATTGTCATTAATATGTAGATGACCTAATTAGACTTATTGTCATTAATATGTAGATGACCTAATTAGACTTATTGTCATTAATATGTAGATGACCTAATTAGGCTTATTGTTATTAATATGTAGATGACCTAATTAGGCTTATTGGCATTAATATGTAGATGACCAATTAGACTTATTGTCATTAATATGTAGATGACCTAATTAGGCTTATTGTCATTAATATGTAGATGACCTAATTAGACTTATTGTCATTAATATGTAGAGGACCTAATTAGGCTTATTGTTATTAATATGTAGATGACCTAATTAGGCTTATTGGCATTAATATGTAGATGACCAATTAAAATTTACAGAACATTTTGGCAATTTCTTCATCTTTTTGAACAAATGGTTAAAATTATTTGACTGACCCTTCTTTATCAATAACCTTGTAAAGCATAAGTCAACAAAAGGCGCTTGAGGTAGACAAATGATATTTAATAAACATAAATCTGTATACACTGTATATGTTTATTAGATTTTAAACACTACTTAATCATTACAGTGTTGTACACATTTATTTCACTTTTTTGACAGAAACATTACAAGTGCAATTTGTCCAAAAACATTTGAGGTAATCAACTTAAATTTGGCATGCATACATGTATATGTGTGTATATGACTTGATTAAATTTTCAGACAGTTAAAGAAATTTTAAAATAAGTTCTACATTGTTTAGTTTTTTTGACTTGAATTTTTTGGTCTGGAATATTTTACAAACACAAATCTAGTTTAGGTAGGTTTTTCTTACTTCCTGGCTTCTCCAGGGCCTTGGTCTTACATAAAAATAGGAAATAATTAGTGAGACTAGGGCCTGGACTGTGCATATCAATGGGAAATAATTACTGAAACTAGGGCCTGGACTGTGTATATCAATGGGAAATAATTAATGAGACTAGGACCTGGACCTTGCATATCAATGGGAAATAATTAGTGAAACTAGGGCCTGGATATTACATATACATCAGAGACAATGTTCTCTCTAATATTTTTCTTAAGTGCATGGATATTTGAAACTGCTGCATGGCATATGTATTTTGCTACCAAAACTTTTGTGCAGAATTGTGAAATGGCTGCATAGCATTTTGTAATGAGCTGCACACCTTAGAGGGAACTTTGATCAGAGATAATCTATGGAACTAGGGTCTGTGGCTTACATATTCAATGAGAAGATTTGTATAATAAAAGCAGGGCATATATATATATATCCACCTTGCTAGATTTTTCCTTTTCCTTCTGTTTACAGAGACATTATCTATTGTGGCAGCAGAATTTGATTGCTGGATGCTTTCACTGACAACAATTTTTCAAGCCCATGATTATCCTATACAATAACTCAGTAACTTCAGCCTTTATTTTTCTAAGAAGACATGGTCAGAAAGGGTTAAATGGATACCTCCTAACGCAGGTTGTTTCATAATAGAGGTTTATTTCTGCAATATTTTGAGTAGAATGAACTTTTGGAGGGACAAAATCAGCTTTTCAAGCTTAAAAGTGGTGATTTTTAAGGTAGTTTCAATGTGATGATATGGCTTGAGTAAAGAAAATATGACAAAGCTGCTTAAAACAATGTTAATTGATCATACTGGATTTTTTTTGTTTGTTGTGTTTGATTTGTTGCTAATTTGGTCACTTTGCACATAATGTGGTCAAGCAATAAAAAATAGACACTTGGGATAGTTATCAATGGCCACTGGTTGGTGTGATACACAATGCAAATGTGTACATGGAAAGGCTAGAATGAAGAGTTCATTATTCTCTGAGGGCATGAAAAGCCAAATAAAGGTAAATACTGTGACTAAAACACAAAATTAAAGTAGGACAAACCAATTGTCCAAGTCTTGCAAATTAAACAATTTTACTTTGCTGACTTCAAAAATAAATAGTATGCGGCATCAGACTGTGAGATATGATCAGCCTTGACCACATGTACCACACAGTTTAATTCATATCTACAGGATTACCATGCCAAATATACTAATCTATCTGTGTACTGGTCACACATTTCTGATACATGAGCTAAACGTAAAACCAATGCTTTTAACTTCAGACCAGTATTTTGTTCTATGTATATTTCAGTGAGGAATAATCACCTTATTTGCTTTCATGTTGGTCAGAAATCCTCAGAAACTTAAGTCCTTGGTGGCCAAAATAATGGTTAAATTTAAATTAAACAGAACTTAAGTACATGTACAGGTAAATTTTTGTTTTTATAAACTTAGTTAATTTGATCAACATCTTTAGCTTTAATTAATATTGATATTGATAAAGTTGAAATCCGTCATATAAAACCAGTTAAAACTTTTAATTGAGATCTTTAATACATGACTTTTATGCATACAGATTAACGTGGCAAGAAACATATCTCTTTATACAAGAAATTTTTCAGAACTCAAAATATTGGATAACCCAAATGTAGGTTGCTTTTAACTAGATTTCCTGCACCAGTGACTTTCTATAAGGTATGATCATCAATCGTTGAGCCTTGGGAAAGGAGGAAGGGATCTTGTAAATTTTTTGACTTCTTAAGCGAATTAAATGCCCTCATAATTGATACAGAGCAGTCCATGACCAGCTTCTTGTATCTCAAATGATTTTAGCAATTGTCAATCCCACTTTAGTAGAAAATAGGTATATCAATCACATGTCTGCATGTCCGTCCACATTGTACATTAAAGTCAGTGTTGTTTGCTTTCTAATTAATGGAAGGCAGTATTGACAAACATACATACATACATACATGCATATATACATACACGCACACACATGCATGCACACACACACACACACACACACACATACTTATAAAGTCACTGTTAAATTTTAAATGTTTGTACTAAGCTAATATCTGTGAATAAACACATTGTATTGGTAATACAGTAAAATGCTGATTTTTCAGATCCATTGGGGAAACAATGGTTTCTTCATAAAATTTGTCATGGATTTTTCTTTTTAATCTATTTTTAAATTATATTATTCATCTAAAATGATGGCAACCCATTTGAGTGATAAATCTAAATAAATGACATTCTGCTTTATAGTATTTGGAAGAAAATATCTTCATCTATTTGGTCATGGCATTATTCAAGCATTGAAACAGATTTTGTGTAATTAAATATTGAATTAAGAAGCTTTAATTTTACATTTAATTTGAGTCACAATTTCCATTAAATAAACAATGAGGACTGATGTCTCTAGATAATTACAAAATCATAAAAGACAGTCTTTAAACCAGACATTCTGATAGCACATGGTCTTTCTTTTCCTCATTGCTAAACTTGTATTTGTTCCATCTCCAATCTGTCTCGGTGACTGTTTGCAGATTCACTTTGTAAACAATGTTATTTAGAAGCTGTCAATTTTCAGGAGATGATAATCACTCTTATTGATGATACTTTTAGAGATATACATGTTCCTGATGGTCAGTTTACCAGATCTTATTGTGTCCAACCCTGGATTTGTTGACTTTAGTCAGGTTCAGACAGATGACAGATTGGACAGGTAGTTGATGCTGAGTCTGACACCTGAGCCAGTAGGGTTGGCAGGTGAATCACAGGTAAACTGTCAACAGGTAGGGCAAGAGTGGTGCAGTATTACAGGTAGCACACAGACAAATGAAGGAGTAATACTAGTAGAGTAAACCATATCACATTTTAGTTCAGTTTAATTCACAAATAATGGCATGAGAGTATTAAATGTTCACAAAAATGTGTAGTGACATGAAGCCAAAAGTACTTTAGTTTTTAACATACTGATAGTGACATAGTTTAATTGATAGTGATTACTGTATCATCTTTCCTGCTTGCAGTTTATGGCTAATCAAAGTATTTAATTATAAAATGAATTTGGACATGCTGCTTTTGTTAACTTATTATGCACTGGCAGATCAGGTTCTATGTTATTTGAGCTACTAGTCTGTCTGTCTGTCTGTCTGTCTGTCTATCTATATATCTATCTATCTATCTATCTATCTATCTATCTATCTATCTATCTATCTATCTATCTATCTATCTATCTATCTATCTATCTATCTACACACACACATGCACACAGACAAGATTACATTGGAGTATAATATACAATGCCTGGATTTACAAAGGTTTGTCCAAATATTTCTATCAGATTGCATAATGAGAATCTGAACCAAGCTATTGGATTTATGAAATGGCTTTATCCAAATCTGGTTAATCCATATTAGAGTTTAATTACTAAATAATACTAATTACTCAAATGTGACTAAAGTAGGGCCCAGCTTTTGCCCATATAGTGAACATTCCTGGAGCATAAACATTTGGACAACCATTGGAATGAATGATTAATACTTGATACTACAACTAGCATTATGGGAATGCTGTTATTAGCTTCATTGGGTTGATACAATTAGCATTATAGTTATTCATTTGTTACAGTTAGCATTATAATGATGGTACAATTATCATTATATTATACTACAGTTAGCAATGTATTAATAGTGTAATAGGCATTATATTGATGAGACAGTTAGCATTATATTGATGAGACAGTTAGCATTATATTAATGATACAGTTAGCAAAATACTGATGATACAGTTAGCAATATATTGATGATACAGTTAGCAATATATTGATGATACAGTTAGCAATATATTGATGAGACAGTTAGCATTATATTGATGAGACAGTTAGCATTATATTGATGAGACAGTTAGCATTATATTGATGATACAGTTAGCAAAATACTGATGATACAGTTAAAAATATATTGATGATACAGTTAGCAATATATTGATGATACAGTTAGCAATATATTGATGATACAGTTAGCAATATATTGATGATACAGTTAGCAAAATACTGATGATACAGTTAGCAATATATTGATGATACAGTTAGCAATATATTGATGATACAGTTAGCAAAATACTGATGATACAATTAGCATTATATTGATGAGACAGTTAGCATTATATTGATGATACAGTTAGCAAAATACTGATGATACAGTTAAAAATATATTGATGATACAGTTAGCAATATATTGATGATACAGTTAGCAAAATACTGATGATACAGTTAGCAATATATTGATGATACAGTTAGCAAAATACTGATGATACAGTTAGCAATATATTGATGATACAGTTAGCAAAATACTGATGATACAGTTAGCAATATATTGATGATACAGTTAGCAAAATACTGATGATACAGTTAGCAGCATATTGATGATAAAATTAGCATTATAGTGATGATACAATTAGAATCATACTGATGATACAGTTAGCATTATATTGATGATACATTTAGCATTGTATTGATGATACAGGTAGCAATATATTGATCATACAGTTAGCATTATATTAATGATACAGTTAGCAGTATATTGATGATCAATTAGAATCATAATGATGATACAGTTAGCATTATATTTGTGATACAGTTGGAATCATACTGATGATACAGTTAGCATTACATTTGTGATACATTTAGCATTATATTAATGCTAAAATAGGCAGATAGATTTAATTATGCCATATATAGCATTAGACTAATGCTATGTTACAATTAGCATATAAGCATACAATTCTGCTGTGGTTGCTGATGCTACAGCTAGCATAATTTTGATGCTATAATTATATGGATACCAATGTTGTGATTGCATGATATTTTCACATCATTATTCTTTCACAGTCGGATTGGTTCCTAAGAGTATTGATTCATTTTTTCTAGCATTTGCTGCAATTTGGATGTATATATTCACATTCACAGCACATTGTTCACATAACTTTGACTGACATGAATACATGCCTTGTATATACTCTCTCTCTCTCTGCTTTAATAATATAGGTATTAAAACTAGCTCATTTAATCATGGTTTCCATAATCTATTTTGTGTGCATCTTTTCAGCTATTTTGACATAAACAACACCAAAATTCATGTACTCATGTGATCCTATAGAGATGACTGGACCTTCAAATCTGAAAGAGGGAAAAAGTATATGATTTCTTTGAAGCATTTAATACATATTTGAACAAAAGAATCTTTGGAAGACTTAGTATTGGTATATATCATATACATCATCTCTGCACATACACCAACACACCAACACACACACACACACACACACACACAATTATAATCACATAGACATTAAATATAAACATGTAACATTTTCAGTCTTTAAAATGCATTGGACAGTGTAATACAGTCTTAACTAGGTGCAGTCATTTCTGCTGTAAGACATTCAGTATAGGATTTGAAGTAAAGACATGTGTTATTAGTGGTTATCTTTGAACTCATTAGAGACTGGATGGGACAGTTGTTATGTTCATCTTTGTGGTCATTCAAAACTGGATGGGACTGTTGTTAGTGTTCATCTTTGCACTTATTAGAGACTCAGTGGGACTGTTGTTATTGTTCACCTGTGTGCTCATCAGAGACTGGATGGGATTGTTGTTAGTGTTCATCTTTGTGCTCATTAGAGAATGGATGAGTCCTTTGTTAAAACTGTCCCAAGGATGTTTCCTTAGCTTCATTACAGCAAGGAAGTGTCAAACACTATGACTGCATTAGAATAGCTAGAATGTCACTATTTTGATTTTCCTGGCAGTAGATGTCATTTATTCATGTCACTACATGCAGCATGTGCTAAGAAAAAATGTATCCCAATGTTATTGCTATGCACAAAATCAGACTTATGAACCATGGTTTCTGAAATTTTATGTTGTTGGGCTTTGCTCACAGATTGGCCAGCCTTCTAAAATCACAGCTGCTTTTTTGACATTTGGCTTTAAAAAGGAATCACATTTCAATAATGTACCAGCTACTGAAATAATCATGTCTGACATTTTATATATTAGTAAAATCCAATTTGAAAGAAACTTAGCCATTGAGAGTTATCTTTAATGAAGATGGCTTAAAAATTTTCATTCATGGCAAAGAAGAGCAATAATTATTCAACATGCATCTCTTTGAGTTACTTCAAATGTATTCCACATCACATGATATACGTGCCATATTACTTGCTTATAATTAATCAAACTGCAAATAACTAAGATCCTGACTTGAATATTGCATAATACACCTGCATATCAGGGTCTATGTTGCTTGTTTTACTTATTACTTCTAAAAAACTGTGAAGACCCAGATTTGTGGGTTCTTTATGCAATAGCAAATCTAGTTTTATGCAGTTTGAAGTATGACTTGGTTAATAAGTGAGTACATAGGATATACCGATTTGTTTAATGGACTGTCCTGCATAATTGCCAAAATGACACATATCACAAAATCACTGAAGTTATTGTCAGTCATTTATGTAATTTGTGCAGTATTGTTTGTTTATTTTGGCTGCATTTCTCTTTTAATTGCTTCTATGACAATTAATTTATAAATTGTCCATTGGTAATAATATTCATGAGTATTAGGTACAACTGTTACTGCTTTTTTTTACATGTCTTGGGCATATATTGTTGTTAAAAATTGTCTTGCTCTCTTAATTTTTGTTGTTGATAAGATGTATTAGATATCATATTTTCTAAGCACGCATGTTTTAGGGATTTGTGTGAAAAACCACATTTTTTATGTGACGTATTTTTCTGGCATAAATACTAACAAGAAATAGAAGTATGGTACATGCTGCACATTTCAAGGAGACATGACCTTGTGTAGCTGTTTTGACTGAGATAACATTGTACAACATATTTATTTCTTGTCTGATAATCTCATTGCTCACCTCTCAATAGTTATTGACTTAATTGACATTGCCCTTACACTCTATTAATTAGATGACTATTTGTTACCATAATGGATATCTTGTAGGTACTTTATCTTAGAATTAAGGTTTGTATTGACAAGTTTGGTAATTAATTTACCCCTTAGAATTAATGCCTGACAAAGGCAATCAATAACAAGATTTATAGAGGTCTCAAAGTCACCTGTTTTCATACACAGAATGACCCCAGATTGTCCTGCCACTTTTCATGCTTGTAAGTTTCTGGTGAATACAAATATTTTGTTGCACCAAGAGTTTTACCTTCTCATGGAAAATCTAGATTATCAATAATTGAATTATATAAGTACCATAATTTGTCAGCCACAGACAATGAATTCACATGAAATAACTGTGATTCTATTAATTGGTGAATAGTTTTAACCAGTTGAAAAAGTATCAATCTATAAATAAACTACATAAAACATTAGTCTTTCATTGGAATCATACACAGAGTACTACATGATAAAATTACTTTAATAAATCTTCACTTACTATAAAAACCTTCATTATGTCATGGTTGCTGTTATAAAGCAGGTGTATCATGGATTCCACATGTTTAAATGGTACTAAAATTATATGGATCATGCACTTCATTATAAGACACTCTCACAGACACTTTCACTATAAAACATTGTACTCTATCACCAATGGACAGCATCAGAATGAAGGAATACTTATCATGCACTTCATTATAATACACTCTCATTGTAAGGCATTGTACTCTATGGCTGCCATGGGCAGTGTTATAATGAAGGAGTATTGTAAATGTACTTCATTTTAAGGTGGTCTTTCTCTAAGGTGGTATATTCTGTGGCAGCCATGGACAACATTATAATGAAGAGCTAGTGAATAATTTTATCCTGGATAAGGTAGTTTCACTTAAATGACAGCATTATAATGAGACAGTATTGAACAATTACCTCATTATAAATAAATATACACTATGACTCCTATGGACAGCATTGTAATTAGATATTATTTTACTAAGATCACAATAATTATCAATGTCCTACATTGTAGAGAACTATATACAGTGGAGCCTTGTTAATTCAGACACATTCGTTCCCAGTGGATATGTCCGGATTAATGAGATTTCTGGATAATTGAATCATCAAATTTTTTATGTTACGATATCATCACAGCATATATATGTACATATATATGTATGCTTTAAATGTAATGTACTGTATATTCAATAATGGTTGAAATAAATTAATGAATACTTCTGTTAATTTATTTACCATATGTTATCTAGCAGTTAAATGCGTTATGGTAAACTAATAAAATGCAGTCATTTTTTAAGTCATATTTTACACTCAACCGTTGCATTTTGACATCCCCATTTTATTCAGAAATGAAGCCCTATACTGTCCACAGCTTAAATCTGTCAACTGCATTTGTATAGCCATCAATAAACTGATTCTTACATACAATTGGTAAACATCAAAGAGGCTTAATGACAATTTTTATTTATTTAGCAAATGTTATATCAAAAAGCATCTACGATTTGATCCCAGTGTGTTTATTTAGTTATTAACAACCCGTCGGCGACTAGCTAAAGCATACATTGTTTATCCAATCGCTGGTTATAATATGGTCACGCTACTTACTTAATGATAGTGGCCATAGATTCTCAAGGGCGTCACTATTGTGTTTTATGTCTTATTCTACTGACTGTTTTCAAATATGATGTTTCGAATTATCTTATTTTTGGACAGATTATTTCCGGATTTTATAATCGAGACAAGTTTTAATGTAATTTTACACTTTAGTTCCTGATTTTGATTTCTGGATCTGGAATATGGATTTCTTGATTAATGGAGCAAATAAATGTTTAGGAATTCCATTCCCATTGAATTATATCTGGATAGCAAGGTTTCCAGATAAATGGAGTCCGGATTAATGAGGCTCCACTGTGTGTATAGAGGCCCTGCATGACCAAGTGGTCTAAAGCACTCCCCTTTACAAATCTCCTGTATGAATAACTTTCATGTCACCTCTGTCTGTGTGGGTTTGAATCTCAAGCTCTGCCATTGTGGGTATATGAGAAAGCATGCCAGAGGCTTCCAGTGGGTGGTGGCTCTTATCAGGGCTTTAAACTCCACCACTCCATGCATATTGTCCTTCATGTGTAGCCTAAAATGTGCTGAAAAGAGGTATTAAACATATGACAGCGACCATTTACAGAAAATAAATAAATCTTAAATTGAGCATGTACCTAACTCTGATCTTTTTCCTCCACGAAATTGCTGTACAGTCATATTTAAAAATGACAATGTCTTAAAGCACTCACTGTTCGTAATCAGCTTAAGAGATGTTTTATAGTATTCTCTTTTTGATGCTAGGTATGGTCTACTTTTCTAGAACACTAGGTTTTTGAATTTTTACAGATGTTCATTATAATCTGATTTAGTGAAACACAAGTTTATTACCTTACTGATTTTTATATTCATTTGGTTTCCTAGAACACGGTCATTTTACAATCTTGCTAATTGACTTTACATTTGGTTTACTAGAACACAGCCATTTTGCATTCTTGCCTGTTTTCAGTACATGTTATTTTCTAGAACACATTCATTTTGCATTCTTATTGATTTTTGTTACAGTTTGGTTTGTTAGAACACAAGTTTATTAAATTCTTATTGATTTTCTTTATCACTTTGTTTTCTAGAACACATATTTTGCATTTGTGAAGTATTGAATTTTGGACCTTAAAGTTGAATGCACTGAGCATAAGATTTTATCACATTTAGACCAGGGGAGTCTTTGTGAAGGGTCACTTTGACCTTTATTCTTAATTTTTCCCATATCATTTTTAAAACGTCAAAGGGACCAGTTTTGAGAAAGAGACTGCTGAACTTTGATCCATGCCAAAAAATCATTTCTCAAAGGGAAAAGTTATATAGCAAAATTTAATTTAGATATTTTGACTGATGAAAGAAATGATTATCTTAGAAAATTTCTTAGAAGCCACAGCTTATGATTGGCCAGAGTGAAATTAAGGCATACATCTTGGAAGTAATGTGAATTTAAAGTGATAACTTTGTCCAATATTTTCTGAGAGAGAGAGAGAGAGAGAGAGAGACTCAGAGAGAGAGAGAGAGAGAGTATCCAAGTAATCCTAGAAATATAATAGTGCTTTCCTTGTTAAACAAGAAAGGGACCAGGTATCTGTCTTGTGAGAAAGACAGGGTTTAGTGCTGGATGCACAAGTTCTAAAGTGAACAGCATTAGGGAAACAGCTTCTGAGAGAGAGTGAGACTCAGCAGTCTGAAGATAGAAGTCCAGAAAAATGAGACAGGACAAGTGAAGTCTGAAAAAATGGAAGTGATGAGTTCAGAGTAAAGGACTTTAAGGAAGTCCAAGAATAATAAAACAGTTGGAATATAAAGACTTGAGAAAATAGGAAATGTGGAACATGGTTGAGAGGAAGGCGATGCAATCAGTCATTGACATTGCATTCTTTTACCCACTCATTATGATGTCGAAATAAATCCAAATTAGACACTGCTGTTTAATCCGATTGAGTCATTTAAGTTGAATTGAAATTACCACTATAAATTTGTTTGATTAAATTTGTTATTTTTCTTGTCTAAGGGGGCTCGTATTGCATTATTTCTACCCAATATTCTTAGCCATTTTTCTGTTGATATTCTATCTCTTCACTCACACCGGGTCATAGCATCAAGGGAGGTAATTCACTAGATTACGTAGCTAATTCCAATTAACTACCCTATTACTTATTGATGTTCTTTACATTTTGGTTTACTAGATTACAGGTTTATTGCATTTTGTTTTCAATGTTTACTACATTTTGATTTAAATCTTGTCACCTCAAGAATTACCTGGTTTATGGAAGTGGCACCAAAGAGCTCTGATTATTGTATATCTGGCACCTTCAGAACCCTGGCTATCTGTCAGATATAGGGGTAATGAAATTGAACCCGATCCCATTACAGGTCACAACGATGGATAGCTTTGTTCGGATGTATAATATTATTCATTCCTCGATGAGACCTAGAACATATAGACATTAGTAGTATGTCATATCATTAGAATAAACAATCTTGCAATATCAGCTAGAAATCTGTTTGCTCTCTTTCTCACTGGAGCCAAGGAAATTGTGCTGTAAGAGTAAAGTAAACACTATGAGGGGTGTCATGGCTGCTTGTATTTTTGTGTTAGCTGAATAGGGAGAGGATATGAATAGAGACAAATATTTGCTGTGGAAAGAACGTATTAAGGCTTCCATTGATTATTCAAGAGCTTCTAAGTCGTGTGTATATTGCCGCACCAACAAAGTTGAAGACTGCTTCAAATTCTGTGGACATTTGCATACAATGTGCAAGTTTGTTGAACACACTATGTATGCCCTGCCATTTTCTTGTCAGAATGGTTATATATACACTCTTTGGTCCACTTTATTCTGATTTTAGATAGACTGCTTTTTCCAAATTAATTTCTACTGCACAACATGGAATGGTATAATCATTACATTATGATGTCATCAATATGACATTTCACTTTAATATTATTGTATTGTGGCAAATTGAAGCAATCGTTAGGCTTTTCAATGAAATTCTTGGTTACTATAAATCATTTTGGGCAAGTATTGTATATTTGTGAAAATAGAATATTGCATTGCAATACAGCTAAACTTAGACAACACATAAACTTTTTAGAAGTTATAAGGCTTAAATAACATTACATGCATTGTTTGATGCATGTCATATATCAGAAATTGCTTATTTTAATACAAATCATTTTAGAAGTAAACTGCTGATGCTCAGCCCAACCTGACTTGCACAGAGGCACTGTTTTTTCACTTAAGAATCTTTTGCAATACATAATTGGTTCTGAATTAAATTGGTTCACATCTGACCACCAACACTGCTGACCACCAGCACATCTGACAACCAACACATCCTGATTTTTAAAGGAGATTGAAAAGCAGACCTATTGAAATAGGGATCATTAATTGGCCATTGCTTGCAGTTTTGTACTTGATTGAGCATAATCAACACAGTCAATTGTAGATATATAAATAAATTTTTACCAGACTTTGTATGGTAATTGGTATCTTTTATTTAAACATGCTGCTATTTAGTATTCTGACATTGATTTCATGGTCACAAGTATTAATCCATTATTTTAACTGTGCTGATTCAGGTGAGCATGATAGCACAGAGTGTGAATAGTTTTTTAAAATCAGACCCAGTTTGTGGATACAGCTAAAGAAAGCCAGTTCAGTAGCTCAAAGTTTCTGCTTAAAAATGTAAAATATAGATTTGACCAAACTTAGCATGTGGGTATATTTTGACATTGTCTAAGTCAAGTTCAGTAATCTTCTATTCATAATTTCAGGTTCAAGTTAAAAAACCATGATAAATTATTTTTATTAAATTCATCTCTATTAACCTTACATTGTAAATATCTTGCAGCATTTTTCGATATTATGTGGTTCATTAAGTATCATGTTTTAGGAACTACTTTGTAAACAAACTATGTATGCTCATGTCAGGCTTTCTGGTATGGAAAATTTATGTGATCTCAACAATTTTTCACACTGTAAAGATTCACATACACAAAATTTTCGCACACACAAAATTTTCACAAACCAAAATACCTTTTTCCTTATTGCTTTTTTGTAATAGAGGTCTGTGATCCTCAACTAATTTAAATTGATAAACAATTAACATATACCCTGATCTGATAATGCATCGTATGATAGCAGATCCATGTCAATATTGTTTGTGTGTGATTTATACTTTGAACACTTGAAAAAAATTTCAGTCATATTGCTATGATGTCTGCAGTATGGCAGTTTATGGCTATATCTAGCGCTGGGGCATCATGCTGCTGACATGTAACATGATGTCCCACCTAGTTGCATTATCCTGACAACAGGCGGACCAGTCCTAACACTAACCTTTTAATGCTGAGCACCAGGTGAGGCAGCTGTTAGTACCATCTTTACAAGTCTTTGGTATGAATTGACTGGGGTTCAAACTTGGGACCTGCTGCAGCTAAGGTGGATGCTCCAACCACTAGGTCAGTCCAGAGTGGTCTCAATATTGTTTGTAGCTGAACTCAGCTTATAATTGAGTACATATGGTAGTTGATATAAACTTACAGGTTTACTGCATAAAGTAATTCATAGGATTAATCCATATTTAATTTTTGTTTGTTTTGCTACATCAAAATCAGAAGAGAAGAATTAATATAATACATTCATATACCATATATACTTGCTTATAAGATGTGTCCAACTGCACAATGCACTCACAGATTTGAGTCTGTGCAGTTTGTTAGGAGTAATCATTAGAACAAACATCATAGACCCTGATCTACAGACTCATTATGGCAGGTCAGAATCTATGTTGTTTACAGTTGGGCTTGACTTTTAGGTGAGTATATACAGTAACTATAATTAGCTCTCTAATGAGACTCACTAATGATATGGTACCTCAGAAATAAATTAAAGATAATCAGGACTGAAGAGAAACTTGAAAATTCACATAAGACAAAGTGTTATATCTCAACCAGGCCATTGAAAATTTTGTGGACGAAATCAGCTGATGTTTTTTTCCCACTGTGCTATGGTCATCTTGAGAGTTTTTCAACAGGAAGGCTATTTACATTGGTTCCTTGCACAAATCCCAATTATTGAATGTCTTTTAATTCCAAAATCCCTCTTTTTAAATTTCAAACAATGTCAAACAGTTGATAGCCCAGCACTTTTTGTTTATTTGGACATTTTAGGCAAAAAAGAGAATCCCACTTTCTTGCTATGAGTATTATTTTCATTTCAGCTCAACATCTTACAGTTGTTTGCTATCTTTTGAAGTCCTTTGACTTTCACTGACAAAATGCCTCCAGGAGATACCTTTAGTACTGTCACTTTATAAAGGAGGCTGTATCTAAGACATAAAAAACCATCACACACTAGAGAGCTGTTAAAACTCCTTTGGGGCAAATGTAAACATTTCTGTTCCATCACAGGCACCTGCAGGGTAACTGCTATACATTCACCTGTAGAAAATTAAGGTAGAAAAGTACATACCTTGATTCTCACCTGCAGTACTCATATCTGAACTTATTGGCTCAAGAACTGTCAGAAACAATTGTGTTGATGTCATTATTGATTGATACAGATAATTGTTTATAATTAAGTTTCTGTTCCATTTACCATTGCTGCCAGTTATATCAATTGGTTTTATTTCCTAGAGCTAAAGTTACTGTTTTTGGTTAAAACCTTTCATGCATGGTTAACTACAGAAAGATCTGAAGAAAAATTTTAAGAAATTATGCAAGCAGATAGAGTGCTATCCATTCAGATAAATCTGTGACCTAACAGTGAGAAATGCAAGATCTTAAAGGTAATGAATATTATTTGCATAGTAGACCAGATGAAAACCTTAATTCTGATTTTCTTTGTCTGTCTTCTGTATTGATTGAATCCATATTGTACTAGTTATAAATAATAAAAATAAAAGGTAATGAATATTATTTGCATAGTGGACCAGATGAAAACCTTCATTCTAATTTTCTTTTTCTGGCTTCTGTATTGATTGAATCCGTATTGTACTAGTAATAAATAATAAAATTTTAGAACCAAAATTTCAAAGAAGGCAAATAAAAATAAATGTTTCTATTACAAATTCATAACCTTAAATATATGTTCAATACTCATCAAAGAAATTAATATTCCATGCTTCAAAGAAACATTTTTTTACACTGACAAAGAACTTGCTCATGACTCTGCAAAATATTTTCTTGACTTACTGCAATATAATTGTTGTTTTTTTAAGCACTTAATCAGTGCACAAGATATATTTATGTCAGTACACATCCAAAGCTGCATTCATTTGTCCATGGTTTTGCTTTTTCATATTAGAAACATTTTGATCCAGTCAACCATGCATCTGTTATACAATTGATATTAACTTTTAAAGTTGTTTAAAATCATAAATACTGTTCTTTGCAGTTATGAAGTAATGGTAGAAGAACATATTTACATCTAATAAGGGCTATATTACCCTTGTGTCTGTATATGACAGTCTCTCTTAAAATTTAAACTAAATGCTCTATGGCCACTGTTACTTATGGGGAAAAATGGTTTTATCATAATATCTTTTGGCATAGTCAAGGGCTGAAAACTCACTTGCCAAATTTCAAAGATTACTGTCACTGAAGAGATTTTTCTAATTATTGAAGTTGGGTCTGACCTGAGTTTTTATTTTTTAAGGATAAGGGTATTTTTTAAAGAATATTTCCAACTGCCTTAGTTAAAAGTCTATACTTTCTACCACAAGTTTATTTTCTATTTCTTTTCATCAAACTCCTATAAGTTTTTTTTCTTAGATCAAAGACTTTAATATTTGAATACTAATGATAAGTGCTTACAAGAGAGAAAAAAAACTAGACTGGTCTCAGTTTGTAATTACTTACAGCTGGTGATATAAGGTTCTAGAAAGGAACCTTTCACATGATTAATCAACTTTTATATTTCTATCAAGGCTGGTTCAATTTATTCTGAGCAGTAAAAAATATATGAACAGGTATAACCCAACTTATGTCATTTTGACTTATCAAATTTCATTTTAATCTGATTTGATATGGATAGTTTTTAATTATTTAGTGAAGAATAACAAATAATGAAGTTATATTTCTAAAACAAAATAAATTTTAATTGCAAATGGCTAAAATGAATGGTGTGTGTGTGTGTGTGTGTGTGATTTGGATTTTTAACACAGCTTTAATACAATTTCAGTCATATCACTCTGATGTCTGCAGTGTGACAGTTTTTATAGTGATGACTCTAGCACCTGGGCATCATGCCACAGATATGAAGCAAGATGTTTCAAATTATCCTGACACCAGGCCGACAAGTCCAACCAGTAAACCTGTTAATGCTGAGTGCCTAGCGATGCAGATGTTTGTACCATTTATTATAGTTAATTAAATTACATATCTCTGAATGAAAATTAAAAGCAGTGAAACCAACACATTTGATACTCAATTTTTGAGTTACGCGATCACTCTCAGGAATGCTGAAACCAACACGTTTGATACTCAATTTTTGAGTTACGTGATCACTCTCAGGAATGCAACTATCATGTAATTCATGGGTTAGCTGTACTTGTCTAACTGGGCATATGAAATTAAAAACATTTTTCAAAGCTTGCCTAATTTTTTTTAATTTTTATCCAGTACTCTTTGTCGTATCTCAGAGTTAACTCCTTCCTCTAATTTTTTTAAAGCCAGTACTCTTTGTCTTATCTCAGACTTAACTCCTTTTCAACATAGAAACAACTTTCACCATTATTGGTTCCTGGGAGAGCATAATAGGAGCTATATGTTCTGTTTTACTAATCAATTTATAATGTCATGTGTGAAAATATTCATGACTTGTTTCCCTAAGCCTAGATTGACACTATATGACTTGAGCTGTCTTACTGAGGCATCTGATCTGTCCCTACAATAGTCCTTTGCTTTTCAAAGATGTTATTGTCTTCAATTCAGTCACCATGCAGACTTGTCTTATAGGGCTGAAAGTCAAACTGTTTTTGAGTGTCATAGACCTTTATGGCATGATTCCAACACTGTCACCAAATGTCACAAGGGTAAATATATGCATCTTGACCATGTCTCAAATGCAAGACATCACTAACTCTAGCTGGGCACCACACCACTTTAGCTATCCCAACGATACCCAAAAATTCCTGTGGATACTGAGATTTGATCAATGGTACAATGGTATCAGTTAAGATTGATTAAATGTAAACAAGTAAAAGGGTTTTATAATTAGCAGTGTCCTGCTAAACACTTGATAAGATTTGGACAACTGCCTCAGGTGTGGCCAGGTAAATCAAGGTAAAATGCAGAAAAATCAGATAAGATGATAGGTTCTGGTACTCTGTAATTTTGGTCCTCATGCAAGGGATATCACCAGCCATTAGTGGGAGCCTCCTGCATTATATCCATTTTTTGAGCTAACCCTGGAATTAACACATGGAATAACAGACAATTAGTATCTAGTTACAGGCAGTATATCATGTGTTAGACAGTTTGACAGATTATTTTGGACTCATCAGAGTTTGCAATTTCTCATTTTGTAATCCAAGAAATAACACTTTGTTAAGTAGACCATTTTTTTCATTGATATAATATTGTTTTATACAAGTTGTAAGGCATTGAAATAGAAAGAGAATGACTCATGATACTAATTCAGGTCCCTTTGTAAAGCTATGATATTAAAAAATTCAATAACTTAAAATTTTATGAATTAATTTAAATTTATCAAGATAGATAAAATGTGGATGTCAGTGTCTGTGCAGAGAAAGGATACGAGTCACAGCATTTTCTGGACCTTGATGTATTTGAAACATTATTGTTTTCAATTCCACACCAAAGAGTGAGGTGCTAATTTAGTAATGAGTGTTCCAACTCAGGACTGTTAAAGGACTGAAATTACATCACTGAAAAATGTCTTTATTTTTTTTGAGTTACAACTTGGATAAACTCTCAAAATATTTTTTAAAACTAAATTCATCTTTCATTATCAATCAATCCTGACCAACCAAACCCATATATACTCTATTTTAGGCTGACCCATTTCCAGACTGGTTCAATTTGTTTTCTTATACATGTAAATAATACTATGTGCCCAAATAGAGAGATAGTCAAGTCTGAAAATTCTTCGAGTGCATTTTTTATTTTATATCTTTAAAGACATCTTCAATCTGAAAGAGTCTGATGTCTGCTATTTGCTTTTTAAAAAATGGTGGTTCATTTTCAGAGCATGAAGGTCTCAGTAACTGTGATCCCTAGCATATGACTCTACAGCAGAACATAAACTGTACAACAAGTACAGTGGTACTGCTAATAAATAACAAGGAAAAATGCCTTCTTTGGAAGCCTGTTTGGTATGATGTATACTTATTTATAAGATTAGATCTGCAGAAAACATAGACTCTGATCTGTCACATCAAACTTAGCCAGCATACCAGGGTCTATATTGTTTAGTCTACTGATTAACCCTAACAAGCTGCACACATTTAGCTTATAATTTAAATTACCTTATACATGACTATATACTGTATGTTTCTTAATTCAAATTATCCTTTTAGTAATTGTGCTGATTTGCTTCTTATTTGGAGCTCAGATGCAATAATATGCCACAACAGCATTACAAATGCCACATGAGACTATTGGTTATTTAGTTAAGAAATCAGTGGCCATGTAGTGTAAGGTGCCCACCTTTACAGATCACTTGTATCGCTCAAAGTGTATAGTCCCAGTCCTACTGGCACATTAAGCAATGACAGATCAGGGTCTATTTTATTTGTTCTACTGATTTATCATTATAAACTGCAAAGACCCAGATCTACCAGTGCATTCTGTGCATTTGTTCTTGACTTATAAGTGAGTATATACTGTACTTAGTAATATATTAAATAAAGATCTGTATGATTTTGACAACATTTTTGTTGCTTTTCTTTCTTGACTTCACCAGTTAGTATTTTTAATGAAATCTGTTACTGTATTTAAAGTTGCATTTGCTAAAAGACTATATCCAATATCTATTAATACATCATGAATTATAAAGGTGATGTGTTTCTTTATTCTCTAATTTTTTCCAAGACATGGAAATGTTTCTACCAAACACATAATGTTGAGTAATTTTCAGAAAAATTATTGTCTTTCATTAAGAAAGAAAAACAATGGACCTGACACCAGGTATCCTCAGGGATACTCTTACCAACTGTCTGTTTTGATTTTCTTTAATCATGTTACATGCATTTTTGTTTACTCATGTTACAGGCATTGTTGGGGGCACTTTTCTTCTTATTTCCTTAATTGAAAATGAAAGTATTTTGATTTCTTGCAATTCTCAAGACTATATCAACAGGTAAGATCATGTACCTAGAGCAATAACAATCTTAATGCATCTTGGTAATCCATTACCAGTCTTTGATCATATGATGCATCAGATATCAGCTTTAAAACAGTGATACACCTGTTTAATTTTACATGGATCCTTTCTACTTATGTGCTTCACATCTTTTTAACGCTGTTCTTAGCAAATTCTGTTTAGACTGGTATTACAAGTAATGAAACAAAAATTATGAGCATTGTTGAAAATGCAACATTTAAGAGTCAGTTATTTGATGCTTTCTTAGGTTTTGGTTCCAAAAGTAGAAAGTTAAACTTTTTTACATAATTTTAATTTTTTGAAAAGTTAAACTCCCAGTTATTTGCAGTTGGTTAAATTCATAAAATTAATCTGATGTTAATATAACTTCAGAATGAGTTTGAAAAAAAAGTTAGTTTGAATGCTTTGAGACAGAATTCAGATTGGTTATTACACATTTAAAAACCTTTCTTGAGATGAACATGAAGTTTTATAAACCAGTCTACTTCATACTACCAGGGCCCTGAGTGGCCGAGTGGTCTAAAGTGCTCACTGTTACGGATCACTGCCATCTCACCTCTGTCTGCATGGGTTCGAGTCTAAGATTCGGCTAATGTAGTTATGTGAGAAAGCTTGCCCGTAGCTTCTCGTGGGTCGGTGGTTCTTTCCAGGGGTTTTCCCGGATTCTTCCTCCACCAATAATACTGGCTGCCATGTATAGCCTATCATGTGCTTAAAAATGGCGTTAAACCCTACAACAACAACAACTTCATGCTACCAAACATTAAGCAGAGTTTATGATGATGGAGTTGCTGGTTCATCAAACTTCATATTCACCAATACAAATATCACAAACCATGGATGATAATCTGCAATGGCTGATTGTGTTGAGATGCTCATTTTTGATTGTTATATATACATGTATATCAATATTGTGTGCTTGACTTTTTTAATGACTGTAGATTGTACTTTAAGATAGCGGTGTTTTGTAAACAGGATGCTTAAATGGGTTACTTTTGATCCATGTTTATAAGTTGTAAATATATGTTGGCATAACTTTTTAATTCATAACTTTGTCGAAATAGAATTATTTACATGTCAAGAGTTCGAGGTCAGTCTTGTTTATAGTTAGAATAGTTTTTTTTCAATCAGAAATCTTCACATTTAGTTATAGCATAGGTCAAGTGAAAATAGGCATTTGATGAAAAATTAATTCATCCTGTTTCAAGATCAGGAAGTGTGAATCTTTAATAGATATCTTCAAATATAATTTTAGAGAAATTATTTATTTAAAAAATTCACTGGAATTTTTAAGTACTCATTTGACTTTGGATAACACATTATTTTGGAATTATTGTGAACTTATTCAAAGACAATGTGGATTGCATTATTGTGGTACATTAGAATATTCAATAATGTTAGATTTGATTTAATTTAGAACATTCTTGGACTTCTTGTTGTTTTGAATTTAATGCCATTTTTCAGCACACAATAGAATTTACATGGTGGTCAGTATATCTGATAGAGGACGAACCCAGAAAATCCTGGTGATAACTGCTGACCCATGGAAAGTTACTTGCAAGCCTTATCATTATCATATACCAGGCATATTGAGCCTGAGACTTGAACTCATCCTAATATAGCTAGAATATGTCAGTGAACTGTAAGGGTGAGCATTTTAGACCACCACCACCCCCACCCCCGAGGGTGCTTGTTTTGAACTTGTTACAGAACATTTAGGATTAGTTGGCATTTAATTGACAATACTGAAAGTGTCTCTTAAAAATTTCTTTTGTAACTTAGAGAAATAAATTGTTTTTATTAAATTTGTTCGTTTTTCTTCATTTTGTTACTTTAAGTTTCAAGAGTCATAGCAATCTCAGCATGCTTAAACAAAAATACAATTTAACAATCTGCCACACATTATGGAAAGTATACTTTCTATCAATTGGTAAGTGACTGTACATGGAAGAGAAACTTTGATTGGCTCATTCAAACAGTATGAAAGGTCATGTTGGGTCACTGTGGTGAGAACAATTATTCATACTCATAGTGATTGGGTTAAGCATGTTTATGCACTTCATGAGAAATGAGGAAGTGATAAAAGAGCACATCATATTATGTTGTTGTTGAGGGTTTAATGCCATTTTTCAGCATAAGATAGGCTATACATGGCAGTCAGTATTAATTGTATAGGAAGACCCCTGGAAAGAACCACCAACCCATGAGAAGCTACTGGCATCCTTTCTCACATACTCACATTGGCCGAATCTGAAACTCAAACCAATGCAGACAGAGGTGAGATCACAGTGATCTGTAGTGGAGAGCGCTTTAGACCATGCGGCAAAAGTTTGATTAAGTCATCACATAAAGTCTGTAGTGTAATCTAAAGTACAGTAAGAGGAGTTATCACAATTTACATGGTTCTTAGTTGTAATGGGTAGGACTGGGTGTGTTGACTCAGATGGATCAAATGGTAAAGCATCCATCAAGAGTTAGGGAGGTCATAGGTTTGAGCCTCTGTCCAGCTGTGCATTTTTCCATTATACTTTGTGTCACTGACAGGATTTTACATATGCATCTCCAGCTAGGGCAATCTGATGAAAATCAGCTGTTACGTACTAGTGTCGTAGTACGTAACAGCTGATTTTAATCAGATTGCAGCTAGGGAGGATGCAATTAAGTGGATATTGGACACTGAGACACAGGAATGTGTCTCAAAATGCAGGGAGAAAGTGTAATGGGTAGGACTGGGCCTGTTAGCTTTGATGGCTCAAGTGGTAGAGTACTCTCCAGACCTAGGAAAGTCCTGGGTTCAAGTCCTGGTTTGGCCATGCATTTTTCATTTTACACAATTTTAAACACCTTACAGGAACCTATACACTGGAAGTCCAAATAATTCTTTGTCTCGTCAGCATAAGACTGTATACCATATATGGTTCACTTTGATATTAAAGCTATTCTGCAGAAACCGAATTGTTAATGGATTTGTTTGTTTGTTTGATTAGGATTTTTAACGTAGCTTTATCAATTTTTAAGTCATATCGATATAGTGATGTCTAGCACTGAGGTGTCATGCTGCAGACATGTAGCATGATGTCCCACCCAGTCACATTATCCTGACACCAGGCCGACCAGTCCTCACACTAACATCTTAATGCTGAGTGCCAAGTGAGGCAGCTGTTAGTACCATTTTTGTAAGTCTTTGGTATGACTTGGCCGAGGATCAAACCCATGACCTCCTGCTTCTGTGGCAGATGTTCTAACCACTAGTTCACCAGAGTGGTAATTGTTAATGGCAGGATAGAATGAAAAATATGGCCATTACAGGAGTCAACTAACTTGATTTAGCAGGCCCAAATTATTATTTGTGGGGCAAAAGTTACTTTGTAATTCATTAGTTGTGAGGCCAAAGCTACTCATAAAAAAATTGACAATCTTTGAAGACTTCTATTTTAATTTGGACCATATTATGTAAATATATAATTGATGTGTATTAGAACTCATTTCAGGTGTCATTTATTATATAATTATCTAAATATTTTACCCTGATTATTAGAAGTAATTGATTGAATATTAATTAGACTCATAATTGATTAAATATTAATTAGACTCGATTGAATATTAATTAGACTCATAATTGATTGAATATTAATTAGACTTATAATTGATTGGATATTAATTTAACTCAGACAATCGTATTTCTATCGTATCCTTCTTATAAAGTATATTTTTATTATTGCACTATTGTTATATACAATGTTGCTGCCATGGTTATTGTAATAATAAATTGCTAACAAAATTCACAATAAATTATGATAATGATGATGATAAAATTTTCAATTTGATAATGATGATAAAACATAACAGCAGTAACTATTATATTTAGAGGTTGGACTTTATTCTGGATTTTAAAATAAAAAGATTGACAGAAGTTCACAAAAGTCATCTTTAATTTACTATATGATACATCTGACAATTTTGTTTAATTCTGTTCTATTTTACATATTTTTTATAATTTGGATTTAACAATATATAATTCTTGTCATAGTTCTTTTATTATACATAGTTATCAGTGTTGAAAAGGCTTCAATGACTTTCATTGAACTGGCTGGCATAGTTTGATATTGATCTAATTTTCCTCTTTGTTACTGACTTGAATCATTTCCTAGTTTATTAAACCCCATAATGTATATTTTGGTCTTCTACCTACAGACATTGCAGAAGTTATTTACCTGTATACCATCCCTTAGCACACTTTCAGTTTATCTACCCAACATTGTGTTTGTGGTCACATGACTGTGCACTCAGTCATGCATGACCAAGAAGTGTGGAGCCAACAGTAGGAGGAGCCTTGGTGATTAAAGTGTTGGAGTGAAACCCAAGACAGTGGCCAATGGGGTAGGATCTCTATCTCACACCTACACTCACACTGAAAAGCCAGTATGGAGTTCCCTTCTGATTGTCTCATCACCCACAGGCTTCTTGAGCTGGCTACTTCACTGACTAATTTAACCTGAGTGGTCTCTTTTCAAGGCATTTTGTACATTAATTCTAAATGTTTACATATTGTGAGGAAAGTTTAGGATGATGGATGCTATATTTTACATTTAGCATTTTCCAATTTATCCAGACAACCAGGAGAAGACATTTTATTCATTCTGGAATCAATGTTACAGTTTAATTAGTGGACTATGCAGTTTCAGAGGAGAGATATTTTTAAAGGAAGCTTCAGTCTTAAAGGTAGTGTAGTGATTTATTTTTTCATGTCTTTTTTTATAAAAAAAATGTATGGCACTTTATAAAAATGTGAGCTAATTATATTTTAAATTTCCTATTTATCTCTTTTTAACATTTGGAAATATTTTTTCTGGCTGGCAAGCAATTATGTATAAAAGTGAAGAGTACATTTTTGATAATTTTTGTCACTGTACCTAACATGTGATTTTAAATCCCCCATAGTATTCCACCTCCACAATCATAATTACAGTCCAGCATTTATACATTAATGAAATATGATTTTCATTGACAA
Organism: Unio pictorum; assembly: GCA_030141615.1. Taxonomy (NCBI): domain Eukaryota; kingdom Metazoa; phylum Mollusca; class Bivalvia; order Unionida; family Unionidae; genus Unio; species Unio pictorum. Next base: position 3,305,735 of record JARLTB010000203.1, on the reverse strand, counting down.
TGATGGCCACTGTTAAGGCCCATCATGTTAGAAGAAATGTTGTTGATATCTATAGTTATTACATATGAATGAGAAAACCTGGATGAAGGATATAACCAGCTATCATGTCCATCAGTTTTATATCACAATGTCAGCAAAAGTAATGAGTTTTCAGTTTTATATAACAATGTGAACAATACATATATATTGAATATTATTATGCTTCTTATGTTTATTAGAAATATCAAGGCTGTAGTCATTATTTACAAAAGTTTGATTATGTTATTGCAGTGTATGCCAGTATTTATATTTTTGTTGTTGAACAAAAGATATTACTGCTTAATTACTATAACATACTCACTATTCATAAGTTGAGTCAAACTGCACAGACCCAGATTTGCTAACATACAATGTGCTGGCAGATCTGCGTCAATGCAGTTTATTAGACCATGGTCTATGTCTTTTGCAGTTGAACTTGACTTATGTGAGAGTATTATGTACAGTAGACATGCAGCAAATGAGAATTTGGACAATCAAGTAATACAAACCATGTAAGATATGGTTTTCTCATAATCACCAATAGTGCATTTTTAAACATATTGTAACAAGGGATATTTGAATGACAATGACAGTTTTTCATTTGGGTTAATAATTGTATATCCAGTATGTAGTTTATGATTCTAAATTAGTTAGAAAGTAATATTCAGATACAATTTCAAAGAAGAAATGAAGGACTCCATGTTATTATTAGTTGCGGTTATATAATAGCATGTTTGTTTTTCAATGTTTTTATCTTTTTCACTATATGATAAAATGGAATTGTAACTTATTGTATATAAGGTATTCATCTTTATTTTTGTTGTTGTTAAGAAATTGGATTGGTAATATTATTTTTTATCTGTCAGTATGTACCTCGCTTAGCACTTCTAGCATAAGGCAAATTTCATTTTGGTAGCATGTCATACTAGGAGCTGTTAATGATTACAGTACTTCTGGTTGGGTACACAAATTAGGGTGGGTAGAGACTGTTTAGTTCCAGGCTGGTTCCTTAGTAAATTTCTCAGTAATTAGAGAATGTTACAATCTATACCATGATGTGCCTTTCACATGTTGACACTGGAACTAATAATATACATACATATCCATGACAAACAATTAAGACATTTTAGAATGGTGCAGTTTTATGTTTTTTTATAAAATAACACTGGTGCTTAAAAGAGACTTTTACATGCAGCAATCTGCCTTACACACCTCTAGGCAATCACAATTGAATGATAATTAGTTTGGTACTCATTACCCCTCTGCATGATGGACAGTCAACTACTGGCCTACATTTACTATATGTCTTGGTATACCTTGGATTCAAATTTAATGGGCCCTTCAACATTGAACAAGGGTTTCATCTGTTAAATAGTTTTATCTCTGTCTACACAAGAGTGTGAATCCACTCTCACAGTATTTTTTGTTTTGTAGAGAAGGAAGTGATTAATGACAAATTTGAGAACTAAGAAACTTAAACTATTTCTTATCTGGCCTTAGTCAAATTGAATCTATGAAAAAAGAAATCATAAACATATTAAGAAACCACATGGCCAGATGGAAATAAGTAATTATTTGAAGTGTGACAGTTTCTTTAATGTTTAATGGCATTTCTGGGTGGATCCAGTGGCAGATTGATATTATTTCTGGTTTCTTGTTGAATGTTATGTTTTGTATTTACTAATGCATTTAAACACATGACAGAACTTGTATTTAAAAAGAATAAATCAAAAGACATTCTGTTATTGATAACTGCACAGAAATACTTCAGAATTATATATCTGTATTTATGGTGTGCTTCCGAGATATTCCTCTATATTTTGTTCATTATCTGTGGACATTGTACAACAACAAGAAAAGCTTTTCTACAAGCTTTCAAAATGAATCTAAATTGAGAAAACAGAAAACAAATATACATTATTTTGGTACAATTGTGGGTTGAATTAGAAGTGCCCAAGGCTTAAAACAACCTAATTGAATAGTTTCTATTTGTATACCTAACTGTGATAATAGATGAACTGAACACTCCTTCTGAAGGTACAGTTTTTGCATTTATTATTTTTTCATTAATTAAAAGACAATTTACAGACTGCAAATACTAAGGATAACAAAGTCTGATGGAGTATAAATCTTCATGGGTCACCCCAAAGGGTTCAGTTTCATGTAGCAGATATATGGGAATTTAAGTAGAAAATAAGTCATCTGTAACTATCGTTCTCTGTTACTGTTTAAGTCATGAGTAAATAAAATAGTGAATTTGTCTTGATTTAATCAAGGGTTAAGCCCCACTATCAAGATTCTAAATAATGTTGTAACTTGAGATAGGTATTCCTATCTATATATTGCTATCTAGTGGGACACTAATGAGACTGTGTACCCTCTTTTATGGCATATTTATTAGATGATTCTTAAATCCCTCTTTAATACTGCACCAGTCCATTTAAAATCATTGGTCAATTGAATCTGTTTACTTAGATTACACCAGGTATTTCCAAATTAAGAAAGTTTAAAGAAAGTAATCTTTCAAGTAAAAAGACTCTAATGGTGGGTAAAATTACACTTCCTATGGAAAAATTGGTTGGGATGAGTCAAACAAATTTAGTTAAACTTGCAGGTGAGAGTAAATTGAATCAATGAGCCAGATAATTATTTCTTTTAATTTTTTTAACAATACTTTCAAGGCATGGTTATCAGGTTTGGAATTTGATTTTCAGAATTTACTTACTAATTATGCAGGAAAATTCATTAAGAGACAAGTTTTCTGAGAAATTCTCAGAACAATGTGGGACTGATATATCACAGGTAAATAAATAATTTTATGGTTTCATTTTAAGCTTTCCCAGCAATGAATTGAACTATGAGCACAGACTGCGGCCTGTGTATATAAAAAAACATTAGTATAAGATGGTCCCTTTTGTAAGGCATTTTAGTATTACATGGTCTCTTTTATATAGCACCATGGTAACTTTTATATGACACCCAAGTCAAAGATGGTTGCTTAGTATAACAATGTCCCTTTGGTATGGCACCTTATTATATCAGTGTTCCTTTGTACAGCACTTTATTATATCAATATCCCTTTTATTAGACACCTTAGGGTAACATGATCCTATTCTATAATGTACTTTAATATGACATGGTTCCATTTATTATAAGGCACTTTAGTATAAAAAAAAATCCTAAGAATATCATGGTCAATTTGTAAGGCACTTTAGTATAAATATGTCCCATTTGCTATAAGGCACTTTAGTATAAATATGTCCCATTTACTATAAGGCACTTTAGTATAAATATGTCCCATTTACTATTAGGCACTTTAGTATAAATATGTCCCATTTACTATAAGGCACTTTAGTATAAATATGTCCCATTTACTATAAGGCACTTTAGTATAAATATGTCCCATTTACTATAAGGCACTTTAGTATAAATATGTCCCATTTACTATAAGGCACTTTAGTATAAACATGTCCCATTTACTATAAGGCACTTTAGTATAAATATGTCCCATTTACTATAAGGCACTTTAGTATAAATATTTCCCATTTACTATAAGGCACTTTAGTATAAATATGTCCCATTTACTATTAGGCACTTTAGTATAAAATGGTCATAAATCATGTGATTGTCTAGCTGGATATGACAATCACCTTTATCAACCATCTGTGTGCATGTCTGTATGTATGTACATATACATTTTAGAATAATTTTGATGTTAAAGTTTAGATCAACATCGATGTCAAATTTTTACTGAGCAAAGAAAAAGGGGTCTAATGTAATTTATCTCAGTATATGATATTCTCACCTACACCATGATACACTTTTGCACAGTGTTACAGTGAAGTATACATAGTTTGTAATCAATATTGCTATTATCATGTTGACTATTTCTCTTGCTTGTAGTTGGTATAGTCTTGTTAGTCATGAGTATTATATGGTCAGAAACTATTATAAAATTGAAGTGATATAATCTATTACAGTACTCCATCATTCTAATGCTGTCAATGGGAATCACATTACAGTGAGACCACCTTATAATGAAATCATCTTACAGTAATCCATCAGTATAATAGTATCATGGGAATAACATTACAGTGAGACTGCCTAATATAATGAAGTCATCTTACAGTAATCCATCATTATAATACTGTCCATGGGAATCACATTACAGTGAGAACACCTTATAATGAAATCATCTTACAGTACTCCTTCATTATAATACTGTCCATGGGAATCACATTACAGTGAGAACACCTTATAATGAAATCATCTTACAGTACTCCTTCATTATAATACTGTCCATGGGAATCACATTACAGTGAGAACACCTTATAATGAAATCATCTTACAGTACTCACTCATTATAATACTGTCCATGGAAATCACATTACAGTGAGAACACCTTATAATGAAATCATCTTACAGTACTCACTCATTATAATACTGTCCATGGGAATCACATTACAGTGAGAACACCTTATAATGAAATCATCTTACAGTACTCACTCATTATAATACTGTCCATGGGAATCACATTACAGTGAGAACACCTTATAATGAAATCATCTTACAGTACTCACTCATTATAATACTGTCCATGGGAATCACATTACAGTGAGAACACCTTATAATGAAATCATCTTACAGTACTCACTCATTATAATGCTGTGTTTAGGAGCCATAGAGCATATTATACCATCTTGTAATAAGTACCATCATTACTCACTTATAAGACAAGTCCAACTGCAAACTACACAACCCAGATCTGCAATCACATAATGCACTGGCAGATCTGAGCCTGTGCAGTTTGTTAGAAGTAATCAGAAGAACAAACAACATAGATGCGTAAAAGGGATCCAACTCACCTTATTACAGAAACTGTGTTACAATGAGGGGGCTTCTAGTAAAGGAGTGTTGTAACCTCAAACCTCTTTTCCATATCTTGATGCCAGTGTACCATGTTGAATGTTGTTATCTTTGATAAATTTCTAGATTTATTATTCATTCAATATACAGTATATTAAGATTCTTTTCAAGTCATGAATTGTAGTTTATAGTTGCAATGCCACATTTAGATAATAACAAATATTGTAAACATAATCTTGAAAGAAACTTCAGTATATTTTGAATTAGGCACAAAATTGAAAACCATAGAACTAAAAAGGTCTACTTTTCATAAATTAGTTTCAAAGTAAAAGAAGAAAAATTTGGTCTTCTTATGGAGAATATTACATTTGATGATCAGAATTAAAAGTCAGGAATGATTTTTCTTTTATGTTACAGTATCAGTTGTTCACTTATTGTCCGTAAAGAATTTTATAATGAATTTTATAGAATATCATTTTATGAGTTGAAGAAGAAGTGGAAGACTGTATGCTAAAGCAAACATGAGGAATAAGTTTGTAAAGATGTTTTAAATCATTGTTGATGTATCAAATTTATGTTTACCAATGGACAAAAGTAGTAGTATTTATTGTCATTTTCAAAAGATGTCACCCTGTTGTGAATGTTTACCCTTAGGTTAGAGAAGACAAATTCCTGTTTTGATATAACAGTGTAAGATTTAAATACAAACATAATATTCCAAAGATAGTGTTATACAACAGTGGAGTTCTTTATGCAGTAAAAAAATTTATATTATTCTGAAAATAATGGAAAGGTGGTTAAGATTTTTCAACAATGATTTTATACAAGAAATACAAGAAAGAAAATATTGTGTGTAATTGTCAGTGAAGAGCATACAAGATACAGATGATTGTGTTCTTTAACAAATACTAAAAAGAAATAATTTGGGAGGCTTCAGATCTTCTTTGTAGTCATAGATACTTGCAGATCATCACCTGTATTTTCACCTGTAATTAACTATTTAACCATGATATGAAAGGGTAAAGATTAAATGTAATTTCAGAATTAACGTAAACATAAGCCATGAATCCTGTGCTCAGATTGGATGAAATTTATGTCTGATTAAGTATGCATCAATCAGAAATCTTCATATGAGATTGGACTTTAAGACTAAAGTTGGTCAAATTAGGTAGAGATCTTAATTTTGCCATCACAATTCTTTAATTTCAGCCAATCAGATCATTGCATTCTAAACTGACTGATTATGTTTCACCCCAGCAGGTGCTCTGGCTACAAAATTAGTCATGGACAAGGGTCATTTCTAATAGGGCAACCTTACTCTCAGATCTGGGATCAAGAGATGGAATATAAAAGCCTATGGTTCATAAAGTCCAGTTATTCTTTCAATAAAGTACCTCTTCAAGTGTCCTGACTATTTCAATCACTGCTATTATTCCATGCTGATATCTATTAAATATTGAGGTCATTTTGGGACTTTTCTGGTAATTAAAATTTACAAGATCATTATATTGAGAATACAATATTACTTACAAGTCATATCAGACTGCAAAAAACAGACCCTGATCTACTGGAGAATAATGAACCTGCAGATCAGTGTCTGTGTTGTTTGTTCTACTGATTAATCCTAACAAACTGCAAAGACCTAGATATGATGGTGTATTATGCAATGGTAGATCTATGTCTATGCAATTTGCGGCTGGACTTGATTTATAAGCAAGTATATGCAGTATATGCTTTTATGGGTAATAAAGTTTGTTTACTTAAATATTTAATATAAATTTGATTCAGATGAATCCAAGTACTTCACTCAGCCCTCCCCCACCCCCCAATGGTTGCCAAGGAAACTGATTGATTTGGTGGTTCATATATGTTCACAACAAATTGATAGATCGCTTCTTGTTCAATTAAGACCTGAAGCATTGGACAGAACATAAATTGAAATGAATTTATCTCATTATAACACAACATTTGTAGACATGACATGGTAATGAATTTTTGAGTGCTATTATTGGATGACAAATAGACCTGAGTCTTCATTAACAATATCCAGAAATAGATGGATGTATAATGAATATGTATAGCCATTTTGTATTAAATAGACTGGTTCAGTTTCTTCTACTCATCTTGCAGTAGATACATGTATAATATTAGGGATACATACATGTTTCTTATTATATTCCATGTTGGATTTGTTAAATATGATGATATTTTTAAAATATATAGTAAAAAATGTGTATGATATGTTTAAAAAGTGATCTGCATGTTTTAATTTTCAAACTTTTCTGAGGGAAGAAAGAATTATGCCATAATTAAAGAACTTGCAGTTTCATTTATAAAAAAATAAAATAATGACAGACTGATTGTGCATTAGATTCTTCAAATGTGTAAACAGTTTCAGTTTTTTGCATTTCCTGATAGGGTGTCAAAAGTTATAATACACATGCCACAAAGAAATGTACTTGATAAAAATCAGTCACTATTTTGCCTAGCATTCTTATTAACTTTCAGTGAGAGAGAATAAATGGATTCTGATAGATATGTATGATTGTGTTATTTACTCATGATTAGTTTTGCAGTAGTTTGCATTTGTTTGCATTAATTAGCATTTAAGTTATGATATGAAATTGGTTTTGTAAAATTATTATCATTAAAATTATATAAAAATGTGAAACCTGTCATATACTAATCATTGAGATTTTTCATAATCAGTTACATTCACTAAGTATATACAATCACTTTACCCGAGTTTTCATATCAACACAGTTTAGTAATGTCAGCGTGTAGTAGTGATTTTTGACAGCAACTGAATATCTGTAAGTTTGGGCAGAAAGTTCAATAGGCCATCAAGATCATCTAAACTCCCAGAGAGCAGTCAATGGAGTTATCTCCAGTCCTTGAGATAACCCATGATTGCCTTGTTTACAATGACACCCTTAAAAGACTGCAATTAGATCAGGGGTAGATAGCACCTGAAAAAGACATAGTTTTTGTAATGGAATTACATTAGCAGATTATGGTGTCGTAAAACAACTAATGTTTTCGTCTTCATAAAATTAGTTTATTTGTGATGATTCTTCCAGTAAGAAGACTATATATTTGACTGGAACAAAATGAAATAGTGAACACGCATATATCAAATACATAGTTGAAGTGCCATACTTGTTTAGCAAAATAAAACCTTTATGTGTAATCAGATTATTCTCTATCTCAGCTCCTTGTATGGCATAGAATTTTTAAATTTTAGATGGAATAATTTATTAATTTCAATGTTGAGTTATTCCCACTTATCCTTCACATATCAAAACTAGTTGAAAAGAACTACTATTTAAAGAATCAAAGCTAAATGTGGCTGTTATCTAATATCAAACAGCAGATATTAAATTATTGAAACAGACAATTTGTTATAGAAATGGTCAATTATATTACAATTCGGATTTAAAATTAAAACTTAATTCAATTTTAATTACTTCTTATAAAGAAACCTTGCACTTTGACTTAAGTAAAATTGTACCGTGATTACCTTTTCTTCAATATCAGTCCCAATTAGAAATTTGATAAATCATGAAAGAATATTTCAGTCTAAAGCAAGAATGCAGTTGTTGTACAGTGTTCCCTTTTTGTTTATATAATCCATAAAATATTAGAAGCATCATGACCCTTATACTGAGGGCTGTTATAATAAGGTTGTTCAATGCAAATGAACAGAAGAGCAATGATGTATCACATTGTAATTGGTTCTTATAAGCTAAGAACTTAAATAAAGTGAAAATTTTTAAGTATAAATGATTAACATAGATGCATGGGGTATGAGGGGCAGTAGTACAATGAGGTCCTTTATTGTGAGGTACCCCTGTAATTTGATTGAGCAGTTTCATAATTTTTTTAATAAAAAATTCTACCATTCATTCAATTTGAAAGTTTTTCATTTTATAAGAAGTATTTTTGTCTGGACAATGTTCACTGAATATTTTCGTAGGCTCTGACTGCATCAAATATTCAGATGAAACAAATGTTTTCACAATCTAGTTTGGAATAATTTCTAGTCAGGCACACTATTTTTGTACTGATTGATTTTTAGAAGCCTTCCTAATCTGATTTATGAAACAATTACTTATCAAGATTAATGAGTTTATTGTCTTAATATTAATCCTGTGTATCTAATATCAAAGAGAAGATATTAAATTATGGAAACAGACAATCGTATTTAGAGTTAACTGTGCAGTGATACCAACTAATGCTATGTGTGTATGACGGGAGTCCAAAGCCTGGATAAATAGTACTGTGTACTTGTAAGCATTCTGTATTGTCATGTATTTGGACTTAAGCTAAATCAAGGTAAAGCTTTCTAATTGTTATTGCCATTATACTTAGTTGTTACATTTTTGAAAATTTGATGAAAAAAAAACAAATTTCTGTTGTGAGGTATGACATGTTTTTTTGTTTTTGTGAGAGTGAGTTTGAAAATGAAATAAAATTTAGGACAAAATTAATAAATCTGGACTAAAGTGTAAAGTGTTACAAAGTACAGGGTATATATATTAAAAGGGACTGTACAGTACAAACTTAATTATCTCATAAAATTTGGGATCTCAAGCACACACAAATTAGGCCTATGATGAAGTGTGGGTTTGTATTGGAGGTACCATATATAGTCACTTATGAGTCCGACTGCAAACTCTGTCAATCCATATATGTCATTGCATAATGCATCAAAGATATGGGTCTATGCAGTATCGTTAGCAATCAGTAAAACAAACAGCACAGGTCCTCGTCTGCCATCACATAATGCACTTGCAGATCAGGGTCTATGTTGTCTGTAGTTGGACCTACTTATAAGCAAGTATACATGGTATTTTGTGTGGTGCATTAAGATGTTATTTGCTTTTCAATTTGAAAAAGATATATATGAATGGAATTCTGTATGCATATCATTATGGTCAATACCTTGGGGCTCGGGGGGTGGGGTGGGGATAATCATTTCAGCTGGGACAGTCATGAGCTCAAGCACAAATTGTATTACTAATGTTTATGTTTAATCTCATTGCGAGAATTCATTAAAACATGCAACACCCCCAGGTTTGTACACTTATGATTACTGTTAATGCATAGCTTCTCTTTGTTGTGGTATTGTCTTAAAGCATAATGACTCTATACCTTTTGTAATATTGACTGAGTTTTACTTTCACATATCAAGATTAAAGTGATTGTGAAATATGGCGACAGTCTGTCAGACCTCCATCAAATCAAAACAAAGCAATTCATGTGAAAGACTATTATTTTTCTCCACCCTTTTTAAGGTCCATTGTTTCAATAACCTTAAGATATCTGAAACGTTTGGAAATAAGCGGCTCCCAAAACAAAGTCATTCTTCCATTTAATTCATCTGTTGTATAGTGTTTTGAGTCTTTATTTATTTTGTCTTGAATGGAATGGTTCTATTTTTAGCTTTGTAAACCACAAGTATATTCTGTGTAAATGTTTTTATTGTTTTAAGTAGCGGGTTTGTTATAGCTTGTAGTGAAGGTGTTATGGCTTGTAATAAATGTTTGGGTTGTTGTGAAGGCAAAGTTTTCAGTTTTTTAATTTCTTAGAATATAGTCTTTTCTTGAATACAAAAAAATGCATGTTCTGCTTAAAGAATTTTACAAATATATTCATTGATTTTGACTCATTTCTGGATATATATTTTCAAATACTTTGACACATGCTAATTGTCTATTTATGTTTAAAAAATTTAAAATGCATAAAACTTTTACATGAACAGAATTAACTCATTCTTATGCCATTTGTTAAAACATGGTTCCTATTAACTCATTCTAAGGTCATTTGTTAAAACATGGTTCCTGTGTTACAAGGCAAGAGTGGTCATTCATGAATTTGATTTGGTGGCTGTGTTAGTGGTTATGGGTTTAACATCCTTTTTCAGCACATTATAGGCTATACATGGTAGCCAGTATATTTGGTGAAGGAAGAAGTTGGGAAAACACAAGAAAGAACTACCAACACTTTGGAAAATGGGTTGGCAGCACACAACCCTAGAAAAGTTAGGAGTTAAAAGCATGCAATGTTGAATACCTGAGCTTAACAAAAATACATATATTAATACGGTTATTATTAAACCACATGAAGAAATTCTTGCAAAATCACTCTGTTAATATGTTGTGTGAAAGCATCAATGATTTTGTTTCTAAAATAGTATTGTAAATAGTATAGGATTCAAATCTACATGATATTACAAGAGTATGCATGTGTTTTGGATATTTAACAATTTTGTTTCTCAAATAGCAGTCCATAGCTATGTCTAACATTAAGAGCATCATTCTGCAGACATGCAGCATTATATCCTATACAATCACATTATCCTGACACCAGGCTGACCAGTCCAAACACTAACCTCTAATGATGAGTGCCAAGCGAGGCAGCTGCTAGTACCATTTTTAAAAGTCTTTGGTATGACTCAGCTGGGATTAGAACCTTCAACATCCCACATCCAAGGCTGATTATCTAACCACTTCAGCCACTGAAGCAGATCTTGATATACAAGAACATGGATGTTGCTGTGAGAATCTGAATAGGCATGATATACAAAAACCTCAATTATTGCCATAATGCTAATCTAATAAGGAAAAAAAATCAGAAAATAACATGTCTTCTACATTTGGAATAGGAGTCATTTCTTCATTGCTTTGAGTACTTGAGTCCCAAAAGTGGAATCTTAGATGTACCCAACTCATACTCAAGTCAATTGAGCACTCATCGAGAGAGATGTAAGCTCACATACATGTTTTATCCTTCAATTCTATATAGATTCTAAGGAAGTTTATACTAAAAAGAATTAGATGTTAGTATAAATTGGGCAAGATAAAATTCTCATAAATATACCATAACTTGTCTGTGTTAATGAATCTGAGCCATTTGTCCTAAGTATGATAACCAGTGTCAAATCAAATCCTGTAAAGTTTGTAGGTTATGGTGTTTTATGGGCTATCAAAATGCCAGACACTGCCCTGGTGTTTTTCATGCCCTTTGTACCCCCATCCCTCCCAAATGGGTTCAGTATGGCCCTTGTTAGCCCAATCAGTTTCATCAGATTCATGGGCTATTTCTGACACTTTCCCAACCAGTGAGATTCTTTCCTGAACCCCACATTACTGATACCAATTTTATTGCCCAATAAAACCTTATCTTGGACTGATTCACTTGTTCTCAAATAAGACAAGGCTGGACAGATTGGAATTGGTAATGCTGATTTAGGGATCTCAGTCTATAATTTCTGTCTTTGCTCTCATTGGTCAGTTGCAAAATTATATCAAGCATGTTTACTGTTCTCTTTAATAGATATGTTTTGAAGGCAAAAGAAGTACGATTTACAGAGAATCCATACAGATAATTTAATTTATTGAAAATAGAATTAATTATGTTTGTCAAGAAGTGGGAACATTGCAAGCCACTTTCGAACCTGAAAAAAAACTTTTGATAATTTGTATGACAGATATTTTCTTTTTTCTTTTTTTAGTTTCAAACTTTAGTTAAGGAAACACATTAAGGTTTTAAATGTAATGTGATTGAATAAAAAATGTTGTATCTAACACTTTCACTCAAAAAATGACAATTATAGTCTTGTGTGTATGTGTGGGTGTGTGTTTGTGTGTGTGTGAAAGAATTTCATGTAAATGTGTGCTACCAAAAGTGTATATAATAACAAAAATAAAATTATCATTCATAACATATGCACAGAACATTCACATCACACGTGAGTCGTCTGAGTTTACGTTACAGAGGTTATCAGCTTTAACACAATCATTTGTCCTTTGTGTATGTTAAGGTTATTGGCCCAGCACTTTCATAATAATGGTATTCATTAACATTTTGTTGAATTCACCTTTAATCATGTTAGTTACATTGAATATTTATTCATTTTTTTACTGGAATTTGTAACCAAGCTATATATTTAGAATTCTAATAATTACACAGTAATAACATTTTAAAATGTATAGTTTAAATATGGCAGGTTGTTTACCCTGGAATCAAACTGTACTGCAATTCATATAGGGGGTATAGTATTGACATTTGTTGAAAAAATCAATAGTTCAGAAGAAAAATCAAATAGACTGAACAACATAAAGAACTTTTCCTGCTCAATACTGCACAAGTGTTGTCTAAAACATTTCCTTTTTTCTAAACAGAAAGACAAATAAATATTGTTTGTTCAAACTTTGACAGTGGCATGAGAGTGAATTAATTTGATTTCAATTCTGCCCAGATGGAGGTTTGGTTTGCAGGGCACTCACAACTAAAAACAATGTACAGATAAGACAGGACCTTTAGGAAAATCAGAGACACATTGACGCAGGCTTTTAAAAAAGGTGAAAGGTGTCAGGAAAAAAGGTAGATTCTGATCTTGATATAGAGGCTGATAAAGACTGACAAATGAGTAAAACAATGGAGTCATGGCACTACTCCATATTGGTTATATTTGTAGGGTTAGAAATCTAGCAAGTTTTAATTATAGAGCAGTAGAAAAGACATGTTGTTGGAGGGTTTAACAACATTTTTCAGCACACAATAGGCTATACATGGCGGCCATCATTAATGGTGGAGGAAGAACCAGGGAAAACCCTGGGATAGAACCACTGACCCACGAGAAGCTACAGGCAAGTTTTCTCACATACCCACATTGGCCAAATCTGAGCCTCGAACCCACGCAGACAGAGGTGAGAATCGACAGTGTTCAGTACTGGAGAGTGCTTTAGACCACTCAGGGCTCCAGCAGAGAGATGAGCCTTTGCAAATTATGGCAACTGGATTTATACAATATCCGCTTACAAGTCTAACTGCAAATAACTTAGATCCTCATTAGCTATATCACATCTGTGATCAGGGTCTATATTGTTTGTTCTACTGATAAGTCCTGATAAACTCTATAGATCCAAATCTACCAGTTATGTTATGTGATGGCAGATCTGGGTCTGTGCAGTCTGCAGTTGGACACATATTATAAGCATGTATATATGGTAATACCAACAAAATATTGAACTGATTTCGTTTAGATCAAGATGAACCAACAGATATATTTTCCTGTTGTTTTTTCTTGGGGTGGTGGGATGGGGTAGGCAGTTTGATTACATATCTATACAATCTCGATATTCAACTTTGATATTCATGTCAGTTTTCCTATTTATGTGTGCCCTGTATTACTACAGAATTAGTTTATGCAATTAATAGATTCCTTTTATGCTGTAAAAAGAGCACAATATCTAAATTACTATGGAAAAATACAGTTATATTATCCTTTATAAAGAGCACAATACCTAAATTACTATGGAAAAATTACATAGACACATTATCCTTTATAAAGAGCACAATACCTAAATTACTATGGAAAAATTACATAGACACATTATCCTTTATAAAGTGCACAATACCTAAATTACTATGGAAAAATTACATAGACACATTATCCTTTATAAAGTGCACAATACCTAAATTACTATGGAAAAATTACATAGACACATTATCCTTTATAAAGAGCACAATACCTAAATTACTATGGAAAAATTACATAGACACATTATTCTTTATTGCTATGCTGTTTAAAGTGCTCGAGTTTCCTCAATTGCAATTTATGATATTTTTTCTTGCAAGTATTCTACAAAGTCTATGTGAATGGGAAGCAGGATATAGTATCTATTGTCATAAACGGTTGGTTATGGTTTTCGTTCCAGTTGTTTTCCTTCTCATTTGTATATACATTTATTTCCTTAATCCTTGACAGATAGATTTTCATAGCATGTTATATGTCTTCAATCATTAGCTCAAAATAGGGCATATTTGCATGCTCCTTTTAAAATGAACCAAAATTGCTCACCATGTTTGCACTGAGGTCATGGTTTTTGTCATCAATAATTTGCATTAAGATGCTGGTATAAGCTTTTGATTTGCTTATATTTCTTATGCATTGGATGAAAATTGATTAATCTAAGGCAGTTAACTATGTAATGTGGACTTGCCATTGTGACCTTGAGGTCAATATAACAGTTTTAGAAAATTTACATTAAGGTTTTGGTTATTAAAATATTTTCATGTACTTATATGTTCAAAACCCTTTAAATTTCAATGAGATAAAAGAGATATATATTTCCAATTTGTGATCTAGTATCAAACTTCATAAAAATTAATAAAATCCCATGGAAATTTCTCCATAGATAGAGTCATTGCCTGTCAGCATTACAAGTGATGATTTTATCATGATATCTAACTTGTGAAAAATTTAAGGTGTTGTGTGAAAGTAGCCACAGGACACAAAACTTGTTCATGGCAGTATATATTATACATATTTGAAACCCAGTCAGTCGCTACTATCTTGATATTTGGAATGACTCAGATTCATTTTCATAGCATTATCCCAAACAAATCAACTGTAAACCATTATGAAAAGAAAACACTTATGTCTCATACTTTCTTGTTGAAGTTGTAAGGCACAAGTCACATTATCTCAGGTAAAAACTGGTGTTGAATGGAATATTTGTTGTAATTAAATGGGTTATGAGCAGATATTTACATGAGACAGGTAGTTGAAAAGTTTAGCATTTATTCTTTAGATGAATAACAGCAAATTTGTAGATAATCATCAAAAATATTACTTTTGTCATTTGAAAAATATTCTTATCATCACATGATTAATGGTTTGAATCAAGCTGGCAAAAA
Source organism: Unio pictorum (assembly GCA_030141615.1). Lineage (NCBI taxonomy): Eukaryota > Metazoa > Mollusca > Bivalvia > Unionida > Unionidae > Unio > Unio pictorum. The sequence continues at coordinate 3,290,144 of JARLTB010000203.1, read as the reverse complement.
AGACTAGGGTTATACTGAAGCTTTCAAATAATTGAAAATTGACATAGTTAATTTAAATGAAAATTGACATAGTTAATTTAAATGAAAATTGACATAGTTAATTTAAATGAATTGAATTTTTATCTGAGCCTTGAGAAATCTGAATAAATAACACTGCAGCTAGAAATATTAGATTGGCAAATTGCTTGTGTTGCATCAAGCAGGATGTCAATTACAAGATTGATTTCATAATTAATATATATATATATATATATATATATATATATATATATATATATATATATATATATATATATGATAGACTATCATTGGATAAAAATCACCTTGTATGTGCTATATAGATATTCACATGTGATATAAAATTGACTCCAATGTGATCTACAATCATCTCCCAAGTACTACAGAATCATGAGTTATAAAAATGACTCATGTGTCATAAAATCGACTACCATTTGCTATAAAATAAATTCTCATAAGCCAAAAATCAACTCCTACGGGCTATAATATCAACTCAAATACTATCAATAACTCCCATGAGCTAAAAATTAACTCCCAATTGCTATCAAATTTGAACCCATGTGTGAACAAACAACTCTGGTATGCTAAAAATCAATACCCAAGTGCTATAAAATCAAGGTTGATAAATGTCAATAAAGTTTGATTGTCTGCTGAACAATATCCTGTGATCATCCAATGTCTGTATTACTGATGCAAGAGTGTGTTCTTTAGATTGATCATATAACAAAAGCATCAACAGAGACATTACTAATTTTATTTTAATTTTTATTTATTTATTTATTTATTTGTTTGTTTGTTTGCTTTTTTATTATTTAAATTTACTTATTGATGCATGCATAGTTTTATTTATGGATGTATAAATAAATGGATAAATAATGTTATGCTGATTCTGTTTAGTGAAGAAAGTCTTGTAGAATTTGATCACACCAAAAGCAAAAGTATGCATTTTGATTGAAATGGAATATTTTTTATTTTTATTGGGTAAACATTTTAACCAGTAAAAAGTAACATAATTCATTCAGGTACTTGGTACAAAAGTTGCATGTGAACAATCATTTACTTAAATAATAGGGCATGTTTAGAAATGCCATATATGATTTTTTTTTAAAATTTATTGTACGTTTGTCATCTAGTCTAAGATGTTTTTTTGACAATTCCTATTTTTCTTCCTTTATCTTTCATGTCAAATGTAAGACTTTGATCTTATCAGCTATCACCTTTCCAAGTTCTCCCTTGCATAACTATATACACCCCAGTGACAGAAGTAACAACCAAAACATTAATTTGCTTTTAATGGACTTCTCACTGCAAACATATCATCAATTCAAATTACAAAAACATTACATAGTGGGTTAATGGGAAATGTATTAGGGGAGTGTGTTTGGCCTAAAATACCTATTGATGTTAATAAGTACAAATCAGATAATAACAATCAATTTATTTCTTACCTTGGTTGTTTGACTGGGGATGTTATTGGCTGTTATTTAATAGATGGCTATTAATATATCAGTGGGAGACATCAAATGAAGGAGCCATTATTACCCCAGTGGGATGTTGCCCTTTATAATTATAGAGATCATTGGTTACCCAACACTGTACTTACACAAGCTCATCACTCCCCAGAACACCTAGGTATGTAACAACCAAAATCTTTTACCAATGTAATGCATTGTTTTAACAGGAAAAATGGACCTGCCTGAGAACTGAAAAGATAACTCATGTGGTTAATTTGTATTGTTACCTTTTGGGGGACTATATTATGAGCATGTATAAGATGTGAAATTCATTGACCGGAACTGTGGCCATATAAGGTGGGAAGAGAGGCAAGTTTATGATGTAACATCGTAAGTCATAATGATGTTGGGATACCCTCAGGCTCATGCTTTTAATTCCTGGTCATTTCATGGATGATCAGCCTGGGTTCAAAAGTTTTGATTGAACTAAGGGTTTGACTGACTTCTTATCCAATAGATTATAGAGTGTTTGGGACTGTTCTTTTATTGATCATTTCATGGCATTACTCATCGTCAGTTTTTCTCATTTCCTCTCCATGTTGATAGATTGGAGGAAATTAAATGTTATGCTGTTTTGGAAAGTAAAAATGAAACGGATACTTGGTATTATGCCAGTCAGTCCAAGTCCAGTCTTACAGGTAACTACATTTTGTAAGGTTTTCCTTCTTAGGGTTTCTTATAAAAGAAATCCCAGATCATCAGTTTGCACTAAAATCTTCTTTGAAAATGAAGAAGAGATGAAAAAAGAGATTAAACCTTTGTATGAAAAGATTAGATACAATGTTGGATCCAAAAATGGATGCACACATAATAATTATTATTATTATTATTATTATTATTAGGATTATTATTATTAGGATTATTATTATTAGGATTATTATTGATCATATGATGACTGTTTTGATGCTTTCTTTCAGGCCAATTAAAATATTTTTTCAATGCAAACATCAAACATTTTGAACTGCAAATCTAAACGCTTTTTCTTGAAGAGTCCTTGTATTGGATAATGTCCTGTCTTTATCTTAGATGACAAATCTTGCTTGTATTAACTGTATTACTGAATACTCTCTGTCAGAAATGTAAATGTCAGCAAATCCTATTTGGGGATTGGCGACACTTTTATCAATATTGATCAAACCTATCCAGGAGGAATTGTTGATTTAAACTAGACAGATGAATGGCAGTGAGGATTAGGGTTTGTTAATCTAATTACTTGAGAATTAAGCTCTATACTTGTCATGAAATTTGCCAACCATTATAAGAATCCATATTCTCTGATTGTACCCAACATTGATAATGAAACACAATAAAGGTTCTTAATATGCTCTCCCTAAACTTTCTTTGATGTTAAAATTTGCTCATATGTGGACAACATGTCTTCCTTACCATGTCCTTTACACTACCTCATTTAAATAAAATTCAAAAGCTATTTACCAGATGTAGAATTCAACTATAAAACATTTTGAATAAAAAAATTAGCACAGTTAACAGAATTTTAACAGAATTTTATTGAAAAAATTTCACTGCAAAGAATCATATTATGTTTCATTTTTGCCATTAGCAGCGATTTGTAAAATGCTGAGTCCATTAAATTCTACCTGATCCACTTATACTCTTTGCCTAATAAACCAAAATACATTATTTAGCTGAAATTTTCTTAAATTTATCTTAACTGTTATTGCATATACATTAATTTATTATGTATGATTGCTGAATTGCTAAGCTCCACCTCCCCTCCCCTAATAGTCAGTCAAGTGTTGTTTTTGCAGCATTCCATTGGACTGACCTCTACTCTTAAGCTGGACTCTGTGTTTGATTTGTCCACTCTCACTTGAACCATGGTTGATTTAATATGTAATAAGATCAGTGAACTAAGCTTGACAGACAATAACGTGGCATTGTTAAGTTACCAGACAATCACCTAGACTAATTCCACTATATAACATGTACAACTTGACACTTTCATAATGTCATTGTATTTCAACTAATTTTCCTGAAATCTTCACCATTAACTAAAATCATTTTTCAATAAAGTGCTTAAGTCACATCCCTAATTTTAAAGACATCACTATGCTAATTAGTGGGCTTAATTACCAGTGATTTGGCAATTAATTAGTTTAACATTGCAGGAGATTTATAGTCACACTGCTAATTGATAAAGCCCCACTAAAACACCTAGTTATTTTATAATTCCTTGGATGACATCATGTAATTAATTGTATTTTTTGGATATCTTCTTTAATGATTTGGCAAAATAACCAATCAAAATTTGTTTTAGAAAGGCAATAAATAAACAGAATTGTAAATGTCTACTCTATACAATGGTTCATGTATTATTGTTCTTAACCTTCTGTAAAATACAATAGACAACTTGCAGTGCCATAGTGTATATTTGAAAATTCATAGCTTTGAAAGTTCACAGCCATTTCAGTTGAGCAGATTTCTAACAGTACTTTGTCTTTGTTTATCAGTATGATCACACAGTTGACTGGTTTCCAATAACTAAATACACTTCTTATGGAACCTGCTAAAACACATTGAGTTCTTGTTAAATTTAAGTAGACATTTTGGATCATTCTTACTGAAGGGTAATTATTATTATTATTATTATTATTATTATTATTATTATTATTATTATTATTATTATATTGTTGTTGTTGTATTGTTTATGTATTCTTTATAACAAATGACCACAGGCTTCAATCAAGAATGACAAAGTAGTTTTACATCCAGTATTTGTTTCTATTTTAGTCTAATTCAGTTCTAATACATGTATGTAGAAGTGTGGTGCATATTTTGACATATAAGAGAACGAAAAGGTGAACAAATTAAAGAAAAAGATTTTTTTAATTTTTTGGGGGGATACAACAGTATTTGTTCCAAATGACATATAAGTGACTGGCATCATTGGGTCCAAATACAAACTAGATAGACCCAGATCTGTTGTTGTCTAATGCATAATCAGATCAGGTCCAATTGAGCAAATTTGATTATCCTAGCAACCATAATGTGCCAACAGATTTGGGTCTATGCAATTTACTAGGAGGGATTTGTTGAACAAGTAGCATCAACCCTGATCTGCTGGTACATAGTCTGATGGCAGGTCAGGATCTCTATTATTTTGCAGACTGTCTTAAATTATAAATGAGTAATGATGGGTTAGTCTTACTAATTTCTGCCTAGATTGGTTATAATGCCCTGAAAATGGAGTTAAGCCAAAAAAACAACAACATGAAGACAAGAATTTTAGCAACATTTTGTTACCTTTAATGTTGTGTGAATTTCTCATTGTTGATGATTTGTTAATTGGTGTGTTGCATCACATATTGAAAAGCAGATGTAACAAATCAGGCTTAATGAATTATACTGTAAACTGTAATAGCATTACATGGCCATGAAACAAATTTCATTGACTTTAAAGTCATTATGAATGATTCTTTTGTAATCAATAGCAAGATCACAGACTGTCCAAAAAAGCTTGTCTAATTTTCATTGTAAAGAATTGATCATTTCCACTTAATTTAAGACACAGTCTAAAAGTCAAATCATTGTATGTGTATACTTCAGTAAGCCAAATCTCCTATCCAGGTACAGGTTATAGAAATGTTTATATGGATTTCATGGTTGGATATGATTGAAAATACCTGTTTTCATTAGTACATTGTACTGAGTAAATTTAATATATCCTATACCTGAGTTCTTGTGCCCAGGTGCGACGACTAAAATCTTAGAATTAAAATGTATTGCCTTTCTATTTTCAAGTTTGAATGTTAAGCAGTTTGATGTACTGACATGGTCTATATGTATATTTTTCTCATTTGTTGAATTACATGTACAATTTTTATATATATATTTAGATTACATTATCTACTTATGTTTTTTATGTATTCACAAAACAAATCAAACTTTTTTTAATATAACTTGAAGACAGTGTACGGAACAGTACAGTCTTAATTTTGAAGACAGTGTATGGTACAGTACAGTCTTATTTTGAAGACATTGTACCATAGAGTACAATCTTATTTTAAGACAGTCTACCATACATTAAAGTCTTAATTTGAAGACAGTGTATCATACAGTACAGTCATTTTATATTGTGAGTTTGGCCAAACTGCAAAAAACATAAACCATAATCTGACATTGTGTAATGCTCTGGGAGATCAAGATTTATGCAGTTTGTTCTACATATACTTCTAATAAACTGCATCAAGCTGATCTGATTGTGCATTAGGGAACAGTAGGTCTGGGTCTATGTATTTGGACCCCACTTATATGCAGTGTTTAGACAGAATGTTAAGTTTGTATACATAGCAAAGTAAACTTTATAGTACACAAAATACTGTGTTCTTTATAATATCCACATGAGTTAATAAATGCACACCTTTCCTTATTTTAGATCCAAATTTCCACTCAAAGCATCATGAGTTTCTCTTAACCTGCCTCTTAAATTTGCAGGTTAAATTAGTCTCAAAAATGTATCTTACATGTGCTTTATTTGTTGCAAGCATACTGGGAGAAGGAAAATAAATCTCCAGTGTGGAGAGTTCTCAATTTAGATTAACTCTTCTTGCATGTATGTACAGATGATGAGAACAATGTATATAACATTGATGATTTGCATTTATTAAGATGACCTTTAACCAAAATGAAATTTACCTGTATAATAATCCTTAAGTGGACAGTGCAAGTATTACATTACATATGGCAAGCTATGAAGCAACTTCAGACCTTTGTCTTGAGTCTACCAAAAGTACATATGATCAATTTATGCTATCCTCAGCACAAAATATTTCATAAAAAAATAAAATTGTAAGATTAAAAAATATTATTACTTTTTAATTTGTTAAATTTTTGTGTACAATTTCTCAGAGAACAATTTTACTACTCAACATGTGTTGTCTGCAAGTCATGTTTTTAGCATACCAGCAGGGTTGTATTAATCTAGGAGAAGCAGAAAGAAGGCTTCCATAATATTCATCAATACATGTTCATGCACAAAAAATGCCTTAATGAATGGCAAGATGAATTTCTCTTGACTATGAAGTAAGCATTATTCTCCTCAATAGACTTTCTGTATGGCCAAAGCACCTATGGCAACAATAGCTTGTACAATTCATAGAAAATAAAAACAATACAAAGTAACAATTTTAAAACATGGTTCATATCAAATTCAGCTATGATTTTAAATGGTCTACCAAATAAAATTGCTACAATGTAACAACTTTAAAATATGGTTCAATTTTTTTTTAGTTATTATAAATAAAACTGGTGTTATCCTGGTTGTTTTTCTAACATAAGGCACTTACTGAATAAGTCTATATTGAGTTTTCTCATGTGTAGAAGAATGAATGAATAGATGAATATTATTTTATTTCATGTACATTGAAATGAATAAAACCATTCATTACAGGTAAACAATCTCTCTATGCTAAGAACTTGAATAGTTCAGTCCTTTAGGGTGACAGCTTTGTTCAGCTGTAAACTCCTGGATCATCAAGGTAGCTTGTTTATCATAATATTCTTTTAGTGGGGGGAGATTAATTGAGAAACATAAACAAACCCAATGACCATTTTGATTGCATGATGGTTGCATTAACTGCTACCTTAATGGTGATATACCACGGTATTAGTCTAGGCATGATTTAAAACAATTTGCAGTGGTTCACAGATAAAGAGTTCAGACAGAAATGTCTATATAGAAAACATTTTTTATACCTTTTTTGATTATTTATACCATTTTTGAAATTTTAATTTGCCATTGTGGAGTTCATAATATTAAAAAATATATTGAAGTGAAACACCTTCTGTGACCAAAGTAATGAATTACTAGGAAGTATATGTAATAAAAAACATGGCTGTTGCACATGACCAAAAACCAGGATAATAATGATCAATAATAAATATTAACACTAATATATAACAATCACACACACACACACACACACACACACACACACACACACACACACACACACACACACACACACACATATTTATTTATTTGCATTAGATTAAGTCTCACAGCTGAATTATCTGGGGACAGTGTTTTAGATTTTCAGTCATCTACATAAATGTATTCATAGTACTTTTAAATTAAAAAAACTTAAGTTCAATTGGGAAATTGAATTATTAAAAATCCACCTAATGCTTGTGTGATTGTTGACCAATGACTATTTTCCAATTACTAAATGTATACTCCTGGGGCTGTCCACTGTAAATTGGCCAAAATACTAGTCTAGGCTTATCTTTGAAATGACAACCTCTTGCTAAAAGGACCAATAAGCAAGATCAATGGGGATTAACTTGACTGAGTAAAAAAGGAAAGTTGAATGTAGATAAAACAATTGCATATCTCACTAATAAATACCTTCTGATTGTGATTGTAGCTGTTAACAAGTTTAAATGCATAACAAAACAATATCCTTACCTTCTGTTTGTGTCTTTTGTTGGAATTTCCCACTAAAGTACCTGGTAGTGTTAACCATAGCCAGTCTTATGTAACACAGTAATCACAAAACAATAGTGAATCAGTGGGTGCTGATCAATTATTTAGACTATGAAAGAAGTCAAACTTTATTCTCCTAACCATTGGAGAAACTTCTATGAGAGTATGGAATGTTTTCTGAAGAGGAAAATAGGACTTTGTAAATTTGTGCTTAGCAGTTATTTGGAGAGATTCTGTCTACTACTTTAATGATAGACTGGAAATATACATTACTGGTTTTAAAGGTGCATATCTGAAATATATTTCATTGCTGTTTCATTATGGTAAATTAATTTACATTTTTTTTTAAAAAAGACTTAATTATTTTAATTTTTATTATCTTAGCTCTATTCCCATTTATTTTATATGAATATTGTTACATTTTTTATTGTACCGATATATCTGATTTATTAATTGATTGATAGTTCAGTAATTGATACTACATTTGGGTGATCAGCTGATTGATTAATGGACTCTCTCTCTCTCTCTCTCTCTCTCTCTCTCTCTCTCTCTCTCTCTCTCTCTCTCTCTCTCTCTCTCTCTCATATCACACATTCTGAAAACATTAGCATGGTTATTTGATTGAATTCCAACACCTATCTAATTATGTATATAGACAGTTGAGAAGATATTTCTACACCTGCCTGACCAAAGACTGGGGTCATTTAAGCAAATATATGCATACCTATGTGTGAATCTGTACCCGTTGTCTGGGGTAGACTGGCTCTGTATGCTCCATTCCTTCATCTGAAAATGTTTGAAGACTCATCTTGTTTGTGACTTTGCATCCTAATTAGTAGCTAGTCATTCAGGTGAGGCATGGGCTTAAATGGTCATTGTGGTCAAACTATGGGCCATGAGCTGAACCTGCACAGACCTTATGGTCAGTTTGGTCATGGAATTTGTTATTGTCAGGTATTGTATATAGTTTTAAATCTTTGAATTTGAACAGTTCTACAGGTATACATTTACAGAGGCAAGTTTATCACTTAAGCCATTTTAAAAGTTCTATTTTTAATTTTCATTTTATTTCAGTACTAGTATATATTGCCCCTTTTTTATTTGAGCAGATTTTACATGTACGCCATGGTCAGTTATTTTTTTGATTTGAGCAGATTTTACATGTAAGCCATGGTCAGTTATTTTTTTGATTTGAGCAGATTTTACATGTAAGCCATGGTCAGTTATTTTTTTGTGATGCAAGAAAGAATTATTCAATTTGTTCTTTTGACAACTGAGCTATCATTAAGTTTATTGTATTTGTATGAAATAGATGCATTAATAAGCTTGAAACTTTAAATTTAACTTTTTCCTGTATATATATATATATATATATATATATATATATATATATATGTTTTGTAATATTTGCACAGCAGTTTCAGTCCATATTTGTTTCTTACCATTTTAATATTGTGACTAATTTACAAAGTCCTCACCCCCCAAAAAATAACATGTAATTTTAATCCTCACAGAAATAGCAGCATTTAGGTATAGAGATTGTTTCCATTAATGCAGCATGTCTCATTTCATTGATTGATTGAACCCTAACTGATTTAAAAAAAATAATGAAATACTTTTATTCAGTGTATCTAGAATATAAAATTAAAGAAATTTATTTCTTAATTATAAGAACTAAAGATATGTACGACATGAAAAATAATTTTTATTGATTATCAGGAAAACTCATAGCTGGCAAAAAGGTATTTTTAAAGGACATTGTCAAGCTATTCATTTTTTATCTTCAGACAACTTGTTAATATAAAAATACTATGATTTATTGTCAGTGGAAATTTAAGTTTTAGACATCAAATGGACATGTACTTAAAAAGTGAAAACCTATTATGTTGAATACTGATTCATATTTCAAATCTGTATATTGGACCTTGGTTGTAATTTTGTTTCTTTTATTATGAATTATCATTGTACACTCTTGATGGTTAGTGACATTGTTTGTAATCCAAAAGATATGTTTGATTTCATTTTTGGGGGGCAAACTTTGAAGCAGATATCAGGAATTGCAGGAGGTCATTGAATTTAAAGCAAATGGTAAAAATAATAAGAAAATCTTAAGGAGTTTTGTAAATGTATCTGAAACTGAATTTATATTTTGACTATTATGGGGATCTTGGTCTGTATGGATGCATATTGCCCCTATAAGATAAATTGTATCAGTTTGACATCACTTGGTGAATCTAAAATAGTAGTATGCATTTGTGTGTGCATGCATGCATGTATGCATGTTAGCCCATGGTTGTTGTCACTCCTTGGTAAACATGTTGAGATATAGACCGACAATACTCAAAGATTAGTGTTTGAGTTAGGTGTAAGTCAGATAGAAGGGCAAGATGATATACATGCACCAGTATATAGACACAGACAAGAAACAAAATTCCCAGAACATGTTAAATAAGTCATACACTCTTATCTCAGAAAATAAACTGTAGATGTAAAATAGCTAATGGGAAACACATGGGGAGGTGGAGCTTGTAGGAAATTTTAATATTCCTTACAAAGTTTCACAGTAAAACATCCATAGCATGTTGTAGCAGGGTCACATAGAGTTCCTTAAAGGAAGGGAAATCATCATCATATTGTTACACACTGTGTCACGCCAGCTGGTACTTGGGATGGACACACTCTTTGTTGTACCTGTATATTTCTACCTGATTAGAGTTGAGGAGAGTGCATGATAATTACTAATGTTCACCAAGGTTAAAAACTGACACCTTTCAATTAATGTAATTAACCTGCCCAAACCGATGGTCACTTTAGCCATCATTGATTTCATCGGAAATAGTTTAAGTTCTATTCAGTTTCTAGACATGTAATTTTCTTCTTCTTTAGATATTGAAAGAAGTCAGATTATATAGAAGTCATTTGGATATGTTTACAAGCTGAGTGCATTGCAGACATTACCTGAAACAAACCCTTATTTTGAGTCATTACCTGAAACAAACCCTTATTTTGTGTAATGAGTTAATACATCCAGGTTGTAACAGATACTTAAATCATTGGTTAGCTTCTACTTAAAAAGCCTAGAGGACACTATTTTGAAGGATATAATTATCAGAATGCACATCTCTTATTTATAATGTTTTCTTTTGAAGGAAAATACTTGTTAATTAGACACCCCCCCCAAAAAAGGCAATTCCCAGGTCAATATGTAAATTTTTTAAAATCATCTTTGAATAGCATGATATAGATGTCACCTTTCTTGTGGTAATGATGGTGGATGAATCATCAATGACATTATCGTTAATTGGTTTGGTTTGGAATAAAGTGCCTTTTCCAAGGACACTCATGGCAGTTAACTTGAGCTGATCCAACTTATAGGATTTGAATTGACACACACGTGGCTGCAAGTGCATCACAATAATCACAGAACAACTAATAGCTCCTGCCTTCATTATTATCATCTTTTGACATGCAGGAAAGTGCAATGGGCCTATTTTGCAACACTGAGCTTGCAAAGGGTGACCTGTTGAGGTCTTTGCTAATGGTTCTATGTTATAGGTCTTGTGTTACAATGTAAATCTTTAGTTTCTATTTTAAAGGTCCTGTGCTATGTTATGATCCTGTGTTAAAGTTTTAAAATGTAAAATATGCACCACATACATGGATGTATTCTACTGTTACTTTTTGGTATAATTATATTATACATGTAAAAGATGTAACCTTATGTACACAGAATATCTCTGTTAATTTGTTAATCAAAATCAACACAATTCAGAGTTAAGAAGCTAAATTCCATGAAATACTTATCCGTATTATTAAGATAAATTAATATTCATTCACAATCCTTTCAGTATGGCAGATATCTTGGTTAATAGCAGATATCTTGGTTAATAGCAGATATCTTGGTTAATAGCAGATATCTTGGTTAATAGCTGGGTAAATCAGTTTTTGTTGAAATAGTTAAACTTAGATTGTACCTGGAATATTAAAAACAGACCAGTACTTTATTTAAGACAAATTTTACATGTTACAGGAGAACCAAAATGGCTTAGAAAATTTAAATGAAACAAAGTTTATTACAGTTTAATACATTGCTGTTGATCTGTGTAAGTGCAATACAAGAATTATAACTGGTACAATTATGACAATATATGCACAAGTGTCTATGAAACAAATGTGAAAAAATAGACAACACTAACTGTACATAAATCAAGTTTCAGATTGATATTATTAGTATACAACATTAATGACTATACAGTGTACAACAGTAATGACTATACAGTGTACAACAGTAATCACTATAGAGTGTACAGCAGTAATCACTATAGAGTGTACAGCAGTAATCACTATTGAGTGTACAGCAGAAATGACTACAGTGTACAGCAGTAATGGTTATATATTGCACAACAGTAATGACTATACAGTGTACAGCAGTAATGACTATACAGTGTTCAGTAGTAATGACTATACAGTGTACAGCAGATGACTATACATAGTACAACAGTAATGGTTATACATTGTACAGCAGTAATTATTATACAGTGTGCAGCAGTAGTGACTGTAATTTACAGCAGTAATAACTATGGAGTGTACAAAAGTATTTGAAAAAGGCATTGGTAATGTATAATTTAAACACAAATCTTTAATTAGATAAAATTTAACTTAAATATTGTTTTAATTATAAAATTTACAAATTTTAAAAACATTTTTGCTTGCATGAATGTGTAGAAACATCATTATATGCTTTACAGTCTTGGTGCTACATTAAAATAAGGACTTCAGAAGTTTTACTCTTTCATGAGACAAAAAAAGTATAAATAAATGAAACTAACATGCGTGAAGCTTTCTATATTCGGCTTTATATTTGCCGGCCACTTACAGTAAGGCTGTTAGCCATAAATTAGATAATTGCCAGATCTCATTATAGATGATTGATATATTATTCTCAGATGTTAGATAACATTTTGCATTCTGCCCAGTTTGATATGGCTTTTAATTAAGCACAGAATTTTAAATGTATTGTCTGTATGCAAACCAACATGTTCTTTTTCTTGTTAGAGTATTCCTATTGGTAATCTTATCCAGATTATCCAAATTTTTTATTACACTTTTTAATCTTCCTTAAAGTTTTGATTTTGACAACAGTTGATGTGCACCATCTGTTTCATGCTTATACTTCATATTGATTACCTGGCACAAATATGGCCATAAAACCTCCCCACTACAAAGCAATGTCATTATTTACATTTATGGAAGCATTGAGTTTTGGCCCAAAGTAAAATTCTGTTTTGTGGGTTTCAAAGTTCTTATAACTGTTAATGATTTCTGAAAAATACTAACAAAAAGATTCCAGTCCACTCAAGTTACTTATATTTGTTGAATATAATGACCAGAAAGGAAAATTATATAGACAAAAAGGTCCACATTGACCTAGTTTGATAAAAGCAATTTGTGTTCATTGCAAAACTTATTTCCTCTTATAATATTTGAATGACATTGATTCATTTTTTCTAATGTTACATTTGCCCTCCCACCTGTCTCAGCACACACCTCAGTATAATAACCATATTTAACTGATGTACATGCTTCATGATAAGTTTACTCCCAGCTTTACACGACGTGAGTCAATATTTGCTAGGGTATGAAGTTGTTCCCTTGGTTGTGATATTGGGAAACAAGGTAAGAGCACTTTCATACAAAAAGAAACCCAAAAATTCCACTCTGATAATTTGTACATCTATATCAATGATATATTTGTCCACAATGGAAATTTTGTATTCCCTGGAATATCCTTTATAAAATAGTTTTAATTTCCTTCAAGGAAGCAAACTTTAGCTTGATTAAGTTTTAAGGTAGCCTTTTTAAAGTGTTTTGCCATTTGTCTCAATTCTCACCTGAGAATCCCCTCAAGAGTCCTCAGAACAGTGGTAATATATTTTGGGGGTGACATTAGATACTTTATCGTTTTATTTTCTTCACCATGATTTACAAATTTGTCAATATCCTTCCTTGCTAGATAGTCAGCTGTAGCAAATGATTTATTGATCCGAGAATGAGGAGAATCAGTACATGTGTATTTTGTGAACGAGGTCTCAATCAACTCTCTTTAGTACTCTAGATCAAACACCTATAAGAGTACCATTCTCTTTACTCAGGGCCTAGCTGGGTCATTAATTCTCACTAAAATACATGGATCAGCTATTGGCTCACCAGGATTTGTGAGGTTGTCATGAAGAACATAGAATGTTTCACCTTCCTTTTTACCAAGCAAGACCCCCACTACGTGTAGTTATCAGAGTTTAAAGCCAGGAGAAGTGTTCCTTTGATAGCATGGAGGGCTCCAATACATTGTAACAATGCAGACAAATTCAGAAGTGATAAAAAGATGAAATCGATTTAAGTGTTGCTTCTTTAGATTCCTGACTGGGTCAAATGTATGATGCTTGGACAGTTTGACACTTTTTAATGACCATCTTGCCTGAGGAAGGTGTTTGAGATTTTATCTTTGTATCAGATCCATGCATTATCAGGGTGTTGATGTATTATAGGTTCTCTCTTAAATCCACTGTACCCTTGAGGGGACAGGTATGTCAGATTCTCAGAGTTTACCATCTGCTATTGTTTGATTAATATGAAAGATGTAACATTACATTCAGGTAAATTGTTTATAATTTCCTTTGATTTTATACATGTTCATTAACTTAATATTTGTACTTAATAATAATAATAATAATAATAATAATAATAATAATAATAATAATAATAATAATAGTAATAATAATAATGTTGCTAGCTTTAAACAGGGTTTATCAAAATGAGTAGCATAATATAGTTATCTGAGTATCAGAGCTAATAATCTCAAGGTTACTTTTATTATTATTATTATTATTATTATTATTATTATATTATTATTATTATTATTATTATTATTATTATTATTATCATGTTTGTTCTTCTTCTTCTTTTTATTATTATTATTATTATTATTATTATTATTATTATTATTATTATTATTATTATTATTATTATTATTATTATTATCCATCATTTTAAATATTATTAGTGTTACAGGTATTACTTTTGCACCAAAATGATTTTATTGCTGGTAATGCAACCAAAATATTTTTTTGCTTTTGTATTTTTATTTTTTAATGATGCTTTTAACATTTTATTAGCTTGTCACACTAAAAAGACTAAAATCTGAAATATCATGCCAAGAAAATGGGATCAAAGTACCTTTCCCAAGGGCACAAAAAGACAACCTAACTGGCCTGGCCTGGGCAAGTATAAAATGTGCCACCCAACAAGTCAGGAGCTTTACCAATTGACCTACAGTGACTCCTGCAACTATAAAATATAATCATTTAAATAATTTGAAAATAAGATTTAACAATTTCATCAAAGTGTTTTTTTTGTATAATTTATTAAAACAATTACACATTTGTAATGGAAGTATTACATATTTCAGATAGGACATATTGCAACAGTGTGTTTGTGAATTTGAGTTTCTGACCTAATGGGATTTACTTAGATGGGGATACATATTGGTGATGACATAAACACCATCTTTTAAAGGACAACTTCAAAATTCCAGCTAGTTTTCCAAATACCTTTTCAGCTCATGTTTGATTTAATTTGGTCTATCATGTATAAATTTTGACAATGTAGATGTCTTCTGATACAGCTTCTACTGTCCATCCCTTACAGTGTCATTACAGTGCCAATCTGTCATTACAGTACAGTCATAAAGCTGCAGAATATCCTCATTAGTTATGCTTGCACAGCACAAATGTTCATTAAATGGGGGAAAAAAATTAATTTTATACTTAATTTAATTTTTTCATTATTCATATTGATTTCATACCAGGATGTTGAAACTGATGTTTTTTTACTTGTGTAGTTAAATTGTGTTACAGGTACAACACATTGTTATTTATCTAAGCTCGATTTGTGCCTGTCTTTCTCCTCATCCCAGATCTGGATTTTGAATCCAGAGAATCATAGTTTAGAAGTGACAGTTTTTCACAATTCCAAAGCAGATCATTTTAAACACAGCATAGACTGGTATTCCTGAGATTTTTATATATAAAAAAAAACTCAATCTCCTGCTCAGAATACCTGAGCTTCCAGTTTTCACCTTTTATTATAACAATGTTAAAATTACGGAACTTAAATAGTTCTTTGAATTCTGACTCACCGCCATATGATCTAAGTATAGCATCTAATTTCAGTGTTTCTAACATCCATTTCTTTGTTTAGAAAGTTTTAAGAATAATATTTGAGCCTAGTATTTTTCACGTTAGAAATTAACTTAGTCAATTATTTTCGACAACAAACAAATGAAACTGAACGTAGACTGTAGCCAGCAAAATTAATATTCTGTTAAAACGATTCAAATTGCTGACCATTTTTTGTTATTTATCTAATTTTAAATTTTAAGTAAAAAAATATCAGCTTATTTTTTTATGATTGTGACCACCAATGTGACTCACTGCCATCTCACCTCTGTCTGCGTGGGTTCGAGTCTAAGATTCGGCTAATGTAGTTATGTTCAAAAGCTTGCCAGTAGCTTCTTGTGGGTCGGAGGTTCTTTCTGGGGGGGGGGGGGTTTCCCGGGTTCTTCCTCCACCAATAATACTGGCCACCATGTAATGCCTATCCTGTGCTGAAAAATGGCATTAAACCCTAAAACAACAACAACCAATGTGACTGAAAAAACATTTCTGCATGGTTCTTCCTATTCAGTCTGTTTGAGAAAACAATAGTGAGAAAAATTGGAAATTTTTGTGTGGAAAAAGTTACTACCATCAATTTATTTTTTCATACTGAATAATAAATTTCTCTATATTCACATTAAATACCATACTCACATACTCATTATGCATTTACCTATTTATCAACATATGATTTTTTATAGCTCATGTAAAATGTGTGTGTGTGTGTGTGTGTGTGTGTGTGTGTGTCTGTGTGTGTATCAATATGTACAGGTTCTATTGTAGAACTGATAATGTAGGTGGGAAACCCCTAAAGTTAGAAATAAGGCTCAAATAGTCTAAATAAAGGAGTGAAAAAGGTGGGGTATGCAAATTTGGTTTTCACGTATAATGGAATTGATAAGCATTTTAATTTTGAGAGAGTTTGAATCTTGCAATCAGAGAGAGAGAGAGAGAGAGAGAGAGAGAGAGAGAGAGAGAGAGAGAGAGAGAGAGAGAGAGAGAGAAGAATACTACTCAAGTAGCTAAAGTAATGATATGTAAAAACATCTTCAGTTAATTTCATTTTAAATGTAATGTCCTCATAGTAATACTTATTAAAACCCACATATCATATTTTCATTAAATTTGTGGACATATTTCTTTTCCAGGATAAATGTCCGTTACTTTGACAATTCCACTGAGTCAGTATATCTTTGGCTGACTATTAATTAGTATGTACTAAAAGGTGTTGCAAAGGACCACAATGGTCATTTATAAGAGTGAGAGTTTAACTGGGCAGTGTGCTGATGTTAGAAAATCGGTGTTAGACATAGATGTATGGTAATAAATAGGTAATAAATAGAAAATATACCATTGACTTTACAAAGGTTAGTGATTATTTTCATTCATTTCCTCAACACATGTAGATAACTTGGTAGCTCAGTAACATGATTACAGATTACAAACTCAGCTTGGTACCTATGTTTCTCTAATGCACAGGTAAGAAAAGCATAGCTTGGCATTTTGTTTCCTCCAAAATAACACCTCTTGCTTTGTTGATAGATGGTCAGAAGAAAACAGATTCATTGAATGGGAAAAGGGTTTTAGCTCTTGGCCCCAAGTGATGGTATTGTTGAATGAGGAATTTTTTTCACTACTGAGGTGTTTTCTAATGCATTACATTCCTTAAAGGGATTTGAGTCACAGCTGTGCGTGAGAAAAGTGAATGTGATTTCAAAGTAGAGTGTTTCTTGTTGATTGTTTTGACAAGGCAGGGTAAGTGAAGAATATTGCTCTTGGACATTTCACCTTCAGACATTCTTTTCTCTAGAAATATATTATGATGGTATGCTATAATGCTGATTTACTTGGAAATTCATTCCAATAAGTAACCATTAAGTCCTATATTTTGCATTTGTTCACAGTATATTTAAGTCCATTATTTTGAATTAGTTTATGTTATATTTAAGACCAGTATTAAGCATTGATTTATTGGACCTTTCAGTCCAAATTTTTGTATTGATTTTACGGGATCTTTAAGTTCAGTATTTTGCTTTGCTTTACAAAATTTTCAAGATCAATATTTTGTATTCATTTATAGCACCTTCAAGTCCATAATTTTGCAACGATTTATTGGATCAATAATTCCCAAAATTTTGCATTGAATTTTGGTAAATGTCAACATTTGTTTCATATACACCATTTCATAGCTGTCAATAATGTTCTAAATCTTTTAGTTTTATAGGAAATACTTTTATGAACAAAAGTGCTATTGAAGCAAATAAATTCAGTTCAATGTATAATCGCAGGCTGAAAACTTCATATGACTAAGGTGTTAGCCATACATTTTAAATTTGGTCATATCTGAAAACCATGTAAATGTAAATGAAGACAGAAATAAGCAATGAAAAAGTCTGACATAACATGAAAATACATAGATGCATTTACCAAGTATAGTAGATGATGATATTTTATAGGATTTGCTTTTATGAACAAAAATGCTATTTAAGCAAATAAATTCAGTTTAATGAATAATAAAATATGTCAGCCCCTATATCAGGCATTGGCAACTTCCCACAGTAATAAATCAAGTCCAACTACAAACAACATAGGCCTTGATCTTCTGGTGTATAATGTGATTTATTCCTAACAAACAACATAGACCCTGATATTATGGTGTATAATGTGAGTTATTCCTAACAAACAACATAGACCCTGATATTATGGTGTATAATGTGAATTATTCCTAACAAACAACATATACCCTGATATTATGGTGTATAATGTGAATTATTCCTAACAAACAACATATACCCTGATATTATGGTGTATAATGTGAATTATTCCTAACAAACAACATAGACCCTGATATTATGGTGTATAATGTGAATTATTCCTAACAAACAACATAGACCCTGATATTATGGTGTATAATGTGAATTATTCCTAACAAACAACATAGACCCTGATATTATGGTGTATAATGTGAATTATTCCTAACAAACAACATAGACCCTGATATTATGGTGTATAATGTGAATTATTCCTAACAAACAACATAGACCCTGATATTATGGTGCATCATGTGACAGCAGACCTAGGTTTGTGCAGTTTGCAGTTTGAATTGGCTTATACATATGTACGTAGAAATGGTTCTATGATCCTGATGCATATGTGTGTATGTGTTTGAATTTTGTATGTAGTTTTTAAAATAATCAGTTATATCACTATGATGTCTGCAGAGTGGCAGTTTCTAGTAATGTCTAGCACTGGGGCATCATGTTGTAGACATGTAGCCTGATGTCCCACCCAGTCACATTATCATGACACCTGAAGCAGATCTGTCTAACACTAACCTGTTAATGCTGAATGTCAAGCATGGTAGCTGTTAGTACCATTTTTGTAAGTCTTTGGTATGACTTGGCCAGGGGTCAAACCCATGACCTCCTGCATCCAAGGCTGATGCTGTAATCACTAGACCACCGGAGTGGTCCACTGATGAATATGAAAATATTAAATATGAAATCTATGAATTCAAATATTTTCTGTATTGTAAAGAGATATTTTCGCATATTGGGAATTAAAATTTATGCTTGCTAAAAAGTCAAGTTTAACTGCAAACTGCAATGACCTAAATCTGCCATTGCATGATGCATCAGTATATCTGGGTCTGTGCAGTTTGGTAGGAGTAATCAAGCGAACAGACAAAGATCCTGATTTGATGGCACATTATGTGACAGTAGGTCAGGGTCTATATTTTTTGCAGTTGGACTTAAGTTATATGCATATGCTTACCGTATATTAAAAGCATATGTTTTCACAAAAGAAATAAGTACTATGTGGCAATCAGATGAACAGTAAAATTAAAAATGGTTGTCATGCAGTTTCTGCCCTGTCACTGATATTTGCATTTGGAAAAGGAACTTAATTTACTGGTGAATATTGAACTAAAGCAATAAAATGGGCAAAATTTATGGATGAAAAGCATTTTGAAGTGTTTTATATCAATGAAATACAACTTAACAAGGCTGAAATGATCACATTCAATGTGTACTTCACAATCATAAATTATGAAATTACATGCATTCGAAATGTACAGGTGAGAAGATTCTGGTTATAATGGTACAGGATTAGGGTCTCTTGCAGATCTAGAATAGATCCCAGGAAAATCAAAGTGGTCAAGGTTTGATTGGTTTACAGATAGCAGGGATTGTTGGGCTTACAGTGTAAACCTCTTCAAAGAGGAATATTTTACCTGTAGAGTAGTTAACTGTATCATAGAGCCGTTTATTGACATTGTTCTATATGAAACAGTGACAGCTAGGACAGAATGATCAAGAACTGTAAAGCTGGGTGCTTATCCGCAGATTTAATTTTCCATGTTCCAACTCAAAACATTAACTTACTACCAGTATGTATATTTGCGTACAAATCAGATCCAACTTTAAACATTATAGACCCTGATCTGTCATTACAAGTTCTGGTACATCAGGGTCAATGTTGTTTGTTCTACCGATTACTCCTAACAAACTGTATGGATTTATGTTTGATGATGAAAATTAGCTAGTCAGAGTTGTTTGAGAACTTATTACAAAATTACAACAGCTATTTCATTTCTTCTTCAGGTTGGCAAGCAAGGAAGTGAGGCTGCAAATTCCAGAAGGCAAACAAGGATGGTTTAATTATTTCTCTTTTAATAAGATATAACAAGCTGAATGACTGAAGAGGTTGAAAATTTTTAGACATGCACACTGAAAACTGTTTTATATACAATGGTGGATTTTGATGGAGACCTGTTTTTCCTCATCTGCGTCACATGTTATACATGACTGAAAGAACAAAATGTTTATCATGATGATTCTCAGAAGACTGGTGCTCTGGATTGTATTTGCATTTCTATTTGTAAAATCTGTTCATGGAAATTTAGTGTACACTCTCCAAGAAGAGCTATCGGGGACTACACTTCTTGGAAATGTAGCAAGTGATTCAAGTCTTCGAAATCAGACAGGGGTTACAGAAAGCATTTTTCAGAGTCTTCGGTACAGTCTGATCACTTCTGGACACTTGGATCTGTCTAAAATATTTGAAGTTGAACTGACTACATCAAATTTGAAGGCCAAAGGGGCTGTAGATCGTGAGGCGCTCTGTCCAAATAATGATATTTGTCTTCTTTCATTCCAAGTTGGAGCAAACTCGGTTACATCTGGTTTCTATAGAGCCATAAATGTCACCGTTAATGTGACTGATATTAATGATAATGCACCGACATTTCCTTTCAGTTTAGTGCCACTCATAATTCCAGAGAACACGCCAATAAATGAGTCTTTTCCATTGGATGTTGTGGCAACTGATCCTGATGCTGGAATTAACTCGATCAAGGGCTACCAAATCCTTCCAGATACAGGAACTTTTGGATTGAAAGTTAATGATGAAGTAGGTGGGACACATTCTCTTAGCTTGATAATCAAACAGAATCTAGATAGGGAGACACAGGAATTTTACCAAATATATGTTGTTGCTCTTGATGGAGGAATGCCGCCAAAGACTAGTATGTTAACAGTAAATATTACAGTAACTGATGTCAACGACAACCGCCCTAATTTTTCCCAAGACCAATATAATATCACAATTGATGAAAAAGTGGCAATCAATTCTGTTATTTTACGGGTGAGTGCTACAGATCGAGATAAAGGTGAGAATGGTAGGGTTTCATATTCCCTTATATCAACAGATCCAGCATCTCTTGCATCCTCCATTGCTCTCAATACCTCCACAGGGGAGATAACTTTGTTAGATGCACTTGTATATAATCCTGCTATTGCATCCAAAGCATATATTCGTGCACAGGACAATGGTTCTCCAGTCAGAAGTACTCAGACAATTGTGTTTATATATGTCAAAGATAGCAACAATAATGCACCAGTCATTAATGTCAACTTTTTGTTCTCTGGACAACTTTCCGAAAATGCCTTGGTAAATGCAACAGTAGCTCATATTGATGTATCAGACGCTGACTGGGGCCTGAATGCAAAAGTGACTTGTTATTGTGACCCTTGTGGCAATTTTGGGATTAGACAATTTGGAACAAATGCTTATACACTGAATGTAGTCAGAGAGTTGGATAGAGAAACAATACCATCATATAATGTGACTATCACATGCTCTGACAGTGGCACACCTCCTCTGAATACTTCCAATAGCTTCATTATTGAGATAAAGGATGAGAATGACAATGCACCCATGTTTGAGCAGGCAGTTTACATAATAAATGTTACAGAAAACAATGCTCCTGGGGCAACACTGCTCAAAGTTAAAGCCACTGATGCTGATATAGGTGCAAACGGAGCAGTTCAGTACACGTTCACATCTGGTTTGCAAAACAACGGCTTCTCAATCGGACCAACAGATGGTATAATTCGTGTAAATTTCCAGTTGGATAGAGAGAGTCAGGCTCATTACTCTTTCGACATTTTTGCACATGACACTGGCCAAGACAAACAGCTGACATCCTCGACCCTTGTTACAATCAATGTTTTGGACCTCAATGATGTGTACCCAACATTCAATCAAAGCAGCTATACAATGTCTCTTATGGAAAACCAAAATGCTTCTGAACCAGTCTATGTTGGAAAAGTGTTTGCAGTGGACAATGATGAGGGAGAGAATGGGAGGCTTTCATATTTAATACCAACAGAGTATAAATCTCTTCCTTTCCAAATCCTACAAAATGGCACAATCATTGCAACAGAATCACTGGACAGAGAAAATATTAGTAAATATAATTTTGAAGTCATTGCTTATGACCATGGAAATGTTCCAAAGAGTGGTACAGTTTCAGTGACAGTAAACATTGATGATATAAATGATAATGAACCAATATTTATATTTCCAACAAATGACAATAACACGGTTAGAGTGGAACTGGCCACTATACCAAACACAGTAATTGCTACAATCACTGCCAGTGACAGCGATACTGGAAACAATAAAAGAATATCATATGCTATTGAGGCTGGCAATACAAATAATATTTTCCAGGTAGATAATGATACTGGAGACATTGTGCTAAGTAAAATTGTCCTAGAGTCATACCTTGGATCTCACGATTTGACAGTTTCTGCAAAGGACCATGGTGATCCTCAACGTTCTAACCGGACTGTATTGAAGGTGATATTTTTTAAGTCAAATGTTACTGCACCATCAGCAAGTTATAACCTTCCTACGACAGGACAAAATATAATGATTGCCATATCTATCTCCTGTGTAACATTTGTTCTATCAGTAACCATTATTATAATAATTTGCCTGATCAGACGGAGTGATAAGGACAAGCATCTGTACCATTCCAAAGTTTATGAAGAACAGAAAATTATCCATTCCTCGACGCGTGACAGTACAAGATCCAGTGTATCCGAAGGATCTGGAGAAAAAATGATTCCCATGGAGAATGGCTTCCCAAATAAAAGCAAGAAAAAGGAAGTCAGTTTTCTTGGGGATGAGATGGATGGCTTTAATTCCTCCTCATCAGCTCATACCTCATTTGAAAACACAGTCATGTCTACCTTCAAGTCCTCCCAGACACAACTTACACAACCTCAGGTACACTCATATACGGCAATTTACTTTACAGCTTTACTAACTCAAACATTATATTTCTTTTGCATTTTAATTTTTTTTAATTTTACTAAGTTTTAAGAAGTGCATTTTAAATATATTACTATATATACTCTCTAATAAAGTGCTGGCAGATCTGGGTCTGTGCAGTTTGCTAGGAGTAATCATTAGAACAAACAGCATAGACCCTGATTGGCAGGTACTGTGGCTCACCAGAATTTATGCTGTTTGGAGTTTGGCTCAACTTTTAAAGGTGTATATGCCATCACAATTATCCAAGCTTCTAATTTGCAGGTACTAAATTTGTGGGTTTTTCCCTTTTGGCAAAATATTTTGCTTACTTGTAATTTGTGACTCTGCATGTAGTTCCAGGTTTTCAACAGCTGACTGCCTTGTTTTCTAACAAAAATATTATAAGCATCATATGAAGTAATCTTTTTTTACAGTACATTTATCTTTGTACAAATATTTTTAAAAATAATCAAAATGAGAAGAACAAAAATGAATATTTTCCCTTAAATATAGTGTGTTTCTGATGCTTAAGAATACAAACTTAAATATAAATGTTAGTTAAACCAATGAACAATTTATTTCATAAGATTTTAAAAATATTTAAAAAATTAATGAATAGAGATGATATGAATTTTAATACAAATATAAGTCCACCGTTTTGGTTCTTTACTTGAAAATGAATAACAAAACATAAAAATCATGAAAATTTGTAGGGAGTTTCATAAAATCATAGATATTCAATGAAATAATGGCAGTGATTCAAATCAATTTCACAAAACATTTGTAAAGAAAATGTTTAATTCCATTTTCCAGTTTGAGAAAAAGACCTTCAAATATTTTATATTATTCACATTAACATTCCCTGATATCAGCACTATCATCTGAACATGTCATCTCGATATGATGTGTGAGAATGACAGACCATTTAATGTTAACAAAGAACAAATTTCCTCGCAGTTTGTACTTTTGTCATTTGTCAGTCATAATTGATTTCATCCCAATGCCCACATTGAGTTGTCATTTCTTACAAGGTTCTCCCAACTGTTTATCATTCTGTAATACAAAACTTTAAGGGCCTAATTTATTCACACCCCCCTATGAATGCCATAGAAACAGATTATTTTCTTCATAATCTGATATTTTTTAATTTTTAATTTACTGTGAGCCAAATGAGGAAACACATTGCTCAGGATCTTTTGGTTTCTGTTTCTGCATTTTTTAAAAAGTTGATTTCATTATAAAAAATATAATATTTACCCAAATTTTGTGGAGTGGTCTAATACCAATAATAATAATAATAATAATAATAATAATAATAATAATAATAATAATAATAATAATAATAATAATAATAATACTGATTATAATATATACTACTACTACTACTGATTATAATAATAATAATAATAATAATAATAATAATAATAATAATAATAATAATAATACAGTAAAACCTGTTTTGAGAGTCTACTGCTGAGATTCCACCTGTTTTAAGAGACCAGGACCTCCATACACTGATTATTAATTATATAGTGCTTTGACCTGTTGTTTGACTTGTCTTGAGAGGCCATTTTTGTGTGGCAGAAGAGGTCTTTCAAGAGAGGATCTGCTGTAATAATAATAATAATAATAATAATAATAATAATAATAATAATAATAATAATAATAATAATAAAAACTATACCTACCTTTTGGTAAATTTGACCACTAATGCTGCCATTATGATGGCCTGTTATTTTCCAAGGCAAATTTGCTTTGTCATACCTCTACCTACCTGTATGTTTTGAGATGTTAATTAAAATTATTATTGTCACAGTAGTATTATATGGAGTCCTTTATGGGTAAATATTTTATGCACATTTTTGTTGTGGATTTTTTTTTATTGTAAATTGAAATAGCAGCTATTTATGTACTTCAGATATACTAAAATATATGTTATATCTTTAAGAGGAAATCAAACAGTGAAATGATTCTACAATAAAATTAGACTGAACATTATGTCCAATGTTAGTTAATGGTCATCAAGAGTACTGTATTATTTGATTTTGGGAAGTTAGTTTGTCAATCCCACTTTGGTGGAGTTCAGCATAATGATAAATTCAGCATGTGTGTTCATTTTTACTGCCCATTTGTACATTCATCCACACCCCATATTAACCGCAGTGTTAAAGTTCTTTTCTTCCTTCTTCACTGCTAAATTATATCCTAATTTCTTTCGATTTGAAGATGACTACATTGTGCTTTTAGCTCACGATATTGAAACTCAAGGATGGGATGAAAATGCAGATTATGGTCAGCTTTCTGTTGTTTATAATATTAATTCATTCATTCTAACTTTATATTTTCAACTTTTTAAAATTTACGTTGACAATCTTTACAATGAAAAATTACTTTAAAACATATGAAGCTTGATAAGATTAATTCTGAAAACAATATCATTGCATGAAGTAATGTGATTACAAATTCAGTTTTAGTTTCAGCACTGAAAACTTAACTATTTTATTCCCATATTGTAGTACCATTTAT
The DNA here is from genome assembly GCA_030141615.1 of Unio pictorum. Taxonomy (NCBI): domain Eukaryota; kingdom Metazoa; phylum Mollusca; class Bivalvia; order Unionida; family Unionidae; genus Unio; species Unio pictorum. The sequence continues at coordinate 3,263,823 of JARLTB010000203.1, read as the reverse complement.
GCATCTGTACATCTATACGTCTAAACAAGGACTTTTTATCAAAAGATTGTTCTGCCCTAATTTTGAAATGAGTTCTAGAAGAGTAGAAGTTTCTGACTCATCAAATTTACAGTTTGGAACTCTACCTTATGTAAATATTTGCTGACCATTGTAAAGATGTCTGTACTTATCTACACTATCAACATATAACCAGAATAGGCAAATGGATGCAATATGCTGCAGTCAGCAAATAAATGAAAGGCTGTCAATGTTGTTCATATTGGGCATCATGGAACAGGCATCCATATCAATGAGTCATCATACCCAAGTGTACATGTCCGGAACTGTCATATTGGTCATTAGCAAACACCTGTTGAATGCAAACACTTGTTGAATGCAAACACTTGTTGAATGCTAGCAGCTTGTTAATGCAGGAGATCTATAAATATAGTTACCCATATACTGTGAAGTTTAATATCTGGTACCTTTTAAATCCCCAAAATTTTGAAAACTTAATTTTGCAAACAATGAATTTTTGAATGACAATAAAAGTTGGTCAGAGCAGGAAATATATAAACCATTGTTTATGTAGTGATGTCTTATGGAATGTTTTCTGCTTCCACAATTATTGGTAATTTAAAATTGGACTGTTACTGTATCTATAATTTATAATAAGGCTGTCATTGGTGATTTAAAATTGGACAATTATTGGTAATTTAAAATAGGACTGTTATTAATAGTTTATAAGAGTAATGCTATTGGCAATTTGAGAGTCTGTTAGTGGCAATTAAGACAATGCCATTGGTACTAGTTTAAGACATTACCATTTGTAGTAGTTTAAGACATTATCGTTGGTAGTTGTTTAATACATTACTGTTGGTAGCTGCCTAAGACATTACCATTGGTAGTTGTTTAAGACATTACCATTGGTAGTAATTTAAGACATTACCATTGGTAGTAGTTTAAGACATTACCATTGGTAGTAGTTTAAGACATTATTTTTGGTAGTTGTTTAAGACATTACCATTGGTAGTTGTTTAAGACATTACCATTGGTAGTAGTTTAAGACATTACCATTGGTAGTTGTTTAAGACATTACCATTGGTAATTGTTTAAGACATTACCATTGGTAGTAGTTTAAGACATTACTGTTGGTCATTGTTTAAGACATTACCATTGGTAGTAGTTTAAGACATTACCATTGGAAGTAGTTTAAGACATTACCATTGGTAGTAGTTTAAGACATTACCTTTGGTAGTAGTTTAAGACATTACCATTGGTAATTGTTTAAGACATTACCATTGGTAGTTGTTCAAGATATTACCATTGGTAGTAGTTTAAGACATTACCATTGGTAGTAGTTTAAGACATTATCGTTGGTAGTTGTTTAATACATTACTGTTGGTAGCTGCCTAAGACATTACCATTGGTAGTTGTTTAAGACATTACCATTGGTAGTAATTTAAGACATTACCATTGGTAGTAGTTTAAGACATTACCATTGGTAGTAGTTTAAGACATTATTTTTGGTAGTTGTTTAAGACATTACCATTGGTAGTTGTTTAAGACATTACCATTGGTAGTAGTTTAAGACATTACCATTGGTAGTTGTTTAAGACATTACCATTGGTAATTGTTTAAGACATTACCATTGGTAGTAGTTTAAGACATTACTGTTGGTCATTGTTTAAGACATTACCATTGGTAGTAGTTTAAGACATTACCATTGGAAGTAGTTTAAGACATTACCATTGGTAGTAGTTTAAGACATTACCTTTGGTAGTAGTTTAAGACATTACCATTGGTAATTGTTTAAGACATTACCATTGGTAGTTGTTCAAGATATTACCATTGGTAGTAGTTTAAGACATTACCATTGGTAGTAGTTTAAGACATTATCGTTGGTAGTTGTTTAAGATATTACTGTTGGTAGTTGCTTAAGACATTACCATTGGTAGTTGTTTAAGACATTACCATTGGTAGTAATTTAAGACATTACCATTGGTAGTAGTTTAAGACATTACCATTGGTAGTAGTTTAAGACATTATCATTGGTAGTTGTTTAAGACATTACCATTGGTAGTAGTTTAAGACATTACCATTGGTAGTAGTTTAAGACATCACCATTGGTAGTTGTTTAAGACATTACCATTGGTAGTAGTTTAAGACATTACCATTGGTAATTGTTTAAGACATTACCATTGGTAGTAGTTTAAGACATTACCATTGGTAGTAGTTTAAGACATTACCATTGGTAGTTGTTTAAGACATTACCGTTGGTAGTTGTTTAAGACATTACCATTGGTAGTTGTTTAAGACATTACCATTGGTAGTAGTTTAAGACACTACCATTGGTAGTAGTTTAAGACATTATCATTGGTAGTTGTTTAAGACATTACCATTGGTAGTAGTTTAAGACATTACCATTGGTAATTGTTTAAGACATTACCATTGGTAGTAGTTTAAGACATTACCTTTGGTAGTAGTTTAAGACATTACCATTGGTAGTTGTTTAAGACATTACCGTTGGTAGTTGTTTAAGACATTACCATTGGTAGTTGTTTAAGACATTACCATTGGTAGTAGTTTAAGACATTACCATTGGTAGTAGTTTAAGACATTACCATTGGTAGTAGTTTAAGACATTACCATTGGTAGTAGTTTAAGACATTACCATTGGTAGTAGTTTAAGACATTACCATTGGTAGTAGTTTAAGACATTACCATTGGTAATTGTTTAAGACATTACCATTGGTAGTAGTTTAAGACATTACCTTTGGTAGTAGTTTAAAACATTACCATTGGTAATTGTTTAAGACATTACCATTGGTAGTAGTTTAAGACTTTACCATTGGTAGTTGTCTAAGACATTACCATTGGTAGTAGTTTAAGACATTACCATTGGTAGTAGTTTAAGACATTACCATTGGTAGTAGTTTAAGACACTACCGTTGGTAGTAGTTTAAAACATTACCATTGGTAGTAGTTTAAGACATTACCATTGGTAGTTGTTTAAGACAAGATGTTAATGTATGAAACTACTTTTGGTCTAAATGTTAGGTTATAATGATGGTATTAATTTATGATAATACATAGCACTTTGGTCATGATTCAAGATGATACTGTTCATTAACATATTGATTGGTAATTAATGATTTTCCATAAAATAAAGCTGAAAGTGGTTTTTTTCCACAAAATGTGTTGTTTGATTTTAAATGTTACAAAAGATATGACTGTGAAAATTTGTATGTTACTGTATCCATCCAGATATTTTATTAATTTACCATATGTACTTGTTGATAAGCTGAATCAAACTACAAACTGCACTGGTCCATATCTGCTATCACATAGTGTGTAGGCATATCTTGTCCTTGCAGTTTGCTACGGTAATTAGTAGAACAAACAGCAAAGACCCTGATATGTCAGAGTAATAGTGTGAAGCAGATCATGATCTTTGATGCTTGCAATTTTGCATGGATTATAGGCAAGTGAATATGGTATTCATAATAACATTTGTAAAAGAATAGACTGTACTTATTAGTGGTGATAGATTAGGAAAGAAATGACGAACATTAAGCATTAAATTCAGTAGTCTTTGAAGTACTATTGAAATACTTTGCTTTTCTGAGTACTGTACAAATGAAAAACACTAAAACTGGTTTTAACTGCAAGAAAATCTAATCCCGATTTGAATTTACCATATGTACTTGCTCATAAATTGAGTCATACTGCAAACAATAAAGATACTGATCTACCACATCATAATGCTGTTGCCAGTCAGGACATGTGTTGTTTGTTCTACTGAGTACTCATAAAAAAACTGCACAGAACCAGGTCTGCCTGTAAATTATGCAATAGCAGATTTGGGACTGTGCAGTTTGTGGTTAGTTTGGACTTATAAGCGAGTATATATGGTAATATCTGCTGTTTAGGTATAGTATCAATGGAAGCATGCAAATATGTGATGTCCACGAGATCTTTACAAATTATTGTTTACTTTTCATATCGGAGCAATGTTTGACCATTGCACAATCAGCAGACATACACTAATATCCAGGAGAAAGTGATTTTTATGAATAGGACAGGGTTTGACAGATCCATGTAAATAGTAATATAATAGACAATTATCAAAAGGGGGCAAGTAACAGAATAAATATCATTATCACACCCAGTTTTTGACAGGATAATGTCACTATGAAGAAAAGAAGAGTAAAAATTGTGTATATATATATATATATATATATATATATATATATATATATATATATATATATACATATTTGGGTGACATGTGTTTGTGCATGTGAAAATACTTAAATTAAAGCAAGTGAATTATTTCCTTGTATTTGATTAAATGACAATCTGATTTTTAAAAAAATGTAATTCATGATTTTGAAAAATAATTCTTTTTTTTTTAACAGGATGCAAAATTACATCATTTTAGTCAAGATGTCCGAGCCAATTCTCCAAGAAATGTAGAAAAGATGTACTCAGCAGATGACCGCAAGCAGCGTGACATTCATCGAATGACATCACTGAGGGTCCATCAAGCCCTGATGCAAACCCAAAACAACAAAAACACTGACAATCCCTGGCCAGAACCCGAGGAGGTAAAAGTCATGGCAATAGTTTGTTTTAGCCAACATAGACATGCTTAATTTACTTTCTCACAGCCAGCCTTTGCCAGAAGTTTGGCAGAAGTTTGACATGGTGCTCATTTAACATCCTTTTGTGTCCATCCATATTTCTCTCTCTATGCCCAATAAACTCTAGAGTTTAAGATTTTACTTAATGAACTAATAACCAACCTAAAATATAAATTGGTTATTTTAGTTTGAAAATTAAACATATATTATAAAACCATTTCCCACATTTTCTTGTTTAAATGAACATTATTGGGTCATTGTAGCAAATAGAATAATGATTACCAAAAAACACCTTGTATAAAATAATTTATCATCTCTGCATTGTTAGCTTTAAAAGCCATTTGGAATGTGAATTTCTTCTTGATTCAAATAAAAAACATCAAAATATGCAGTTAAAAAAAATAATAACAGAATGTAATGATTAATGCCCTTTCTGGATTATTATAAATGATGATGATTTTCTTTCTTAATCTTATGCTTCATTACTCAATGTCTCAATTAAAACCTTACCCAAGATTAATCAGGATTTAACATATGCATGCCAAAGCAACACTTTGGTCATTAGAGATTTCTAATTGTACCTGTATATATTTAAAAAGCCATTTGAAAGTCAAGCCTCACTTTAATTTTAACACCTCAAAACATGTAGTTAAAAAATAATATGTAGATTAAAGACAACAAAACTCCCCAGTTAAAGTTTGTATATGATTTTAACGATTTAAAATTTTTAAAAAGACAGTATTTTCAATCTTTTTTCATAAATGTAAATCTTCCAAGTCAAAATCGTTTAAGCAAAAATTTAAAGGATGGTGTCAAAGCCTGCAGCATGAAAGAATATTTTCATGAAATTTAGTAGTGTATGTATAGTTGGATTGTGCTTGAAAATTTCAAGAAAATGGAATAGTACATGAAAAAATGAAAATATTAAAAGTTAGTAATAGTGATATATGATTATGAATAATAACTCTTTTTTTCCCCCACCCTTGACATGACTATACCAAGATAAAACAATATTACATCTTTAATGATGTCTAACTAGTTACCATCATACATACCTGTGAAATCTGACAGGTGTAAGCAGCTGTAGTGGATCACTGAGATGTGCATAAGCAGTGAAAAAATAATATGTAGATTAAAGACAACAAAACTCCCCAGTTAAATTTTGTATATGATTTTAACGATTTAAAATTTTAAAAATGACAGTATTTTCAATCTTTTATCAGACTTTTTGTAGGAATTGTCCATTCTTATTTAATTAATCTGGCAATAAGTAGGTGTGATATTCAGAGAATTTTGAGCTGGTCAGAAATAGTGATATAAAAATCATTTTATACTTCTCCAAGATTAATCAGACATCAAACAGTACATAGGGAAATAATGGAAAGATTATTTATCTCTTATTTGTACCTATGTATAGTTTACAGATGCAATTCCTTTTTGTTCTCGAGGTCCAGAGTTCATAGATAAAGATTACTGGAACAAAAACTGTCATTTTAAGTCATTTTTAGTATCACATGACAAGCCTTCTTTCTTAAAGATTCCATTTTCTATCAACTTCATGTTTTTGCATTACACCTATGGAAAGACAGCTCCCTTTTGAGACTGCAAGTGATAAAGGTCAAGGTCATTAGACATAATTGCAAAATAATGTTTACTTATATTTGTAATAGCTATGGCTAGATTTTGGGGAGTGTGATCTGTCATTCTATTTATGGCTATTTTTAGCATAAACTGAAAAAGCAAACCTGTTCATTACTGCACCTGTAAAATTCAGATGCCATGTGATAGTCATGTGATAGGGTATAAACCTGGGATACCATGGATTGGAAAGCCATATTTGTTAAGTAGAACTCTGCTTGCTATAATAGTTCAATTGGCGACAATTTTTGCATACACTGACATTCCCATGCTAATTATCCATGTTAACTCAGAAAATGTTTTTGCAGACCATGCATGTTGGTAATTATGCAAAGATACTGTCAAAAATATTCGAAACGAAGGAAAGATTCTGTTGTACTATAGCATAAGGTAACAATTAGCATATACTTGCTTATAAGACCAAGTTCAATTGCAAACTACACAGACCCAGATCTGTCATCACATAATGTACCAGCAGATCTGGGTCTGTGCAATGTTTTTAAGTAAACAGTAGAACAAAGAAAAGAGACCATGATCTGCAGGTGCATTATTTTATGGCATATCAGGTTCTTTCTCACTTGACTGATAATCAAGTATTTCTGGTAATATTTACACATTTTGATGTTTCCCTAATGTTCAATATCAAAGTATATATATATATATATATATATATATATATATATATATATATATATATATATATATATATATATATATATATGTAGTTACCATTTTAGTTTTCTCATATAAAATTGGCATTGGTATATCTAGAATGCTAGTAGCATTAACCATTATTTCCCATTTAAGTTTGTTTTCTCAGCTTCTAAACACTGACAGTTGGACAAAACTTTAATACCATGTAAGAAGCTGTGATAGTTCAGTTGGTAGATCATTAGACATGTAATCCAGTGGTTGGAGGTTCGATCCCAGGCCAGCATAGGTTAGCTGCCTTGGTGTGTGTATGGGAAAGGCTTTTAACTCACATTTTGTCAGGATGACGTTACCTATATAGTTTTGAGAGTGCCATTAAAACCAGCAAAAGCAAAAGAACCAAGTAATATTGTGCAAATTTAACATGCATGTTCATTATAAACTCTGTTACGTATAGGAGCCAGTGTACTGGACATACCCCCGTCGTGGGACCTCCAAAGCAACCAATTTACAGTTACCCAAACCAGGTTGGTTTTCAGCAATGTAATGGTGTTTGCTGTGAATTTATATTGTTGTTGCATTTGCACATTTGCACATTTTGAAGTCTATATTTACTGTTGTATGTGGTGTTTTTGTACAAATCAATTATTTTTTCAAAACCAAGTATGATGACCTTTTCTGTACAAGACAAATAATGGAGGCAGAAGCCAGGGTAACCTAGTGGTTAGAATTCCAGACTCAGGACCAAAAGGGCATAGGTTCAGATCTACACATTGTATCATTCAGGACCAAAAGGGCATAGGTTCAGATCTACACATTGTATCATTCAGGACCAAAAGGGCATAGGTTCAGATCTACACATTGTATCATTCAGGACCAAAAGGGCATAGGTTCAGATCTACACATTGTATCATTCAGGATCAGCGGCAGTGTTGTATCATTGGGCAAAGCACTTTATTTCAATTGTTTTGGCACTAAGTAACCTACTTGTGTAGCTTTGTAATGAAATCACCAAACAACCAATTCTAACTTCTAATGCAACCTGACCTCCTCCCCTGCATTTTTTAAAGAATGCCTCAAGAGTTATCATAAACATTGGCAATTAAACTTTTCACAATTTTTTTTACATTGTGATTTTTAATTGTTCATTGTTTTCATTTTTTAATGTGGAATTATTTCTACAAATTTTTTTTATCTGGGTACTTTTTTCTTCTTCAGATTTCCATTTTTCCTCCAAGTTATTTTTTGCACTTTTATTACATTTTTACTTCTAAGTATACTATGTTAGAGAAATGAGAATTTAAAATGGTCACAAATGAAGAAGAGGTTGAAAAACATTTTGCAGCTTCCAGGGTGCACAAATGAAAAAACTAACAAGAATTTTCTTAACTGCTTATCCACATCTTCATAAGATGTTTGTGTGTTTTACCAGGGTCAGGCACAGCACAGCACCAGCAAACCTTTTTCAGGCAAACACAGCACTAGGGGTGTGGAAGATTCGCACAGTGAGAGTTCAGGGGAGACAACTACAAGTGATAGTGGTCGTGGTGGAAGTGATGAGGATGTTAGGAGTAGCATGACAAATTCAAATGAAGCAGGTATATTACAAAGGAATCAATAGAGATACCACTATGCAAGAGCTTGTGGTAGAACAACCCAGTATATATATCATTAGAAAAGAATGTAACAAAGTTTTGGTTTTAAAAAGATAAATAAATTGATCAAAGTTTGCATTTAAACTTATTAATTTATCAGCACAACCCAAGACAGGTTGACTTCTATTTAAATTTTGATGTGAGTCTCATCAGTAACAATGTTTTGTGAGGAATGCTTTGCTGTTTATCTTTGTTTTGCACTGTTTCCTAACATCTTCATTGTTAAACAGGATACTGTTGGTGTTTAATGAATGGTACTACAATGCCCAAAAAACAACTTTTACATGTGTGTTAATTTTTGAAAGTATTGTTGAAAATGTTACAAAAAGTACTTTTTTTTACAAGACTAAACAAATACCAGTAATTTGTGTTTTTTTTAAAATTAGAACTGGTAAAGAGTTTTTGTTTGCACTTGTTTTCTTGGTGTTTTTGTATATATTCAGTAATGCTATTCAATGAGATTATTTTTTTATTTCTTTGCTCAACAATATAAGTAATTTACTTTAAATTAGGCTTGTTGAATGGTATAAAATAAGGGTCTCTTCAATGGAGTAGTTATTTCATTCATTTATTATTGAATGGTCTTTGAATTGATTTATGTGTATCAGTGCTATAAAATCTTAACTCTACATGGCTTTGAGTGGTTTGGAATCTTTGCTTCAAACATACATGTGGTAGTTGACAGTGTAAGAAAAAAAAAGTTTAAGAGTTGTTTCTCATAGCAACTGATTATTTATTAATACTAAAATTTCTCCTCCTAATATTTTCAAAAACAAAATGACATCTTGCATCTTTGTACATAGTAAGATTCATGTTTAACTAAACCAGTCATGATTGTATTTGACACTGTCAGCAATGCCAGTCTTGACTGTATTTGACACTGTCAGCAATGTACAGCCAGTCATGATTGTATTTGACACTGTCAGCAATGTACAGCCAGTCATGATTGTATTTGACAGTGTCAGCAATGTACAGCCAGTCATGATTGTATTTGACACTATCAGCAATGTACAGCCAGTCATGATTGTATTTGACACTGTCAGCAATGTAGAGCCAGTTATGATTGTATTTGACACTGTCAGCAATGTACAGAACTCCCTCATTATAATACCCACCCTGTCACTTTAATGTCCTCTCCATATGAGCCATAGAGTACACCCTTTTATAATGAAGTATTACAACTACATAATAATATGGGAACAATGATATTACACACTTTATAATAGTAATTGTGTTATAATGAAAGTCCTTATAGTGAGGGTGTGTTGTACAAGCTTAACACAAAAGTGGCATTTAAATGTGCGTTTTTTCAGCAAATGGAACATGTATGGCCTCGAAAAAATTCAGAGATCATGGAATGTACTAAAATCACAGAATATTTCTTGTCAAATCTTACACTCTAGTACTGGTGAAAGTATTGCTGGTATGCTTACATGTATATTCATCATTAAAAATATCAACAGAAATAAAAAGTCATGATACAAACAAAGCAATGTACAAAAAACATGCAGTTGCCTATGTTTGTAAAACTCTTTTGAATAAATGAAAGTTATTTTAGTTTAATCGATACTGTAATTTTAAAGACTTAATTATATGATTAAGAAAACTAAAAATGTATAATTAAATATTTCAATCATTTAACAATTATTTAATTTTTTAATTGGAGAACATTACCTTTAGGTGTCATTGTAAAATTTTCATGCAAGTGTTCATTACAAATTGCTATCTGCACTCATAAGACAAGTCCATCTGCAAACTTCACAACCCAGATCTGCTGGTGTATAATGCACCAGCAGATCTGGGTATGCGTAGATTGCTAGGAATTATCAGTAGAAAAAACAGTATAGACACTGATCTTCAATTATACAACATCAGATCATTATCTAAGTGTTTGCAGATTGACTCAACATAAAAGTGAGCATATATGGCATGTATTATGATGAAATTTTTTTTTGTATACAAAAATCAATGGAAATAAGTATCGATAAAAATGAATGTTTTTCTGATTGTTTTTAATGCATGCTCAACTCATTCTGTTCATTTCAGATGACCTGAAAAATCCTGCATCTCCCAGTTATCCATTCTATACCACTGAAAGTGGACAATCAACATTTTCATCATTTCGAGGGCCAGATGATATTCATCGTGGTCAAAATGTGCATAGACATAATTCAAAACCCTCTTCAACAGACTTGCAAAGCAAAATGACTGTGGCTCAGATGGAGAGAAATCGTGCCCAGAATAGGACCCCACAAGGGCAAAGGTACATTGATTCCAGGAATTCTCCCACTGTGCGATATACAAACAATTCAGGGAGAAATACGCCTTCCCAACATTCGCAAAGTTCTGTATCTAAGTTGCCCTCAACATTCAAATCCAGGCCTACATCACCAACAAATAGGTTGGATATAGATTCTTCTCCAAAGACTCATGGCAAACCTGTGTTAAATCTTCCTGTGGAGGACTCTGTTTTAGACAGCAATCCCACCACATATCGATCACAAGACGATGATGAAACAACAACATCAGGGAGTTACGTACTGAATGGGGATGACTTGTTTACAGATGTCAGTGACATGTTTTACAAACCTGACACTTTTGTGTGATGCTGTGTGATATTTCATACTGTACAAAAATCATTGTTTTGAGATAACAAAGGAATTGAGATATGACTTATTGTCTTTGTATGAAGATTTAGAAAAATGTGTACCGTAATGCCAAATAATAACATATATTGATTTTCATCAAATATAAATTGATGCATATTTGCTTTTACTTCTTGATATATTTTCTGAACCCATTTGGCTCAGTTGTCAGTGGCGTAAATGGTGCATTTTTTTCATATCTACTGTCAGATCAGTTCAGATCTCTTGTGTAACCTTGGACAAGGTACTTCATTCCAATTGCTTTAGCATTAAGTAACCTGGTGCCCCATGTGGCCATGTGGTCTTAAACGCTCTCCGTTACGAATCATTGCCATCTCACCTCTGTCTGTGTGGGTTTCGAGTTTAGGATTCGGCTAATGTAGTTATGTGAGAAAGCTTTCCAGTAGCTTCTCGTGGGTTGGTGGTTCTTTCTGGGGGTTTAACTGGGTTCTTCCTCCACCAATAATACTGGCTGCCATGTATATCCTATCATGTGCTGAAAAATGGCATTAAATCTTAGAACAACAACTACAACTAAGCATCCTACTTGTGTTGCTGTACAACACCAAGCTAAACCAAGAATATTTTAGGTAAAAGTGTCCTCATAAGTCAAGATCAACTATTATACTAATTTTCAACAGACGCAGAGCTAAGTAATATTGCTTTAAAATGGTGTGTGAAATGAACATCACAGACCCTGATCTACTTGTGTATTGTGTAGTGTCAAATCTAGTACAATTTGCACTAAACATTTTAAAATTGTTCTCCCCAGCTTGAGATTTATAAATATCTTTTAATAAAAATTTCAGCAGGCATTAGGGTTTAAAATTCATTTATAAATAAATAAATTCAGATATTGATATTTGCTTTATTGGTAAGTATATTTGTAAAGATTTCCACAAATTTTAATTATTCCTCTAACCTTATATCAAGATCAAAATTGTTTTTACTTGTTCAATATTAAACTAAAAATGGTTTGTATCCTTTCCGCTATCTCAGTTTCAGACAAAATTATGAATATTTTCTGAAGAATGAAACATGATAACATGCAGTTTCAATTTGCATAGAAATTTAATTTAATTGAGGACAGGTTTATACTATTTTATAATTGGATGGGGTTTGATGAATAAATCAATACAATAGATTTTGGTTTCTATTTTGATTCTCAATTTGAAAGAACCAGCTTCAATTGTACTTTAGAATTAAGATAAGGTTTGACACACCATGTTATATTATCATGAACATGTTTATTTTAAATTTACAGAAGATTATAAAATTATTTTAAATTTCTGCATTTTTAAATTAAAGGAAAGATAAAAGACTAATCCAAATTATTGCATATCAATGGTCATTATCAGAAGACTCAATAGTAAAGTTTAAAAAATATATTTTTAGGACATTGGTTGACTAATTACAGAAATTTTTCTTGGGACCCTATCCATTTACTTCCACTCTGATATGCTGTTCCTGACAATGGTCATCTGATCTTGCCTTCTTCCTTGGGGACTGTTTTCCCAGTGTTGTCAGAAGGGGTTTAGTGCTTGACCTTAGACTTTAGCACTATACCAACCAGAAAACAACAATTTACAGAAGAATAGTTCCCTCTAAAAGAATATTATTGTCACTGCCATGATAATGTTAAAATATTTGAAGTTTTTGAAAGTTTGAGTGAATGCTACATTTTTGTGTGGATTATTCTGGTGTGTGAATTTTACTAAAAAAACATATTAGGTCACATTACAGTATTAAGATCTATTTTTATGTGTTTGTAGGGTCACATCTTTACTTACTTAAAAGTCATGTGTAACTGCAAACAACAAAGATCCTGATCTGCTATAGTATCTTGCAGCTCTGGGTCTATCTTGTATGTTCTAATTATTCTATAATATGCTGCACATATGTATCTGTGCAGTTTGCAGTTGGACTTGCCTTATAAGCAAGTAACTATGGTAAATATTGGTTTTCTTAAAGAAGAATTGAAATGTCATAACATGTAGTTAGAATGACTAGTCAAGAATTTCATTCAGATCTTTATTTATTATCTTCATTTTCATCATCAAAGTTCTGAATGTATTGATCTCTGTGTAATTTAACATTAAATGAATTCTACAGATGTAGATAATCCTCTTTGTGTGTAGTGCCATGTTATACAGAACATTACTGTTTCTTTTATATTTGGATCATATAAACTTGTAGATACAGTGAAAAATATAGACATAATCATCTGGTGCATTCTGCAGTTGCCCATTCATGTTTATACTTTTGATTGTGCGAATTGATTGAGTGATGTGATGTGACTTTGAGGGACCTAGAGTAAGCTGTTTGTCTTCTATATTACTACAATAAAACAAATTAGGTCAAACTACAGTATTAGGAAATATTTGTATTTAAAACTAAATAATAAAAAAGTGCATTTATATGCATTTAATGAGATAATATGGATCTTAGAGTATGTTAATTGTTGATGGAGGGGAGGGGTGCATTTTCTTTCAAAGTTATATTTATGTTCCTGTTCAATGAAAATGGAGTAATTTCACCAAGAATAGACATATCGGACTATTACATATATTCTAAAGCAGATAATGTATGAAAGAAAACATTATGTATATTTTTCATTCTCTTGAAAACAAAATTGTCCAAAACTTTGCAGTGTTAGTGCTGTTTTATTTTCTGTGATATTTCTGTTTTCACTCCAGTGTTACACAATTTAACATTTTTCAGTTTGCATATGAATAATTTTACAGGATTGGATGTTATTCATGGAATTAAATTGATTAATACAACATGATTCAGTATCATTCATGGAATTGAATTGATTAATACAACATGATTGGATATCATTCATGGAATTGAATTGATTAATACTACATGATTGGATATCATTCATGAAATTGAATTGATTAATACAACATGATTGGATATCATTCATGGAACTGAATTGATTCATACAACAGGATTGGATATTCATAGCATTGAATTGATACCATATATGATACAAAGACCAGTGTCATAGTTTGATTTTTAAGAATGTATGCATCTTCTTGTAGTGAGCTGGAATCACTCAGGTCAAATGTGAGAATCAGGGCAGATTGGTTTTGTATTGTATATTTATTTTTATACACATTTTGTATATAAATTTGCAAATGATTTTTCTGCAACATATTGTTATGTAATCCATTAATACTCTGCACTAAATTAAGGTTGAATCAGTTATGCAGGTGCCCTAAATGAATCAGGCTTTACTGATTATAGTCTTAAATAAAACCAAAGTCATATGGGTTTTAATGTAAATATAGGAATTGTGTTCATTCATGATCAAAGTTGTGTATTTGTACCATATATTAATTGTATAATGTGTAACATATTTGTACAGAGTTTTATATTGCAATGATCATAAAGAGAATCTGCCGTCACATGATGTGCTGACAGACCTGGATCTATGCAGTTTGTTAGGAGTAATCAGTAGAATAAACAACATGGACTCTGATCTACCATTGCATTATGTGAGTGCAGATCAGGGTCTAAATTTGTTTGCAGCTGGACGTGACTTATAGATGAATATATAAATGGTGAAAGTAATGACATGGTATGATAAATGGAGTAATTAAAGGCACTATCATGAACAATGTATTTTTTTTTATCCTCATAAACTTTACAACTGAAAAAAAATTAATATTGTATTTCATCTTTTTGCATGCAATTTCCTGATTTGAAATATTAGTTGTAAATAATTTTAAAGATAACAAGGCAACTTGTTTTATCATAAAATCTAATACCTTTAAATATTAATGATTTATAAGCTTTTGTTTCCTTTGCCTTTTTGCCGAACTTTAGTCTAACAGTAAATCATATAGCCTACCAATAGTTCATTGAGAATTCAATCTCTTTTGCAAATTTAATAATTATGATAATACTTTCATACCCTTCTTGACAGTTCAGCATTATTGTGACATGCCTTGGGAAGCCTGTTATACTAATAAACATTCCCAGTCACAGCATTATTGTGACAGGTCTTGGGAAGCCTGTTACACTAATACACATTCCCAGTCACAGCATTATTGTGATATGCCTTGTGAAGCCTGTTATACTAATACACATTTCCACCATCACAGCATTATTGTAACAGGTCTTGGGAAGCCTGTTAAAATAATGCACATTTCCATTGTCACAGCAATATGCATTGTTAAGAGTCACTGTGATCTTGTATATATTCGCACCACATTGCCTGAAATCTTTTTTTATATCAGTTTTATATGGATTGTATGGAATATTGATTCTAGAGAGAACTTTGATAAAAATCAAAATTAAAAAATAAGAAAATTGTTGGTGTTTGCATTCTTTCTTTAATTAGTATTTCAAACACTCACATATCTGAGGAGAAAAATGTCTGAATATTCATTATGCATCTATTCCAGATGCTTTCTCTCAAAGCATCCATTCTCATGTCATACACACACAAAGGATCTATTCTCAGTCCCTCTAATATTCCAAATTCATCTAATCTCAACATCTCTACTGTGTTAACTTAAAACTGCCTGCACATAACTTGTCTGCTTTATATGATTTCCTTACAAATAAGTTCATTCTTTACTTTTTTACTTTTAAACATATTTTATTGTTTCACATACTTCTTTGTTTCATAAGGTCATTTTTAACATTTCTGTAAACATAACATGTTTTAAGGGAAAATCAAAGGAAAATCTGTGACATTTTTGACTCTCTGTGTCCACATAAGAAGTCTCGAAAAAGAAACTGGTTCTCAGTTTTACTTTCTTATAAGAGTATGTGCTTTCAGGTACACATGTTTCCAGTCCATTTTTTGTAGACATACACATCCCAAGTGGTAAACAGCATATTAAACTCTTGACATATTTTTCTCCCAAATTTTCAGTTTGAGACTATTAGTTTAGGGTATAGTTGACACCACAGAATATGCAACCATCTCATCCCCTCTTTGTATTCATTTATTACATGATGCTAGGTGCCTGTAACTGTAAGTAATCCAAAACAAATTAGGTTCTGTTCTGTAAGAAATAGTAGACATAAATGTTCTAATTTTTAAGACAAGGTTGATTTATAAAACCCCCACTGTATAAGTAGAAAAGTCATGAGCAGAGATACTGATACAGTAGGCAAGTCATGAGTAGAAATATTAAAACAGCAGACAAGTCATGAGTAGACATTGATACAGTAGGCAAATCATGAGTAGACATATAGATACAGTAGGCAAGTCATGAGTAGAAATATTAAAACAACAGACAAGTCATGAGTAGAGATACTGATACAGTAGGCATGTCATGAGTAGAAATATTAAAACAGCAGACAAGTCATGAGTAGAGATACTGATACAGTAGGCATATCATGAGTAGAAATATTAAAACAGCAGACAAGTCATGAGTAGAGATACTGATACAGTAGGCATATCATGAGTAGAAATATTAAAACAGCAGACAAGTCATGAGTAGAGATACTGATACAGTAGGCATGTCATGAGTAGAAATATTAAAACAGCAGACAAGTCATGAGTAGAGATACTGATACAGTAGGCATGTCATGAGTAGAAATATTAAAACAGCAGACAAGTCATGAGTAGAGATACTGATACAGTAGGCATGTCATGAGTAGAAATATTAAAACAGCAGACAAGTCATGAGTAGAGATACTGATACAGTAGGCATGTCATGAGTAGAAATATTAAAACAGCAGACAAGTCATGAGTAGAGATACTGATACAGTAGGCATGTCATGAGTAGAAATATTAAAACAGCAGACAAGTCATGAGTAGAGATACTGATACAGTAGGCATGTCATGAGTAGAAATATTAAAACAGCAGACAAGTCATGAGTAGAGATACTGATACAGTAGGCATGTCATGAGTAGAAATATTAAAACAGCAGACAAGTCATGAGTAGAGATACTGATACAGTAGGCATGTCATGAGTAGAAATATTAAAACAGCAGACAAGTCATGAGTAGAGATACTGATACAGTAGGCATGTCATGAGTAGAAATATTAAAACAGCAGACAAGTCATGAGTAGAGATACTGATACAGTAGGCATGTCATGAGTAGAAATATTAAAACAGCAGACAAGTCATGAGTAGAGATACTGATACAGTAGGCATGTCATGAGTAGAAATATTAAAACAGCAGACAAGTCATGAGTAGAGATACTAATACAGTAGGCATGTCATGAGTAGAAATATTAAAACAGCAGACAAGTCATGAGTAGACATTGATACAGTAGGCAAATCATGAGTAGACATAATAGGCAAGCCATGAGTAGACATATTGATACAGTAGGTAAGTTGTGAATAGTCAGATTGATACAGTAGATAATCATGGTGAAGATGAAATGGTATGTACCCATTTTTTTATTCCATACATCACACATGCAATGTAAAATCACTTTATAGATTTGTAAAGAGAAGCAAACTTGATCCAATAGACAATGGGGTGGGGGAGGCTTGAAATAGGATGTCCCCATTTATTATACTCATCCATTGCAAGACAAACTGGAATCTTACTTTTGCTGAAGAAGATACATGTATTTTAGTCAGATGATCTCTTTACACATTTTTGATTGCTTTTATTTTATTAACCTTTTCAAGCAAGGTTATTCCAACTACCATGTTTTTTCATTCTGCTGAAATTTGATATTCCAGCCAGTTCATGCAGAAATACAATCATTATGACATTGGGCAAGAAGCCCCAGAAATCGACATTCAAGTTATGACATCGATCTTTACGTAGGTCACGATTATGTAAAAGTCAATTGCGATTTTCAAGAGTAGACAATTACCGGTTTAGAGTGAAACTCAAACTTTTTCATTGATTCAGTAGATAACAGTGGATTTAAAGTATGTTCATCCATAATACCTAATAACTATTTTTAAAAGAATGACAAAATGACAAAAAGTAATCGTTAAATTTAATATTTTGTAAGAAATGTCCCAACTTGAAAATATATAATAGGAATAATTATTTCGTGCATTTGTTTTGGAGATAATATATTAACATAAAATATGTCTTCAAACCTTTAGTATATTACGTGTGAATTGCATTTAGTATTTAATAGGAATTGGAAGATGTATTTATAAGACACTTTGGTAGGATTCCTGGGACCACACCCCTCGCAAGTATTGGCCGATGAAATTGTCTCATATAATATGATAGATCAATATGAAAGAGCAAGACGATATATTGATAATGTGCAAAATTTGAACACCTAGAACCAAAAAATCCAAAAGTGAGGTGGAAGCCATTGAGGACAGAAAGGATTGCGGTAACCAAGAGAATTGTACTGGCAGTCAAAATCAAAATGTCGTTTATAGCCATGTTAAACATGGGATTAATGCTAAAAGACGAGAAAGAAGTAGTTGTATGTTGCCGTGTAGATGGAGATACTATCTGGCATTGAGAGATTGGAAGGAATATATTGCCATTTCTTGAAGCCTATGCGAGGTATACAGTGCTATGTTTATCATTGTGAAGAATGTGTACGACCAGGAAGAGATCCCAATTATGGCATCACAATACGTTATTGCCGTTATTTGATCATGTTAATTTGAAAACAAATCCAGTTTCACATATGAATATGGCAGAATTCCTCCAGTACGATGTCCGTTCACCGAATCAACACAGTTAATAGATAAACTTGCCTCTAATAAAACTTCATCATAAATATTGAACCCAGTTAACTAAATTTGTTTATTTTGAAATAAAGAAACAGAATTTCATATAGGTTTGTGTGATGGTACATTAACGTCATGACGTTGCATTGTGAAAGCTCTGTGTGTGTGTCAGCGAGCGCGCGCGCGCGCGCGCGCGAGAGAGAGAGAGAGAGAGAGAGAGAGAGAGAGAGAGAGAGAGAGAGAGAGAGCAATCTGGATTTTTAAATTTATGGAAAAAGTATATTAATCAATAAAAATGAATTTCTGATGGAGGAAAAACATTACACAAACTAAGAGACTTTTAATATGTATTAAAAATAAAGCGTCTTCAGAATTAAATACTGACCCAAACAATCGGTTGAAGCAAGAAACACGAAGACGTTACGTTTATGCAACGCCAATATGTATAAACTTGTCCCAAATGTTGTTCATATTTTGGTAATCTAAACCTCGTTATACATTTACACCAATTATTTACCATTGTTTGCAAGTCTTTGTTACTGATATAAAAAGGGTTTGACATACACTGTTATGGTTTTGCTTCTATTTGCTTCAAGTCTAAACAGAAAATCCAAAACCAGGCAAGCATAGACAGTATCACGTGAATCCCATTGTTTTTCCCTCAGTGGCATGCAGGTTGCTCACCCTCGAGTAGTCCAGGTATGCATGCTGCGGAAATAGGGCCACATTCCAAAGATGTTAGGAAAGTTAACAAGTCTGAAAGTTCGTCAATATAAGGAATTGTCAATAGGAAGGACAGATGTTCATCATCGTCATAGCACAGAGATTATACCCTCCCATTGTTTGGTATTTGATGGTAAACACTAAGCAACAATGGTGTCTAACTTTTAAAGCACTGCTTTGCAAGGGAATAGTCGTGAAGTACAAAGTCATACTTATCAAATTAACATACCGTAATTTGGAGTACGTAGATGCGTATTGTCTTATTGCGTTCATCGTCCATAACCACAAAAGACGTACATATGTCACGGATTCACCAGTTCAATGTACGATAATGTAAGAAAACAGCCCTTTACCAGTAAGTTAGATTTAAAAAATCTACGAATTCACACTGAATAATGTCATAAACACAATGCAAGGATGAGAAACATTTTAAGCTCGATATCACATCGTATTTGCAAGTGAATGTTTTTCTCATGGACCATAAACACCTGGTTTAAATTCCAGATATTGTTTACAAAGCTAGTTTAGGAATCCACCATGCAATATTCAGTTTGTTGTCCCACAGAGATCTTTGTACGAACGGTCTCCATTAAAAGTTCCGTTACGCTAAATTTGTCACCAGAATTTACCCACATGACGATCTAAACACAAAACTGTGATGTTTGTATTGCTAAAATAATTTGCCTATTTGCGGATAATTGTGGACTGATATGGCAGCATGAAGGTTCCAATGGTAACCTGTCTCTCAGACCAAGCTTGAATCTAGGAAGTTGATACCTGTACCACTAGGTTTTCACGGAATAACGATAATTCTTGTTCTTCTTCTATCACTTGTTTTCCCCCAATTATTCATCTTGATCTCTAGTCATCATGTCACGCAGAAATTTCATTAGAATTTATCTTGATCTTCTAAACAAATGTTAGTGTCAAGATCATCAGCTTTAAGCACAACTCATCGAAAGTTTGAAATGTTCGTCTAAATTTTTGCCGTTCATGCTAAACATATCAAATGGCTGTAGTATACCTGTTCATCGTGAAACAAAAATATTTACATATTTTTTGTGTCTGTTCTTGAATATTCCCGGATTAAGGGCACTTTTGCCCTTGAATATTCCCGGATTATGGGCACTTTTGCCCTTGAAAGCGAACAGTGTACGTGAATCTTAATTCAATTTCAAATAATTAACGGTGTTTGTTATTTATAGATGATATATAACTTACATGAAGACATGGCGGGTCCTGACGAACCGAATTTCAAATATTCAGTTTGCTGTGTACCGTATGTCCAGAAACAGCGGCATTAAGACAGTTACTCTAAAGCTGAAAATGTTTGAGCATAAAAAAATGTATGTTTAATATGTTGACGATCAACCTTGTTAGACTATATGGTCTTAAGTAACAGAAAACAACGAAAAATAAAAAGAGCTTTGAAATATTCAACAAATAATATATTTCTCTAGAATACAAAGTGAACATTTAAAGAGAGCTTACAGTATTGCGACGCAAATCCCTCACAGTAGAACATTTTCTATCATCAGTGCAAATGAATTAGTTCTAATTAAGTTCCAGTGGTGTTCTAAATAAGATCCAGTAATGCAGGTTTTGATATGCCTGAAGTGGTATGTGATGCAGAGATGTGCCAACGGTCTTTTGATAAATCACAATAGTATAATCCAAGATGTCCTTATCTGAATACGCTGTAGTTCCAAATTAATGTTTCAATCCAAGAATATTACTGAGCATTTTTTTTCCGAGAAAAAAGTTTTAATAAATAAAGCCAGTCAAATCATCAAATAGACACAATACAAATGATTCTGCTCCTGGTTGTATAGCAAGAATGGCTAATTATTCAAGACAAGATAAAGTCCAAAATACAATTATACAGAACAAAGAATTAATCACGCGATAAACCTTAATAAACAATACAAATTACATATAAATAACAACCTATATACAAGGTTTCGTTCATTATATTCACAGCCAATAGTGAACATTGTATTCACCGCAAAAAAAGAGGTGATATTACATTAGTTATTATTAAAAATGATTTAAAACAAAATTCAGTACAATTGTCAAATGCAATGATTAAGAGAAAAAAGAGGACAGATTGCTTTTGTCAATGCTTTAAAAACATGTTTCATTATGATTGTCAAATGCAATGATTAAGACAAAAAAGATCACAGATTGTTTTAGTCAATGCTTTAAAACATGTTTCATTACGATTGTCAGATGCAATGATTAAGAGAAAAAAGAGGACATATTGCTTTTGTCAATGCTTTAAAACATGTTTCATTATGATTGTCAAATGCAATGATTAAGAGAAAAAAGAGGACAGATTGCTTTTGTCAATGCTTTAAAAACATGTCTCATTATCATTGTCAGATGCAATGATTAAGAGAAAAAAGTGGACATATTGCTTTTGTCAATGCTTTAAAAACATGTTTCATTATGACTGTCAAATGCAATGATTAAGAGAAAAATGAGGACAGATTGCTTTAGTCAATGCTTTAAAAACATGTTTCATTATGATTGTCAAATGCAATGATTAAGAGAAAAAAGATCACAGATTGTTTAATTCAATGCTTTAAAACATGTTTCATTATGATTGTCAAATGCAATGATTAAGATAAAAAAGAGGACAGATTGTTTTTGTCAATGCTTTAAAACATGTTTCATTATGATTGTCAGATGCAATGATTAAGAGAAAAAAGATCACAGATTGTTTTAGTCAATGCTTTAAAACATGTTTCATTATGATTGTCAAATGCAATGATAAAGAGAAAAAAGAGGACATATTACTTTTGTCAATGCTTTAAAAACATGTTTCATTATGATTGTCAAATGCAATGATTAAGAGAAAAAAGAGGACAGATTGTTTTAGTCAATGCTTTAAAAACATGTTTCATTATGATTGTCAAATGCAATGATTAAGAGAAAAAAGAGGACAGATTGTTTTAGTCAATGCTTTAAAACATGTTTCATTATGATTGTCAAATGCAATGATTAAGAGAAAAAAGAGGACAGATTGCTTTAGTCAATGCTTTAAAACATGTTTCATTATGATTGTCAAATGCAATGATTAAGAGAAAAAAGAAGACAGATTGTTTTTGTCAATGCTTTAAAACATGTTTCATTATGATTGTCAAATGCAATGATTAAGAGAAAAAAGAGGACATATTGTTTTAGTCAATGCTTTAAAAAATGTTTTGTTAGGATTGTCAAATGCAATGATTAAGAGAAAAAAGAGGACAGATTGTTTTAGTCAATGCTTTAAAACATGTTTCATTATGATTGTCAAATGCAATGATTAAGAGAAAAAAGAGGACAGATTGTTTTAGTCAATGCTTTAAAACATGTTTCATTATGATTGTCAAATGCAATGATTAAGAGAAAAAAGAGGACAGATTGTTTTTGTCAATGCTTTAAAACATGTTTCATTATGATTGTCAAATGCAATGATTAAGAGAAAAAAGAGGACAGATTGTTTTAGACAATGCTTTAAAACATGTTTCATTATGATTGTCAGATGAAATGATTAAGAGAAAAAAGAGGACAGATTGTTTTTGTCAATGCTTTAAAACATGTTTCATTATGATTGTCAAATGCAATGATTAAGAGAAAAAAGAGGACATATTACTTTTGTCAATGCTTTAAAAACATGTTTCATTATGATTGTCAAATGCAATGATTAAGAGAAAAAAGAGGACAGATTGTTTTAGTCAATGCTTTAAAACATGTTTCATTATGATTGTCAAATGCAATGATTAAGAGAAAAAGGAGGACAGATTGCTTTAGTCAATGCTTTAAAACATGTTTCATTATGATTGTCAAATGCAATGATTAAGAGAAAAAAGAGGACAGATTGCTTTTGTCAATGCTTTAAAACATGTTTCATTATGATTGTCAGATGCAATGATTAAGAGAAAAAAGATCACAGATTGTTTTAGTCAATGCTTTAAAACATGTTTCATTATGATTGTCAAATGCAATGATTAAGAGAAAAAAGAGGACAGATTGCATTTGTCAATACTTTAAAAACATGTTTCATTATGATTGTCAGATGCAATGATTAAGAGAAAAAAGAGAACATATTACTTTTCTCAATGCTTTAAAAACATGTTTCATTATGATTGTCAAATGCAATGTTTAAGAGAAAAAAGAGGACAGATTGTTTTAGTCAATGCTTTAAAACATGTTTCATTATGATTGTCAAATGCAATGATTAAGAGAAAAAAGAGGACAGATTGTTTTTGTCAATGCTTTAAAACATGTTTCATTATGATTGTCAAATGCAATGATTAAGAGAAAAAAGAGGACATATTGTTTTAGTCAATGCTTTAAAACATGTTTTGTTATGAGTGTCAAATGCAATGATTAAGAGAAAAAAGAGGACATATTGTTTTAGTGAATGCTTTAAAACATGTTTCATTATGATTGTCAAATGCAATGATTAAGAGAAAAAAGAGGACATATTGTTTTAGTCAATGCTTTAAAACATGTTTCATTATGATTGTCAAATGCAATGATTAAGAGAAAAAAGAGGACAGATTGTTTTAGTCAATGCTTTAAAACATGTTTCATTATGATTGTCAAATGCAATGATTAAGAGAAAAAAGAGGACAGATTGTTTTAATTAATGCTTTAAAACATGTTTCATTATGATTGTCAAATGCAATGATTTAGAGAAAAAAGAGGACATATTGTTTTAGTCAATGCTTTAAAACATGTTTCATTATGATTGTCAAAAGCAATGATTAAGAGAAAAAAGAGGACAGATTGTTTTTGTCAATGCTTTAAAACATGTTTCATTATGATTGTCAAATGCAATGATTAAGAGAAAAAAGAGGACAGATTGTTTTAGTCAATGCTTTAAAACATGTTTCATTATGATTGTCAAATGCAATGATTAAGAGAAAAAAGAGGACAGATTGTTTTTGTCGATGCTTTAAAACATGTTTCATTATGATTGTCAAATGCAATGATTAAGAGAAAAAAGAGGACATATTGTTTTAGTCAATGCTTTAAAACATGTTTCATTATGATTGTCAAATGCAATGATTAAGAGAAAAAAGAGGACAGATTGTTTTTGTCAATGCTTTAAAACATGTTTCATTATGATTGTCAAATGCAATGATTAAGAGAAAAAAGAGGACAGATTGCTTTAGTCAATGCTTTAAAACATGTTTCATTATGATTGTCAAATGCAATGATTAAGAGAAAAAAGAGGACAGAATGCTTTTGTCAATGCTTTAAAAACATGTTTCATTATGATTGTCAAATGCAATGATTAAGAGAAAAAAGAGGACAGATTGTTTTAGTCAATTCTTTGAAACATGTTTCATTATGATTGTCAAATGCAATGATTAAGAGAAAAAAGAGGACAGATTGTTTTAGTCAATGCTTTAAAACATGTTTCATTATGATTGTCAAATGCAATGATTAAGAGAAAAAAGAGGACAGATTGTTTTTGTCAATGCTTTAAAACATGTTTCATTATGATTGTCAAATGCAATGATTAAGAGAAAAAAGAGGACAGATTGTTTTAGTCAATGCTTTAAAACATGTTTCATTATGATTGTCAAATGCAATGATTAAGAGAAAAAAGAGGAAAGATTGCTTTTTTCAATGCTTTAAAACATGTTTCATTATGATTGTCAAATGCAATGATTAAGAGAAATAAGAGGACAGATTGCTTTTGTCAATGCTTTAAAAACATGTTTCATTATGATTGTGAGATGCAATGATTAGGAGAAAAAAGAGGACAGATTGTTTTTGTCAATGCTTTAAAACATGTTTCATTATGATTGTCAAATGCAATGATTAAGAGAAAAAAGAGGAGATATTACTTTTGTCAATGCTTTAAAACATGTTTCATTATGATTGTCAAATGCAATGATTAAGAGAAAAAAGAGGACAGATTGTTTTTGTCAATGCTTTAAAACATGTTTCATTATGATTGTCAAATGCAATGATTAAGAGAAAAAAGAGGACAGATTGCTTTTGTCAATGCTTTAAAACATGTTTCATTATGATTGTCAAATGCAATGATTAAGAGAAAAAAGAGGACAGATTGCTTTTGTCAATGCTTTAAAAACATGTTTCATTATGATTGTGAGATGCAATGATTAGGAGAAAAAAGAGGACAGATTGTTTTTGTCAATGCTTTAAAACATGTTTCATTATGATTGTCAAATGCAATGATTAAGAGAAAAAAGAGGACATATTACTTTTGTCAATGCTTTAAAAACATTTTTCATTATGATTGTTAAATGCAATGATTAAGAGAAAAAGGAGGACAGATTGCTTTAGTCAATGCTTTAAAACATGTTTCATTATGATTGTCAAATGCAATGATTAAGAGAAAAAAGAGGACAGATTGTTTTTGTCAATGCTTTAAAACATGTTTCATTATGATTGTCAAATGCAATGATTAAGAGAAAAAAGAGGACAGATTGCTTTTGTCAATGCTTTAAAACATGTTTCATTATGATTGTCAGATGCAATGATTAAGAGAAAAAAGATCACAGATTGTTTTAGTCAATGCTTTAAAACATGTTTCATTATGATTGTCAAATGCAATGATTAAGAGAAAAAAGAGGACAGATTGCTTTTGTCAATGCTTTAAAAACATGTTTCATTATGATTGTCAGATGCAATGATTAAGAGAAAAAAGAGGACATATTACTTTTGTCAATGCTTTAAAAACATGTTTCATTATGATTGTCAAATGCAATGTTTAAGAGGAAAAAGAGGACAGATTGTTTTAGTCAATGCTTTAAAACATGTTTCATTATGATTGTCAAATGCAATGATTAAGAGAAAAAAGAGGACAGATTGTTTTTGTCAATGCTTTAAAACATGTTTCATTATGATTGTCAAATGCAATGATTAAGAGAAAAAAGAGGACATATTGTTTTAGTCAATGCTTTAAAACATGTTTTGTTATGAGTGTCAAATGCAATGATTAAGAGAAAAAAGAGGACAGATTGTTTTAGTGAATTCTTTAAAACATGTTTCATTATGATTGTCAAATGCAATGATTAAGAGAAAAAAGAGGACATATTGTTTTAGTCAATGCTTTAAAACATGTTTCATTATGATTGTCAAATGCAATGATTAAGAGAAAAAAGAGGACAGATTGTTTTAGTCAATGCTTTAAAACATGTTTCATTATGATTGTCAAATGCAATGATTAAGAGAAAAAAGTGGACAGATTGTTTTAATTAATGCTTTAAAACATGTTTCATTATGATTGTCAAATGCAATGATTAAGAGAAAAAAGAGGACATATTGTTTTAGTCAATGCTTTAAAACATGTTTCATTATGATTGTCAAATGCAATGATTAAGAGAAAAAAAGAGGACAGATTGTTTTTGTCAATGCTTTAAAACATGTTTCATTATGATTGTCAAATGCAATGATTAAGAGAAAAAAGAGGACAGATTGTTTTAGTCAATGCTTTAAAACATGTTTCATTATGATTGTCAAATGCAATGATTAAGAGAAAAAAGAGGACAGATTGTTTTTGTCAATGCTTTAAAACACGTTTCATTATGATTGTCAAATGAAATGATTAAGAGAAAAAAGAGGACATATTGTTTTAGTCAATGCTTTAAAAAATGTTTCATTATGATTGTCAAATGCAATGATTAAGAGAAAAAAGAGGACAGATTGTTTTTGTCAATGCTTTAAAACATGTTTCATTATGATTGTCAAATGCAATGATTAAGAGAAAAAGAGGACAGATTGCATTAGTCAATGCTTTAAAACATGTTTCATTATGATTGTCAAATGCAATGATTAAAAGAAAAAAGAGGACAGAATGCTTTTGTCAATGCTTTAAAAACATGTTTCATTATGATTGTCAAATGCAATGATTAAGAGAAAAAGAGGACAGATTGCTTTTGTCAATGCTTTAAAACATGTTTCATTATGATTGTCAGATGTAATGATTAAGAGAAAAAAGATCACAGATTGTTTTAGTCAATGCTTTAAAACATGTTTCATTATGATTGTCAAATGCAATGATTAAGAGAAAAAAGAGGACAGATTGCTTTTGTCAATGCTTTAAAAACATGTTTCATTATGATTGTCAGATGCAATGATTAAGAGAAAAAAGAAGACATATTACTTTTGTCAATGCCTTAAAAACATGTTTCATTATGATTATCAAATGCAATGATTAAGAGAAAAAAGAGGACAGATTGTTTTAGTCAATGCTTTAAAACATGTTTCATTATGATTGTCAAATGCAATGATTAAGAGAAAAAAGAGGACAGATTGTTTTTGTCAATGCTTTAAAACATGTTTCATTATGATTGTCAAATGCAATGATTAAGAGAAAAAAGAGGACATATTGTTTTAGTCAATGCTTTAAAACATGTTTTGTTATGAGTCTCAAATGCAATGATTAAGAGAAAAAAGAGAACAGATTGTTTTAGTCAATGCTTTAAAACATGTTTCATTATGATTGTCAAATGCAATGATTAAGAGTAAAAAGAGGACATATTGTTTTAGTCAATGCTTTAAAACATGTTTCATTATGATTGTCAAATGCAATGATTAAGAGAAAAAAGAGGACAGATTGTTTTAGTCAATGCTTTAAAACATGTTTCATTATGATTGTCAAATGCAATGATTAAGAGAAAAAAGAGGACAGATTGTTTTAATTAATGCTTTAAAACATGTTTCATTATGATTGTCAAATGCAATGATTAAGAGAAAAAAGAGGACATATTGTTTTAGTCAATGCTTTAAAACATGTTTCATTATGATTGTCAAATGCAATGACTAAGAGAAAAAAGAGGACAGATTGTTTTTGTCAATGCTTTAAAACATGTTTCATTATGATTGTCAAATGCAATGATTAAGAGAAAAAAGAGGACAGATTGTTTTTGTCATTGCTTTAAAACATGTTTCATTATGATTGTCAAATGCAATGATTAAGAGAAAAAAAGAGGACAGAATGTTTTTGTCAATGCTTTAAAACATGTTTCATTATGATTGTCAAATGCAATGATTAAGAGAAAAAAGAGGACAGATTGTTTTTGTCAATGCTTTAAAACATGTTTCATTATGATTGTCAATTGCAATGATTAAGAGAAAAAAGAGGACATATTGTTTTAGAAAATGCTTTAAAACATGTTTCATTATGATTGTCAAATGCAATGATTAAGAGAAAAAGGAGGACAGATTGTTTTTGTCAATGCTTTAAAACATGTTTCATTATGATTGTCAAATGCAATGATTAAGAGAAAAAAGAGGAAAGATTGCTTTAGTCAATGCTTTAAAACATGTTTCATTATGATTGTCAAATGCAATGATTAAGAGAAAAAAGAGGACAGAATGCTTTTGTCAATGCTTTAAAAACATGTTTCATTATGATTGTCAAATGCAATGATTAAGAGAAAAAAGAGGACATATTGTTTTAGTCAATGCATTGAAACATGTTTCATTATTATTGTCAAATGCAATGATTAAGAGAAAAAGAGGACAGATTGTTTTTGTCAATGCATTAAAACATGTTTCATTATGATTGTCAAATGCAAAGATTAAGAGAAAAAAGAGGACAGATTGTTTTTGTCAATGCTTTAAAACATGTTTCATTATGATTGTCAAATGCAATGATTAAGAGAAAAAAGAGGACAGATTGTTTTTGTCAATGCTTTAAAACCTGTTTCATTATGATTGTCAAATGCAATGATTAAGAGAAAAAAGAGGACAGAATGCTTTTGTCAATGCTTTAAAAACATGTTTCATTTTGATTGTGAAATGCAATGATTAAGAGAAGAAAGAGGACAGATTGTTTTTGTCAATGCTTTAAAACATGTTTCATTATGATTGTCAAATGCAATGACTAAGAGAAAAAAGAGGACAGATTGTTTTTGTCAATGCTTTAAAACATGTTTCATTATGATTGTCAAATGCAATGATTAAGAGAAAAAAGAGGACAGATTGTTTTTGTCAATGCTTTAAAACATGTTTCATTATGATTATCAAATGCAATGATTAAGAGAAAAAAGAGGACAGATTGTTTTAGTCAATGCTTTAAAACATGTTTCATTATGATTGTCAAATGCAATGATTAAGAGAAAAAAGAGGACAGATTGTTTTTGTCAATGCTTTAAAACATGTTTCATTATGATTGTCAAATGCAATGATTAAGAGAAAAAAGAGGACATATTGTTTTAGTCAATGCTTAAAAACATGTTTCATTATGATTGTCAAATGCAATGATTAAGAGGAAAAAGAGGACAGATTGCTTTTGTTAATGCCTTAAAAACATGTTTCATAATGATTGTCAAATGCAATGATTAAGAGAAAAAAGAGGACAGATTGTTTTAGTCAATGCTTGAAAACATGTTTCATTATGATTTTCAAATGCAATGATTAAGAGAAAAAAGAGGACAGATTGTTTTTGTCAATGCTTTAAAACATGTTTCATTATGATTGTCAAATGCAATGATTAAGAGAAAAAAGAGGATATATTGTTTTAGTCAATGCTTTGAAACATGTTTCATTATGATTGTCAAATGCAATGATTAAGAGAAAAAAGAGGACAGATTGTTTTAGTCAATGTTTTGAAACATGTTTCATTATGATTGTCAAATGCAATGATTAAGAGAAAAAAGAGGACATATTGTTTTAGTCAATGTTTTGAAACATGTTTCATTATGATTGTCAAATGCAATGATTAAGAGAAAAAAGAGGACAGATTGTTTAATTCAATGCTTTAAAACATGTTTCATTATGATTGTCAAATGCAATGATTAAGAGACAAAAGAGGACAGATTGCTTTTGTCAATGCTTTAAAACATGTTTCATTATGATTGTCAAATGCAATGATTATGAGAAAAAAGAGGACATATTGTTTTAGTCAATGCTTTAAAACATGTTTCATTATGATTGTCAAATGCAATGATTAAGAGAAAAAAGAGGACAGATTGTTTAATTCAATGCTTTAAAACATGTTTCATTATGATTTTCAAATGCAATGATTAAGAGACAAAAGAGGACAGATTGCTTTTGTCAATGCTTTAAAACATGTTTCATTATGATTGTCAAATGCAATGATTAAGAGAAAAAAGAGGACAGATTGTTTAATTCAATGCTTTAAAACATGTTTCATTATGATTGTCAAATGCAATGATTAAGAGAAAAAAGAGGACAGATTGTTTTAGTCAATGCTTTGAAACATGTTTCATTATGATTTTCAAATGTAATGATTAAGAGAAAAAAGAGGACAGATTGTTTTTGTCAATGCTTTAAAACATGTTTCATTATGATTTTCAAATGCAATGATTAAGAGAAAACAGAGGACATATTGTTTTAGTCAATGCTTTAAAACATGTTTCATTATGATTTTCAAATGCAATGATTAAGAGAAAAAAGAGGACATATTGTTTTAGTCAATGCTTTAAAACATGTTTCATTATGATTTTCAAATGCAATGATTAAGAGAAAAAAGAGGACAGATTGTTTTTGTCAATGCTTTAAAACATGTTTCATTATGATTGTCAAATGCAATGATTAAGAGAAAAAAGAGGATATATTGTTTTAGTCAATGCTTTGAAACATGTTTCATTATGATTGTCAAATGCAATGATTAAGAGAAAAAAGAGGACAGATTGTTTTAGTCAATGCTTTAAAACATGTTTCATTATGATTGTCAAATGCAATGATTAAGAGAAAAAAGAGGACAGATTGTTTTTGTCAATGTTTTAAAACATGTTTCATTATGATTGTCAAATGCAATGATTAAGAGAAAAAAGAAGACAGATTGTTTTTGTCAATGCTTTAAAACATGTTTCATTATGATTGTCAAATGCAATGATTAAGAGAAAAAAGAGGACAGATTGTTTTTGTCAATGCTTTAAAACATGTTTCATTATGATTGTCAAATGCAATGATTAAGAGAAAAAAGAAGACAGATTGTTTTTATCAATGCTTTAAAACATGTTTCATTACGATTGTCAAATGCAATGATTAAGAGAAAAAAGAGGACAGATTGCTTTTGTCAATGCTTTAAAAACATGTTTCATTATGATTGTCAAAAGCAAAAATTAAGAGAAAAAAGAGGACAGATTGCTTTTGTCAATGCTTTAAAACATGTTTCATTATGATTGTCAAATGCAATGATTAAGAGAAAAAAGAGGACAGATTGTTTTTGTCAATGCTTTAAAACATGTTTCATTATAATTGTCAAATGCAATGATTAAGAGAAAAAAGAGGACATATTGTTTTAGACAATGCTTTAAAACATGTTTCATTATGATTGTCAAATGCAATGATTAA
Source organism: Unio pictorum (assembly GCA_030141615.1). Classification (NCBI taxonomy): domain Eukaryota; kingdom Metazoa; phylum Mollusca; class Bivalvia; order Unionida; family Unionidae; genus Unio; species Unio pictorum. Next base: position 3,231,957 of record JARLTB010000203.1, on the reverse strand, counting down.
GAGAAAAAAGAGGACAGATTGTTTTTGTCAATGCTTTAAAACATGTTTCATTATGATTGTCAAATGCAATGATTAAGAGAAAAAAGAGGATATATTGTTTTTGTCAATGCTTTAAAACATGTTTCATTATGATTGTCAAATGCAATGATTAAGAGAAAAAAGAGGATATATTGTTTTAGTCAATGCTTTGAAACATGTTTCATTATGATTGTCAAATGCAATGATTAAGAGAAAAAAGAGGACAGATTGTTTTAGTCAATGCTTTAAAACATGTTTCATTATGATTGTCAAATGCAATGATTAAGAGAAAAAAGAAGACAGATTGTTTTTGTCAATGCTTTAAAACATGTTTCATTATGATTGTCAAATGCAATCATTAAGAGAAAAAAGAAGACAGATTGTTTTTGTCAATGCTTTAAAACATGTTTCATTATGATTGTCAAATGCAATGATTAAGAGAAAAAAGAGGACAGATTGCTTTTGTCAATGCTTTAAAAACATGTTTCATTATGATTGTCAAATGCAATAATTAAGAGAAAAAAGAGGACAGATTGCTTTTGTCAATGCTTTAAAACATGTTTCATTATGATTGTCAAATGCAATGATTAAGAGAAAAAAGAGGACAGATTGTTTTTGTCAATGCTTTAAAACATGTTTCATTATAATTGTCAAATGCAATTATTAAGAGAAAAAAGAGGACATATTGTTTTAGTCAATGCTTTAAAACATGTTTCATTATGATTGTCAAATGCAATGATTAAGAGAAAAAAGAGGACAGATTGTTTTTGTCAATGCTTTGAAACATGTTTCATTATGATTGTCAAATGCAATGATTAAGAGAAAAAAGAAGACAGATTGTTTTAGTCAATGCTTTAAAACATGTTTCATTATGATTGTCAAATGCAATGATTAAGAGAAAAGAGAGGACAGATTGTTTTAGTCAATGCTTTAAAACATGTTTCATTATGATTGTCAAATGCAATGATTAAGAGAAAAAAGAGGACAGATTGTTTTATTCAATGCTTTAAGACATCTTTTATTATGATTGTCAAATGCAATGATTAAGAGAAAAAAGAGGACATATTGTTTTAGTCAATGCTTTAAAACATGTTTCATTATGATTGTTAAATGCAATGATTAAGAGAAAAAAGAGGACAGATTGTTTTAGTCAATGCTTTAAAACATGTTTCATTATGATTGTCAGATGCAATGATTAAGAGAAAAAAGAGGACAGATTGTTTTAGTCAATGCTTTAAAACATGTTTCATTATGATTGTCAAATGCAATGATTAAGAGAAAAAAGAGGACATATTGTTTTAGTCAATGCTTTAAAACATGTTTCATTATGATTGTCAAATGCAATGATTAAGAGAAAAAAGAGGACAGATTGTTTTTGTCAATGCTTTAAAACATGTTTCATTATGATTGTCAAATGCAATGATTAAGAGAAAAAAGAGTACGGATTGTTTTTGTCAATGCTTTAAAACATGTTTCATTATGATTGTCAAATGCGATGATTATGAGACTCAAGAGGAGAGGTTAGTCAGCTGAACAAAACAACAACAAACGAAGTATGCAGTCAACATATCTGGATCTGGATATAGTCATTCCAGGGCCTAATCATTTGGTATTGCTCAAGAATCATCCGTCTTAGACGATATCTTTACCCTATTACGGAAGTGTGAAAAAGACAGACTCTAATTTGAATCTGAATGCTAAAATAATTAAATGTTAAATTGTAATTAAGTGTCTTTCCCGTATCGGAAGTCCACTATAAGTGCATTATTGATGGTCTTGTTTGTATTTCTTCGAAAAGACTCAGTCTCCATACATAAAATGCTTACAAAAACAACAGCAGCAGCAACAACAACAACAAATAGTATTGCACATTACGTCTGTCTTTTATTTTGGTACAGAAGTTATTTGAACGAAACATTACAATTTCAGTTGTTTTTATCAATACATAAAACATGCATTTTATTCATTTTTTTTTTTTAAAAGCACGTACCAGTCGGACTACAGCGGCTATATCGGCGAAACAAAAATAAGCATCGGATGTATGTTGGCGTTATAATTTGCAGAATCATCATACATTATGTTCGCCGAAAATTTCTTCTAATAAGTATCGATAGGCGAAGATCAGAAAGTGAAAAGGAAGGACAATACATTCACACTATCTCAGCTATTTCGATGACTGGATTCAGTGATTTTGATTGACCGCTCTGGTGGCCTTGTGGATAGAGCGTCCACCGCGGAAACGGGAGGTCGTTGGTTCGATCCCCGACCGATCATTCTGAAGACTTACAAAATGATACTAACAGCTGCCTCGCATGGCGCTCAACATTAAAATATTAGTGTTAGGACTGGTCGGACTGGTGTCGGGATAATGCGACTGGGTGGGACATCATGCTACATGCCTGCATCATGATACCCAAGTGTGAGACATCACGATACAATGTCTCACTGCAGACATCGTAGCAATATGACCGAAAAAATCCTAATCACACTCACGCACACATTTTGATTTGCAACTTCAATGCTTGTTTCGTAACCAGCCATGGTGGTAGTTGTAGGATTTTTCAGCACAAGATATGTTATACATGGCGCGCAGGAAAACACAGAGAAGAACCACCGACCCTCAAGAAGCTACTGGCAAGCTTTCCCATGTACCCACGTTAGCCGAGCCTGAGACTGGAACCTTCACAGAGGTAGATGGCAGTGATCTGGAATGGTGAGCGCTTTTGACCACTCGGCCAATCATATTAATTAGAAGGCTTCTCCCTTTTAAAGGTCAGCCAGTAAAGCAAAAGTTCACTATTTGTCATTTGATTCAGGTAAGATGTACATTTTATAATTGCCCATTCGTCCGAGTTTACTTGAGCGAAGATCTAACCGATTTGTGAACCTGACCATTGCACATTTTTTGTAGTTATCATCGCCCAGAGCTAACGTACATGCCGAAATGCAAATAGAAGAAAAACAGTGTTTACACAACATGATTTTCCTTTAACAAACCCATTGAATTTTGAGACAGATATTTGCTAGATAAACTAAATTGCTAACTGTTTGATTGAAGAGGTTGTCAAATTGGTTTCTTCATACGTTGGCCCAGTAGCCACCGAGGCGATCCAAATGAATGGCGTTCAGTAACTAACTCCTTGCTTTGTGACAATGGACGGCAACTGAATATTCGACAGTCTCCCGTCATCCTGCAATAATATGCGGATTTGTATCAAGAACTGAATCGATCGCTGATATACATGTAAATATATTTGACCACTCTGTCCCAACATTTCACAAATATGAGGGTACATTTATATTGTTTGTAAAAAAAAAAAAATCACGAAGCACGTTAACCATGTTAGGAAATGCACGGTTCCTTGAATATACGCGTATATGCGTACTTTGTGTGTGTTCGATATTTTAATCACTTTTAGTAAGACTACAACAATTCATTGTTTTAATTAACGCCACGGCTTCTGTTTATTCTATCTTGCCATCAATCAGGCTTTCATATTCTTTACCTATTTGTACGTCGCGTTATCCTTAATGTCTAGGATCTTCGATTAGGATATCATTACATTAAATATTTGTATTTACATGGAAAGGCATAACAAGTGATTGCATCAGAACCTAAGCGTTAAAAGCTACAAGACACTCGTATTTCACGAGTGGTAAAGGCGCTAATGCATACAGTTACATCAAAGAATAATGCTTAATGTACATCTATAATTTGACACCAAACACGGAAAAACAATAATAGGCTAATTCAAAGTTATATTTGGTAGAGTTCTCTCTAAAACTGGATCGATGATGTCGGCTACCCGTGATGCAATAAATTACTCTCGTTCCCTATTAAATGAATACTATATCAGGCTGGTACACCCTCTTGGTATCATAATCAAGGATCTGTCTGAGGAATTGTGTTGGGACAGTCATCACCAAAATGGCCATTGGACGAGCGCACATGCTATTCAGGAGAAGAAATATTTGCAGGAGACAGACATGTAATTACTTTTATTAGGTGATTGATAGCTCAGATACTTTATCTTAGAGAAGAGTGTTTTCAATTTTGAATAATTACTTTTCCAAATCTGACAATGACAAAATTGGAGAACTGTACATTTGCCATCGGAAAACGCAGACATCGTTACGAAATAAGTCTGAAAAAGTTTTTAATTTGGAAGGATTACAATGTACAAATTGCCTTTGCAATGTAATAGTCGCTAAACAAAATGACTACGGGGATGGACCTGAAGGTACCAGACATCTTTGTAGTTGTCGTAATTAGCCATGAAAGTTATTTTCTGTTTCATAAGTTCTAGGTGATGCACATTAAGTTGTGATTAATGGTGATACAGCTATTTTTGATGGTGACTGATTCTGTTTCAAAAGTTTTGCAATTTTGAGATAATAAATGAAGTGTTGTCTTGAACCGTTACCCTATATTATGTCGTAAATATTATTTGTGATTCGTGTTTCAATGAATTGATAGACCCCGTGTTTTCTCGGTGTGACTTTTGCTTATGAAAAAGTATCTTTAAGATCTGGCCCTGAAGAAATTGTCTTTTCTCCATGTTTTGTTTAAACTATTAATTTCGTCGACATAATTACCTTTTCTCGTGAACTTTATGAGTTTTTGCGCTACATCTGTTTTGATCATTGTACCTTAAAACTCATACAGCCGTACCATATAACTCATACAGACGTTCGTTCTGATCTCTGGATCATATAGCCCACACGGCCGTTGTAATCCCTGGACAATATAACCCATACTGCTGTTTTAATCGCTTGTTCATATGACCAATACGGCTGTTTTGATCCTGGGTCACTGAAATCTTGGACCATCAGCACATTATTTGGACCCCACTCAAGTTTTCGGATGATATATTGAAATACAAGAAAAAGAGAGGGTTAAATAACCATATAATATATCGGGGCTCAAATACGTTTCATTGTGACGTGAATGGAATATTTCGACTGTCCATTGTGTGTTACTTGTAACGTAGTATGTCCTGTCCTCCATAGCTGCACGTTAAAAATTCCTAACCTTTTCCTCCTATTTGATTAAAATCAGGTTTCCACTATCCTACGTGAAGATCTTACAGCGGTCATGTTTTGTTGACCTATGTTATTACCATAGTCACTAGTCGAATCAATCAATAATATGACGTCTTATATCGTAACTTTTGGGAGACTGAGCATTGTGCATGAAGACACCAACGTGTGCAGAACGACATGATTCACTTCCAGATTCTTGAAAGTTGCTGGTCCACTGGCTAATTCAAAGGTCACCAGAACATAACCCCTAAGAGATCGCTGTCAGATGTTCATGTAGGACAGTGGAGATCTGATTTTAATCAGACTGTATTTTCTTCCTGAGTAATAGGCGGTGAGTAGCCGAATGGTCTAAGGAGTTCGCCTTTACAGATAATTGACATCTTTCCTCTGGCTGCGTGGGTTCCATTTTCGGTCTCGGGGAACGTGATATTGTGGGAAAGCTTGCCAGTAGCATACCTTGGGTGGATGGTGTTCTTGCCGGATCATTCTCTATCATATATGCTGGCCACTATGTATATCCCATCATGTGCTAAAATTGGCGCCAAAAACATTGTGGAGAAAAGCTTTCTGAAAGTGGTATCATCCTTCCAGAGGTCGGTACCCAACTGTAACGAGTATTCAATTTGTATCCTCTGCCTTTTTCCATGGCATGCTATATGTTGCTCAACTCCAATCGGAAAGAGATGAGGATGTCCAGAATGAAGATTTTCCTCGGCCTTTTCTGTCAAGTCGTAAAAGAAACCTCTGATATAATTCGCAGACATTAAATTGTATTCGGAATTACGCTTATTCATATGGCACTGTCACAATGTCACAATCAGAACAATGGCGGCTTTTATATTGTCGCAACATATATAATGCACTTTAACTGGTCACGAATCATCAAAATTTCATCAAATTTATGTATATTCCTATAACTTCGTCAAAGATTTATTACCGGCTTGACGGAAATGGTTCATCGATGCTCCGATTGCAGGTATCCAAGTAGATTTGTTTTCTTAAAGCACTGAAGAGTAGCTATCCGCAAAAGCCATATCAGACATGTTCGAGATCATGCATCGGTTGTTAGAAGATACATTTTCTTGATAATGTTTTCGTTGGGATTTAAAGAGAAAACAGGATAACCATAGCGTTAAAAGCTAAGTGACAAGAGAGGTTTTAAAGAAACATAGGGAGTCATGCAATATACTTGATATTGTCCATCAGATGTTTCTTTATGCCAGGATCAGTTACGGACGATTGTAGGTCTTTGTTCAATTCCGTGTTGTACTGGATGTACAAAACGATATTTGTTACTTTTTTAACTTCTACAATTATGTGCATCTGTTCGAAACAACTTAAAAATCGCCTCTACTCCTAAAAATGATATTAAATCACAAATGGCGTGAAATAAGCTATATCTCTGTAAATAAATTATGAATGGGCCATCCTACAAATAGTTTATAGTTCGTTTATCGGTTGAGTGTAATTACAATTTCTTATTGGATATAAATTTTATCTGTACATTTAAAACATTGCATTGACCTCATGCCCGTGCACCAATGAAGTTATCCCTTCCTTTGTTGTGTCCATACTAAACATTCAGAGAAAGCGATATTCTTGCGTCATCTTGCCTATTCATAGTGAAGTATAAATGTGGCTTGCTGTCCATATTTAATACTGGAAGAGCCAAAGAAAATAATAGAAATGATAAGTAGTCCTAAAATCAGAAAGGCACAGAGGACAGTTTGAGTATATACTGGACATAACACTCATCCATTTGAGATTTGTTTCTAGCACATACACAAATTACATCACTGAAGGAGTGCTTTTAAAACGTGGGGCGGAGAACTTTAGTTGTTGAGTTACGTTTTTCAACACCGATGAATCACCACGTTCTGACTTTCAGCATTATACTCAAACTCTCTGGTACTATGGTATTTCACAACCCTTTATTTTGTCTTAGACTTCGAGAATCATTGTTCCTCTCTTTTAAGGAGATGCCGTTTAATGATAACCCCCAACATTAGCGATGACAGTTATCGGAATCATTGTTTTCGCTCTTTTTTTCTTCAGAAGAATGGTTTTAGTGAAGGATATTGTTTTCCATGTCACACTGAACAGGCCTTGTCTCCATAAACACCGAGATAGAATCTAGAACCCTTCTTCCAAATTAGGCGTCATTCTACCTGTTACTTCAGGACAAACGTGTCAAATTGAACGGAACACACGGGTCGTGCGCGATAGCAGGGTGATATAGGGGTAGATCACTAGGTACAGGGATATCATTACTGCACAGATTAGAGGTCATCTACATTTCTTTTTAAAACCGTTACAGTACTTCCCCTCAAATGCATGTTTTACAAAATAGAGTATCTAATGGTACTTCGACGTTTGCTGAGCACTGGAAACAATGTGCAAGATGCCATATGAAAGATTTTAATTGTCTAGCATGAATGTGTTACGTTTGTAATGCAATTATTAAATATTCGAATTATATTCATCAACTTTATCAATGTGAAGTTTCGATTTAAAATCCATTGCTTTTCGTCACTAGAAATAAGGACAATGGGTTTGAGGATGATTAGAATAAAAAGCTCAATCTTTCTTATGAATTTAATAGACTATTATGAATTTACTTCAGTGTTGTTTTTCTTAATTTAATATACTATTTTGAATTTAATTAAGTTGTTATTTATATAAAAATACACTATTTTGAATTTAATTTAGTGTTGTTTTTGTTAATTGAATACACTATTTTGAAATTTGATACACTATTTTACAAACGTTACTCAGCATTTTACATTCACATGTTAAGGTCCTTGTTCTTCTCTGATTTGGTACAAATTAGTATTTCACTAATATTTGAGAAATTTTGAACAAAACTTATTCGTACTTTTTCCAAATTTCTAGAATCCAGAGCATATGATATCCAAAACAGCCAAGTCTCCAATTTTCGATACAAAGTAAAAATATAAAATGAATAATTAAAGACGTAAATGTAATTTTAATCGTTAATCTGAAACATGATTCTTTCGTAATCAAACATGTGCGTGCTTTTTCAATTTAATCATTTCCAGTAAATCATTTTTGGGTTCTTTGATAGTGCATGTAAAATCAGTCATTAGTTTTGCAGTGCGAATTTCCCATAATTCAACAAAACATACTGTGTAGTGTTTTAAATATTTGTTTCTCTAGATCCTATCTGGAAGATACATATGACATGTAAGCACAAAAGGTCGATATCATCAGCTGTCTAATTGAACGGAGAAGGTTTATGGTCGGGAAAGAGCAATTTCATCGCTCCACCTATTTCAGTACTGGCTAAAATATGACATACCACGCAACGAATATTGGGCATATCTCTTACAAGAAGCATATAAATGTCGTTGAAAGTGATAATCACACACACACACACACACACACACGCACACACACACACACACACTTTAATAACTTCAACAACCCAGTAACAGTAACTAAATGTGATGGTACACCATTACATGCGAGGGGGAAGGGACAAGGGATTTGGCAAAAATCACCGAAACTTTGTATGCAGTCTACTAAGTTCTGAAATAATAATAATAATAATAATAATAATAATAATAATAATAATAATAATAATAATAATAATTAGAATAACACAAATAACAGCAAAAATAATAACAGCAGCAACAACAATAATAATAATAATAATAATGATGATAAAAATAATAATAACACAAACAACAACAACAACAACAACAATAATAATAATAATAATAATAATAACGGCAGCTACCATAATTCTAACATGGTGATTAATTCCGCAAATGGGCTGAAAGAAATGAATATTAACGGAAGGTAATGAAATTAAAAATAATGGTCGAACATTAAGAAAAAGGTAACACAAAAGGAACCTTGAGGAGCTATCGTCATCACCCACCAGACCACCATGACCTAATAAACTTGGCGAGAAAATTAGAAGAAAAGATTTACATGCAAGTGACCAAGTGGGCTATTCATTGGTAAGTCCTGATATACAGGCTAGCCTAGTCATCGTAAAGTCCTGATATATAGGCTAGCCTGGTCAACGGAAGTCCTGATATACAGGCTAGCCTGGTCATCGGAAGTCCTAATATACAGGTTATTCATTGCAAGTTGATATGCAGGATATTCATTGTAAGTACTGCTATACAGGCTATTCGTTGTAAGTACCGATATACAGGCAGTTTGTGGTACGTCTTGATATTCAGGTTATTCATTGTAAGTACCGATATACAGGCAGTTTGTGGTACGACTTGATATTCAGGATATTCATTGTAAGTACTGCTATACAGGATATTCATTGTAAGTACTGCTATACCGGTTATTCATTGCAAGTTGATATACAGGATATTCATTGTAAGTACTGCTATACCGGTTATTCATTGCAAGTTGATATACAGGCTATTCGTTGTAAGTACCGATATACAGGCAGTTTGGGGTACGTCTTGATATTCAGGCTATTCATTGTAAGTACTGATATATAGGATATTCATTGTAGGTCCTGACATACAGAATATACATTTTATGTCCTGATATACGTGCTATTCTTTGTAAGTATTGATATACAGGTCATGCATTGTAAGTCCTGATATACAGGCTATGCATTGTAAGTCCTGATATACAGGCTATGCATTGTAAGTCCTGATATGCAGGCTATTCGTGGTAAGTCCTGATATACAGACTATTCGTGTAAGTCTTGTCATAATAAATCGTCGTCAGATTCACACCACTGAAGTCTTGTACTCAGGTTAACAAATTTCAGGGTTAGGTGTCTCTTCACATTTCTCCCTAAAGTTGCATTTTAAATGGTGAAGAATGTTTATACTGCAGCTGGAAGTGAAATTTCTGGGATTTTCAGAAGCAAAATATCATTAAGTATAAAAGCGATAAAAATCCCTTTACAAATTTCCGACTTGACATATTTTAATTTTTGCGTCAAATATTTCATGAAAATGTATATTTATATAATGCAATCTAAGTGTGCGGGGAACAATGAACTGTTGTCCCCCCCCCCCCCCCGCCCAGAACTATACAAAGATGTTAAAAAAACTCATTTTGAAAAAGAAATCTTTAGACATTTAGTCAAACTGAAAACCAGAGTCTTTGAGATATCTCATCGAAGCGAGCACCTGTGGCTGTATAACGATCGAAACTTGAACTTAGTTCTGTCCTGTAATTGTCTGTGTTTCATGTACGTGTCCACCTTGAGATAATTATATTTCTCTAGCATATGTTGGCTGCCTTATCTTTGAAGCCACGAAACTCAAGAGAGAGATTTTATGTTGCTTTTATGGTGACCTTGGTCCTTTTCCGAGGAGTGCTAATTTTCTGACCATTAATAAAACATTTCACTTTATGATTGACCAGTAAATTTTCTTCAAATGACCAACCTTCCAGCTCATAAACTTTCTGCAGACGGTTAATTGAAAAACGACACTTCTTATTTTATAATTTGAAAACTACTATATTACTATGATTATAGAGTATGTCATTTAAAGTTAATCATACTAGAGGGAAACGGGAACCTAAGGACACATTATATGCAGTATTGGGCCAGATGTTTTCGTGTGTAAATATGATTGCATGGTAGGGTGAAAATGTATTGCCGCTGACACGTGCTTTTGAATTAAATGTTTCCGATATTTGTATACATATTATTTTTAAAAATTCCCAGTTGGAAGGTTTTTCCCCATGGTAATCTGTAATCCAGTATATATCGATCCACCACCACCCTCCACTTAGTTTGATGGCCAAAGTTGTAACAGAATCACAGACTATTCGATTGTCTCGGTTGTAAATCTATTTAGGCCCTGAATAAAATGTAAATGAAACAAATGCAGTAGATTAAAGTGATTAAAAGAAGGCTGTATTATGAGTACTTTCTACATTCTTCTACATCCTGAAGTTGTTTGGGGTTTAACGTCATTTTTCAGCGAATGATGGGCTAAATATGGTGGCCAGTACAACAGGTGGAAGAAGAAGCCGCGAAAACGCCAGAGAGCACCTTAGACTAACGGGAAGTTAATGACAAGCTTTCTTACATACCAACACAACACTGGCTTAGCCCGAGACTCGAACCGGCGCGAACAGATACGAGATGGTAAAGATTTATACTTTAAACTACCCGGTACCCACCTCTACATTTTTCAGAATTATATGTACACAGTAGAGTTTCGAAATGTGTTCTTAATATACGCGTTTATAACTTGTGTCCATTTGCAAACTACATATACCCTAATCTGCCGTCGTCACTATTTGCAAGAGTAATGATTTGGCGTTTAATAATTGTGGACATTTCTACTACTACTACTACTGCTACTACTACTACTACTACTACTACTACTACTACTACTACTACTACTACTACTACTACTACTACTACTACTATTACCACTACTGCACACATGGATTTCGGTGCGATAATTATGATATCTGGTCAGCCTTGATGATCTAGAGAGTTATCGGACATATTTGTTTTTTTTTTTTGTAATAGAAGCTACGTATTATTAGATTTCAGATAATTGACTTCTTCCTGTATCTTGTAGTTAGACATATTTGGCTGGTGAATAAAATGGGAAGAATCCCATTGAAAAGAATAGGATATGGCTCGTTATACAATGCCAAAAATGGTATGCGTTGCAGCAATTATACTGCAAGTGCGAACAAGCAAAACAATTAATATAGCTTCGTGTTTATCAGTGTTCTTTTACGCTCAGAGTTAAGGACGTTTGGCATCTGTTATAAAGAGTATAAAATATGCCATCATTTTAAGATAAATTTAAGAAGTTCAAAATGCAGTTTTCATTTGGAACGTTTTCAAAATCTATAAATAAAAGCTAATATATTAAATAGTGTGAATAAAGTTTATGAGTCTGACATGAAAAGAAAGGGGTACTTTTCTTGATTATTTAATAGAAAGTTATTTTCTAACCACTTCAGCTTATATATTTCATGTTGCTGTTGCAGTTTGTTTCTAACGTCCCTGTTCCAAGTCTGAAAATATCTCGGATGGTACGTCATCGACTTTTATCTGTCGCATGCTCGAAGTTAATCACTCACTTTGGAAAGAGATGACACTGTTCCGAATTTATGTACACGTCACCATATATAAGACAATGTGTATGCTCTGATCTCTCGTCCATTTTTATTTTGCTTGAAAAATTTGAAACTGAAGAACATTACAGTGACAACGATGCTTTCCAGTTGTAAGTCGTAATTATAAATACTGTATTTACTGTAGACATATGGTCTGAACCAGTCACTGGGATACTTATATTTCCTCCCTTTCGAAAATCGAATTTCATTCATGTGTTAAATATACGTACGTGGTCGAATGCATACACCGGATATTTACAATAAGACAGAAAATAGTTTCGTTCTGCTTCAAATGGAACCTATTAAAGGGAGATGACTTGAAAATTAGAGAACATTTGAGACTAGATTGTTAACTCCCTTAAAATATCGTTGTAGGCGACACATTAATACTTCATGGAATAAGTACGGGGATAACTTCGAAATCTTCATGACAATTCCGAACATCCAGAATTCAACCCCACGGCCATGTTTTTAAAAATCACAAACTGAAATGAAAAACTTGCAAACATGTCGCATACATGAAACCCATTTTTATCGATAAAGCACAAGATACTTTCTCCTCGGCTAATGCAACTCTACACCATCTACTCATCACACTGATGTATCTGCTGCGTAGTACAAGTGATGCATCTGATCATTTGCACGAAACATTTGCAATGACAACAACACCAACAATAACAGTACTACTACTCTAATATTATTCATAACAATAACAATAACAATACTACTACTACTACTACTACTACTACTACTACTACTACTACTACTACTACTACTACTACTACTACTAATAATAATAATAATAATAATAATAATAGTACTACTACTACTAATTAATCTTCCCCGTCATATTAGGTATGAGTCGTTACATGCCAGTTTTTATGTATTTATTCCGCTACGAACTTAAATTATATGGTGCGTCCATCAAACAAATTCACAATCGAAAAGTCGTCACATGAATTTGTCTTTGCAGCTTGTGATCTTTTGATCATTTTGTGGTGTTTGTTCCAAGCAGTGCAGAAAGAAGATTTTGAACTATTACCGAAAAGGTACCGACCCCCGACCCCCATCTTTAAGGTACGTCCGTAGCGGTTATTAATGTTATACTGGTATGGCATGCCTGGACCGTACCAGGTTATTTGCACGATTGATTTCAAGAGAATATGAGTCGTCGAGAGTGTTTTGCATAAGTTGAGAGAACACTTTGTACAATCGAGGTCAAATAAATATAATTGTCAAAGGATCCCCAACTCCATCAATAAAACGCCCTACATTGGTTTGCAGTTCTTACTTAGTATGTATGTATGTATGTATGTATGTATGTATGTATGTATGTATGTATGTATGTATGTATGTATGTATGTATGTGTGTGTGTGTGTGTGTGTGTGTGTGTGTGTGTGTGTGTGTGTGTGTGTGTGTGTGTGTGTGTGTGCGTGCGTGCGTGCGTGCGTGCGTGCGTGCGTGCGTGCGTGCGTATGTATGTATGAGTTTAACGGTATAAGAGAGAGAGAGAGAGAGAGAGAGAGAGAGAGAGAGAGAGAGAGAGAGAGAGAGAGAGAGAGAGAGAGAGAGAGAGAGAGAGAGATGCCACGCAGTAAAGAAGAATGATCGATATTCTCTGCCGCAATGTTTATTTTAGGAAAAAGGAAAATCCTGAAAGATTGACACTTCAGAATAGGGCCATCATAGCCCTTTTTAAAATAGATATTTCAACTTGTAGCCTTGGCAACACTGATACTTGTATTACTAATGCTATGATACACGATGATATTTATATTTAATGTTTGTCCAGTATATAATAGATGGACTCATGTTTTCATATCAATAAACATACATAGTAACATAACAGAATTACAGTTGAATCCCAATACAAAACGATCTTTATGGCGTTAACACTAATCGTAGACAATGTAACAAATATGCATGCATTTTAAAGTATTATCGAAGATTTTAAAAATTATTCGAGCTCATATTTATTATTTCAGTCATTACATTTTGGAAACAGAAATAGAATATCTTCCATGTATGAAGCAATGTATTGTGTTTGATTTATTTCAATCATTACAATTTGAAAAACGGAATAAAGTATCTTCCTTTGACTGCCCATTTTCTTTGTCTTGCGAGCCTGGACGAGTAAACGTTAGATTCTGTTGATCACACTACCAAAGCGAACCTCTTATTTCATACAATAGAAATGCAGCAGATTTTAATTAATGACTTTTACATTTCTTGGACATTTCACTTAGCATTATCTGACATAATTTGTAATGTTGCGAAGTTCTGTATGCAAATAGCTTCAACTTGCATTCTCGTCTTCATTTCATACACCACTTATTGATATTTATTTCATAAATGTTGTATGATTTCATTAAGATGTTGGTTTGTTCTATATTTTGGGGTTAGGGCCTCAGCTAAAATAGTGGAGCCTGATTCCAAGTCTTTGCCTTGTGCAATAATGACGAGAAATTATTAAGCCATAAATAACTTAACGTGAATAAAATGATATCACCGTAATGGGTGAGATTAAAAATTCATGTGCAAATTAAACGCTTCAGTCTAGAATTAATAACTGTATGGGAATAAAAGATTGTAAAAAGACAAATGTTATGCGTGCTTTAAATTTTGTGCATGATGTCAGATTGTAAGGGGAATTTGTAAACAAAATATTACATTGCAAACATTTGTTAATGATTGTAGATTACACCTTAGGATAATGACCGTTTGTAAGCAACATGTTTTCTTAGACTTGCTTATATGACTTGGTTTTGCTATTGGAAGAAATGTGTTCAAACCGATTTTTGTCAGGATGATTGGCAAAATGTTAGTAGACTTGCTCTTCTCCTTGCTTACGAATATGATGGAAATTTCCACTGGAAATGATCAATGTCCAGAGGATTTTGTTGTGTAATAAGTCAAGTAAATAGTCAGCATATAAGGAAAACCAAGTAAATAATTATTAATTTCTATTTTAAATTCAGTCTTAAATGATTATTAGTTGAATTCGGATATAATTTCTTTAGAAAGTTTTCAGCGGAATTACAAAGTGCTCATTAACATTGGGGATTAAATCACAATTATATCATTGTAATACACTAAGATTGTTGGTTCATCAGTTCTAATCAAGGCCATTGGTACATCAGCTCATTTCATAATGTAGTTTATTACTAACGTGGCCTAGTGGTTAGAACGTCCGCCTCGAATGCGGGAGGTCGTGGGTTCATAATACATTTTTAATTGAATTTTACTAAACTTGTTGAATTTGCTTTTTTCTGTTACTTAGCTTGACACTTTGGTGTCGTACCACTACCTAAACAGTTCACACAAACCGATTGATATATCAATGTCCTAAATCTACTTACACAGTCGTAACAGATTAATGCAGACATGTAAACTGATAAACATCAGTTCAATGTCCTGCTATATCGATTATCCCTGTTGAAATAGATAGTCATACATATGAGGTGGAATTGTATGAAGTCGTCTGATGTTACAGATACTCAAGTTATAACATGACTTAATATGCATTTAAACAATCGCTGGTGTATGGGCTCTCGAAGACTACTATTGATTATTTGTTTCATGTTAAAAATTATTAATAACTGTAGCCAAATATCATATTTGTGTTATTATTTCTATACCACGTAAAATTAGCTCCACCCTCATAAGAAGTATGGATTGTTGTTCACGCCCATATTTGCAACAGAGCTTTCCTATGCAATCGGCAATTCTGTTACCTCTAGATTAGATTGCACAGCGGACAGGTACCTAGTAGGTTTGAACGGCATTTTAGAAGGTGATTTGTGCCGAGCAAATGGGAGCTAAGTGCGTTTGTCAAGAACACGCCGAAGCAAACGTATACCTTGGCCTGGAGGAGCACAATCCCAACGCTGTACCAACTGTGCTACGGTGGATTCCCAGTGGTAGGTTGCCACTTACTTAAAAAGTGCCGTCATATATAATATGTCACTTTGGGAATACTTACTTTCTTTTTTCCAGAATAGACAAAAATTAAAGACAATATACCAATAAATCTTAACAAATATAAGAAATGCATTGGACCCTAACTTTCAGGCTTATGATTGTAGACAATTCTGCTATTAATAAAGTCTCAGAAATCAAAAATGCGTTTCTCATTTTGTTTGGCTCCTTGTAAAATAAATTGTATAGAAAATATAAACAAAATTACGATACATAATTATTGCTCACTATTGCTAAAATCTTCTTGAGACAGACAGACAGGCAGACTTACCGAAGTAACAAAGTACGTATCGGCTGGAACAAATCGAAATGCCCTCACAGACTGACGTAGAAAAGTGTAGTTCGACTGACGTGTTGATAAAACATATAAAGGAAAGTAATCGCGTCCTCTCGAATATTATTCTTTGTATCCATTTTTCATCTAATAATCAGTCTTTCTTTTTATAATTTCTTCTGTTGTTTTTTAAATTTCTTATTAACTAATTTTTTTCGCCTTTTAACATTACAGTGAACTTAACCAATCTTAAGATGTTTGCCTGAACTAGTAAATCTCTCTTTACGAGTATACATTTTGATACAATTGAATTACGTGGAGATACTTATTGGTCTAAATATCGAAAGAAAAGATTTTACTGCAATATCAACGGGTTGGGCGTTTTTCTAAAACATTGTACTTCTCCTATTGTAAGTAAAATACAATCTGATGCAAATTACATACTTCTTTTTAAAGTTGAGATAACTCGTTCTCAGACTGATGACACCGTTTATTTGTAGAGTTGTTTATGCTCCTTCAGATTCAAAGTTCTATACTAAAGATGAAATGGACATGTTCGCCATGAAATTACTAGCATATACTTCGAACCAATATGTATTTTTAATGGCATACTTTAATTCTAGAACTCATAACATAAATGAGTATTTGGAAACGGGTGATTTTCTTCTAATTTTCGTTTCGATTATGCTCATGTTTTCAATAACACCACACAGTCTCGACGAATATAAATTGCCTTAGAAATTGCTGTTTTATTCGAATATTATGTTACGACTAAGTGGTCTTAAACCAAAAGCGATACGAACAAAGTTACTAAAATGAACAAAATTGTATTCTTCTAACGCACAGAGTGAAAGTGTGTGAGGAGGTTAGATCATTATGAATTAAGTCTCGAATAATCTGAAATGTGATATGACAATCAACAAGTTTAGAATGTTCCGAATGAATTCCTATATTGAAAGTGCTAATGAACCAAACGTCTTGAAAGTGCCGATGTATCAAATGTCTCGATTTATCATAATAATATAATCCAGAATGTCTTTGAATGAATTCAAAATAATTTCGATATTTCTTTTATAATTAAAAAAAGTCAAGGTGCAGTTGATATACCGGTGACCAATTAAAATAAATGATTCCTCTCAAATTATATCTGAACACAACATCACATGATTCCAAAGCCTGAACTTAATAAAGGAATAATAATTAAAGTTCTCAGATTTTACATAAATCGTGGCCTTCGGATGTTACTGCCAATTATAAAATGGAAGTAAAAATGTTTACACCTTTTTTAAAAAAAAACAAACTCTCTGGATATGTTTTTTTTTTGACCAAGTTTTACAGAAAGCATCCTCACATCATGAAAGCCGCAATATTTGATACATGATGCTTATGTGCCATCAAATATGGATTAAGATCCAGACTAATATATAGACCTTGAATGAACTCTTATGGTAGCAACAATCAGATGCATTGGAAAAAGGTTATACATGCATTCTCCTGAACCAGATATCTCGGCAACAGTTTGTCTAATTGGTTATTTGCCAGATGTCAGCCAGGTGAGTTATCTTAGACCCACATTGGTATTAATTTCGAAAATTGGTATATTGAAAATAGTCGCACCCATGTTGAAATGTGTTGGCCATGAACCATGATAGCTTATGAATTGCATGTTGTCTGTCATCCATACACTATGCCTGTTCAATAGCTTATATCCATTATAGTTCCAAGTCCTAAACTACATTGATAATTGTCAAGAGACCTTACATACATATATTTCCACCATGGTCTAGTTTGTCGTAAATAAAAATGGTGCTGATGTGACCAATATTGCCATTATGATGTGTTACGTATATTTGATATAAATCATTAATTTTTAAATGTCAGATTATTTGGGAGATATCTATTATGGAAAATTCAGGCTGACCTAGACTCTATTTGTAAACAACAGGTGTGGCATCATTTTCTGGCCTTGCTTCTAATTTTTGTTTTTAGTTTTGGGGGGTGAGAGGTGGCTGATTCTTATCTGGATCATTCCATGCGTACGTGCTTTTATGATCGTACGTTCTTTCTGTGACCTTCTGGAAAATCACGTGATCCCTCTTGTTTACGAAAAACGGGCATTTAAATTATTGTACTGTGAGAGAAAATTCAGTAGATAGTCTGGGCTTTGGAATATTAAGTTGTGTCTTCTTTTTGAGTTATTTTTAATTACCGTGTATGGGAAATTGTGTCATTCGTTGGAGCAAGAGGAATTATTTTATTTATCTGGAGAAGAATATGTGCTCATAGATTTTCATTTGGATTATTATAAAAACAAGAACTGACTAAATCACGTTACATCGTCGTCCATATTGGATTATATCGTCAAGATTCGAACCGGGAACTATTATGACATTGATTTATCAGGACTGTTGCAATTCCATTAGTGGATTATATTTGTGAATTCTATATTGGACTATTTTTGGACTTGGTTCTCTAAAACCGTAAGTTTATTTATTTTCTCTTATGAAAATATTTGTACTTAATAAATTGATTGTTACATTTTACAAGCTTGTTATTTTCACTTCTTTCTGTGTTGCTGCTTATTAGAGCCTAAGCACGTAACATATGGTAAACTTTATATTGTTTTGACACCTAAAAGATGGCGTTTTCACCAAAGACGACTACTAAAAGTATGATTATATCAACATGGGGTTTTCGCCAAAGTCGTTTACATCGGTCTTATAATAGTAAGGTTATAAAATGTCTCCACTTCATAAGATATTAAATTTTTTCTTTGTAATTTTCTTTACGTTTATATTGTTATTTTTAATTGTGATTAAATATATTCAGTTAGAAAATCGAATCGTATCTATGCGTTTTAGCAACTGAGAGCAGCCACAATACACTTTTTTAATGTTGATAGTTTCTGTTTTCGCTGTCTCGTCTCGTATGAAAACTTTGCAATACAACAACTCTATACATTACTGTCACTCTGTTAAAATCTGACACAATAAGCTGAAATGAAATTATAGTCTAGACTTTTGTATGCATAATTTGCAAAATTACAATAAAAATACAGCCATAAATTGCATAAGCAGCAATCATCTAGAATCACGAAAATGCTTTAGGGCGGTGCAGACGTAAACTTAACATCGGATCTGCCATTTCGGGTATTAGTCTTGTACAGCCCCTTTGTATACTTACATACATTTGCCTATGTTAAAAACATCACCGATTTGTGTAATACTTGGCTAATCGTTCCCTCGTACTTATTTGCGTTGGTGTTCTGAGTTAACGCCTATCTCATCTCAGGAGAGGCTATACGTTTGTACACAAGTTACATAACAGAGTCAAAGAGTCAAACAATGTAAAAAAAAATCTGTTGATATTGTTATTTAAACATAAAGATGTACTTATTTTATACTTGAGATAGACACACATACAACCAGAGAGAGCTGTTCCCGTTTATAGAAATATAATTTTAAAAAAGATCATGAAATTTATTTAATAATTTTGTATAACAAGATGCGGCTAAAGCATATAAAAACTGAGGACTTCCGTGATAAAGTTTACAATTTATATGTTAGAATTAATACAGTCATCTTGAAGTCAGCCTGATGATATTCACGTTTCTACATAAGGGATAAAAGCTTACAATATTCTTTAATGATAAATCTTATCCTTAATCGACACACATTATACGTTACCTCCCATTTCATATTAATGATAAACTGTCACATGACTGTCTTGGACATTCTAGGACAGACTATATGTTGTAACATTTAAAGGACAAAAGCGGTGAAGAAATAGTAGATTTTTAAAATTATCTCTCACGTGTGCATGGTAAAGAAAAAAAAGTTTGCAATCAGATAATAAGGCAAATGTTTGCATAATGAATAATATATATTCAACCAACCGCTTCGGTGGCCTGAGTGGTTAAAGCATTCGCCTCAAATGCGGTAGGTCGCGAGTTCGAACCCCAGCCGAGTTGTAACAACAACTTATAAAAATGGTACTAACAGCTACCTCATCAGGGTTGTATATATAATGCAACGTCCAGTGTGTTTGTGTGTGTGTGTGTGTGTGTGTGTGTGTGTGTGTGTGCGAATCGCAATAATCCCGAAGTTGTGAACCAGACACTACAACTCTATACCTCTGAAGTATGACTCATTGGTCACATACATACATAATCCCAACTGACGTGATGAGACTTGAGTTAGTAATCACAAACATCAATAATCGTGTCATTGTTTGGGACTTTTAAACAATTTATAGAAACACCCCTAACCCCACTCAAGGTCCCGAAGAGTACATCAAATTGTAAAATATCGTGTGCATTCGATCGACATTGTCCCTTATCTACGCCATCCTAATAATCGGGTAATTTAATGTTTTGCTATGCATCAATTTTAATATTATGTATAGTTATGGTGTATATTCAATTATTTCTAGCATTTTCTTCAGTAATTTGATTTGAAAAAGAACAAAAATCTTCTGACTGTACGTTACAACTATATCGTCTATTGTTATCAAAGAAATTGTAATAACAGTGTTCCAACCCTTCTAGTTGCAGTTTTGTCCCCATTTGTTTACTAGATATTTGAGAAATTCTCTTAACATTGCACGATGTATAATATCTTTTTTGTTCTTCAAAAATTCCTGAAATGAAACCATATCATAGGAAATATTACAAATATTAATGGAAAAGTAATTTCCATGGCCCTATTTACATTTTATTTAAGCATCAAAGTTTTAAAAAATATGTAAAGATACAAAATCAGAATTTGTAAGTTTTAAAAGGTAAAAGGATACCAGTATTCAAAGGGACAGTTATGTACGTGTAAAAAGGTAAAAATGTTTTAAATACACAAAAGTAAAACTATGTAAGTGTCAGAAGGTAAAAGTTTGTAAATATACAGAGATACAAATACTTGAGTACCGCAAGGTAAAACTGTATAGGAATAGAAAAATAAAAATAAAAAATGTAAGTGTAAAATGGTTAAAAGGTGACAGTGTAAAATAAAAGTTAAAAAAAATAATATTTAGGTACACATATTTGTGAGCATATAAAAGTATAATATGTAAGTATTCAAACGTAAAAATACCTGCACAAACGTAGAAAGATATAGGAGTATACAAAGGTAAAACTATGTAAGGGTAAAGCGATACAATATATGTAAATATAGAAAGGCAAAATATACGAGTAAAGGTAATATGTACGTGTACAAAGGTAGAAAGATATGTGAGTACACAAATGTAAAATATGTAAGTGTACAAAGGTAAAATATGTAAGTGTACAAAGGTATAATATGTAAGTGTACAAAGGTAAAAAGATGTATTAAAAATGAAAAAATGTAAGTATACAAAGATAAAATATGTAAGTATACAAAGGTAAAGATATGTAAGTATACAAACGTAAGTATATGTAACCATACAAAGGTAAAATTATGTAAGTTTGCAAAGGTAAAATTCTGTAAGTATGCTAAGATAAAAATATGTAAGTATACAAAGGTAAATATATGTAAGTGCAACAAGCTAAAACGATACAAAGGTAAAATATGTACGTATACAAAGGTAATATATGTAAGTAAACAAAGGTAATATATGTAAACATACAAAGGTAAAATTATTTTACGTATGCGAAGGCAAAAATATGTAAGTATACAGAGGTAAATATATGCAAGTGTAACAAGCTAAAAAGATGTAAGTATACAAAGGTAAAATTTGTACGTATACACAGGTAAAATATGTAAGTAAACAAAGGTAATATATGTAAACATGCAAAGGTAAAATTATTTACGTATGCAAAAGCAAAAATATGTTAGTATACAAAGGTAAAATATATAAGTGTAAAAAGCTAAAAAGATGTAAGTATACAAAGGTAAAAATATGTAAATCTACAAAGTTACAAAAATGTAAAAATACAAAAGTAAAATATGTAAGTGCACAAAGGTAAATATATGCAAGAAAACAAAGGTAAAAATACGTAAGCATACAAATGTAAAATATGAAAGTGTAACAAGCTAAAAGGTGTATGTATACAAAGGTAAAATATGTAAGTGTACAAAGGTAAAAAACTACATAAAAAGGTAAAACTACATAAATATACAAAGGTACAAATAAAAACTTTATGCAAAGTTAGAATATGTAATAATACAAAGGTAAAATATACGTAAGTTAGCAAAGCTAACAACATGTAAGAATACAAAAGTAAAATATGTTAGCATAAAACTTATAGTATCAAAGGTATTTAGATGTGTTTCCTACAAGATTCAATTATGAAGGATGGATTTGTTTTCGTGAAGAAAGAGTATTGTGATTTGCAGGACACATTAAAATATATTTCTCTTAATCTACGTAAGATTTATGTACAGTGATATGTGTATAAAAAGTTTTAAAAAATGTGCCCATGCAAGTACAGGCTTGAGAACTTCCAAATATACACAATAGTACATTTTCTTCGAACTTTGCAAATGAATAAGCACCACCAACAATTTGGCACAATATATAAAGAAAGAAAGTTAAAGCTTTTTTCCCGTTTGTTTTATGCAAATCGCTTTCAATAATTCCAATGCAGGAAATATAAACATCAAATAAAATAAAATCTGCTTTTGCCATTAAAGAATATCCAGTATGCCTTGATTTGACCAGTATGATATAGGTAGGAAACATGAGCAGACTGAATTGCATTGACATGTATTTGAGACAGAAGTTGCATAATAAAGACAACAATATTAGCAATGGCGTTGAAGCTTTGCTTAAAGGCAGCTTATTTTTCATATATTTGTAACATCATTGGTTGGTTGGTCTATGACCCGCGTCGATAAAACAAAACATGTACGTACTGTTATTATATGGACGTCGTTCCCTTACCGGATCACTATGTACAGTGTCATACGTTCTATTTAGCTTTGTGAGCGCAAAAACATGTAACAGTTTCCTTAATCAGGTAATCAGAGTGATCGGTAGAGAGTAGTTGGTGTAGAATGTAGGACAGAAGTGTTTTGCAGCTTCTTCTTATCGGTCGTTGATTCTTGACTTTTATACGTATAGACCACCTGAAAATCTGAACTTTTAACTTATTGTATGCTAAACTATTGAATTTCTTTCCACAAAATGTCATGACTTCTTTTTGTTTTTGACCTTGTCGTCTGTAGAAGCACGATATATACAACACAATACCAGTAACTTCTGACCGTCAAGTCATATCAGAAACTAACAAAAATGGTACTAACAGCTGCCTCGCTTGGCGCTCAGCATTTAGAGGTTAGTGTTAGGACTGGTCGGCCTGGTGTCAATATAATGTGACTGGGTGGGGCATCATGCTACATGTCTGCAGCATAATTCCCCAGTGCAAGACATCATTATAAACTGCCACACTGCAGACATCGGAGCGATATGACTGAAAAATTGTTAAAGCTACGTTCAAAATCCTAATCACACAATAATTTAATGCTTTCAACAACTTCTCAAAGTAGACGTTTACACTTGATATAAGATCATGTGCTCGTGCTAGTTAAGACAAGTACGTGGTAAATTCAACCAAACCCTGTAAAGTCAATTAACAATTCCGTAATCCGATGTTGCGCTTTCTGCAAGTTTCCAGTATGAGCAAGGATTTGTGTGTCCACGTTATCTGCTACAGTAATTATGTTCTCAACTATTGTTTTGCAGTAATATATAATATGGACCAGTTTAGTGACGTAAATAAATCTGAACATAATTCTGGAAAAACAAAAACATTTTTGTAGCTTAGAAAATCAACAAAGAGACCGACTGTATGACGAGATTCATCGTCTGGACGATAAACAATTATATATATATTATTCACATAAATTATAATAATACGAGAATAATACGATACTCATAGTAAGGGATTCTATTAAAGTTTAAGAAAACAAAGGAATTAAACAATTGGTTAAAGAAGAAATTCAGACGAAGATAACATGATCGCACAAACCATCCCTCGTACATTTGATTGAACTTCATGTACATCCAATTGTATTAAGTCTTACATAATACAAACACATAAATCTTACTATAAATTACGGTATTAATTTATGGGCGAAAATATTGTACTGCAATCTAGGCTGACCTCGCGTGAACTCGTGTATCTGCACGCCAGCAAAACAAAAACGGCTATGGACAAACCTTAGCATGCTTGTACAAATGAGACAGGAATTTAGTACTTCACATTATGCCAGTTTGCCATAGCAGAGAAGTTGTATAAAGGATGCAGGAAGCATTACATTAGACCTGTAGTTTGAAACGAGGTTTCCACTGTAAGGCATATTACGCTGGCTATTCATTGCAAGTCCTGATACACAGGCTGTTTGTTTTAAGTCCTGATATTCCTGATATAATAAACTTCACCGTATCATGTAGGTTTTGCGGAATCTCCTAATTTTCATTTGAGAGAGTACTCGGCTTGACCAATTTCATGAGCCGGTGTCTCTTTAAATTTCTCCCTCTGTTTATATTTGCAGCGATGTGTTAACTAGTTATGACTATAAAGAGGTGGAAGTGCTGAGATTGTCAAAAGAAAAAATAGCGTTAATTATTAAAGAATTATTTAAAAACTAAACACGTATGTTTAAACTTTTGCTTCAAAGATTTCATGAAAACATTTAATCTCATGACTCAAGCTTTGTGTTCGGTGAAAAATGGAGTGTTGCCTCCAGAGCAATAAAACGATATTAAACATTCTCATTTTTAACTATTTCTTTATGATATTTAATCACATTGAAGACTGAAGTCTCTGAGGTATTGAGTCGAGTGTCCGTGACCAAATAATGATTGAACTTGACCCAATCTGTTCTGTAATTGTCTGTTTGATATACGTGCCCACCTTGAGATAATTATAGTACTCCAACATAATGTTGGATGCCTTATCTTTAAAGCCATTAATGTCAAGAAATTTTGTTAGGTTGCTTATATAAATTTTTGCAGGTTATACTTCTCATTTTGCAAGGAATGCTAATTTTCGGACCATTAATACTATGTTTTCTTCAAATGACCAATCTTTCAATTCATCAAATGTGCAGACGGTTCATTGAAAAACTATACTTGTTATTTTATAATTTTAATTTGGCTATATTACTATCATTGTAGAGTGTGTCATGTTACGATTTTTTGGGTCTGGAGGATATAATGATATCTGATATACAGATTTGGGTCAGATGTCCTCGTGTGCAAAAAAGAATGTATTCGGGAGGGCGAAAGTGTATCTCTGCTGACACGTGATTTTGAATTAAAGGTTTCGCATATGGCATTGTCTCAATCTCATATAATACGTTCATTCATAAAATTGTGTAATTATTAGTTGAATTTATTTGTTTTAAATTCATTCACCGCTCTTGTTGCCTTGTGGTTAGTGTGTCCATTTCGGATGCGGGATGTCGCGTGTTAGAAACCCGGACGAGTCATACCAAAGACTTAGAAGCACGATATATACAACACAAAACCAGTAACTTCTGACCGGTCAAGTCATATCAGAAACTAACAAAAATAGTACAGAAAGCTGCCGCGCTAGGCAATCAGCATTAAGAAGTTAGTGTTAGGACTGGTCGGCCTGGTGTCAGGATAATGTGACTGGGTGGGACATCATGCTACATGTCTGCGTCATGATGCCCCAGTGCTAGACATCACTATAAACTACCACACCTCAGACGTACGAATGGTTTATTGATAATTGAAAATTGTCAGTGCTAATAGAAAAGTAACTAAAGTAATTATTTATAATTTACATGACTATACTGCTGAGCGTTTCTTTCTTTATTGTACTCGTATTCTTGTTGTAACAATATTAGTAATTTAGTCACAAATAGGTATTTAAGTTATTTCCCTTTTCTGAAGTTTAGTTATTCATTATTTTGCTGTATATTGATTTATCGAGTCTTACAGAACCACATAAATCGTACAATAAGGATATCTGAGTCAGGATAAACTCGATTTATTGTAATGTGTCTGTCCTCTTCGTGATAAAATGCAAAGGTTAAAGAAGGTAAAGGTACTTCTCTGGGAAAGTATATATGAGGTATCTTTGAACATCTCTCCATCATTTTGATTTTATGTATATCAGTCTGACAGTAAATGTTAAAAAAACAAACAAAGTGTTTGTAACAGTAATCTTTATACATTTAATGGTTGTGGACATTTCTTCTTCTTCTTCTTCTTCTTCTTCTTCTTCTTCTTCTTCTTCTTCTTCTTCTTCTTCTTCTTCTACTGCTAGAATACACGGACATGGATTCTTCAGGGCATCTAGATTTCTTCCATACACTTGTAATTTCTGGCCAGGAGGATTCAGTGTCTTAAGGTCAGTATCTTATATATTTCCAAAATCTTTTGGTTTTTCTTCGTGTAAATGAAGTTAAGTTATATTTGATTTCAGAGCACTGACGTTTCCTATATCAGCTGTTTTAACAAGTTGTATGTATGTATGTATGTATGTATGTATGTATGTATGTATGTATGTATGTATGTATGTATGTATGTATGTATGTATGTATGTATGTATGTATGTATGTATGTATGTATGTATGTATGTATGTACGTACGTACGTACGTACGTACGTACGTAGGTAGGTAGGTAGGTAGGTAGGTAGGTGCGTGTGTGTGTATGCATGTATGTATGTATGTATGTATGTATGTATGTATGTATGTATGTATGTATGTATGTATGTGTGTGTGTGTGTGTGTGTGTGTGTGTGTGTGTGTGTGTGCAGGCAGGCATGTAGCAGCAGAGCAAACCAAGGCTTCCTCCAAAATCGAAAAAAAAAAGTTTCCTTTGGAGACGCAATGTCGTTTTCGCGCCCTCTCTGCTGCTATGGGGGTAAAAATCTTTTCACGATGAAAGTCTTAAGACGAAAATCCTTTAGGATTTCACAAACAGACTAATTTGTAAAACCTCAATTAGATTATTGGACTGGTCAGAGAGTTTAAAATTAATTCTCGTTAATGAATCATTATGACATCGCATATGCACTGGATTAGTTGGATCCTCAATGATTAAAAATCCGGGTGGAGCTGTTGGTGCAAATGAATATAAAATATATCTCTGCTGGGCTTGATCTTTCGAGATTTATTTGGTAACTTCCTTCGATGACATCACATACTAAATTCACTGCATTCACCGAGGATATATTGACGCTTTGAGGAGCAATATGCCTACCACCACCGTCTGGGACATTATTATGTTTGAGGATAGTTGTTTGTTGTGGCATTTTTTCTATTCGGCGAGTATTTGTGGAAAGTATTCATCGAGAAGATTGTTTTTTGATTTTTTTAATTGATCTACATTATACCCGGGGAGTTTAAATGCTGAAATATTCTCTACGCGTATATTAAATGTTTTTGCAAATTCTGTTCTTGATTTAGGATTTACAGCAGTTAAGACCGTTTGAATAATCCATAAATTAAATACTTCCATGTCAGTGATAATTTGATTACATATTTCTATGTATCTGATGATCTCATCTCGCGGGGATTCTTCGGAACGTTTTTCTCTTAATATATTTCTATGTATTTCAAATTCATTATTTATTTTTATAAAGTGTTCATTAATTTTACTTTGAATTAGTTGAAACCATCCACCGCTTGGTTCTTCTATCCGCCCACTAAAGAAATCTATAATTCCAAAATTTGTATCGTATGATTTCATTGCATCATGATATGATTTCTTATCAGAATTATAGTCGGATTTTTGTGGTTCTGGTGGTATTTGCAAGGATGTCGAAGGTGGGGTTTCAGGCCATCCCAGCACGGTTCTTATCGAACTCTGATATATATCTACGACATACCCGGGTGAGTTTATTTCAATCGCGGATGATAGTGTTGGTTCATGAACTGTTATAGCGATTTTCGATTCTTTTCCAGTAATGGATTTTATTCTGTTAATCGATAAATACCATTGACGGTCGCGGTGATGGATTTTTTTATGGCGATATTTAATATGTTAGTGGATGGTGTCTACGTAAATTATCCATGTTGGATCGCGTACACATTATTTACGATATTTTTTGTTCGTGAGGGATTTTTATTTTTTCAAGTTTTTCTATCATCCTCGGTAGATCATCCTTGATGACATCGTTGGTTGTTTTAATATCTTCGCGAACAACTTCTATTCGTCGATTATTTCATCGAGTTTCGTGATAATGCCAGCGAGATCTGTTTTGATTTCTTCGGATTTCGCATTTTTACCAAAATATTTATCGACGGCATGATCGTTTTTTTAAAAGTTTGTACGTAACATAGTAAATTGTTTGATATGAACGTCATAATCGGATCGTAGTTTTGTCAAAACATCGAAAGTGGTTTTTATCTCCGTGAGTTTCGCTGTGGTCACCGGTGGATTTCCAAAGAAATCTAATAGAGGTTTGTCAATATTGTCAATTATACTTCTTTGTAATTCAGAAAACCGATCGAATTTAGTTATTTGGTCGTCATATTCATCGCGTTGTTTTTTAATGGTTCTAAATTGTTAATTCTATCCACAATAGTTGAAATGAGAACACTCGGTTTGAGTTTACCCTCCATGGAAAACAACGCGATAGTATCTTCTACTGCGTCGGGTTGTTTAAATAAAATATCATCAAGGGAAACATTACTAGTTTTCAATTTACCCTGACGATTTTGAAATACAACTATTTCAATGGGATCAACACTCGCAAGGTTTAATATATCGGATATTTCATCTTCGATTATTTTTTTTTACATCACCGGTTGCAGATATTTCCGTGGTGGGTTATTTCAGGCTTGATAAAGATCTCCCCCAAATATCAATCATTATACTCTAAGATCTCTCTAAAAAGGGATTACTCGTATATTCGTGTACGGTTTTATGTGGTGGTTTTCCCGATGATGAAATAGCGTTGAGTACATTTAATACTTGTATGCCGCATATTGGTGGGTCATTCATTTTCTGTGTTGGTAGCGTGGAATACCAGATAGGAGTTTTTAAGCGGTTTATATAACGCATAAACTCTTTAGGCGGTGCTAAACCATATGAATCGAAATAAACAATCACACGCGGCTCAATCGATTATGCAACCCAGTGAGTTCCAGGTCCGGGGCTGATATCGAGATTAATGATCCGGTTTCAGCGTTGTTTGGTTGTTGTGGTAATTGATCTTTCATAAAGACACCATCCCTGCCGTTGTACCAATGGCTTTTGCTACCGCTGGGGCCGCGGCCGCAATCAACGCTGGTAACGCAGCGAAAAGTGGGGATATACCACCTGATTTTATCATGTTCTTAATTGCGGCCGCAGAGAGGGTGACCTGAGCACCTTTTTTTTATCTTTGATGGCATCATTGAAGTGTTTTATCTGACAAGTTATCAATGATAGTTTATTCTGACCACCAGACGTCTGATTGTGCTTCAGCGATATTGTAGTTCCACATTTTTTAGCTGATTCCGATTGCAATTTTTTAATTTGACGAGGAGTTAACGTAACACTAACATGACTATATGACATTTTATATTTTCCACTGGTGCATCAATTACTCTCATTCGTCCACCAGCACCTTCGAGTAGCATTGACTTGTCACTGAGTATGACAGCAACTGCTCTGTAATTCGGGATAATGACAACACCACCTACAACCGGACGAGCTACACGAGCTCTCAAGTGTATGTCAACTACGGATTGTCTTGTTAAGTCAAGATGTTCCAATGAGAAGTAATAGATGGGATATAGTTTTCTAAAATAAAATTGTGATATTTGCAGACCAGTATCCACATTATTATCGAGTCCCATAAATGTCAACAAACGATGATACGCGTGTGCTATTTGGTTTTTTCCGTAATCAAGTAGTATATCCTCGGATGGTTCCTCTTGGCCGTTTATTCTCAATGATACTTCATTAACACATATTTGATCAAGTATCATATGGCTCCGTTCCTGTTTGTTTAATAGCGTTTTATCCTGTAACGCAATAAATATATAACGCGGAGCTGAAACACCTTGTTTTGACACCAGGTGCCATGTAAATGTACCATCAATATTAGAATCCATGGTATCTGTTGTTGTTGTTAGCCATGATAGCAATGATTTTCCTCCGTGATCCATAAATGATAGTAATTTTTCCTCTGCGGTGATTGATGGAGTCATTACTGGCATCCACAATGATAGTTTTGATATAATGACTTTAGCATCAGCAACAGCAGCACCATGCCAGATTGCATCATTATCACTACCCTTTCACACGAGTGCTATTGTATGCTTCACTCCATAGATAACTTTTCCAACATTTCTGCAAAATCCGAAAATATGATGCAGTGGAATCGCGCATGAAAATTGTCGACGCTGTCCTTGCAACATTGCTACGCGTGTTGCAAACCCCAAGTTGTGATTAGGATTAGTACTTTTTATAATATCAAAGGCAGCAGCTGGTCTTGCTTCGTGTACAAGAGAGCCAACTGTTTGTGGATCAGATGCAGTAGCTTGTGGTGTCAGCAATTTAGTATACTGAACGTGTTCAGCGTGATCATTGAGATCTTTTGCGAACATCATAGATGGAACCGCTGATCTTGTATAATCATCAGAATATCTTGCCAACCCCACTATTGTTGTGGCAACATCAACCTAACGCTCTAAAGACTCGATTTCTCTTCCATCAATCATGTATCTAGCACTTTCGAATAGCGCCATGATACCATTATTGACAAAGCCAACTCGGACATTTTGATCATTTGCATATGGTGGATCATTAACAGCGGGATTATTTGTTACGAGTTCTCCTTCTACTTCGATAAACACTTCAGAGGGTAGAAAGTATTTGCTGGTATAATGGACCTGAATTCGATTCTTGATCGAAGATCCGGTTGTACTGCATATTAGGACTATAATTGATAATCGTGTACAGAATCATTCTTGGGCACTGGGGTGTCAATATCGAACGCTGTATCAGGAGCCGATTTGAACACCTTATTATATATTTCTTGATCTAAATCTCGATCTCGCAATTTCAAACCACTTCCCGCTATCATATTTGCAGTAATATTATCCTGGACGCTGTTTAGTGATGCTATTTTTTGATCCACCGCGTTGTTTATTATTTTGCTAATACTTACAGGCATAATTTTCGTAGATGGTAGTTTCTCTAGTAATTTTATCACTGATAACGAAGTCATTGTTAGTTTCTTTAGCCGCGGAAAATGCTTTCCCGGCAACATCACCAACAGCGCTAATACCCTTATCACGAATAACATCAATAGCTTTCATTGATAATTGTTTTGCGATTGGTGCTATTTTTGGAGCCATTCTAGCAAATAACCCTGCAATGGTATTGCCGAGACCATCTCCATAGTACGCTCTATAAATTGGCAATCGTGAATTACTACATATACCATGGATGGTTTATTGTGGTTGTAATGTATGATCATCTTATTTATATGCTATTAATCTAATCGTAAATTGCTAGCAATTTCAGTGATTTAATCACTGTGGTAACCGTCCGCTAGCGCATCAATAAACTCTCGATATCCACCAATATCCATTATACCACCCTCAAATAGTCGTCTACATATATCAGCGGCCTCATTAATTACTTCCGGTGAGGTATTTCCAGCATGTTTTCCCCCTACGAGAATTTCTAATCGTGATATATCCCCGAGAATATTAATAGGACAACGAACAAGACCGCTACCTGAAAACCGCCTTGGAGTTCCACTTTGAGAAAATCCCTTTCCATTTGTTTTTTAAGTGATACCAGTTGCACCCTGCAAACAGGATTGTGTTATATCAAAAAGTTTTGATTGCTCTGGTAATCTAAGAAATCCAGGATCCGATTTCTTCTCTGTAGACGATTTAGCTTTCTCTTTTTTTTCCCATAAATTCTTTATATGTTTTATCATCAGATGATACCCTATCTAGTTTTGGATACACACTATATAATCCATTATGCCATGATTTTTCATTAGAGAGATTATAATCATCGTGGATATAATTTCTTCTTTGATGAAAACTCCTAACGACAAATTCGGCAATTTCTTCAGTAGTATTAAATTTCATATCTCTTATTTCATCTAATTTACCAGGAAGGAATTTATCATTGAATGCAACTCTTGTACCCCCTTTGTTTTCTTTTTCTTGTGGTTATTCATCTTCCTCTTCTTCTTCAATAATATCACCCGCTTCTTCTTCAATAATATCCCCCTCCCGTTCTAGTCGTTGTTGTTCTTATTTTCGTTGTTCCTGAAGTTATTATATCACCAGGAAGTGTTTTTAAAGATTACTTTGTTTGATTGGATCTCTTCCTATTTTTTCAAGTACAGGAAGAAGGGCTGGTTTTTTCCCTCGTTGTTCCTCAGGAATATCTCCCCATATGGCTGTTTCAGTGGTCGATAGGACTTTCCCCGTTGCAGTGGTTATTGGTTTGAATAATTGTTCGGTTCCCGTTGTGAATCCAGTCTGAAATTCTTGTCTTGTTTGGAGCTTATTTCGAACGGAATCACGAATCGGAATAAATTTCTTAATCGCAGCTAATCGTTCGCGTGCTAATCTAGTTGTTAGTGCTTCACCTACCATAATAAATATGATATACGATCTAAATTGTAAGTGAAAACTCACCCACCCAAAATTCTATTGAATTTCATAGTGTGTTCATTACTTCCGCGTAGTGATAAATCACCATGCAAAACAAATTACACTATCTTACCTGTCTATAGAATTTCAACTCATACAAATTCGTTCTATGCGAGTAAGCGCATACCTGTCTATATAATTATTTGTCAATGGGGCTTTACTGTATGCGGATTACTCACCTGCAACGTGTTGGGCATCAAAGAATTTCACTGTGTTGAGGTATCCAAAGGAGGATTTTCATTTTGTCTGATGATTTCTTCTCTTATTGTTTTGATTTTTGAGTTTATTGTGCGTTTGATTTCATATTGTTTGTCCAATTCACTTCTGACCTTTTCGACAGCAATGAACAGCGGGATAAATTTGTTGATTTTGTTACAGAATGCAAGCGTGTTGAATTCGTTTGATCAACCCATACTGTTTGACAAGGACATATCTATTATTCCGAGCGCTATCATGAATATCTTGAAATTCAGAGAGAATCTGATTACAATCTAATTTATTTGACAATTGTATTCCTTGATTTTTCAAATGTGAAATCTCGTTTATAATGTCATTCATATTTTTGAAATTCATTATATGAAATATTATATATCTAATAAAAAAAATTAGGGGTATGTTTGACCCGTTTTTCTTTTTTGATATATACCCCAGGTTGAATGCAAAAGCACATTCACACCGTGTGACGGCGTGTGATATATTGTGGTTTCACGGTTTGAATTTCGAATGGCTTAAAGCCCCAATTATTATATAGAAAAACATTCCGACTGGTACCGTCGACAATAATGCCTGCCACGAGATTCGATCGATTTCCCCAGGACGAGATCCAAACCGTGTATGGAATACACTAGGGTTCGTAATCTACAAGTCTTTAATTTTAAATATGATATATGTGTATGTGAACCACACAAAAATAAGCCATTCAGTCATCGAAAAATTCCATTGAGATCCGTGACTACAACAAAGGAGTTATCGTTGCTTCAAAACTACACACACAAGCCCACACGAGTTATACCCCTTTGTGTTATAAATATATATATATATATATATATATATATATATATATATATATATATATATATATATATATATATATATATATATATATATATATATATATATATATATATAATAATAATAATAATAATAATAATAATAATAATTCAGATGTAAACGAATAGAATTCTATGTCCGGTTCTCTTGGAAATCGCTGATGGATATATTTGTTCTGCAACATATCGTACTAAGGCTCTACAAATATCGAAGTACTTTCCAGCTTCATCCATTGGTTGAAATACTCTTTCTTCGTTATTTTCTGTATTACATGATTTTATAAGTTTCGCATTTATCGAGTGTTTTCCAGTCCCTCCACGTTTGGTGTTTTCACTCTGTGTAATAGACTGTAGATTCGATAAAGAATTGTTCTTAGGATTGGAATCAATGTGGTCGATTACAAATCCATCTTTTATCAATCCATGGAAACGCTCGTATACGATTCTGTGACAGTAATTTTTTCCCTTAAGCACTAAACATAAGATATCCAAGACAATTGTCCGTCCCTAATGGTTTCTTCAGCCTGCGGTGTCTGACTATACCAACACGAGATGCTTCATAATTGGTAATCACGGGATGTGGTTGAAATTCTTGGTTCATTTATATACTATAATATTATTTGTCTAATTCATTATTTGATTTAATTATTACTTGAGAATCTTTGAATGTAGTCTTGAGGTGTTCTTATGATTTTGTCTTTGACAGAGTCAGAGTCGGAATCTTTGATTCTCTTATCATAATAGCGCTTTAGCTCTCTGTATCGCTTACGACCCCAATTGAGACACTTACCATGCACACCTATCCCACATCGTATGCAAGGTAAGAACCATAAGCTTCCACTACGTACGCTTTGTAAGAGATATCCACAGAATTCATTTCTGCATGATTTGTTACAAGCGGTTACTGATCCTATCATAAGCCATTTGCAATGATTCATTATATAATAAATTCCTTATTTAAATACTTGTTTTAGTTATAATATGGAGGAGTTTGAGAGATTATCGAAAATTACGCCTTGGAAAAATGTTGAATTCAATCTCGCTAGAGTTTCCACTGATGTACCTAAGGGTCTAATAAGTGATAGAAGCACGATAGGTAGGATCCGTGATGCATTTAATGAATTCAAGCGCAATGGAGCATCTCACTGTTGGTCAACATTTCCAATTGATGGTAGTGTTGATTCTACCATGAACGATGAAAGAGCAGCAGTGATAATCTCACATCTTGACAAGAAAAAGTATTTTATAGAGTGAAATTCATTATCCGCTCAGAAACGGGGAATTGGATTATAAGCGACAAATTTGAACCCATCCTGAAAAATAAGAGAACTGTCACTGTGAGTCAGGATTCCAAACCAGGAATTCTGACTGGAATGACAAACCTTATTATGAGAGATCCTATCCTGTAACCGCGGTTGTTTATGGGATCTATCCGATAAATGATAAACCGAGTATTAAGAAACTAAAACCCATGAAACTGTCACCGTTGACTTCGTCAAGAATAAATTGTGTAGCAGAACGAATAATAGAGCATTTTACAAATGCATTCCGTGGAAACAATTGACGGATCTAAGACACAAAAAAATAAACGAATAGGGATTAACAGTGAAGTAGAACGGCGCAACAATTCAAGATATAGCCAAATTAGAAACATCATTAAAATTCTCAATAACCGTAATGACGATAACAGGAGAGGTATTACACGAATCGAAATATAAATCAAAAGTTGCTCTAATCAAAATTATTAACCATAATGAACACGCGCGAACACCTGCGGTAACAATATTTCCGCGGGATAGAACCATAAAAATATCTACCCGTGGAGTTCTTGGGAAGAAACCGCCCCCAGGAGAAATGATTTTATTTTATTTACGAGTTAAGTAAAAACGATCCTGTGTCAGTGTGGTTACTTCACAGTTTTGGAGACGAAGAGGGTAAATTCGATCAATTTCTAAGACCCAATGGCGAATTATACCGTACTGAAGCCCTCCACAACGAGATGAAAAAACTAGCTAGTGGTTTTTCAACGGACTACGACGAACAATTATTAACAAACTGTTTTACAATACTGTCAGTTGCAGCTCATTTCACGAGAAAGAGAAATCTATGGAAACCAACACGCGCAGAATTTCTCTCACATATCGAATCAAGCTGCGTCGTATATGGCCATGATGGATTATGGAATATAATTAGAAAATATAAGTAGTCTATTATATATAATTTGCTCTAAGATTTTTTAAAGCACTGGAACTATAGTTATATCACGGTCATACAAAATATGACCCCAAAAGTATTATTTCGGATGATATGATTGCGTGTTATCCAAGGAGTTTTCTTGGGTATAGAGAGTGTTCTGAGTACTTCAAAAGATTTGGACATCCCACACACGAGATGACCCGTGTTGCGAGTAATGGACCATTGCCCGATTTTGATTTAACCGGATTCGCTCGTGTGGTATCATTTGCATTGGCTAAAGGACTTCATTAATTCTGTTATGTTTGGTTTGGTAGACATATGTCTGAAAAACACTGGATGCCATTAGTGTTATTAAGGTATATGATTGATTCTAAAATGCTTATATCGCTGATTGTCAGTGAATCAATTATATCATATCGGAAACAAACTGAAGTCTGGTTACCACAACCCTAAAGTCTACATAGTATAATCACTGAAAACAAAAAACAATTCCCCAATCTCGACGAAGAATATATCGTGAAAAATACGACCACAAACGATATTCTTCGCGGTTGATGATGCTGAATACGATTTTATAATCGCAGATGTCACATCTAGGGGTATATATGTAAATCGTAAAGACGCTTTCTTGTCCGATGGAACCAAATTAGGTACAATTGTTACTTATACAGATGGAGAAAATCCTCAGTAAGGTCGTTTATGCTGGCTTATGCTTCTATAAATTTACTTTCGATGATAAATAGATTTCCTGACACCGCGGTTAGAGTCGTCACCGATTCTTTTTATATAGACGTAAAACATAAAGAAGCAGTGGCTGAATTCACTAGTTCAGACGAGAGTTGGGGATCATAGAGAATTAAAAAATAAATACTGCGTGATTATTTTAAATCAGCAGATGTTACAATAGAAAATAATTACTTGACAAATAATCAGATATCAGAAACTATAAAATGCACCGTCGTGTTCCGATCCAATATGTAGATATAAAACCAGTTATTTAAACGGTTGTGGTGGGTCAGGAAGACGACTCGTGCGATCGAATTATTTCGAGGGAAATCAAACATGACTGTGTTAACACCAACACAGAGACTTGCAAGAGAGATGAAACAACGAGGAATTAATGCCTGCACTTATCACATTTTCTTTTGATGGAAAGGTGACGAATGGACTCCTGATCGAATGGGTGAGAAACATATTCCTGAAATCATTATTTGGGATGAGATATGCACAGTGTTGTTAGATGTAGTACAAAGGTTTACTCGATTGGTTATTGCTAGCGAATACAAAAGTGATAATGTGTGGCGATCATGGTCAACCACCACCATTTGTCGATTTATCCCTACATGATTGGCTGAAGAATTTTGTAGAATATTATGAAGAAACTAGTACTGATCATAGATCACTTGATAAACAATTACGCGAGTTAAAAAAACTAATCAGATTACAACCGGATAGAGTCCAATGTGAAATAGCACGTGAAATAATTTCGGAAACCCCATTAAATAATTTATGGGAAGCGTGGAGACCAAACGATTTGATAGTGGCAGGTAGAAAGATAGTCAGAGATACACTTTAGATGAAGTTATTTAACACACACATAGAAAAATTTGCAACACTTCCATTGCCATTGTGTTGAAGACTCAAGGATACACGAAGACAAAATATCGAAGTTAATATTCCAGACCTGACAGAGTCAAGGAAGCAGATTTTAGTGTTAAATGATATAGTGTTGTTTGATATCAATATCGTGGAAGATGCATTGCGTGCTGATAAATCCCTATGGAAGCTAGGATACGCAGCGACGATACATTCTTCGCAAGGGTTGACTATATCCGATACAATTGTTTGGATCATAGATAATCGCATCGAGTGGTCGAATTTGGTTTATCTTGCAGTGTCCAGAGTACGAATAATAACTCTACTTCGAAGAGTTATTTTAGATGATAATGACACCACAATAAGTGATATTGTCAGCGATGATATAATCAGAACAAAAACTCTCTGGTTATAAACAACAGGAAGAAAAAAAAAATAACAGAAAATTTGATATTGATGCCAAATTTATAATCACACTGAAACAACAACAGAATAATCACTGCACGAGTTGCAATTGTATACTGCGTTGGTGTTGGTCGGATAAAGACCCTGCCAATTTAAAGTAGACAGAAAAAATAGCAGCCTTGGTCATGCCAGAGATAATATGATGCTGACTTGTCTTGAGTGTAACAGACGAAGAAGTGCTAGTTAAGACCACGCGGCGGTAATTGAGTATCCTCGGGTATCACTTGTAGTTGTTCCCGAGTAAATCCTCGCTGAGAAGCAGTTGAATCCAACCTATAGACTGGCGGTCTACCCGCGGATCGTGTTATGCTAGATATTTTATCCGTAGTAACACTCCAAATAGGATCAGTAGCTCTTCTTTGCCACCTTCGAGCTCTCCTGGTTCATATAAATACCTAACAGTGACATTGCCGAGTATTGGTTGTTTTGAAAAATCATTTTGCGGTTTTACAGGTATATACTTTTTTTTAAATCGCGTTGTTAGGGTTTCATATTAATTGTTCGAGTAATCTCATTATTCAGCGCGGTAATTACGCCTGGTAATCTCCTGACCCATTCACGGGATCGTTTATCCTGAATAAACTCCTTCGCGTATTGATATCCAAATAACTGCTCAGCAAGTGTTCAATTAAATCGTTCAACAATTGCCTGATCGCGATGTAGTGCAGTATGTCCTCGGCTGATGGTGACATTATGATGCTTCATTGTTGATAACACTGCACCCTGAAATTACCTGCCAGTATCAACTTGTAATAGATTTTTCCAATGCAATGGACCCCTTCGATAAATCCTTTCAAACGCAGAAGCCACTTCAGTTAATGATTTTGTCTTTAGCGGCTCTGCTTGCTTGTATCAACTCGCAACATCAACTACGGTTAGCGCATACTTGTAAACACCATCATGCGGCAGAAATAATATATCATCCTGATGAACCTCATTAGGTACGCTGACATCAAAATGCGAGACGTTAGTTTGTTTTGGCGGTGGTAGATAAATCTGCCATATCGCCTGTTTAGATAACAATCCGCTGCAGTGGTATTTTGCATCTTTGCGGCGCTAGCGAGTTTACCGATTGCTGATTTACCCCTCCAGTATCCTCTTGGAGAATAACAAATAGATTCCATGTTGTTATAAATTATCAGCACCGAGTATGAATTTACTTTTCATCGCCTATTTTATCAACCATGAAGCTAATTTTATTTGAAGGATTTATCAGTGATATAATTCAACGCATGAATCAATTTCACTTCTGCGATGTGTCTGTGTTGCAGATTATTGCTTTTATAAGCAACATCATGAGCATGACATGCCTTATCAATAGCGTTTATTGGATATTCACCGGGTCGGGGATGGTTTTGATAATCGAGTCGGATATCGAGTCTGGTCCCGGGTCCACAATAACTATACCCTGGAAGATATTTTTCTCCAGGATATTTTGCCCATGGTGTTCCTGGTAATTTTACTAACTTGGCTGCAATATCACCTCCCCCTTTTTTAAAAAACAAATCTAAATTTATTTTATACCACATCGTTCACACTTGCCAATGATAACTTCCCTGTTATTTTTAGTTGTAGTAGATGTTGGGTCAATTGTTGTTGTATTCGTCCTACATTTCACACAATTTAGATCCATAATTTATTTATAATAACATGAATGTAATTGATTTTTCGGCGACAAAAACACGAGAACCCGTTAAACATCATACAGCGCTACCATATTCTATTCGCATGATTATAGTCGGACCATCTGGAAGTGGCAAGACGCAGTTGTTACTTAATTTAATAACGAGATGGATGAAATGGGATAAATTATTTTTGGTAGCCCCAAGTGTAGACTATCAGCGATGTTACGAGGTGTGAAAGGATTTTAACGAGAAAGCAAAATCGGAAATCGATGAGGATATTATTGAATTTATATCCGATATCGAGGAAGCACCGAGCATTGATGTTATTGATGGAAGTATTAACAATTTAGTCGTATATGATGATGTCATGTTAGACATTCAAAAGAATCCCGCTAGGATATTTTCCAGAGGTAGGCATAAAAATATCGATGTGATATATGTCACTGAACGATACACATACACTCAAATACCAAAAGTGATCAGCGATAACTGCAATATTCTTGCAGTATTCAATGGAGTAGACACAAATACGTTACGAAATATTCACCAGACTTGGTGCAGTGGAGATATGGATTATAATCTCTTTAGAAATTTCTTTAGTCACGCTCATGGATTTGTAACGATAAATTTGCATGATCCCAGATGAAGATATAGTATCGGACTTGATCAAATATTCGGTTGAAATCGTAAAAAGATTTTTACCCCCATAGCAGCAGAAAGGGCGCGAGGACGACTTTGCGTCTCCAAAAGAACCTTTTTTTTTTCGATTTTGGAGGAAGCCTTGGTTTGCCAAATAAAGTTGTCCGATTCGCCCTCTCTGCTGCTCATGTATGTATGTATGTATGTATGTATGTATGTATGTATGTATGTATGTATGTATGTATGTATGTATGTATGTATGTATGTATGTAGGTAGGTAGGTAGGTAGGTAGGTAGGTAGGTAGGTAGGCAGGCAGGCAGGCAGGCAGGCAGGCATGTATGTATGTATGTATGTATGTATGTATGTATGTATGACTGACTGACTTTATTTCCTCTTCAAAAGAGATTACATCAGATCAATCAAATTCAGGATAATACAAAATCATGAAATACAACAGAAAAGAGTATAATTTTTTAAAAAAAATACATATACACACATATATATATATATAAATGTACACGCATACACATATATATACACACACAAACACTAATACACATACACATATACACACACATACACACATCTATACATATATATGTGGAACAACATAAAACCATTCTCAAATGAAAAAAGATGGCACAAATTGACACTCTTTTTATGTTATATGAGCCAGAGAGCATTATATCTCCGTGATCTATCATACAACAAAATTGCGTACTTTGACAACAACTGGAAGGCCTTTTGTTTATGTTGGTTTTTTTAAAAAAAAATTAATTTATTTATTTAGCTTAACTACTTATTATTGTTGTTATGTTATAACATGTTGGTTGAGAGTAGGGCATGCATTTTATTGTAAAATGAGGTTATGCCTTTTGCCCTCACCAACATGAGTTTATCCCATACATCATCGTCGATAGACGACAAGCAATCTACTCTGCTTCCAAGAAGTGTCTCCAATAGCATATCGTCTTCTTGATTTAATAAATTAACCCCGTCTCTCACCTCTAAAGTGTCAATCACCCTCTCAAAGAAGACGTTGCGTTCTTCAAGTAGCATTTCACAACCTAAGATAAGATGTTTCGCTCTGTCGTCAGTCTCTTTTCCACAGAGTTTGCATATCATAACTTTTGAAAGTTATGATATGCAAATATATATATATCATGACATATAGTTTCACTATTTCAGAGAGAGGCCATAACATAGATGGAAATTAAGCCCAAGAAACCATATACTGCTTGGTTGTAAGTTCAAATGAATGTTTCTGAAGTGAATTAAATCGCTCCTTAGTTCAATATCTGTATTCTAGGTAGATTCTTCGAGGTTTTGAATATCATCAATAATATACCGGTTCCAAACAAGTTTACCTTCGGTTTGTACTCTTACTGCATAGTCTAAGAGAACACTTCCCATACGATATTTCTTGAATATTTTGTCAATATCTGCTGTAAACCCCGTCTGTGTTAGTGGGTTGGTGAAGTACTGACATAAGCGCAAAATGAAAATCTTTTTCCAGATAAGAGTCCAATCACCCCAACACAGCCGATTGAAAAAACACAATTTCATCTTATCTATATATGCTTCAGTTGACCAGAGTCCTAAGGTACTATGCGTTGCCTCTGTGGGCGAATATTTATCGAAAGCTTGCATACCTCGCGCTGCATATCTCTGACATAGCTCAAGTTCTTCTATATTGATGTTTGTCATATTCGACCATAATTCACATCCATATAGGACTGAGGGTAGAATGATTCTTTTCCAGATTTTCATACTTGTTAGAGGGTTCATTCCCCCATCTCTGATATCAATAAAATAAAAAGAGTTTAATAAGTGTTTACCTTTATCGCATGCTTCTTTTATCGGGTCGTTTGGTTTAAAGTTGTACTTTAGAGGTATGACAGCATATATCTTACTTTTGACTACTGGAATTGGCGATTTGCTGAATAGAAAAGACGGGATATCAGTTCTTCTTTTGTTTGTAAAGAGGATGCTGCAACTTTTATCTGCGTTATATTTCAATCTCCACCTTTTCGCATAATTAGAGATTGTATCGAGCAGATGCTGCATCGAATGATGCGAATTAGCCATTACAGTTGTGTCATCCGCTAATAAGACACACGGCAGGTGGAGATCGACAAGTTTTAGGCCTCGCAAAGTGTGATCTAATTCACTTATCAAATCGTCTATCATAACGAGAAAGAACCAAGCAGATAAGATACGACCCTGTCCTACACCCTGCTTAATATTGAAATATTTGGACAATTTGCCCGCAAATTAAACAGAACTGGTTACTCCCTTAAACGAGTCTTTCATGATGCGCCACATCTTCCCTTTTATGCCAAATTTGTACAGCTTGTAAAATAACCCATTGTGCCAGACTGTATTGAATGCCTTAGCATTATCAAGAAATGTTGCATAGACAGGAGTATCTTTATCCATATAGTAGCATATAGATTCGTTGATACAAAACGCTACAGTGATACTACCACAATTATTCCTAAAACCTTGTTGCAATGTATTTGGAAAATTAATGTGCTTAGAAAATATAAGTAGTCTATTATATATAATTTGCTCTAGGATTTTCTGAAGCACTAGAACTATAGTTATATCATGGTAATTATTCATATCTAATTTGCTTTTTCCCCTCCTTTAAATATTGGTATTACTAAACCTTGTTTAAAATGGCATGGGTACTCCTCTGCCTCGTACACTTTTTTCAATACAGTTTCAAGTAACTGTACACTGCTTTGAGTATCCGCAAACAGTAAATGCTCGGCAACAATACCGTTGTGCCCACATGCCTTATCTTTATTGAGAGAACTAATTTCACTACTGATTTCTTCTCTAGTGGGAATTTTGTCAACAACTTCATCAAAGTGGGAATGGGTTTCTATACTCTGTTTTCTAACCTCTGCTAAAACCATCTGGTAATGATTCTCATCGTACAGATAGGTATTGTCAGGTAGTGACAAATTGGAAAAATGATTTGCCCATAAGTCTCTTATAGAGTCGTGGTCGCGTACAATTTTTCCGTTAGATTGAATTTCGCATATGTAATCACGTTTATGTCTTTTATTCCGTATAAACGTATAGAAAGTGGAAATATCGAGCTCTACAGCCTTTTCAAGCTCACTGAACTGTTCTCTATCACACATTTCTTTTGCTCTCAGTAATTCTTTTCCAAACAGTTTCTTCGCTTTCGTATAGTTCGCGTATGATTGAAATTCCCATCCTCTTGGCCTACTATTAGAGATCCATACTCTACGTTTCAGCCTCATTTCTGTATGAAGCTTTGTTACGTTTAGTAATTTCCAATAAGGGTTAGCGTATGGGCAAAACCTTTTTATGGGCAGAAACCTAGAAGCTGCGTCATGTAAAATCTTTACCGTGTCTTGAATAATAACTTCAATATCGACATTTGTCACTAGTTCTGTCTTATTAAGTTGTGCTAAAAATTCATTGCGTGTTGCTCCCTTATACCTCTTTATTTATTCTGCCGATGCTTTCTTCCAATTTATGGAGGGAATTATATGCTTGTCAGCCATGATTATCTTATATGCAAAAGGAATGACCAACTCTATTTTTA
Source organism: Unio pictorum (assembly GCA_030141615.1). Classification (NCBI taxonomy): domain Eukaryota; kingdom Metazoa; phylum Mollusca; class Bivalvia; order Unionida; family Unionidae; genus Unio; species Unio pictorum. The sequence continues at coordinate 3,187,822 of JARLTB010000203.1, read as the reverse complement.
CAGAATGATGATCTGAAATGTTCAAAGGATGGTCATCAATTATTTCGGCCTTAACCACTAAATCGAATTTGCTTTTTTGCAATAGTATATGGTCTATCAACAATTTGGATTTACCATCGATTGAGAAAAATGTAAAGTCAGGCCCTTCACAAATAGATTGACTATTAACGGATATTAAGTGCCTATCAGTCAGAGACGTTTCTAGAATAGCGCCTCTAGCGTTTGTTGTTAGACAGTTCGTTTTGGAGCTAAGCAGTAAACTTAACTGGCCATTGAAGTCTCCCGCGAGTATGGGAATGCCTTCTTTACAGAACATATCAAACTGGTCCTTTAATTCCTCCATTGTTTCATAGTAACTTGCAATAGGAAAATTAGTTGATGGCAAAAGTGCTCCGAATACAATCTATTTCAATTCATCATCACATATTACCTCTATCCCTAAGACTGTATCGCTGCTGACGCTCAACAAAGGATTAACGCAGAGTGACTTCCTATCTAGGATTGCTATTCCCCCAAACCCTGTATGCCTTATCCTTTCTTCATAATTCACTTTTAGCCTATTGTCAGAGCCTGAGAAAGATTTAAACTTTGGATGTAAATTGTCTAGGAAGTTGAGTTGCTCCGGAAGATGCCAGTGCTCAGTAAGCACTGCAATATCTACCTCATTTAGCAACGAGTACAAGTATGGTGCACCATACATGGCTCCTTTTACGTTCCATGTCATCAGACGAAATGTATGACTAGACATTTGTTGACTTAAAAAAATAGATTTTCAACACAAGTATTACAATGACTATAAAGTAGTTGACCATAATTTATGCATATGTATGCAACTTACTGCCCCTTTATATAGTTTCACCTGAACCTCTTGGCGTCCTTATCACCGTAATCCTCATACCATTCTCTTGCCCATACAAAATTTGGCCAAAAACCTTTCTCTTAAACCTTCTCAAAGTGTAAGTCATCTACCGTGACTAAAGCAGTAAAAGTGTCCTTTCCTCCTCTTACACGCCAGAGCTTTAAGATCTGAGAGTCAATTATTTCTATTCCTTTTTTTCTGGCGTGCTTTTCTATACAAGTTCTCATCTCCTCTCTCGTTCTGTCAACCGGTATCCTGGACATTAGAACTCGACGTTCATAAGAGTTCCTCACTCTTTTTTTGTGGTCTGCAGTTTCTGTTAGTTGTGATGACATCGATTGGTCTGTTTCCTTTATCCAAGTCTTTTGATGAGGTGGCTGAATTTTTTTGTGAATGGTGATCTTCTTTCCCTGTCGATATTTCTTGCATTTTCGCGTGCTGAGTATTTCTGATCATGGTGATAATCACGTTCTCCATTATCTTCAATTACTGTCATTTCTTTAGTTGAGGTACTGGGTATGGTGGACAGTCAGAGCCACTCCTTCCCTTGAATCAGTGGATTTCAAGCGACCGCCTTTATTCTGCTCCATATATTCCGTTTGGTCCGATAAATGCTTCCGCCGTTTTGTACGATCAAGATTTAGAGCAGTTCTCACATTCACCATATTTGCTGTTTGTGTTTCAGTTGAAGGTTTGACCATACGCACTATATCAGCTAGTGTTATCTGAGTCTGTGCCTCGCATTTTGTGGTTACATTTTCTTTATCTTTAGCAGTTGATGTAAAAACAGTTGGTGACCTTTAATACTTTCCAACTGGTTATTCTTCTCCCTGAGTGATATTCTCAAGGTCAGATTGTCTTTAGATAACTTTTCTACCTCTTTGCATCTTTCTAATTCCGATTGTAGTCTAGCAGAGTTAATATCTCGAGTGTGCAGTTCTTTACGTATCTGGTCAAGCTCAGTTTTCAATTCATTTCTGATGTCATCTTTCCTTTGTTGAATACTGCTTTGTATAAAATGTTTTAGATCTATTATCTTGTATAAATTCTCTATTGTTATAGAACTGTCATCATTATCATTTGAAAGAGATGATACTGAATTGCATTCGGAGTTCTGTATCACCTGTTCTGGTTCTGATTCTGACCGCTGTGACTGTTTGTTAGATCTTTTTCTTTTAGATACTCGGCTCACACATGTACTGCTATCATGGATACCCGTGCGTGGTTTCTGTCTCGACGCGAGTATTTTCACTTCGGATAAGTTGTTATCTCCGGCTATGAAATGGTATAGAATAAATATATCCTCATCTAATCTCTCCTCTAGAGGCGCACTATCACATCTTACTGTCCTCTCAACTATATGAGTCACAGGATAATTACTGTTTTCCAATTTAGCCAAGTCATGTAGTGATAGTCTTATATCTTTTAAATTCTGCGTATCCAATTCCAAATTCATCTTCTTTTCTTAAATCATATCCGTCCAAAGTTCCAAATTTAGAATCGATTTGCAGGTATATATTTTTCTCAGTCTGGTTTGCTATCAAGTCTTCTTCTAAGTCGGACTTTTCGTCACCACTGTAACGCTCATCAATTTCTAGCTCGTCATCCATGTCCGTATTTCACAGCGATGTCCGTTTAAATTTGATAAATTTACTTTACTACCTCTCGTGTATCACTTAGCTGTAACTGTTCCCACGGTTTTAATCAGACGTAATACCTGAGGTAACTCAGAAATAACACATTGTTACGATACCAAGATTAATGTAAGTATGTATGTATGTTACGCACGCACGCACGCATGTACGTAGGTAGGTAAGTATGTATGTATGTATGTATGTATGTATTTATGTATGTATGTATGTATGTATGTATGTATGTATGTATGTATGTATGTATGTATGTATGTATGTATGTATGTATGTATGTATGTATGTATGTATGTATGTATGTATGTATGTATGTATGTATGTATGTATGTATGTATGTATAGGTAGGTAGGTAGGTAGTTAGATAGGAAGGTAGGTATGTCGGTCGGAAGGTATGTATGTATGTATGTATGTATGTATGTATGTATGTATGTATGTATGTAGGGAGGGAGGGAGGGAGGGAGGGAGGGATGTACGTACGTACGTACGTATGTATGTATGTATGTATGTATGTATGTATGTATGTATGTATGTATGTATGTATGTATGTATGTATGTATGTATGTATGTATGTATGTATGTATGACACGAATACTACTACAGACTGATCTTTATATATATTTAATTCTTTCCACTTTATAATAGATGACGTCTGAATTATATATTTTGTACTGCCAAACATATGGATGTCCATGTCACACAGAACTCTTTCCTAGTAGAATCCCAATACAAAACGCTCTTTACTGGCGTGTACATCATCATATCTTAGCCAATGTAACAAAAATGTCTAAAGTTTTTAAAAGTATTATATAGAAAACAGAAGATTTGAGTTTTGTTATTTATTAATTTTATTACAATCTATAAGCATAAATAGAATAGTGTAACAGTAGTTTATTCCAAACTCAAAATTCTAAACAATTAGGCGTTAGTTCATTTCTTTAAGGAATATGGATGCAATTTCGGAACATATTTGATATCATAAAGTTTCGTGAGTATTGTGTATTTTGGCCACTACCCCTTGTAACTGACTAATTACTCGATTTGAAATAGATCTTATCAATTCCGAATTCCGATACCAAAGAAATAATCACTAAAATCTAAAAAAGGTATGAACTCAAACGGAAATACTCTACATACTCTGAAGTTGTTACAATAAGCACTAAAAAATCCAGATATTGTAAGAAACAAAACGGACGAAAATGTGATCAGCTAACTCTACCTACTTGGTAATTAATGTTAATCCGTAACAGTTAAAAATGTAGAAAACTATCTATATTAGGAAACCTTGCCAAAAATAAAGAAATTAGATATTGTAAAATATTTTTCAAGATTACTTCTATCCAGAGAGAAAAATCGACGGACTACTGTGTCTGATCTGGGCAAGATTCGTCTGAGATAAAGGTAAAATGTACAAATATATAAGTATACAGAGGAAAAAATAAGTAATTACACAAAGGTAGTACAAAACGTATGATGTTAAGGTCATGGATAGATGATTTTGCACATTAATTAATTTTGAAGAAGTTTGATTTTTTGCCTATGTATGCAAGAGCAATCGCATGTAAGATAGGCAGATTCAACGTTGCAGGACATGTCAAAATAACTATCAAAATGTACAATTGTATATACAAGGATGTCTCTGTCAAAGAAACGTTCCTAAACAAATTGAAGCTTACTCATTTCCAAACGGATATAATTCCACTTTTACTTCTAACTTTGCAAAGGAATAAATAACATTAACAATTTGTCCACTGTATTAAAACGATAAAGCAAACGTTTCCTTCTGCCTTTGTATCTCTTTTGCAAGAGTTTTAATTCAGAGTATGTTGTATTCAAATAAAATTAATCTGCCAATGGAAAATCACCAGTATTCATAGATTTGCTCATTACGATACAGAAAGCAAATATAAACAGAATAATTTGTATTACCATGTCCTTAAATACAAGAAACCAAATACAGCCAGCAATATGAACAATGGCAGGCATGCTTTTTCTCTGTAAGAAGCAGATATGTCTTTTTTGTAGTTAGGGTTAAAGTCATTGATTGGTTGGTCAATGACCTTTGTCGGTAAAAATATATGTAGATGATATTTAACATTATTGTACGTTCGCTTCTCCCATTCCAAAGCACTATTTTCCTTTACAGTGCCATAGATGATCTCAAAGGAAAGTTCATTAGCACAATAACCTGTAACAATGTCTTTGACAGGGAAAGCTGAGTGATCGGCAAATATTACTATGGCATACGGGTTAGTTCCAATAGAGCTGGTGGTCTCTAGAATTGAGTTCAGAATATGTATGGCAGCTTCGTTGTCACCTTCTTCAGTTCTTGCATTTTGGTATTTAGATATCTGCTGGAGAATCTTTGCTTTTGTCTCATCGTATGCTGACCCATTGCCCTTCTTTTCACAAAACACCATGACTTTGGTTTTTGACTCAGTCACAAACACATTTTTGATCCTTATGTAGTAGGCATATATTACATTATACTGGAAACCTCGTTTAGACCAGCTCGCGATGAATGCTTCAAGCCAAGTGTATTTCTCTTGGACCGTTTTATGAAGCGTTTGAACCGAATCGATCCCTTCAAAATCCCGTATCGCGTATTCTAGGTAAGTATCCATGCAAGTTTGATCTGCTGTAAGCAATCCAGTAATTGACCAATTCATGTATACTATCCAGTCATTCATCTGAGATTCTGCGTCCTCACCGGTTATATTGAGATAGATGCCTTTGAGCCCATATCCATTCATCATTAGAGACAAATAACCTTTCTGAAAAAGTCTGACCGCTGTTATATTGCATTTTAACTTTCTGGAAAGGAGAACTGGCATTGCGTCTAGAGATAATATTGGAATCCCTCTGGCTCGGTCCCTGAGGTTCCTTATGTGTGTATCGACCGAGTGAGATTTATAGTTTTCGATGAAGCTGGTAAGCCTATAATTTCTGTCATTCTCATTCGATGCCTTCTGCAACTCAACATAATCTTCGTTAACACTGGATATATCTGTTTGTGCAGTTCCTATTTGAGATAAGTACTGGTTAAAGTCAACCGAAGTCTGTAAGTCGATAAGTATTATCTTAATCGCATGCTGTTCTTTCTGCAATATTTCAAGAACATCAAGCATTTGCTTGTCCACATTATCTGTTGGATTAATAATGTCCTCTACAATATTTTTGTAGTCAAATATTATAGGGAGCCGTTCGATGACAGAAAGAATCAATCTAAGCACGATTATTGGAGAAGCATTATCCGTTGGTTGCGTTTGTAAGATCAGCAAAAGGAGAGAAAATAAGAAGATCTGATGCATCATCTGAAATACAAACAAATATATATATATATATATATATATATATATATATATATATATATATATATATATATATATATATATATATATATATATATATATATATATATATATATATATATATATAATGTATCTGCAACATTATATTATATTATTATAACAAAATTATGCAAATATCATATGATGATCGTTTACGAGAAAGCATATGAGAAAAGGAATACACAACAATTGTAATGCCCAAACCTGACTAAAATTTTATTATGTCTACTTGGATAAAAATCATACCACAGATAAGTGTTACAATTTTAAACTTAGTTATAAGTTAGAGTGCAATACTGTTGGTATAATATTGGGGACAGGCTTTAAGGTATAAAGTCGCTTCATCCAAAACGGGAGCCTTTAAATCCGTTGCAACAATATTTAAATTGGTACATTGGATGGAAAAATTAAATGTAATATTGCAATGTATTGAGGATCTAATGGCAGTGTGTAGATCTCCTCCCTGAAAGTTATACGGAGAGAAGCAAAGCTGAGGTCAATTAACCTATTTGGGTGAATAACCGGTCCATTCACTTCAAATATGTAAATTTTATTAAGAGTTTGAAAATTGAATATGCTTATAGCTTACCTTGAGAAGAGAGTTCCTCTTCTTTCCTTGATTCCAATTACAAATACAATGATCTCTCAGATACTGACTATAAAACACTATCGAGGGATCCCAGATTTGTACACATTTTTAGAAGCAGAAAACGCTTACGTATTGATCTATTGTGTTACACAAAGGAGAGGTTATTATTAAACGTACCTTTTAGTATGCAACTATCGATTGCATATTGGTATGTTTATTTACATGTGGAAAAACCCATCAAGGAATAAAATGCACATAAGTAATATTTTTGGAAATGATATCAAATGATATCAGCATGTTTATACTCCTACACCATATACAAGCTAAAATAAGGGATATTTGTCAAATTTTATCAGAGAAAATATCTTTGTAAGTTGGAGAAACATTACTCGTTGGATGCCATTGCAAGATCAACCAAAAGAGAGTGAATAAGATAGATATATAATGTATTTACAGAAATTATAAAAAAATTATGTATCATATGATGATAGTAATACGAGAAAGCGTATGAGAAAAGAAATACACAACAATTTTAAACGTTAGCAAATTAGTCTACATGTTTAAAGAAAGATAGTATTGCCAAAACTTGGCCTAATTTTATAATGTCTACGTGGATAAAAATATTACCACAGATCGATTAACCTTTTCAGGTGACTAACTGGTCCATTAACTGCCGTAAGGCCATTCGGCCATATACACATGGTTCAACTTATTTTAAAGAGTTATCCAGTTATAAGGGAAACTATGTATGTATGTATGTATGTATGTATGTATGTATGTATGTATGTATGTATGTATGTATGTATGTATGTATGTATGTATGAATGTAGGTAGGTAGGTAGGTAGGTATATATTGCTAATGGCGTTTAATGGAACATAAACACAATTCTGTTTATATGGTGCCAATTACAACCACAATTCTAAAAAACAGTAAGTCAAGAATTTTATAACATGTAGGAAGAGAAAGTCTTCCATAAAAATGGCAACACATTGGACCACATCACCGAAGTAAACAAATCGAATAGATGTTGGGTAAAAAGTTTTGATATAAACAACATTCCATGACACATCCAGATAGGAACTGAAATGTGTGAGGTACACGACGAGCGAATATTAAATATGATTGCAACTAAACGTTGAATAATTAACCATCGTTATACATGTATAAGTCTAATACAACTCCAAACAGCACAGAACCTCATGTGCAGGCACATTATAATCACGACCAGGATCTATTGACTGCTCTCAACAAACTTCATAGACCATGATCTGTCAGATCAGTATGTGTTGATAGATCTAGATATGTATTGTTTGCAGCTGGACTAGACTTATAACTAAAAATGTACAGTATATATTACTGGATTTTTACCTGAAAAGTTGACTATTGTTTATTGATTAAAAGTTCAATATCATTATGCATATACTGATTTGGTTTTTCTTTATGTTTTGTAACTCGACCTACCCATTCAATGTGATAGATTTCCAATAAAGAACAAAAAATCCGTTCCCATTCGAAAAGAAAATGAAAATAAACTGCAATGACTTCTAATATATACCATTTTACCCAGAGGAAAAGAACCTCACTAAGTTTGAATTGCATAATTTAGTTTTCATATTCAGAATAAATACTGTGTTGAAATTTACGGTAATATTGCAATTTCATCCTGACGTAAATTATGTTGATTATTTTATCATGTTGTGAACCCATCACGTTTGCTTGAAGTACTGTTTGTAGCTTTTTTGGTAATTCAACATAGGTTTTGAAGAATCGTTTTTCATCTTCAAATATGTAAATTTTATTAAGATTTTGAAAATTGAATATGCTTATAGCTTACCTTGAGAAAAGAGATCCTCTTCTTTCCTTGATTCCAATTACAAATACAATGATCTCTGAGATACTGATGTTAAAAACCCTATCTGGGATTCCAGATTTGTACACATTTAGAGACAGGTAATGCTTATTAATAGGAGAGGTTATCATTAAACTTATCGTTATGAAAATATCGATGACATATTGGCATGTTTATGTTAAAAACCCATCAAGGTTACACATTGCATTTTGATTTTGATTAGCATAAGGAACAACATTAAAACTCACAGTAGTATCAACTTGTAATAAGACATGTTGATGAATATCACACAGGTGAGGATCGATGATAAAACTTCAAAGTGTGACACAGTAGATAAGGAAAGAGAAGGCTTGATGACGAAATAACAAATTCAGTAAACGAATTACCCAACACGTAACATTAAAACGAAATTCGCTTGAATTAAATGACGATTTTTATAACTTTGCAATATTTTTCTGCCTAGTTGTCTTTTTAAAAACAAATAAAATAACTAGATTTGAAAACGCACGAAATAAGATCTACATTTATTACGTGTGAAATGTACTATATCAAAAGCCAAGCTGGACAGAAAAAGAAACATAACGGTTCTAACACATGCACGTAATTATCGGAAATTTGACTACGGAAAGTTATCACGACAAGAGAGAGAGAGAGAGAGAGAGGGAGAGAGAGAGAGAGAGAGAGAGAGAGAGAGAGAGAGAGAGAGAGAGAGAGAGAGAGAGAGAGAGAGAGAGAGAGAGAGAAATGACACGAAGTAAAGAAGAATGATCGATGTAGTTTGCCGCAATGTTTATTTTAGGAAAAAGAAAAATCCTGAAAGACTGACACTTCAGAATAGGGCCATCATAACCCTATTTTAAAATAGATATTTCAACTTGTAGCCCTGGCAACACTGATACTTGTACTACTAATGCTATGATACACGATGATATTTATATTTAATGTTTGCCCAGTATATAATAGATGGACTCATGTTTTCATATCAATAAACATACATAGTAACATAACAGAATTACAGTTGAATCCCAATACAAAACGATCTTTATGGCGTTAACACTAATCGTAGACAATGTAACAAATATGCATGCATTTTAAAGTATTATCGAAGATTTTAAAAATTATTCGAGCTCATATTTATTATTTCAGTGATTACATTTTGGAAACAGAAATAGAATATCTTCCATGTATGAAGCAATGTATTGTGTTTGATTTATTTCAATCATTACAATTTGAAAAACGAAATAAAGTATCTTCCTTGACTGCCCATTTTCTTTGTCTTGCGAGCCTGGACGAGTAAACGTTAGATTCTGTTGATCACACTACCAAAAGCGAACCTCTTATTTCATACAATAGAAATGCAGCAGATTTTAATTAATGACTTTGACATTTCTTGGACATTTCACTTTGCATTATCTGACATAATATGTAATGTTGCGAAGTACTGTATGAGTGATTGATAAATATGCATTCCCGTGCTGCCCCTCTTTGTTTCACTCACATCCAAAATCTGTGCAAATAACTTCAACTTGCATTCTCGTCTTTATTTCATACACCACTTGTTGATATTTATTTCATAAATGTTGCATTATTCATTAAAATGTTGGTTTGTTCTATATTTTGGGGTTAGGGCCTCAGCTTAAATAGTGGAGCCTGATTCCAAGTCTTTGCCTTGTGCAATAATGACGAGAAATTATTAAGCCATAAATAACTTAACGTGATTAAAATGATATCACCGTAATGAGTGAGACCAAAAATTCATGTCCAAATTAAACGCTTCAGTCTAGAATTAATAACTGTAGCGGAATAAAAGATTGGAAAAAGACAAATGTTATGCGTGCTTTAAATTTTTTCCATGATGTCAGATTGTAAGGGGAATTTGTAAACAAAATATTACATAGCAAACATTTGTTAAAGATTGTAGATTACACCTTAGGATAATGACCGTTTGTAAGCAGCATGTTTTCTTAGACTTGCTAATATGACATGGTTTTGCTATTGGAAGAAACATGTTCAAACCAATTTTTGTCAGGATGAATGGTAAAATATTAGAAGACTTGCTCTACTTCTTGCTTACGAATATTATGGAAATCTCCACTGGAAATGATCAATGTCCAGAGGATTTTGTTGTGTAATAAGTCAGGTAAATAGTCCACATATAAGGAAAACCAAGTAAACAATTATTCATTTCTATTTTAAATTCAGTCTTAAATGATTATTTGTTGTATTCGGATATGATATCTTTAGAAATGTTTCATCGGGATTACAAAGTGCTCATTATCATTCGGGACTAAATCACAATTATATCATTGTAATATACTAAGATTGTTGGTACATCAGTTATAATCAAGGTCATTGGTACATCAGCTCATTTCACAAATGTAATTAATCACTCCCGTGGCTTAGTGGTTAGAACGTCCGCCTCGAATGCGGGAGGTCATGGGTTCGATCCCGGGCCGATGTCACGAAATTGTATACGACTATGTTCAATATGTATATGTGGTCAAAAAATCTAGTCTTGATTTCGTTACTGCGTACAGCCTTACCGAGGGTAGTTTATTTTTTTTTGGGCTTTTTAGTTATTTCGGCATAATGAGCGAACACTCAGCTCATGCTGTATGTGCGAAATTGCCTGCAGTTTAAAGTACCTAGCTGCGCATATCTGTCACAGCTAGGGGTATATAAGGACGAAATTATAAGACAGAAATCACATTACAATGTAGTCTTGTCGGAAACGCTTCCATCCTAAACTGAGCAATCTATCAGCTAAAAGAGCTGAAGTGTTGTGCTGAAGTGTGGTGACGTGTTGTGCTGAAGTGGTGCAGTGTTGTGGTAACTGCGTGTGTGGTGCCATGTTGTGGTGACTACGTGTGTGGGCTTGTCTATGCTGACCGTGTAATGCCCGTGTGTGGTGCCTGTGTATGGTGCTTACGTATGCTGCATTTATGTTTGCTGCGTTAGATGTATAGATATATGGTATTTATATATGATTGCGTGAGGTGAAGGTCACAACTGTTAGGTTTGACTCTGTGTAACCGGATGTACTTCCTGACGTCAGACGGACGCCAGGCTAGTAGCAAAATACCTCAGCAAGTTGTTTACATTTATTCATTCCAGTCTCGTCATATGGACGATGTATTATTTATTTAATATCTTCTTTGCAGTCACGTTATATGAACGACACCTGCATAATTTCATTCTACACAAATCTCGTCCCATGAACGGGAACTTCAGAAATTTAGGGTTCACGATTGCATATGTCTCGTCATATGGACGACGTATTAATTATTTAATATCTTCATTCTAGTCTCGTCATACTGACGACGCATTATCTTTTCATATTTGCATCTATCTCGTTATACGAGCCTTTTTATATATATTCATATTTGTAAATTCATTCATATACTTCTTTTTTGTCATTACGTTACTGAAATTCATGGTTCCATGTTAGGAACATTTATTTAAATAGATTTTCCTTATATTTTGTAAAATATTGGTGTCAGAGTTGATTTTTAAAATTGCGTTTATAAAATAAACATCTTATTAACGCAGTTGCGTTCCGTGTCTTCACTAATCCAGTCCCGACTCGGTCTATCTTGTGACAGCCGAGTCATAGCAAATAGTAACAAAAATGTTACTAACAGCTGCCTTGCATTGGCTTTTAGGATTAAGAAGTTAGTGTTAGGACTGGTCGGCCTGGTGTCAGGATAATGTGACTGGGTGGTAGAAGTCACTATAAACTGCCACACTGCAGACATCGTAGCGATTTGACTGAACTTGAGTCTCATAGATAATCTACCAATTATTTCATCTCTCTCTCTCTCTCTCTCTCTCTCTCTCTCTCTCTCTCTCTCACTCACACACACACACACACACACACACACACACACACACACACTGGAAATCACTCTGAATACTGTACACATTTAGATCTGTAATAAAACCTGCATGATTTGTTTTGGATCTAATTCAGACCACTGAAAGTTTCTTCTTTGTCACTTTGTATTGAAAGGAAATACATTTTTAATTGAATTTTACTAAAGTTGTTGGGTTTGCTTTTTTCTGTTACTTAGCTTGAAACTTTGGTGTCGTACCACTACCTAAACAGTTCACACAAACCGATTCATATATCAATGTTGCTGTCCTAAATCTACTTACGCAGTCGAAACAGATTAATGCAGACATGTAAACTGATAAACATCAGTTCAATGTCTTGCTATATCGATTATCCCTGTTGAAATAGATAGTCATACATATGAGGTGAAATTGTAGGAAGTCGTCTGATGTTACAAATACTCAAGTTATAACATGACTTAATATGCATTTAAACAACTGCTGGTGTATGGGCTCCCAAAGACTACTATTGATTATTTGTTTCATGTTCAATTTTTTTAATAACTGTAGCCAAATATCATATTTGTGTTATTATTTATATACCACGTAAAATTAGCTCCACCCTCATAAGAAGTATGGATTGTTGTTCACGCCGACATTTGCAACACAGCTTTCCGATGCAATCCGCAATTCTGTTACCTCTAGATTAGATTGCACAACGGACAGGTAGTTAGTTTGTTTCAACGGCATTTTAGAAGGTGATTTGTGCCGAGCAAATGGGAGCTAAGTGCGTTTGTCAGGAACACGCCGAAGCAGCCGTATACCTTGGCCTGGAGGAGGACAATCCCAACGCTCTACCAACTGAGCTACGGTGGATTCCCAGCGGTAGGTTGCCACTTACTTAAAAAGTGACGTCAGATTGTATATAATACGTCACTTTGGGAATACTTACTTTCATTTTTCCAGAATAGACAAAAATTAAAGACAATATGCCAATAAATCTTAACAAATGCATTGGACCCTAACTTTCAGGCTTATGATTGTAGACAATTCTACTATTAATAAACTCTCAGAAATCAAAAATGCGTTTCTCATTTTGTTTGGCTCCTTGTAAAATAAATTGGAAAGAAAATATAAACAAATTTACGATACTTAATTATTGCTCACTATTGCTAAAATCTTCTTGAGACAGACAGGCAGACTTATAGAAGTAACAAAGTACGTATCGGCTGGAACAAATCGAAATGCCCTCACAGATTGACGTAGAAAAGTGTAGTTCGACTGACGTGTTGATAAAACATGTAAAGAAAGTAATCGCGTCCTCTCGAATATTATTCTTTTTATCCATTTTTCATCTAATAATCAGCCTTTCTTTTTATAATTTCTTCTGTTGTTTTTTAAATTTCTTATTAACTAATTTTTTTCGCCTTTTAACATTACAGTGAACTTAACCAATCTTAAGATGTTTGCCTGAACTAGTAAATCTCTCTTTACGAGTATACATTTTGATACAATTGAATTACGTGGAGATAATTATTGGTATAAATATCGAAAGAAATGATTCTACCGCAATATCAACGGGTTGGTCGTTTTTCTAAAACATTGTACTTCTCCTATTGTAAGTAAAATACAATCTGATGCAAATTACATACTTCTCTTTAAAGTTGAGATAACTCGTTCTCAGACTGATGGCACCGTTTATTTGTAGAGTTGTTTATACTCCATCAGATTCAAAGTTCTATACTAAAGATGAAATTGACATGTTCACCATGAAATTACTAGCATATACTTCGAAACAATATGTATTTTAATAGCATACTTTAATTCTAGAACTCATAACATAAATGAGTATTTGGAAACGGGTGATTTTCTTCTAATTTTCGTTTCGATTATGCTCATGTTTTCAATAACACCACACAGTCTCGATGAATATAAATTGCCTTAGAAATTGCAGTTTTATTCGAATATTATGTTACGACTAAGTGGTCTTAAACCAAAAGCGATACGAACAAAGTTACTAAAATGAACAAAATTGTATTCTTATAACGCACAGAGTGAAAATGTGTGAGGAGGTTAGATCATTATGAATTAAGTCTCGAATAATCTGAAATGTGATATGACAATCAACAAGTTTAGAATGTTCCTAATGAATTCCTATATTGAAAGTGTTAATGAACCAAACGTCTTGAAAGTGCCGATGTATAAAATGTCTCGATTTATCACAATAATATAATCCAGAATGTCTTTGAATGAATTCAAAATAATTTCGAAATTGTCTTTTATAATTAAAAAAAGTCAAGGTGCAGTTGATATTCCGGTGACCAATTTAAATAAATGATTCCTCTCAAATTATATCTGAACACAACAGCACATGATTCCAAAGCCTGAACTTAAAAAAAGAATAATAATTAAAGTTCTCAGATTTTACATAAATCGTGGCCTTCGGATGTTGCTGCCAATTATAAAATGGAAGTAAAAATTTTAGACCTTTTTAAAAAAAATAAAAACTCGCTGTATGTTTTTTTTTTACCAATTTTACAGAAAGCATCCTCACATCAAGAAAGCTGCAATATGTGATACATTATGCTTAGGTGCCATCAAACATGGATTAAGATCCAGAATAATATCTAGACCTTGAATGAACTCTTATGGTAGCAACAATCAGATGCATTGGAAAAAGGTTATACATGAATTCTCCTGAACCAGATTTCTCGGCAACAGTTTGTCTAATTAGTTATTTGCCAGATGTCAGCCAGGTGTGTTATCTTAGACCCACATTGGTATTAATTTCGAAATTGGTATATTGAAAATAGTCGCACCCATGTTGAAATGTGTTGGCCATGAACCATGATAGCTTATGAATTGCATGTTGTCTGTCATCCATACACTATACCTGTTCAATAGCTTATATCCATTATAGTTCCAAGTCCTAAACTACATTGATAATTGTCATGAGACCTTACATACACATATATCCACCATGGTCTAGTTTGTCGTAAATTAAAATGGTGCTGATGTGACCAATATTGCCATTATGATGGTAATCGTTATATTGTTTTGACTCCTAAATGATGGTGTTTTCACCAAAGACGACTACTAAAAGTATGATTATATCAACATGGGGTTTTCGCCAAAGTCTTTTACATCGGCCTTAAAATACTAAGGTTATAAAATGTTTCCACTTCATAAGATATTAAATTTTTTCTTTGTAATTTTCTTTACGTTTATATTGTTATTTTTAATTGTGATTAAATATATTCAGTTAGAAAATCGAATCGTATCTATGCGTTTTAGCAACTGAGAGCAGCCACAATACACTTTTTTAATGTTGATAGTTTCTGTTTTCGCTGTCTCGTCTCGAATGAAAACTTTGCACTACAACATCTCTATACATTACTGTCACTCTGTTAAAATCTGACACAATAAGCTGAAATGAAATTATAGTCTAGACTTTTGTATGCATAATTTGCAAAATTATAATAAAAATACAGCCATAAATTGCATAAGCAGCAATCATCTAGAATCACGAGAATGCTTTAGGGCGGTGCAGACGTAAACTTAACATCGGATCTGCCATTTCGGGTATTAGTCTTGTACAGCCCCTTTGTATACTTACATACATATGCCTATGTTAAATACATCACCGATTTGCGTAATACTTGGCTAATCGTTCCCTCGTACTTATTTGCGTTGGTGTTCTGGGTTAACGCCTATCTCATCTCAGGAGAGGCTATACGTTTGTACATAGGTTACATAACAGAGTCAAAGAGTCAAACAATGTAAAAGAAAATCTGTTGATATTGTTATGCACAATAAGATGTACTTATTTTATACTTGAGATAGACAGACATACAACCAGAGAGAGCTGTTCCCGTTTATAGAAATATAATTTTAAAAAAGATCATGAAATTTATTTAATAATTTTGTATCACAAGGTGCGGCTAAAGCATATAAAAATTGAGGACTTCCGTGATAAAGTTTAAAATTTATATGTTAGAATTAATACAGTCATCTTGAAGTCAGCCTGATGATATTCAGGTTTCTACGTAAGGGATAAAAGCTTACAATATTCTTTAATGATAAATCTTATCCTTAATCGACACACATTATACGTTACCTCCCATTTCATATTAATGATAAACTGTCACATGACTGTCTTGGACACTCTACGACAGGCTATATGTTGTAACATTTAAAGGACAAAAGCGGTGAAGAAATAGTAGATTTTTAAAATTATCTCTCACGTGTGCATGGTAAAGAAAAAAAAAATTTGCAAACAGATAATAAGGCAAATGTTTGCATAATGAATAATATATATTCAACCAACCGCTCCGGTGGCCTGAGTGGTTAAAGCATTCGCCTCAAATGCGGTAGGTCGCGGGTTCGAAACCCAGTCGAGTTGTAACCACAACTTATTAAAATGGTACTAACAACTACCTCATCAGGGTTGTATATACAATGTAACGTCCAGTGTGTGTGTGTGTGTGTGTGTGTGTGTGTGTGTGCGCGCGAATCGCAATAATCCCGAAGTTGTGAACCAGACACTACACCTCTATACCTCTGAAGTATGACTCAGTGGTCACATACATACATACATAATCCCAACTGACGTGATGACACTTAATTTAGTAATCACAAATATCAACAATCGTGTCATTGTTTGGGACTTTTAAACAATTTATAGAAACAACCCTAACCCCACTAAAGGTCCCGAAGAGTACATCAAATTGTAAAATATCGTGTGCATTCGATCGACATTGTCCCTTATCTACGCCATCCTAATAATCGGGTAATTTAATGTTTTGCTATGCATCAATTTTAAAAGGTAGAAAGATATGTGAGTATACAAATGTAAAATATGTAAGTGTACAAAGGTAAAATATGTAAGTGTACAAAAGGTAAAATATGTAAGTGTACAAAGGTAAAAGATGTAAGTATTAAAACGTTAAAAAATGTAAGCATACAAAGATAAAATATGTAAGTATACAAAGGTAAAAATATGTAAGTATACAAACGTAAGTAAATGTAAACATACAAAGGTAAAATGATGTAAGCTTGCAAAGGTAAAATTCTGTAAGTATGCTAAGGTAAAAATATGTAAGTATACAAAGGTATATATATGTAAGTGCAACAAGCTAAAACGATACAAAGGTAAAATATGTACGTATACAAAGGTAATATATGTAAGTAAACAAAGGCAATATAAGTAAATATACAAAGGTAAAATTATTTACGTATGCGAAGGCAAAAATATGAAGTATACAAAGGTAGATATATGCAAGTGTAACAAGCTAAAAAGATGTAAGTATACAAAGGTAAAATTTGTACGTATACAAAGGTAAAATATGTAAGTAAACAAAGGTAATATATGTAAACATGCAAAGATACAATTATTTACGTATGCAAAAGCAAAAATATGTTAGTATACAAAGGTAAAATATGTAAGTATAACAAGCTAAAAAGATGTAAGTATACAAAGGTAAAAATATGTAAATCTACAAAGTTACAAATATGTAAAAATACAAAAGTAAAATATATAAGTGCACAAAGGTAAATATATGCAAGAAAACAAAGGTAAAAATACGTAAGCATACAAAGGTAAAATATGAAAGTGTAACAAGCTAAAAGGTGTATGTATACAAAGGTAAAATATGTAAGTGTACAAAGGTAAAAACTACATAAAAAGGTAAAACTACATAAATATACAAAGGTACAAGTAAAAACTTTATGCAAAGTTAGAATATGTAATAATAAAAAGGTAAAATATACGCAAGTTCGCAAAGCTAACAAGATGTAAGAATACAAAAGTAAAATATGTTAGCATAAAACTTATATTATCAAAGGTATTTAGATGTGTTACCTACAAGATTCAATTATGAAGGATGGATCTGTTTTCGTGAAGAAAGAGTATTGTGATTTGCAGGACGCATTAAAATATATTTCTCTTGAACTACGTAAGATCTATGTACAGTGATATGTTTATAAAAAGTTTTAAAAAATGTGCCCATGCAAGTATAGGCTTGAGAACTTCCAAATATGCATAATAGTACATTTTCTTCAAACTTTGCAAATGAATAAGCACCACCAACAATTTGGCACAATATATAAAGAAATAAAGTTTAAGCTTTTTCCCCGTTTGTTTTATGCAAATCGCTTTCAATAATTCTAATGCAGGAAATATAAACATCAAATAAAATAAAATCTGCTTTTGCCATTAAAGAATATCCAGTATGCCTTGATTTGACCAGTATGATATAGGTAGGAAACATGAGCAGACTGAATTGCATTGACATGTATTTGAGACAGAAGTTGCATAATAAAGACAACAATATTAGCAATGGCGTTGAAGCTTTGCTTAAAGGCAGCTTATTTTTCATATATTTGTAACATCATTGGTTGGTTGGTCTATGACCCGCGTCGATAAAACAACACATGTACGTACTAGTATTATATGTACGTCGTTCCCATACCGGATCACTATGCACAGTGTCATACTTTTCTATTTAGCTTTGTGGGCGCAAAAACATGTAACAATTTCCTTAATCAGGTAATCAGAGTGATCGGTGAAAAATATTGTAGCATACGGGCACATATCGAGAGAGTAGTTGGTGTAGAATGTAGGACAGAAGTGTTTTGCAGCTTCTTCTTATCGGTCGTTGATTCTTGACTTTTATACGTATAGACCACCTGAAAATCTGAACTTTTAACTTATTGTATGCTAAACTATTGATCTTCTTTCCACAAAATGTCATGACTTCTTTTTGTTTTTGACCTTGTCGTCTGTAGAAGCACGATATATACAACACATTACCAGTAACTTCTGACCGGTCAAGTCATATTAGAAACTAACAAAAATGGTACTAACAGCTGCCTCGCTTGGCACTCAGCATTAAGAGGTTAGTGTTAGGACTGGTCGGCCTGGTGTCAATATAATGTGACTGGGTGGGACATCATGCTACATGTCTGCAGCATAATTCCCCAGTGCAAGACATCATTATAAACTGCCACACTGCAGACATCGGAGCGATATGACTGAAAAATTGTTAAAGCTACGTTCAAAATCCTAATCACACAATAATTTAATGCTTTCAACAACTTCTCAAAGTAGACGTTTACACTTGATATAAGATCATGTGCTCGTGCTAGTTAAGACAAGTACGTGGTAAATTCAACCAAACCCTGTAAAGTCAATTAACAATTCCGTAATCCGATGTTGCGCTTTCTGCAAGTTTCCAGTATGAGCAAGGATTTGTGTGTCCACGTTATCTGCTACAGTAATTATGTTCTCAACTATTGTTTTGTAGTAATATATAATATGGACCAGTTTAGTGACGTAAATAAATCTGAACATAATTCTGGAAAAACAAAAACATTTTTGTAGCTTAGAAAATCAACAAAGAGACCGACTGTATGACGAGATTCATCGTCTGGACGATAAACAATTATATATATATTATTCACATAAATTATAATAATACGAGAATAATACGATACTCATAGTAAGGGATTCTATTAAAGTTTAAGAAAACAAAGGAATTAAACAATTGGTTAAAGAAGAAATTCAGACGAAGATAACATGATCGCACAAACCATCCCTCGTACATTTGATTGAACTTCATGTACATCCAATTGTATTAAGTCTTACATAATACAAACACATAAATCTTACTATAAATTACGGTATTAATTTATGGGCGAAAATATTGTACTGCAATCTAGGCTGACCTCGCGTGAACTCGTGTATCTGCACGCCAGCAAAACAAAAACGGCTATGGACAAACCTTAGCATGCTTGTACAAATGAGACAGGAATTTAGTACTTCACATTATGCCAGTTTGCCATAGCAGAGAAGTTGTATAAAGGATGCAGGAAGCATTACATAAGACCTGTAGTTTGAAACGAGGTTTCAACTGTAAGGCATATTACGCAGGCTATTCATTGCAAGTCCTGATACACAGGCTGTTTGTTTTAAGTCCTGATATTCCTGATATAAGAAACTTCACCATATCATGTAGGTTTTGCGGAATCTCCTAATTTTCATTTGAGAGAGTAATCGGCTTGACCAATTTCTTGAGCCGGTGTCTCTTTAAATTTCTCCCTCTGTTTAGATTTGCAGCGATGTGTTAACTAGTTATGACTATAAAGAGCTGGAAGTGCTGAGATTGTCAAAAGGAAAAATAGCGTTAATTATTAAAGAATTATTTAAAAACTTAAACACGTATGTTTAAACTTTTGCTTCAAAGATTTCATGAAAACATTTAATCTCATGACTCAAGCTTTGTGTTCGGTGAAAAATGGACTGTTGCCTCCAGAGCAATAAAACGATATTAAACATTCTCATTTCGAACTATTTCTTTATGATATTTAATCACATTGAAAACTGAAGTCTCTGAGGTATTGAGTCAAGCGTCCGTGACCAAATAATGATTGAACTTGACCCAATCTGGTCTGTAATTGTCTGTTTGATATACGTGCCCACCTCAAGATAATTATAGTACTCCAACATAATGTTGGATGCCTTATCCTTAAAGCCATTAATGTCAAGAAATTTTGTTAGGTTGCTTTTATCAATTTTTGCAGGTTATACTTCTCCTTTTGCGAGGAATACTAATTTTCGGACCATTAATACTACGTTTTCTTCAAATGACCAATCTTTCAATTCATCAAATGTGCAGACGGTTCATTGAAAAACTATACTTGTTATTTTATAATTTTAATTTGGCTATATTACTATCACTGTAGAGTGTGTCATGTTACGATTTTTTGGGACTGGAGTAAAAAGGCAGTATAATGATATCTGATATACAGATTTGGGTCAGATGTCCTCGTGTGCAAAAAAGATTGTATTCGGAAGGGCGAAAGTGTAACTCTGCTGACACATGATTTTGAATTAAAAGTTTCGCATATGTCATTGTCTCAATCTCATATAATACGTTCATTCATAAAATTGTGTAATTATTAGTTGAATTTATTTGTTTTAAATTCACTCAACGCTCTTGTTGCATAGTGGTTAGAGCGTCCATTTCGGATGCGGGATGTCGCGTGTTAGAAACCCCGGACGCGTCATACCAAAGACTTATAATTATGGTACAGAAAGCTGCCGGCTAGGCGATCAGCATTAAGAAGTTAGTGTTAGGACTGGTCTGCCTGGTGTCAGGATAATGTGACTGGGTGGGACATCATGCTACATGTCTGCGTCATGATGCCCCAGTGCTAGACATCACTATAAACTACCACACCTCAGACTTTGTAGCGATATGATTGAAAATTATTAAAGCTACCTTAAAATCCAAATCACGCACAACACACATTGTTTTAAATTTTTCTTTGAATTCGGATGATGACTGTTTGCATTCGTTTGTCTTGAATGTTAAATGACCCATTTATTCGAGGAATTTAATACAATATATCCTTGATATAAAGTTTCAGAAAATTGTTCGAATGTGCTCATTTGTATGTAATGGGAATCATGTATTCTAGGAATGATACATTTTTCTGATTCGAATTGTGAGAATTGTGTGAATTTGAATTATATGAATCATATAGGCCAGGAATAGATATTACTATGCCTGTAAATATAACGTCAATGAATTGCTAGTTAGCATGTAAGATAGCTAAGATAAGACGTGAATTTCCATTAATTCTTTTGTGAGACTAAAAGTGAATTCTTCTAAAGTAGAAGTCATGTGTTGGCCGACCGACATTTAGTCTAGCGGCGTACGAATGGTTTATTGATAATTGAAAATTGTCAGTGCTAATAGAAAAGTAATTAAATTAATTATTTATAATTTACATGACTATACTGCTGAGCGTTTCTTTCTTTATTGTACTCGTATTCTTGTTGTAACAATATTAGTAATTTAGTCACAAATAGGTATTTAAGTTATTTCCCTTTTCTGAAGTTTAGTTATTCATTATTTTGCTGTATATTGATTTATCGAGTCTTACAGAACCACATAAATCGTACAATAAGGATATCTGAGTCAGGATAAATTCGATTTATTGTAATTTGTCTGTCCTTTTCGTGATAAAATGCAAAGGTTAAAGAAGGTAAAGGTACTTTTCTGGGAAAGTATATATGAGGTATCTTTGAACATCTCACCATCATTTTGATTTTATGTATATCAGTCTGACAGTAAATGTAAAAAACCCAAAGTGTTTGTAACAGTAATCTTTATACATTTAATGGTTGTGGACATTTCTTCTTCTTCTTCTTCTTCTTCTTCTTCTTCTTCTTCTTCTAGAATACATGGACAAGGATTCTTCAGGGCATCTAGATTTCTTCCATACACTTGTAATTTCTGGCCAGGAGGATTCAGTGTCTTAAGGTCAGTATCTTGTATATTTCCAAAATCTTTTGGGGTTTTCTTCGTGTAAAAGAAGTTAAGTTATATTGGATTTCAGAGCATTAACTTTTCCTACATCAGGTGTTTTAACAAGTTTGGTCGGTAAATAAAAAGCAGAAAAACAAACAAGCAAACATAAACCAAAACAGAATGAAAATATAAGGTTATCACTCGTTATTCATGTCAGTGCCTTTTATTAAACCTGTCGTAAACAAAAAAAGCTAATCAACTATACTGTAAATGTTTACGAACTAAAATGTGTTTTAATTTCTTGTCCTTCAGTCCGTTCTTTAAATTAAAATTTAAAGAGGTTTGTCAGATGCGTTATAAATAGTTAAAAGTATGTCACCATTTTATTGTAAATTAATGAGCTGAAATGCAGATTTTATTTGGAATGTTTTTAAAATCATTAAGGACAAGAATTAAGAAACTAAATATTGCTTATACAATTTCAGTACTCGGACTGTAAAGAAAGTGCGCGTTTTACTTTATAATTCTAGCAGAAAGTTTTATCCTATCTTTGTCAACACGTGCTTCTCAGTTTGTCATACTTTCCTCTTTTTAAAATCAACAATACGTAGCTGCTTCAGATCTGAAAATATTTCCATTGGAACATTCTCGGCTTTTTTCGTCGCATGCCTGATGTTATTCGACTCGCATCGGAAAATGACGATACCTATCCGAATGCATATTCAAGTCTCTATGTACATAATAAGGACATGTTTTGCGGAGACAGTCATTGGAACATGATCAGGAGGAGTTTGGCGGAGACTCAGGCATTGGCCCATGATCGAGAGAAGCGGAGGGAACTGGTCAAATGTTTAGCAGCACAGTGCCTCGGCGATAACACTAGATCAAGAGACTGATGATGATGATGATACTAATGCTGCTGCTGCTGCTGATGATGATGATGACACCAATCCATGTGTATAATTTGATCTGTTTTGTCCCTTTTATGTAGTTTAAAGTTTTTATTACAGAAACGATGGTGTGTTCCAGTTGTGGAAATCTTTTGTACAAAGTACAAGTACTTTTACGTTACACGATGGGAATACATCTGAGACAAACCCTTCCATATTCCTGAACTCTTATCATGAACTTCTCAACGATTTCACAAGTTACACTAAATTTTATAATGATGGATCAAAGGTTGATGACAGGGCTTCTGCAGCCTTCGTTAGTGGCAAACACATAACCAAAGTGCGTTTGCCAAACAATGCGTCCATATTTTCAGCGGAAATCAGAGCAATAGACCTTTCTCTGAAATGTATCGAACAAAAACGCATTTTAAATAGCGTTATCTTCTGTGACTCATTATCAGTACTTCAGTCGTTACACCATATAAAACTGGATAATTCATTATTAGTCGATATTCTCGTCAAAAACTCGGAGCTTGGTACCTCCAGCAATATTGTATACTGTTGGCTACCTAGCCATATTGGTATTAGAGGTAATGAAGAAGCAGACCGAGCTGCTAAGATGGCTCTATCGCAAGAACCATTGGATTTTAAATTACCGTTTACTGATTTTAAAGCTTGTATCAAAAAGTACCTACGTCAGAAGAGGCAGGCGTCATGGGATGATGCAGTCAATAACAAACTTCATGCCATCAAACCAATCCTGGGCGAATGGACTCCTTATTACAGAACTATCCGTAGGGAGGAGGTTGTCATTGGAAGAATCAGAATCGGTCATACATACATTACCCACTCCCACATACTAAAAGGTGAAGATCCACCAGAGTGCGTTTCTTGCAATGAACCATTCACTGTTAAGCACTTTATGACCGAGTGTTCCGACCTGAATGACATGAAGGAACTTTTTGATACTTTACAAATCACTTGTATTTTAGATTTCCTGAAGGAAGTAAATCTCTATTTTAAGCTATAACTTGTATGCCATCACCTAGAATATTTTTATCTAATGCAAATACCACCTCTTATTTACAACATCTTATCATCAACATATACCATTTTCATCTCCCGTTGATTCGGAAGCTTCATATTTTCCTCTTACCAACATCTTACCATTTTATATTGAACTATTATGGTTTTTTTATATCGCTGGTCGATGTTAAACCTTTCTTATTTTCAAAGATCTAACCCATTGTATGGCGCTAAATAGCCTAAAAGTGCTGGTGTGCCGTTAAAATTCAAACAAACAAACAAACAAACAATGTACAAAGTTCACATTTAAGAAACACTTACAGTGCTGTAAATTAAATCTAATAGTTCTAAACATCCTACCACAAGTTCAGACGTATAGAATATTCTGAATAAATTTAAATAGTCTTGATTGCTTGGATAAACATTTAGTCTTGAAGTTCTTGATGTAGAAATAGTCTTGATAAGTTCTCAATACATCCAAAATAACACGGTAATCTAAATGCCATCAACCATTTGGTAATTACAATCAATGATTTAAATAAAGGATTACTTCCGAATTATATTTGCAAACAGCTGCAAACTCTGATAAAAATGGACTCCAGAGACTGATCTCAACGTAGGAATGAATTAATTGTTTACCAGGTTCCATGACGACGCAGTAGCCATTTAAGTGGCAAATTCCACAAACTCAAAAACAAGGTTAGGAATGGAACTCAAATCTGGTAGACATCTTTACCACTTAAGACAGAAATATGATATGCAAACATTCCACACACAACCATTAATCATAGACAAAATCTAGCACACAGTATAAATTAAATATACATAGCAAATAATAAAATGACAAAATAATGCTCCCTAGCTTTGAAAATTATGTCTATGTTAACTCTCCTTGCAGCAACCAGAAATGAAATCTCTACTCCTTGGATGGTAGCATCAACTTCAGTGGGTGGCTAGATTTGTATTAGTATATTTGGGTGTCATCAGCGTACAATTGGTGAGACACTGGATGATGATCTATGACACTTCAGAGCGGTTGAGTGAATAGAATGAAGAGAACAGGTCCAAGAGCAGACCCTGTGGAACACCACAACTAATATAAACTGGGCTGGAGTGTATTCCATATGCAGATACTATTTATATTCTGTTCACTAAGGAGGACTCGTATGTACGTATGTATGTATGTATGTATGTATGTATGTATGTATGTATGTATGTATGTATGTAAGTATGTATGTATGTATGTATGTATGTATGTATGTATGTATGTATGTATGTATGTATGTATGTATGTATGTATGTATGTAGGTAGGTAGGTAGGTAGGTAGGTTGGTAGGTAGGTAGGTAGGTAGGTAGGTAGGTAGGTGCGTGTATGCATGCATGCGTGTGTGCGTGCTTGCGTGTGTATGTATGTATGTATGTATGTATGTATGTATGTATGTATGTATGTATGTATGTATGAATGTGTGTGTGTGTGTGTGTGCGCGCGTGCGTGCGTGCGTGCGTGCGTGTATGACTGACCTACTGACTGACTGACTTTATTTCCTCTTCAACAGAGATTACATCAGATTAATCAAATTCTGGATAATACAAAATCATGAAATACAACAAAAAAGAGTATAAAAAAAATTTGAAAGGTATACCAGTATAATTATCAATGTAGTTCTTTCTACATGACATATGTGCTTATGCATGCATACACATATATTCACATACACACATATACACACATATATATATATATATATATACACACACATATATATATAAATATATATATATATATATATATATATATATATATATATATATATATATATATATATATATAAATATATATATATATATATATATAAATGTACACACATACACATACATATATATACAAACACAAACACATATATGCACATACACATATATACACACATACACACATCTATAACTATATAGGTGGAACAACATGAAACCATTCTCAAATGAAAAAAGATAGCAAAAGGTGACTCTCTTATGTTATATGAGCCAGAGAACATTATATCTCCGTGAGCTGTCATACAACAAAATTGCGGAATTTGACAACAACAGGATGGCCTTTTGTTTATGTTTGTTTATATTAATTAATTAATTTATTTAGCTTAACTACTTATTATTGTTAAGTTATGACATGTTGGTTGAGAGTAGGGCATGCATTTTATTGTAAAATGAGGTTATGTTTTTTCCCTTACCAACATGAGTTTATCCCATACATCATCGTTGATAAACGACAAGCAATCTACTCTGCTTCCAAGAAGTGTCTTCAAAAGTATATCGTCTTCTTGATTGAATAAATTAACCCCGTCTCTCACCTCTAAAGTGTCAATCACCCTATCAAAGAAGACGTTTCGTTCTGCAAGTAGCATTTCACAACCTAAGATAAAATGTTTCGCTCTGTCGTCAGTCTCTTTCCACAGAGTTTGCATATCATAACTTTTCCAACAGGCATAATATATAGTTTCACTAATTCAGAGAGATTCCATAACATAGATGGAAATTTACGCCCAAGAAACCATATACTGCTTGGTGTTAAGTCCAAATGAATGTTTCTGAAGTGAATTAAATCGCTCCTTAGTTCAATGACTGTATTCCAGGTAGATTCTTCGAGGTTTTGAATATTATCAATAATATACCGATTCCAAACAAGTTTACCTTCTGTTTGTACTCTTACTGCATAGTCTAAGAGAACACTTCCCATACCATATTTCTTGAATATTTTGTCAATATCTGCTATAAACCCCGTCTGTGTTAGTGGGTTGGTCAAGTACTGACATAAGCGCAAAATGTAAATCCTTTTTCCAGATAAGAGTCCAATCGCCCCTACACAGCCGGTTGACAAAGCACAATTTCATCTTATCTATGTATGCTTCCATTGACCAGAGTCCTAAGGTACTAGGCGTTGCCTCTGTGGGCTAATATTTATCGAAAGCTTGCATACGTCGCGCTACATATCTCTGACATAGCTCAAGTTTTTCTATATTGGTGTTTGTCATATTCGACCATAATTCACATCCATATAGGACTGAGGGTAGAATGTTCTTTTCCAGGTTTTATACTTGTTAGATGGTTCATTCCCCCGTCTCTGATACCAATAAAATAAAAAGAGTTTAATAAGTGTTTACCTTTATCGTATTATTCTTGTATCGCGTCGTTAGGTTTAAAGTTGTACTTTAGGGGTATGCCGGCATATTTATTACTTTTTGACTACTGGAATTGGCGATTTGTCGAATAGAAAAGAAGGGATATCAGTTCTTCTTTTGTTTGTAAACAGGATGCTGCAACTTTTATCTGTGTTATATTTCAATCTCCACCTTTTTGCATAATTAGAGATTGTATCGAGCAGATGCTGCATCGAATGATGCGAATTAGCCATTACAGTTGTGTCATCCGCTAATAGGACACACGGCAGGTGGAGATCAACAAGTTTTAGGCCTCGCAAAGTGTGATCTAATTCAGTGATCAAATCGTCTATCATAACGACAAAGAACCAAGCGGACAAAATACGACCCTGCCCTACACCCTGCTTAATATTGAAATATATGGACAATTTGCCCGCAAATATAACAGAACTGGTTACTCCCTTAAACGAGTCTTTCATGATGCGCCACGTCGTCCCATTTATGCCAAATTTGTACAGCTTGTAAAATATCCCTTTGTGCCAGACTGTATTGAATGCCTTAGCATTATCAAGAAATGTTGCATATACAGGAGTATCTTTATCGATATAGTAGCATATAGATTCTTTGACACAAAACGCTGCAGTGATACTCCCACAATTATTCCTAAAACCTTGTTGTAATGGATTTGGAAATTAATGTGCTTAGCAAATATAAGTAGTCTATTATATATAATTTACTCTAGGATTTTCTGAAGCACTGGAACTATAGTTATATCATGTTAATTATTCATATCTAATTTTCTTTTCCCCCCTTTTTTAAATATTGGTATTACTAAACTTTGTTTTAAATGGCATGGGTACTCCTCAGCCTCGTACACTTTTTTGAAAACAGTTTCAAGTAACTGTATACTGCTTTGAGTATCAGCAAACAGTAAATGCTCACAGGCAGGCAGGCAGGCAGGCAGGCAGGTGGGTATGTATGTATGTATGTATGTATGTATGTATGTATGTATGTATGTATGTATGTATGTATGTATGTATGTATGTATGTATGTATGTATGTATGTATGTATGTATGTATGCATGCATGCATGCATGCATGTATGTATGTATGTATGTATGTATGTATACATGCATGCATGCATGCAGGCAGGCAGGCAGGCAGGCAGGTAGGCAGGCAGGCAGGCAGGTGGGTAGGAAGGTATGTATGTATGTGTGTGTGTGCGTGCGTGCGTGTGTGTGTATGTATGTATGTATGTATGTATGTATGTATGTATGTATGTATGTATGTATGTATGTATGTATGTATGTATGTATGTATGTATGCAGGCATGTAGCAGCAGAGAGGGCGAATCGGACAACTTTATAGAAGCGTCTATTTGGTAAACCAAGGCTTCCTCCAAAATCGAAAAAAAAGTTTCCTTTGGAGACGCATAGTAGTTGTCGCGCCCTCTCTGCTGCTATGGGGGGTAAAAATGTTTTTACGATGAAAGTCTTAAGACGAAAATCCTTTAAGATTTCACAAACAGACTAATTTGTAAAACCTCATCTCGTAAATCAATTAGATTACTGGACTGGTCAGTGAGTTTAAAATTAATTCTCGTTAATGAATCATTATGACATCGCATATGCACTTGATTAGTTGGATCCTCAATGATTAAAAATCCGGGTGGAGCTGTTGGTGCAAATGAATATAAAATATATCTCTGCTGGGCTTGATCTTTCGAGATTTATTTGGTAACTTCCTTCGATGACATCACATTCTAAATTCACTGCATTTACCAAGGATATATTGACGTTTTGAGGAGCAATATGCCTACCACCACCGTCTGGATCATTATTATGTTTGAGGATAGTTGTTTGTTGTGGCATTTTTGTCCATGCGGCGAGTATTTGTGGCAAGTATTCATCGAAGAAATTGTTTTTTTTGATTTTTTTAATTGGAACAGCTATCGGGGCAATCATTGTCACCGAGGAGAGTATAATAAACCTGATACAGAGTACACGGGAACGTCAACTGCGGTAATTCTTCGTCGGTATGTTTTTTTTTTGTTTGGTACTCCTCAGTGAGTGTTTTGAGTTTAGTTTGAAATCCTCTGACCTGATCATAGCGATACTGCTGTGACGTTGCCAATGATCAGTTTTTTAAAAGTTTTTACGTAACATAATAAATTATTCGATATGAGCGTCATAATCGGATCGTAGTTTTGTCAAAACATCGATAGTGGTTTTTATCTCTGTGAGTTTCGGTGTGGTCACCGATGGATTCCCAAATAAATCTAATAGAGGTTTGTCAATATTGTTAATTATGCTTCTTTGTAATTCAGAAAACCGATCGAATTTAGTTATATGGTCGTCATATTCATCGCGTAGTTTTTTTAATGGTTCTAAATTGTTAATTCTATCCACAATAGTTGAAATGAGAACACTCGGTTGAGTTTACCCTCATTGGAAAACAACGCGATAGTATCTTCGACAACGTCGCGTTGTTTAACTAAAATATCATCAAGGGAAACATTTCTAGTTTTCAATTTACCCTGACGATCTTGAAATAAAACTATTTCATTGGGATCAACACTTGCGAGGTTTAACATCTCGGATATTTCATCTTCGATTATTTTTTTTTACTTCACCGGTTGCAGATATTTCCGTGGTGGGTTTTTTCAGACCTGATAAAGATCTCCCCCAAATATCAATCATTATACTCTAAGGTCTCTCTAACATCGATTACTCGTATATTCGTGTACGGTTTTATGTAGTGGTGTTCTCGATGATGAAATAGCGTTGAGGACATTTAATACTTCTATGCCGCATATTGGTGGGTCATTCATTTTCTGTGTTGGTAGCGTGGAATACCAGATAGTAGTTTTTAAGTGGTTTATATAACGCATAAACTATTTAGGCGGTGCACACCCATATGAATCGAAATAAACAAACACACCCGGATCAATGTCATATGCAACCCAGTGAGCTCCAGGTCCGGTGCTGTTATGTAGATAAATGATACCGGTTTCAGCGTTGTTTGGTTGTTGTGGTAATTGATCTCTCATAAAGACACCTCTAAAGTTTTTTATCGCTAGATTTTTAGCAGCGTCGAGTAAATCATATTTGACATGTTAGTAAACTGTTCCTAGTCTCATGCCGTTTCCGCTGTGCCATGAATACGGAGTTCCTGGTAGTCTTAGACCCTTTCCTGATTGTTTCTTTTTTTGTATCCCTATCCGATTGCTTTCTTTAGTGCAATCCCTGCCGCTGTACCAACGGCTCCTAGCGCGGCGGCCTTTGCTACCGCTGGGGTCGCTGCCGCAATCAACGCTGGCAACGCAGCGAAAAGTGGGAATATACCACCTGATTTTATCATGTTCTTAATTGGGCCGCAGAGAGGTGACCTGAACACCTTTTTATCTTTGATGGCATCATTGAAGTGTTTTATCTGACGAGTTGTCAATGATAGTTTATTCTGACGACCAGACATCTGATTGTGCTTCAGCGATATTGTGGTTCCACATTTTGTAACTGATTCCGATTGCAATTTTTTAATTTGACCAGGAGTTAACGTAAGACTAACATGACTATATGACATTTTATTCAATTAACAGATTGATTTAATTGTTACATTATATATTTTCCACTGGTGCATCAATTACTCTCATTCGTCCACCAGCACCTTCGAGTAGCATTGACATGTCACTGAGTATGACAGCAACTGCTCTGTAATTCGGGATAGTGACAACATCACGTACAACGGACGAGTTACACTAGCTCTGAAGTGTATGTCAACTACGGATTGTCTTGTCAAGTCAAGATGTTCCAGAGAGAAGTAATAGATGGGATATATGTTTCATTTGCAGACCAGTATCCACATTATTATCGCGTCCCATAAATGTCAACAAACAATGATCGTGCTATTTGGCTGGTTCCGTAATCAAGTAGTATATCCTCGGATGGTTCCTGTTGACCGTTTATTCTCAATGATACTTCATTAATACCTATTTGATCAAGTATCATATGACTCCGTTCCTGAGAGTTTAATCGCGTTTTATCCTGGAACGCAATAAATATATGACGCGGAGCTGAAACACCATGTTTTGATACCGGGCGCCATGTAAGTGTACCATCAATATTAGAATCCATGGTATCTGTTGTTGTTGTTAGCTTTGATAGCAATGATTTTCCTCCATGATCCATAAATGATAGTAATTGTTCCTCTGCGGTGATTGATGGAGTCATTACTGGCATTCACAATGATAGTTTTGATATAATGACTTTACCATCAGCAACACCAGCACCACGCCAGATTGCATCATTATCACTACCCTTTCGCACGAGTGCTAATATGTTTGCTTCACTCCATAGATAACTTTTCTAACATTTCTGCAAAAATCCGAAAATATGATGCAGTGGAATCGCGCATGAAAATTGTTGACGCTGTCCTTGCAACATTGCTACGCGTGTTGCAAACCCCAAGTTGTGATTAGGATTAGTACTTTTTATAATATCAAAGGCAGCAGCTGGTCTTGCTTCGTGTACAAGAGAACCAACTGTTTGTGGATCAGATGTAGTAGCTTGTGGTGTCAGCAATTTTGTATACTGAACGTGTTCAGCGTGATCAGTGAGATTTTTTGCGAACGTCATAGATGGACCCGCTGTTCTTGTATAATCATCAGAATATCTTGCCAACCCCACTATTGGTGTAGCAACATCAACCTCACGCTCTATAGATTCGATTTTCTTCCATCAATCATGTATCTAGCACTTTTGAATAGCGCCATGATACCATTATTGACAACGCCAACTCGGACATTTTGATCTTTTGCACATGGTGGATCATTAGCAGCGGGATTATTTGTTACGAGTTCTCCTTCTACTTCAATAAACGCTTCAGAGGGTAGAATGTATTTGCTGGTATCATGGACCTGAAGTTCGATTCTTGATCGAAGATCCGGTTGTACTGCATGATAGGAATAGAATTGATAATCGCGTACAGAATCATTCTTGGGCACTGGGGCGTCCATATAAAACGCCATATCAGGAGCCGATTTGAACATATTATTATATATTTCTTGATCTAAACCGCGATCTCGCTCGCGATTTCAATTCACTTCCCGCTATCATATTTGCAGTAATATTATCCTGGACGCTGCTCAGTGATGATATTTTTTGATCCACCGCGTTGTTTATTATTTTGCTAATGCTTCCAGTCATAATTTCCGTAGATAGTAGTTTTTCCAGTGATTTTATCACTGATGACGAAGTCATTGTTGGTTTCTTTCGTCGCCGAACTAACGCTAGTAGTTTTTCTTTAGCCGCGGAAAATGCTTTCCCGGCAACATCACCAACAGAGCTAATACCCTTATCACGAATAACATCAATAGCTTTCATTGATAAATATTTTGCGATTGGTGCTATATATGGAGCCATTCTTGCAAATAACCCTTCAATGGTATTGCAGAGACCATCTCCATAGTA
The DNA here is from genome assembly GCA_030141615.1 of Unio pictorum. NCBI lineage: Eukaryota > Metazoa > Mollusca > Bivalvia > Unionida > Unionidae > Unio > Unio pictorum. The sequence goes on along the minus strand of JARLTB010000203.1, from coordinate 3,154,848 downwards.
CGCTCTATAAACTGGATATTGTGAATTTACTACATATACCATGGTTGGTTTATTGTGGCTGTAGTGTATGATTATCTTATTCAAATGCTATTTATCTAATCGTAAATTGCTAGCAATTTCAGTGATTTAATCACTGTGGTAACCGTCTGCTAGCTCATCAATAAACTCTCGATATACACCAATATCCATTATACCACTCTCAAAAAGTCGTCTACAGATATCGGCGGCCTCATTAATTACTTCCGGTGAGTTATTTCGAGCTCGTTTTGCCCCTACGAGAATTTATAATCGTGATATATCCCCAAGAAAACTATTAGGACAATGAACAAGACCACTACCTGAAAACCCCCATGGAGTTCCACTTTGAGAAAATCCCTTTCCATTTCTTTTTTTAGTGATAACAGTTGCACCCTGCAAAGAGGATTGTGCTGTATCAAAATGTTTTGATTGCTCTGGTAATCTAAGAAATCCAGGATCCGATTTCTTCTCTGTAGACGATTTAGATTCTCTTATTTTTTCCATAATCTCGTTTATAATGTCATTCATATTTTCAAAATTCATTAAATGAAATATTATATATCTTATAAAAAAAATAGGCGTCATTTTTTATCCGTTTTTCATTTTTGATATATATCATATATCCCGGGTTGAATGCAAAAGCACATTCACACCGTGTGACGGTGTGTGACATATTGTGGTTTCACGGTTTGAATTTCGAATGGCTTAAAGCCCCAATTATTATATAGAAAAAACTTTCGATCGGTACCGTCGACAATAATGCCTGCCACGAGATTCGAACGATGGGCCCCAGGACGAGATCCCAACCGTGTATGGAATACACTAGTGATCGTAATCTACAAGTCTATAATTTTGAATACGATATATGTGTATGTGAACCACACACATAAAAGCCATTCAGTCATCGAATAATCCCATTGAGATCTGCGACTACAACAAAGGAGTTATCGTTGTTTCAAAACTACACACACAAGTCCACACGAGTTATTCCCCTTGGTGTTATATATAATAATTCAGATGTAAACGAATCGAATTATATGTCGGGTTCTCTTGTAAATCGCTGATTGATATATTTGTTCTGCAACATATCGTGCTGAGGCTCTACAAATATCGAAATACTTTCCAGCTTCATTCATTTATTGAACTACTCTTTCTTCGTTATTTTCTGTATTAAATGATTTTATAGGTTTCGCATTTTTCTAGTGTTTTCCAGTCCCTACACGTTTGGTGTTTTCCCTCTGAGTAATAGACTTTAGATTCGATAAAGAATTGTTCTTAGGCATAGAATCAATGTGGTCGATTTCAAATCCATCTTTTATCAATCTATGGAAACACTCGTATACGTTTCTGTGACAGTAATATTTTTTCCCTCCAGCACTAAACATAAGATATACAAGACTATTGTCCGTCCCTAATGGTTTCTTCAGCCTACAGTGTCTGACAATACCAACACGAGATGCTTCATGATTGGTAATCACGGGATGTGATTGAAATTCTTGGTTCATTTATATACTTTAATATTATTTGTCTAATTCATTATTTGGTTTAATTATTACTTGAGAATCTATCAATGTAGTCTTAAGGTGTTGTTATGATATTGTCTTTGACAGAGTCAGAGTCGGAATCTTTGATGGAATCTTTGATTCTCTTATCATAATAGCGCTTTAGCTCTCTGTATCGCTTACCACCGCTATAGAGACACAGCTGCGACTTACCACGCACACCTACATCGTATGCAAGTTAAGAACCCTAAGAACGTACGCTTTGTAAATGATATCCACAGAATTCATTTCTGCATGATTTGTTACAAGCGGTTACTTATGCTATCATTAGCCATTTGCAATGATTCATTATATAATAAATTCCTTATTTAAATACTTGTTTTAGTTATAAGATGGAGGAGTTCGAAAGATTATCGAAAATTACGCCTTGGAAAAATGTTGAATTCTATCTCGATAGAGTTTCCACTGATGTACTAAAGGGTCTAATAAGTGATAGAAGCATGACAGGTAGAATCCGTGATGCATTTAATGAATTCAAGCGCGATGGAGCATCTCACTGTTGGTCAACATTTCCAATTGATGGTAGTGTTGATACTACCATGAACGACGAAAGAGCAGCAGTAATAATCTCACATCTTGACAAGAAAATTTATTTTTTAGAGTGAAATTCATTATCCGCTCAGAAACGGGGAATTGGATTATACGCGACAAATTTGAACCCATCCTGAAAAATAAGAGAACTGTCACTGTGAGTCAGGATTCCAAACCAGGAATTCTGACTGGAATTGACAAACCGTATTACGAGAGATCCTATCCTGTAACCGCGGT